>OX592707.1:1250000-2500000 GCA_951361185.1 Ochropacha duplaris | reverse complement strand
CTACGAGTCTCACAATCGCAATTTACTAGTTAATTCTTTCTTAATAAAAAAACGGTAAAGTTTGTTGGCAGGCAGGCTTTATTAGCCGTCATGAAGCCGTAGAATATTATGAGTAATGAGGTTTTCTTTTCAATACTCGCGAAAAGGAAAGGTAATTTATTGTATTAAAATTGCAGAAATTTCCATAAAATTACTGTGTTTTGACCTTAGACCAATATTATATGTTTATTACGAGAGACGACCTTAGGAGAGACTAAGGTATCCTCGCAACAAAGAATAACTTTTCCTGACCTAAAAGTTATAAGAAGTCAACTTTTCCGTTTTATACCAATATTCGTAAAGATTTCTATTCCCGAAATGAAAAAAAAAACATCGAAACAGAGCTCTGAAACTGGCGTTTCAGCTTGCGGCATGTGGCTGCCGTCGCCGACAATACCAAAGAGGATTACCGATGAGTTCCCGACCTTTACAAAGCCTAAGGCAATAGGGTATTACAACCATTTTTGAAAAGTTTTTTTTTTTTAGGAGGACTTAAAGGTGGCGATCTGAAGGACCATAGACACCCTTACGCGGACTATTCGGCGAGCGCTTAGGGCTCTCAGCCGTGTTTGTTTGTGACGACTCACCGCTGAGGGCGCTCCAGTTGGGGCCCGAAACTCGGCTCAGGGCCTCGTCGGGGGGACACAAAAAGTGGGACGGACTGTCTCAATTAAATTCTATAGTCCTAATAAGCCACAAAAAAAACATATTTTTTTTATTCAATCGATAAGTGCCATAAAAATGTTACATTTTCAAATTTTGCGCGTAATTTGACGAAAACGCTGATCTAAGCAGTATATAGTGTATTATCTATGAAATCAGCTGTCATGACGTCAGAGGGCTTGGTAAACAAATGTTGACACGTTTTAGTTTGCTTGCTTCAAGTTTGCTTACATAGCCGGATGTACGTCCGGCTATGTAACATGGCGGCTACTATTTCACGGTGTTAAAAAACAGATTAAAAATACTGAAAACTTTGGATTGACTTTAAAAATCTATTTTGTAATTTTATGAACTAAAACTAACATTTCCCGACTGCTTTTTGCCTAAGCTATCTCAATAATATATTTTTAGTTTTTTTTTCATATAGAGTAAAATACCCTATTGCCGAAATACACCGGCAGGCACATGCCGGTTAGATAGCCAGACGAGACCATACTAAAAAGGCTTTACGCTCAATGTAGGATTCCAATGTTACGTTACGCCATCCTATCACTTCCACTAGCTGCCACTAAGTTATCGGTACAGATACCACATAAAGTTTCCAGAACATGTCCGCCCTAGTTCCCGCAAACGCTTCACTATGACACGTCATAGGAAAACCCTCCGTTCCCCCACTGCACTTAATACCCAGTAATTGCAGTCTGGCTGCAATAAATTGCACTCAGGAGCCATTTAAGGTCGTCGACATTGCTTCCCACGTCCTATTCTGTTGATATTTCTGCCATTAAAAAGCTTGCCGGGTTCTTCACTACGTTGTTTGTCTTGCAATTAAAATTTATTATTATCATAGAACTCCAATGTAAAGCTGCCGGAGAGTGTCTTGATTTTAATTCCATAAATTGCTTCTACCTGTCGTACCTACCTAATAAGAAGTAAGAAGGTTTATGCAAGGTCGGCAACTGGCTCGTAACGCCTCTGGTGCAAGCGTCCATAGGCTACGGTACCCGCTTACCATCAGGTGGGCCGTAAGCTTGATTGCCACCTAGTGATATAAAAAAAAACGATTGAAAACTACTACCCACGTATTTACATATAAATCCCTTTGATTATAGAAATCCACACAAAATATGGAGCCGATATCAAACTATTTTCACCCTAAATTATAATTTCAATATAACTTTTCAAATACCGAACGTGTTACCGGCCTGTCAATTTCGTTATTGACAACATGTCAAACACATGACGTAAACCGTCTGACAATAACTATTTGGAAACTAACATAAATAAATAAAAATGATACATATTTCAGGACGGGCGTTCAAAGAATTGCTATGCAGGTAAGTTTATATGGAAACGATTAAGACGGTATAATCATCGACGTGTCACATCATAATACTCGTATAATCAATACTAGCTGTTCCGCGCGGTTTCACCCGCGTTCCCGTGGGATCTTATCTTATCCCGGGATAAAATATAGCCTATGTTCATCAGGGATAGTGTACCTTTCCAACGTTGAAAGAATTTTTGAAACAAACAAACAAATCTTTCCTCTTTATAATATTAGTATAGATAATGTGAAGTCAATAGACAAGAATACGATGATAGCAGTTCTATCGACGAGCCTCTTTAACCCCCAATTAAGGATATTAAGGCTACATTCCACCACGGAGAAGTTGTGAGGATAGACTCCACAGACTCTGATAAGAGACTTATAATCAAAATTGACTCTAGATATAGCACCGGCTGTTAAGACCAGCACGGCAATTTTCATTTTCATGTCACCTTTCTAAACGTGATTTTTCTTATCAAAAACATGCTGCCCGCTGTTTTACCTGCGTTTCCGAGAGGTACAGTAGTCTATGGTACTCAAAGATACTAAGATATATGAGCTTCGGGCTTTAGAGACACACAAAAACGATTCAGTTCAGGTCGAGTTGAATTATAGTCGGCAGTAGAGTCCCAGAATATAAAATAACCCTACACAATTAAAAAGGCAGGTCACGCCCAAATAATTCATGAATAATCAATACTAATATTAATCCGAAAGTGTTTGGTTTGTACTTCTGTCACTCAGCTTGTACTTCGGAGTGACATATGTATGACGCGATGATAGCTGTGGTAGGTGACGTCGGATATCACGGCGAAGGTCGTAGGTTCGAATCCTACATTGAGCTTCAGCTTGAGAAGGAAAACATCGTGAGGAAACTACAGCTCTGTGGTAGGGTACTTTGTAGTACTCGACTGGCTACCACCCTCAAGTTGAAAATCTATTGCCAAACACTTATTGGTGTGTTCCGTTGTAATAAGGTGTACAGCACAGAAATCCCCCTGGTATTGCTAATGTCTACAGGCGACGGCAGTCACTTTTCTTTTTTTTATTCTGGATTTTGACCACCATCTCACCATGGTAAGTGATGATGTGGCCGAAGGTGGTAACCACAAAAAGCCTAGATGGGAACTGGCTCTCAAGTGCAGCTGTCGGAACACACCGATAGGTGCTTGGCGACAGATTTTCAACTACCCTACCACCGTGCTATGGTTTCCACACGATGTTTTCCTTCACCGAAAGCTCATGCTCATTGTAGGATTCGAACCCACGACCTTCGCCGCGGTATCTGACGTCACTACCACTGAGCTATCATCGCCTTAAACTTAAACACTTACCATCAGATGACCCTACCTGGTTGTCACATGGCATATAAAAATAACATTCTCTTTCCAGAAACCAACCGCGTTACTTTACGAACATCAACTTAACTGACAAAGATAGAGGCAACAAATCTCTGTCCCCCCTTCATGAAGTCTCGGGATCAAGTGTGCTGACGAAGAGGCACGCTAGCGACACCCCTAAGAAATATCCAGCACCCCCCCATGGAAATAAAGTGTACACACTAAATGAGGAGAGAAAGTACTCCCCGTTCCATTTCCCCGGGCAGGTAATCGATTTTCATTATTACTATTGGGTGATGTTAATCAAATTGATAATGTTCTGATTGGTTATGTACAGAGATAATATCAATGAGTAGGTAATAAATGTTTGTGTTCATCATTACGGTTTTGATTACATTTATATCCTGAGATATACCTATCCTTGTTATTTTCACGCACGGCCATCTCTCCTATGGAAACCAGATAAATACATTATACTATTGCAAGCGGGCAAGCGTGAGAAGAGACACATGAGTGCGAGAGTCGCTTCACCAACTCAGCCATCAAGCGGCCCTCAGTTTAGGTGCCAAAAATGTGGGCGCTGCTGTCGCTCTCGTATCGGACTGTAGTTACTCTAAAGCCTGCCACACGGACGCTGTTTAGATCATATATTTAAGATGTATAAGGCCCTTTATTATTTTTATTTGTAATAGATAATTACACCCACAATCAGGACAAACAGATGTCTGTTTCAGATTCATGCACACAAATGTCTGTCTTGGATGGGAATCAAACCCACGACCTGTGACTTGTTAGGTAGAGTTAACCAACCGTTACGTCTTTAACTATTGATATTGATTGACAGTCGGACTCGTGCACCGAGGGTTCCGTACTAACTTGTAGGTGTGTAAATAGTTTTTTCATCACGCGAATCGATTTTTTTTTTCGGTAATGTTGTTACGAAACCCTAAAAAAGTTATATTTCAGTTATGTGGTTCCCACAGTAACAAGCTCTGCTTAGTTTGGGATCAGATAGCCGTGTGTGAAAAATGCCCCAGGCCTTGCTTGAGTTCTTCGATGATTGTCATATAGACTGTTTCAAACGCGTCAAACGTCTATAGTTAATCTACTTTGGGTCTTATTATGATGTTATTGAGCCTAATAACCTTCCTAAATAAACTATCTATCTAAAAAAACAGGTTAAAACAAACAGGCAGAATACAGAAGTATAAATATAGATGAATACACTAACATTTTTATTAAAGAAAAGGGCATAAAATACAAGCAAATTTAAATCCTTAGTATTAAAATATACAATTTATATTTGAACGGAGCTCTCTTTATGACGAGGAGGTAAAATTTTAAAGCCACTTCAACTGTCTCTCCATTTCTTTTATTTTCCGTCAATGTTTATTCACGGGTAAATATAAAAACAGACGGTGCACAGTTTTACGCGAGAATTTAATTTTAAATAAAAAGATCCTACATAATACAATTGTGTAAATTTTTTAAATTTTTTAAATTAAAAACATAAAGCAACGGTTCATTTTATTATACATATTTTTTAATTGTGTATTGTATAAAATGAGAGGTTACATCATGCCAATCCCTAGTTTAAAAAAAGGTTTAGACAAACGACCCATTTCATTACTTTTACAGTATGTTTTAAATAAAAATTGATAATGTCTTCTCATTTCAAATATCTGTGTCAATGAGAGTAAACTTTAATATACTACACCTTTATTAATAATAGACTTTAATACCGTATTTTAAAGTTAATATTTCAGCGAACAAAAGAGGAAAGTATAAAAGCAAACAAATCACAAGTTAGCACACAACAGCGAAATTACCGGGCAACGGGAAAGCAATGCCGCGATTAGCCGAGCCGGGCGAAAACACAGATTACACCGGCCCCGGGTTCCGGACTTTTGGCGCATAGGGTTGATATTATGGATAGTTTTGAAATAGATTCTACTTTAGTATATTTTTGTGGTAAAATGCGATGAAAAGATTTTATATCATCTACTGATATTCCTGAGCAAAAAATTATCTCTGTACCAGAGCTTACTCACCTTCTCGACTGAATCGGGACTATCGTTGAAATAAGAATGTTTTTAAGTATATTTGTGTTAAGTTTGATCAAAAGGATGTACGGATTTGGGTGAAAACAACCACTACATAGATAAATTTACAATTATACTCTATATCCCGGGATATATATCTTCGAAATTATTATTTGAATTAATTAAGGTGCCAACCAATTATACATTTCTATGGCAATCAAAGTGAGCATGAAAGAAATTAATTTACCCACTTCATCTAAAATTTATTCACCCGAATACCTATTAGATCAGTTGATAGCTAAAATCCCGCTTCGAAAAGGTCAAACAGCGCCTCGTTCCAGTTCAATTTACAGTAGAAAATTGGAACTGATCCGGGAATCTCGGCAATGCCCGGGATTTATAAATACCGTATGAATAGATACATATCGATATTGAGCTCAGGATCCGGGAAGTACGGGACGTACTGCTGTGCGCAGTGCTTTTGAAATAGATTAGAGATAAATAGTGTTTTGAGCAGGACTATGGATTTCTCAATAACGAATGTTATGAAATTTAGATACTCGGATTTTTACCTTAAGTTGATGTAAGTATGTTGTATTTTTTTGGATAAGTTACCATAGATTATTGACCGTATTTTTTATTGGACTCCAAGATACATAAAAGTAAAAAAAACTACGGAGTAAGGACTAAATGCAAATGTGTTAAGTTATATTTATATATTTATTTCCTACACAGGAGAATGTTCATATTTCTACGGAACCCTCGGCGCGCGAGTCCGACTCGCACTTGGCCGATTTTTTATAGCCATAATGACAACCAACTTAGGTGTCGAAAAGTGGACATCTAGAAGTACCCACCGTGTATTTAAACTAAAAAAAAATACTCAAACGCAGTCACCTAACTGGCTTATTCAGGTTCATAAACAGTGGATGGACGAGACGAGCCACAACAAACTTTCCATTAACAAAACGCCAGACTTTAGGGATTAATCCGGGCATACAATATTCACGAGATGTAAAGGGGTATACTATTAACTTGTTCCAAATGTTTCACACTAGTTGGGGTCGAAACAGCAGGTGTAGGAATTATAGGGTTATTATATAAGAATACATCAGTAGAATTATTGATCCCCATGGATTTTATGCCATCTTATATAGTAGCATTACTTTTTTATGAAACATGTATAAATTATATTCTTTGATCAATTTACACTGGATGCGGGTAGCGCAAGACCGGCCATTGTGGAGATCCTTGGGAGAGGCCTTTGTCCAGCAGTGGACATCTCCCGGCTGACATGATGATGATGATGATCAATTTTATAAAACCCGCGTACCCCTTTTTTACACCTTGGGGTTGAATTTCAAAAAATTCCTTCTTAATCCTCGTCTACGTCCTAAAAACAACACGTGCGCAAAAAATCCGCTTTCTATGTCTAAGGGTTTAGGCTAGCCGTTGATGAGTCAGTGAGTCGGGCCTTCTCTTTTTATAAATATAGATTGTCGATTTCCTCACGATGTTTCCCTTCACCGAAAGATCAAGCTCATTGTAGGATTCGAACCCACGACAGCCGTGGTATCCGACGTAACTATCACGGAGCTATCATTGCCAAAATTAAAGCATCAAGAAGTACGAATTCACTCACATTCGCATTTAATATAAGAACTTCGCGTGTCTAGATATTAGGATAGGTCTAAAGACTTTCATAAAATTACACATTATCAATTCCCGGATGAGAATAATCGGAATGTCTCGGGAATGTTCGCACGATGATTCAGCTCTTGATACAAATGTATTTGGCATTCAAATAGAAACGTTTGAGATAATCGAGATTTAAATTTAAACTAGCTCCAACCACGGTGTTACTCGCGGATATAAACGAACATACTTTGGCATTTATTATATTAGATGCAGAGCATACAATAATGAAGTGAAATTATTATCTGAAATTGTCAGCAAAAACGCACAGACGTTTGATTTTATTGGCTCCTTTATATTCACATCTCAAGTGCGACACAAAGCGTTAAATAACACTGGACAAGTATTGATAAAGTTGATATGTACAACTGAATCAGACAATTTGAGACAGTAATACAATTGCTATTGAATCATTGACGATAGATATCAGCAAATATATTATTCACTCGTAGATACTTCTTGAAACTTCACAATATCTTACACATGCGCAGGCGCATTACAATTGCAAGTACCTTCCGATGTACATTCATTGATTCCTGGAAAGATATTCGACTCATTTCTTACATCAGCGGATGACCGTTTTTGTAAGATTAGTAAATATTCACAGCAGAAGAATTTAGCATATTTAAATTGAAACTACAAGCTTGCATCCATGTCTCTGACTCTGAATAATCTAATGAAAATTTGTATCCTCTACAAAGTACCGTTGAATATGATGATATTATAAATCAAGTCCAAAGTGATAAATGCAAAATTAAGTTTGTTTGTTTGCTCAACGTCATTTCACGGCTAAACCACTGAACCGATTTTAATCAGGGGTTAGCTTGGAACCCAGAGAAATAACTTTTAAAGTCTTAAAAAGATGTTTCTTTTTGCTCCTTCAATTCAAATTCTTGTAACATTATATTCCAATTAATGATCATTTCAGCCTATGGCGGAGTGGGTATGTGCTCGAGCTGATGATATACTCAATTGGGGCCGTAGGAACTCAATTTGGCCTCTCACATTTGGCCTCGCTTGCTGTGCTTTAGAGATGATGCATTATGCTGGACCAAGGTATCTTCCAAGTTCTCTGGAGGCCATTCAAGTTTCAGCTTTTCCCATCCAATTTGTCCACGGTGACGTTCATAAACGTATTCCTGAGTTACGAAGAACGAACACAAATTATGGAATGCTGACTTTTTCAATAGATGATCGAACAATAGCATTCTCGTGAATCCATAAAGTTAACCACAGTCAATAGAACCATCGACATAACAGTTTTACATCTAACCACGTAATCGATACCGGGAGATCATTATCTTAGTGGAGTCGAGGCATAAACAATTATTCTCACTAGAATATACAAGACACTCCTATGTGAAGCATTGAATACGTGCTAGTGTCCAATCT
Source organism: Ochropacha duplaris (assembly GCA_951361185.1). NCBI lineage: Eukaryota > Metazoa > Arthropoda > Insecta > Lepidoptera > Drepanidae > Ochropacha > Ochropacha duplaris. The sequence goes on along the minus strand of OX592707.1, from coordinate 2,491,499 downwards.
AACAGTATCTATAATCTATGGTCGAGGTGCGGTTATCGCCACGCGCCATTGCTTCTTGTTATGTTTACTTGTTGCGTAATTGACGTATTCACTTGCCTTTATCTGTCACTCTATAGAAATATAGAATTCAGTAATGCAACTATTATCGTTGCTGATGCAAATTATGTTGTACGGTTACACTCCAACAAATTGCCTGACTGGTCTATACATTATTGACTACTGAATTTAAAATGTCTTTCCGTATTCACTGTTAGTGAATTATGTATGAATTAGACAGCATAAGGTCAATGTTAGTTCCATCGTGTTTAAGAATTTATCTAAAACAATACTGTTCAGAAATCAGTCGTGCATATTATCGGCATCTCCACAACAAAATACAAAGGTTAAAACTTGACATTTCACACTAAATGCCATCGAATTGAGGTTAAACGTCAATCACAGATCCATAATTTTGCTTTTGAATCAACCTTAATTTGGTTGAAGGTAAAATTATTAAGACTACGTAAAGATTGGAGTTTCAATATACTGTTGACGTAACGATAGGATAATATTTATGGTACGGTGTATCGAGCAAGAAAATATTGTGAAAAGAAACTTGAGCGTCTGCAATGAATATAAAACGTGCTTGCTAGCCGCGGGTTCTATAGGCAGAATTCTACTCACAGTGCATTTTTGAATGCCAAATGTTGTTGACTGTCGACATTCATATATATTTCCTAATGAGACGGAGCGTGAAAATACGCGATGTCTACATAATTTAAAAGATGCTTTGGAACTTGTTAATATTTACATAACATAACAAAATTATTTAAGGTAAAGGATAGTTCGTTCTGTCGTATGCAATACTGGAAAGGCTAAAAATATATAAACGTGAGTATCATTCAAGGATTCTAGCAATAACTCCTTGATTCCTTCCAGATACGACATGGATCGTTTCGGTATGGTCTTTAGAGGCACCCCTCGTCAGACTGACGTCATAATAGTAGCTGGTACTGTCACCAATAAAATGGCTCCAATCCTGAGGAAGACGTATGACTTGATGCCAGATCCGAAATGGGTGGTCTCGATGGGCAGCTGTGCCAACGGTGGCGGCTACTACTACTACACTTACGCCACAGTACGAGGATGCGACAGAATTGTACCGGTGAGTACCTGGAACAAATTAGAAGATTTTTGTACAGCAACGAATTTTCTAAAGTTAATCATTTGTATCGAATAGCAACCGATTAGGCGCTGAATAGCTGGAATCAAATAAGGATTTAAAGATATACTAAGTAACAGCAACGTTGATAGTTTAGTTTCAAGGAAAGTCACAAATAATTTTCGTTCAGGTGGATATTTACGTGCCGGGCTGCCCGCCTACGGCGGAAGCTTTGCTTTACGGGATGCTGCAGCTTCAAAAGAAGGTGAAACGCATGAGAGTGATTCAGACTTGGTATCGTCATTGATTTTATGCTTGTTATGTTAGTGCATTAATAAAATTATTACTTTACATATATTACTACTTATTTTCGATTTTGCGGTCTTGATTTTAGCTTAAATCATCAGACATTTGGCTTCAATGGTCCTTGTAGAGCTTTATGGAAACAGGCATTTTTGTAATTCTAATAATTAAAACAACAATGACAAAGACAAATTGATTTTCTTTATGAAATACACGACGATGTTCGCAGGCGTGTAAGCCCGGTCACGTTTTATCTAACACATGCTCCCGGGAATTGTTTCACCCGGGGCGATAAGCTTTGTATTTAGTCACGGGCGCGGGCGGATGGGCTTTAAAGGTTTTATGAATTATCCTATTTCCTTTAGAAATGCTATGAATGGTTTGATATAATGAGTAGCAAAACGATTTGGAGCAATCAGAAGTGGCAGGACATGTAGAAAAGCGACCAATATCACATTGGATTCAATATTTTCTCCTCAGTTTCCATATCAAGACCTAATCTTGCTTCTTATTTTTATATACCTAACAACTGCATAAAGATAATAAATGTGCCAGTATCTCCTTGAGAATAGGGTATATTCTTAAAACGTACTTCTCTTATATTAACGATGTGCGCCGTTCGCGTTTAAAGCCGTCGAGAGCCTTATTTATGAAGATAGACAATTTATTGTTACAGCAGAATTTTAGGCTACAAACTTATCTCGATTTCCAAGTGAAATCGAATTTTACATGATTACTCGGGCTGTTCCATTATTTTTCATGATTGTTAGTTTAATTCAATTGAAATCAATTTTGTAAGCAGTAGAGAGAGGTTTTGTATTTATAGACGATACGGTCATTTCTACGTTCTTTCTGTAAAATGCACACTAACAGTGAAAATTCTTAGAAATCATATTGTTATGACTAGTCTGAATACGGAAATAGTCACATTTATTATTTCAGATAAATAGAAACAAGGGAAGCCGATTGATATTTGTGCTAAAGTACTGATAGAAGATAATATTAACTAAACACGATTAGCAAAGTAAATGCCGCTAAAAATTAAATAGTAACAACATCAGGACATAAACTTCAATATGCTTTTGTAGATAGCTGCAACATTACTCCGAACTTTGAAAAGTTTAACAATTAGGTCGCGGTGGTTAAACTTACTTTTAATAATAAATAAAATACAAGATGAAAAGCATAATGCAGTGACAAAGTTCAGTGTCGAATTCAAAACCGACACATACCTACTGCTCATAGTGCATCAACGATTTTTTGGATACTGATTGATACCAATGGCTACGATACACAAAATGGAGGAAAAGATCGCTCACTTATTAGTAGCTCTCCTTCAGACCTTATAAATAAATCGTAGAGAATCTAGTCCTTGGCAGCATTTTTTTAAATTACCTTATTCAGAAATACAGCCCGCAGACCCAACTCTGCATAACATAGTTATGTCTTTATTCAATTGAATAAACGAACACAAAGTAATATACCTTCTGAATAAATAAACAAATAAGGAGCATTTATATTTGCGTGGGCAGACGTCATTATTGGTAGCATTCTGAATAGAAAATAAAACCAAATGTAATAAAGAATAATGGTATTTGCAATAGATGGAAAGCAATGATTGAAAGGACTCGGTAGGCTTGTATTTATTATCGTATGCATGATATGTTTTTTTAAATGTTTTTACTTAACCATTTTTTGTGAAATTTATTTTTCACAAATATAATACCGAAAATAAATGCATTAAGATATACATGCCACACAAACCATGACGGGTTTAACCGTGGCATACAGGCACATTATAAACGACAGACTTAATATATAAAAGTCAGAACATAAATTGAATAGTTATTGTAAATATTGTAATCAATAAACATCTTGTTACAGAAAATAATCACAAAATAATTGAAAGCTAAATAAAAAATCAATAATTATATCAGTAAGCGTGCGCACTTTCGTAATATCTCGATTGGAGACATAACTGAATCGACAATCGATAACAATGGCAGTTGCTATGCGGCTGCTAATCTATCGGATCACGTAACACAAAATGATTCAATTGTCTTGTATTCGCACGGTGTTATTGTTTTCTTAGATAATCGATTCTAAGTAATCTATGGAAATTTGAGCCGGTTAACGCACTGGTTTGCCTATTTTAACCACATAATTGTTTTAAACTCAAAATCGCTAGAAATTGTATCTGTCGCCAAGCACATCCTATAATATGCCAACAGCTGCGCTTGGAGCTGACACTCAAAACTCATTTAATTAGTTTATGCCCTGATAAGGCACTTATAAACTGAAAAGACTTCGGCAAGAAACTCAGCAAGGTAATTTTTTGAGCCAATTTTCTTGAAGGCTTTGCGTGGTTGCTATCTTTGATCATATCATCACTTATGAGGGTGAGATTGTGGTCCCACAAGCCTATTTACTTTAAAGAAACTACTTTTAACTTCAATTTCTAAAAAATATTCTTTCCAAATTTCATACAAGGCCAAAACGTATAACAAACAATGCCTGACAGAGCTCCCTTGGGATACATTCTACAGAATTATGGCACTTGGGCAGTAATAAAAGGCCGAAATGTAAGTCTTTATGCCCGCAATGTTGCGAAAGCGGGACTGAAAATGGTATTTAGCCAAGTTTTCCATCTTCAAGTTTAAATTCTAGGTCAGACGTAAACTGTAAATCTTTATAGAGCTTAAGAACACATTTGTAAGAGATGAAGTCTATATCAACAAAGTATATAACAATTCAGTCTTCTCAAGTCTCTTACTTATTCCAAACAATGTTAATCAGTCATCTTTATGTTCAATGAGTAACTCAATTCCAGTTTAATGAAGTGGAGCATAAAATTTGAAAAACAAACAGGCATAATGTAAGAACCAAATACCGCTTTTTAATATCTATTCGAAAATCAAACTGAATTAAAACATGCAAATGAAGCCATACAAACACGATGCAGCAGATAAAACATTAATCCACGCAACATTTATAATGACGCGGCTAGACGTTTTCACAGAGATACCGGTCGGTAATTATCGACTCCGACGAGGTCTAAAGGTAGGAAATGGAGATGAAACAGACTATGATGCCACAGCTCATATTGTGAACAATACAGTAGCAATTTCATTTGCACGCTTCAATTGGATCAAAGATCTTCCAAAATTATGCACTATTTAGATAGTTAAATTAAATAAGTTATCTTTGTTAGCCTACTGTTTAAGATCAACGTACTGTGATATCACCAGACGGATAGGCAGACAGAGTGACGCGACGATGAGTCACAGCCACAGGTCAGTAGGTGTGTCTGTTACCTGTTGTTACCGTTGCATTTCAGAATTAACAACCAGCGTTATTTTTGGAAACCCGGTTTTTATAAATTCGGCATGCGCTGTGAGAAAAAAATATGTTTGGCATGGTTTTATAGGAAAGTACCTTTTTTTGGTCTTGTATCTAGTGTTAGGTAAATATCCAAAATCAACAGTTTATCAAACATATCCTCTGTTTACAAGGCCCGCCTTGTCCAAAGAGTATTAGCGATACAGGCCACCATGCATGCAGATGCAATGCAGATTGAATGATTTAAGGTGCAATTAGACTCGATTATACAGGTTTGCTCAGAATTTTAAATAAATATTTCAGAGAATGTTTTGGGAGTAGGATGAAAGAGTATCAAGTCTATCAATAAACAGTCTGGTATACATGAAAATATATCTATGAAAACTATATCTCATTACACATCATAAACAAGAACAGTGGCCCTAGCACGAATTTCTTTCGAAAAGTTATTCGTAACGTCATCGAGTAAAAATTGTATGAAAATTGATCAGCGCCCCTACAGGACGTAAAACGAACTAAATTTGGCAGCACGAAAGGTTTTGGTTTACTTTCGTATCGCCATCGTATCGTCACTTGACACATTTTGTATCAAATCGCGAGCACGAATTTTGTTTTGACATTTGTTCGAAGGCTGGGTATCGTCGTGCTGTCGAGAACGTACGCAAGGTTATTCACTATAAAATTGTCAGTGAGAAAAGGTTCGACAAGTTTATAAATCGATAAAATTAATACATTTGGTGTTTTTTCATAAATATAATGCAACGGAGCACTTTACATTACTATTTGCTCTCCGAAATAGCGATAAATGAGCAAAGAGATGGGTTCACAAGGTGAGTTCGTTTTTTAGGTTATAATATTTCTTGTATGTTTTTATTGTTTTATACTCGGCTAATTATTTTAATTTAATTTTATAGAGAAATTAGGCGTAGAGCCAAAAAAAGGAAAGTGTTTAAACCCATGGAGCTCTTGGATATATAATTCAAAAATAGATATCGCCTCAATAAAGTGGTATTTAAGTATATGCAACTGTGAGCAGCTGCAACTTAAAACTTCACTTCATTCCAGCGAAAGAATCCCTTTAGAACTCAAGGTATGAAGACTACGAATAATATATTAAGGTTTCAGTGGCCTATCAATATATTTCTGTGTATTAAGCAATGGTTATTTCTTACAGGTTCTTTGTGCTTTATCTTTTTACGTAACAGGGTCTTATCAAAGACTCGTTGGGGAGGCCTACGGTTGTAGAATGAGCTGCCGTGGTTTTCTCAAGGAAATACAGCATGGGGTTTTTCAAAAAGAGTGTGAATGGAAGGATGCTTGTCTGCTAATAACTGAATAACCAGTGGTAGATTCAATTTGTAACTTTTATAAGTGCCTTATTTAAATAAATAACTTTTGATTTGATGATTATGTTTGCTTGTTAATAAAATAATGTAAAACTAAAAAGAAACCTACAATAAAACCATGTATGTGCATTATGATAGCCTTTATTAAACAATCTTAATAAGAAACTAGAAATAAGATTTATGTATTTATTAAGATGTATGTGCATAAACACCTTTTATTATTTTATACAACAATTTTGATTACAATCATATCCTCTTTCATACTTCATTCCTTTCTTGCCTTTCCATAAATCTTCCATCTTCCATAAAAAAAAACATTCATAGCCTCTCTCAAAAATTCCAGCCATTGCCCTTGTAACCCAAGTTCTACATCTCTCTCTCACTCTTTCATGCAACTCTTCTTCTCTCAATCTTAACTCTTCCTCTCTCAATCTTAATTAATAATAATATATTTTTATGGACATGACAGGATATTCATTACATAACTTAAAATGTATCAATAAACTTATTATTATACTTCCTATCTGCCTGTCTTGCAGTCCCAGTCTGCCAAAGTCTCATTTTTTAACTATTACAAAAGGAATATAATTATAAACTCATAAAGGCCTTATACATGTTAAATAGATGATCTAAACAGCGTCCGTGTGGCAGGTCTTAGAGTGACTGTACAGTCCGATACGGGAGCGATAGCAGCGTTCACATATTTGGCACCTAAACTGAGGGCCGCTTGATGGCTGAAGTGACTCTCGCACTCATGTGTCTCTTCTCACACTTGTCCGCATGTGAAAGTTGTTTAATCTTCTTTCTTGCTTTGCGTACGACGTCCAAGTTTCAGCTCCATACAAGAGTGTGCTCACGCAAGTTTGGTACACTATCATATTTGTCCTTGTTGTGAGAGGACCCCCAGAAGGTTCGATACATCTCCATGCCTGGAAAATATATAGTGTACATTTATAAACATTGTTTGTTTATGGCATTACGAAGCCAAATAAAATTATCAAACAAATGTAATTTGCAATCACAAGATAAGGAATCAAAATATGTATATACTTACTTCTCCATAAACTCCACCATCGTCAAATACTGGAGGTGACTAGTTCTCATCATAAGCTGCTAATATAATGCTGGAAATAAACTTTTCTTCTTGTTGAGATACATGTCAAAGAGATGTCCCACTAATCAAATGTGTCAAACATGGATCGTTCATAAATCATAAACCATTTCAATGTATGCATGTGTTTTCATTGAAAAAAATGTATATATTTTAACATATTGTATATTTTTACGTGGTTTTTGACATTTCGTAACGTACGACGGTTACGTTACGAAATGTCAAAAAATTCGTGCTTGGGCTACTGGATTCTATTCACATAACAAAAAAGATCTCGAATCAAAGAAAAAGATTGAACGTTCTTAAGGTAACTTCGTATCAAATTCCATAAAGCTATTTAACGAACAAAGCACTCCAAAACAAATTGCAGTAGACAATGGTCGATGAATTTATCGCCCACAAAGTGTATTTGATTATTTTTAGCTAGCTCGACAAAAAGTCACGCACTGTCTCTTATCTGTTATATCGATTGGGTTTGCACGCTACTCGTTTAGTCGCATGAAAGTCTATTGTTTCAACTACAACTGAAAACTATCACAGATACCATAATTGTTCTTTCGGTATGTACTAGTATAATCAAGATATTTAACACAGTTTGTGAAACAGCAAATAGTCTTTGTAAAAACGAATAAGTCATCCAAAAAGGTCACAATTTATGCAGTAAAGTGACGTTTAATAAAGCCAATTGTTTTATTATACTGATTAAGGTTGGGAAATATTATTTTAATAAGCTTTCTTATATTAAAGAATCCTTAAAGCTCTTGATAACTCTTGTAAGATTAAGTCGGTCAGATAAAACCTGTTGAAAACCATAGGTTAAATCATTAGATAAACAACTCGATACTAAAATCTAAAATCGATAGTCTATTACGTTGTGACGCACAACCATTATTTACCATAGTATTTACAGGTGAACCACTAAAAATAACTGTACCATATTTCACCCTTTCTATTAACTATTTAACACATTCAACCAAAACTAAAATAGAACTAGCGTTAGTCATTATTAAAACACAAATAAAATCTTTTAGAGCCTAGGATTAGCGTGTTGCTTAAAATAACTCAACGCGTGTTATATATAAATAACGAAATAGTTAAAGTCTATAGAGTTTACAGAACGTAGAAATTAGGAAAACAAAATTAACATGGAGTAAATTTCAGAATAGAAGCGAGAGTTTAATTTTCTAATTAAGTTTGGTAATTTATTACAGGCAACACATGCTTGTGCTATAATTGTTTATTAATTAATTTGAAGGCGCTATGTTCTAATTTTAGAAGAGGGAGCATAAAGTACCACGAGCGGCTTCGTTAGCACGCAAGAAAAACTATACATAACATGTATAATACCAATTATTATTGCCATGAACCTCCATATAATAAAATGGCAGTCTTGTTCTGCTGAGTTCATCGCTTTTATAATTAAGTTGAATCTAATGTTTAAGATAATAAATTAGACAGGAATACAATGATACTTAATATTAATGCTGAAATAATAGGTAAAGCTGTTAATCTGGAAGGAGACAAGAGTGTTGTCTCGTTTCTGCATCGTTGTCCTCTAACAAGAACAAAAGAATGTCTTATCTCGAAACGTTACTTTAAAAGTGACACACCGAGAAAAAAAGCCACAAAGGATCATAATAACGGGAAAACAATGAAGTAACGAACAAAAGAAATGTTTATAAATGTACGGTGAGTTGGACAATATTTTTAATTTTGCCGTACTTATTGTCGAGATGAAAGTAAATCATACTGAGGATAGACTTGTAATAGAAAAGTCGAAGAAAGTAACTGCTTTCAATATTGGGTTCAATAGACGTTTCAATAGCGCTAATATAATAGAAGATAGGCGGGGGTGTTCCCAATAAACGTAGCACACAAGTCGACGTAATGCATGATGTCAAACTCAAATACATATACAATTAGAGAAGGAATTTCTTAGAGAGAGAACAACTTCAGTGTTTAATGGTTTCGTGTGTGATTCATCCACATTTTTCATGCGTGAAAAATGTTGTATAGCTGCATAGAAAATATACAATCTCCAAAATTCGTGTGCAACCATTTGTACAGATAACATTGATAGTTGATATATCTAGAAATAACTGCAATGTCTCGTGTTGGAACTACGCCCAGTTTTTACATCCGAATTCTTACGTTTCTAAGTGGTATGGTAGTTAACGTTTGTGAAGGGAGAAGGTTAATGGTGCTTTCAAGTCTTCAAGAACATTCCCATGACTCCGACCTTGTGGCTCCATTTAGTTTTGTTATGATGCGTTATAAACCTGTGTGCTAGATGATTTATTACGGGTTACAATTGGGATATTAAAAAGTGATAGGCCCAAATGTTTCATAGAGCTGTCGTAGGCGATGAGCAAACGTGTAACTGTACTGTATAAGCCAAATTATTTCATACGTAATATTTTTACCCGTACTAACAGGGGACACAAATTTCGGATATCTTAAACTAATTCTCTATTATCTAATATAACAAACATGAATCTAGAAGTATTCAATCATACACTGACATGAAGAAATAATTACAATAAATATTTTTATTTTTTATGGAGCGATATGTCGTGACGTCAATGTGTATGAAGCCATAGCTATTTATATCGACCGTTTCAACTTATATATTGACGTCACGAGATAGAATTTTAGCGATTTGTTCATAGTCAGAAAAACGGTGCAAACCTTTCATCAATAGATGCAAAAGAAAATTACACATACAATTATTTCCAATGAATCCTCTACTTATTACACTTATTATTTATCAATTTATCCTATTTACGTTCATATATCCATAGCCGTATTCTGCATAAATAAAACATAAACGTAAATAGAGAATATCATAGGAAAAAATAGAAGAGAGTATCAATAAAATTATCTATTAAATACTCATTTCACAATTGAACTCAAAAGCGATAAATCAAATTATGACGTCAAGAGCACGAACAACTTTCTAGTAGTAGTGAATGGCAATTAAAACGGAAAACTGGCGCTGAACCATCGAAACAGTTTTGTAATTAACGAAATTTGCAATTTCGTGGAGACTGTTTGAGCAAGGGCAACTCATGTTCGTTACCTTCACCGATATTATAATTTTGCATTGGAGAAATTTCGCGTCGAAAATTATAAGAACGAATTGAATTATCACCATGTTTTAGACCTTGATGCTTGTTAGTTTTATTTGAAACTTACGGCGCACCTTATCATTCAAGACATTATACTACGAAGATCTTTGGTCGCATTTAAAAAGGAAGGTAAAACTAGGAGCAGAGTTATCTACACTTGCAAATAATACAGATTGGAAAAATCTAGAGTAGGACTGGTTTTCCAGTGACTTCAATAGCCTCTCTCAAATAATTTACATACAATTCTTAGATTTAAGACATCTTTAAGTCCCAAAACAACTTCAATTCCAGCAGAAAAAAAGACGCCCATCTGTCTTGATCTTTATCACTGATGAATCACGAAATCACAGAAAGTATAAATCTTACAAACTTCAAGTTTGGCTGGTAGATTTCTAATAGAGTCTAGATCTGAAAAGGATTTTTGAAAATTTTACCCCTAAAGGATTGTTTTACCCGGGGACGCGGGTAAAACCGCGAGGGACAATAGTTTCAAATAAATATCAATTGAATAGCCCATTCACATAAAGTGAGCAGTAGAGCGGGTAACAAATGTTAAATGACCCGCGAAATCCCACATAAAGTGACCGTAGTAACACCCGATCCCCGAAAAAATAAAATTTACGAATCGTGACACGGGGCAAGGTCACCTTAATTAGGTGAACATAAAACGGACGGATGGATGAACTTAACCATTCTGCAGTTACTAACAATTTAATTGTGTTGTCTATTATGGAACGATTGTGGGTGGTAATAAGCAAAAAAATATTAATAATAATACATTCAAAGTTTTATAAAACTAAAATGAAAACTTCCGGGCGTTAAAAACATCGGGCAATGCCCGGCGGAGACATTAGTCTATTTATAACAAAATACACTTTATCAGCTGTTCTAAAGGCCACGGCCTAGGTCATGTGATTACTTTTGTAGTTTAAGAAGATCATAGAAATGTGATAAATTGACAAGTCACGTTCACGATATATTCGCTTTATTTTTACATCTATTATGATGGAATTGATATGAGGAGTTACGCGGTTTGAAATACCAACCTACTAAAATAATTGTATTCGATATTTGCCAATGTCTTTGGCAAAATAAATAATAGAAGAAAAATAATAGATATCTAATGACGAATGCGACATTCATGACGAAAATACGAAACAAAAATTTCATCTGGGATTCATACTCACACTAAAGCTTAATTAAATATGGATTCCTACGCTACGTGGTTTCGCGGTATTTGATACTGTATTCTAAAACAGTAAAGATCAAAATAGGAGGACGTGGTTGTAAAAACTAAAGACAGATCTACAAACTAATCACAGATTTTTTAAATGGACGTATGCTATAAAACTAATTTTAAGGGCTTGTTAACTCTGCCAGTCAGTTTTCATACCAAGCGTAGTTTGCCTTTGTATAATAAAATGCCATTACTCTATTCTAATCCAATTTTTCTATATTCACAGTTTAACGGTTCTACACCCGACGACCCTTCCAAATGATTCGTAGTGACCTCTTAATATCATTTATATTCGAGATTTCTAACATATTTGCCTCAGGAGTCACATGTCTATTGCCGTTAACGAAGGTCAGGTCCATTGAATGATTCAGTCGATTCCAGATATAGGTTGGAGAGCTATTTCATATCATAAGTGCTTTCATATTTTATAAATGGCATTTTCATGGTACTCTACAACAGGTGATGGTAGCATTTTTTTAAAATTCTAGATAAGCTTGTGTTTGACTACAATCTCACCATGGTAAGTGATGATGTGGCCGAAGGTGGTAAGATGGGTTAGATGGGAACTGGCTCTCAAGTGCAGCTGTCGGAACACACCAATAGGTGCTTGGCGACAGGTTTTCAACTTGAGGGTGGTAGCCAGCCAGTCGGGTACTACAAAGTACCCTACCACCGTGCTATGGTTTCCTCACGATGTTTTCCTTCACCGAAAGCTCAAGCCCATTGTAGGATTCGAACCCACGACCTTCGCTGCGGTATCCGCCGTCACTACTACTGAGCTATCATCGCCTAAAAAGCATTTTAAGTTATTAGTTCTACGATAGATATGGCATTTTCGTGTCATTTCCATTGATTGTAACCCAATAGATCTTAGGTCTATTTTCAGAGAAATCACAAAAGACTAATTTTCATTTGACAAGGTGACTCGTGTCAAACCGAAAATCATAAAGCAACACCATTTGCAATCGGCAAAACATCTTGGCAGCCTATAAAACACATTTACAGAACATTTGTTCTAGTACATTAATCACAGTCTTTGCTTAGAACTCAAAATATACTTTTCTACACCCCGTCAATCGATCAACGAAGAAAAATATAAAAGAATTCCAAGTATTAATCATCTCGCCCAATCACAAAAGCAAAGCGTAGAATTGAGAGCGATAATCCATTTTCATCAATCATAAATAAAACACCAAGTGCTGTTACATTAGAAATATTTCTTGGGGAAAGTATATTTATTTTGACATTTGTATATTAACTAATTCAGTTATAAAGTCATTTATTTAGAGTGAAAAATTGCGATATCAGAATCACAAAACATAATACAAATTAGTGGCTCTGTCAGCTAAAGACCTCGAAAGTTTTGTGACATTTTTCGAAATGGCTGAAATAATGATATTTTTACGTTTTCAACCCCATAATTTCGCCATTTTGAAATTTTTCCATAAAATGAATCGACAAAATAATTCCTGCTCACAAAATTTTACGCGAATCGGTTGAGAAATGCAACCTGCATATGAGTACAGCCGAACAGACATAAGAAAGCATTTTTTTCAAGCTGAAACGGAGACGCTTCGCTCGAACTTTGCGCTCGCTCAGTCAATAAGAAACTTAAAGGTCAACATGAGAAATGACCATTGAAATCTTCCAGTTTCCAATATCGGGGAATGTTACGTACAAATACGAGACCATCAGTATCCACTTAAAAACGGAAGGTATCCTGAAATCTTGGCTACCATCCAACTGTTTTATTACTAAGCACGGGTAGATAAGGTTTTGGCATCACCAGTTGTTTGGGTGGACTGGCAGCCAATATATTTGAATACTTCCAAACTTCTGCAGTTGGATTCTGCGTAGTATCACAAAAATAAGGATCAGTTTCGAATGGCTTTCGATTTGGAATTTGGCAGTTCCAAACAAATACATGCCAAGTATATTGAATGAGCTACGATACGTACGAGCAGCTGGTGGCGTTTAATATGTTTTGTATCTCCTATATCAACAATAAGTTGTTTATTTTGGCGACCATGTAATGATATGTAATAGCAATACTGATTACGTCTATTCACATACCGTTTTGGAGATATTCCCTGAATCATAATGTATTGTGTTTTCACTATATGAATTTAACCTAATAGATTTAAACTATTAGATTTTAGAGTGTGCGCAGGAATTGTTCAACCTGATTCCATCATTCCCATTTTTCGAACTCCAAGACGCCGGGAAAATTTCTACCAGTATATTATTGCCATACCGACCATAAACTAAGGACACAATATTTTACATTCTCATTTATAATACGGACAGCAAAGGAGTGAAACTTGCTGCCGGCGTCTGTATTCCTGCATGTTTAAGATTTTGGGACTTTTAAGGCCAGAGTGAACAGGTTTCTTCTGGGCAAGCGTACACCGTCTTAGTTTTCGTCGACGCCTTTTTCGGGCGAGCCAGTTAACAAACGCAACCCCAATTTATATAAAAACAAACATCTTTATTTGGAATGCACCAATTTATGAAGTGCGGTTCTTAGTGGCCCGAAAACTTGAGATCTTAAGGTCAACTACCATTCAAAGTGGTCTGTGTGTCTGTGTGTGTTCTGTTGTCTGTTCTACGGAGTATAAACCTTCTCTAGTCTCTTATCTGCCTGTCCTGTTTTTGGACATCATTATGTCTCACCAAGTGTCATGTTCATCGAAGCTTAAGCGCCTTAATTATAATTTAAAAAAATTATCTCTTACCCGCTTGAATCTTGTTTTATACTTAACTGCCTAGTTTCTTACCTGGAAAAGAAGAATTACATGAATATTCCGTTTTTAATAGATTGTATTTCATGTTTATTTTCGAGTTTTTTTTAATGGCCGCGTCTAGTTGGTATTCGGTCTTAATCTCTTAAATCATAAAACTTATCAGCATATTTTCATAGTAGTCAATCAGCAAGAGCTTGCGACGCGCCATGACGCGCGGTCTACAAATTATTTAAACAATGAAAACCTGATATCCGCCTCGATTGTAACAAACAAACAGACATTGTTCTCAAGTTATGAAGACGTTGTGGTCTTGAGATAAGGTATAGTATAGTTTAGTTTTGATAAGGTTATGGAAAATAATATAAGAGACGTCGCAATCAGAAATTCTTTAGAATGTATGATTAATGTTCAATGATCGAACATTATAATTTTCTGGAATCAAAATTGGAATAAATTTCAAAAGCGGTGCTTAGTTCAGTGGTATTCTTTGAATGCCGTAGCGGTGGTACAATGAGCATGACCTTTTGTTGAAGAATCCTTACTATTACTTTGTTTGTAGTACCGCCTGTTTGGGTAACCTCATCAAGTCAAAAATCTATCGGCAGAAACCAGTGTATGTTCAAGCGAGTCTGTCAAATACAATATTAGATTTTCAAAATTACATTTTTTTTTATCTTAATAGATACGACTAGGGTAGGTACCAATACCTATTTTCATTGAAAAGAAAATTAAATCTGAAAATTAACTTAGTTCAAGGAATGAAAGAAATATTTAAATAAAAAAACAAATTGGTTTAACATGGATTTGAATTTAAATCCATCTCTGAAATAATAGACACACGTATTGATCCCTAAATCCCTAACCCTTAAATTCAAATAAAGAAAAAGTAATACAGTAAAACGCAGACCTAAAAACACTTAGAGCAAAACATGAAGTATCATTATGAATAATGCCTGTGCTTACATAAAGTATCATAATGAATCAAGATTAGAAGAATCCACATATCAATAGCATGTAATTCCAAAAACAAATATATTATATCCTTTAAAATCCAACTTAAATTCAGTTCCAAATATCCCTTTACGTACTTCAATATTTCATTTCGATACGCGACAGAGTAATTTTCGGTTCAGAGAGTATCGTCGAAAACGCTTCGATAAAACCGCCCATCTATCCGAGTGTAATAACGGTTTCACATTAATCTACGTTGTTCCCAGTGTGATGGAGTTCTGGGGGTACCGCAGGAATCCATCTCGGCGCGTTATTTATTGTTTTTAGGAAATATATGGGACAAGCTAAGAAAGGAATGGATGACTTTGTTAGTGGCTCAAACTTAATTTTGTTTCATTTGTGAGTCAAAAATTTATTACCTAAAGTCATGATGAAACAATACCTAACAGTTAAATACTTCAGACTAGATGTAATAAAAAACCGGCCAAGTGCGAGTCGGACTCGCGCACGAAGAGTTCCGTAAAAAAGGCAAAAAAAATTGTTGTATGGGAGCCCCCCTAAAATATTAATTTTATTTTACTTTTATTATTAAAGTAAAAATACAACTGAGTATTTTGTGAATATTTCAATTGCCTACCTGTTGCCATTATTGATATCGAGCAAAAAAGGGCAAAAAAAAATAGCGTTTGTTGTATGAGAGCCCCCTTAAATATTTATTTTATTTTGTTTTTAGTATTTGTTGTTATAGCGGAAATAGAAATACATAATTTGTGAAAATTTCAACTGTCTAGCTATCGCGGTTCTTGAGATACAGCCTGGTGACAGACAGACGGACGGACAGACGGACAGACAGCGAAGTCTTAGTAATAGGGTCCCGTTTTTACCCTTTGGGTACGGAACCCTAAAATCGAATGTATTTTAATGAAAGAGTACCAGAGTAATGCTGGTTTTTTTTTGGTAATATTTTAATAGTTTTTCTCACAATGAGCTATGAGTGGCTATGACCTTATAGATGGTAGCGAAATTTACCTTCGTATTCTAATGATATTGTAGCATTTTAGTTGCCTGAAAACACGGATAAAACGACGTTTTCTAAAATGAAACTAACTAGATCGATTTATCGCCCCTGAAACCCGCTGCATACTAAATTTCATGAAAATCGTTGGAGCCGTTTCCGAGATTCAGATTATATATTTATATACAAGAATTGCTCGTTATAAGGTATTAGATAGAAAGATAGATACAAATACCCACTATACAAAAACCCGGAATCAAACAAAGCTATTCAAGTAATATTTATTACAATCAAAACATTTCTACGAAAAACAAATCTTTCACATCACGAAAACCCTTAGCACCTTGGCTCATATCGAATATCTAAAGGGACATTAATCTCTGTGAGTGCTGCCCTCCCGTGCCCTCTCGCATGACTTACTTTGAAAAGGTCCCACATAGGATCGTTATAAACTAGAGATAGAACCATTTGGCTGTCAAAATTGCTTGTTAAATCCCATGAAATAACATCTCCAATTGATTTATTATTGGTGGATGGCAGATTTATTTAAATGTAGAAAGTCAGTGAATTAATTAGGTTAATCTCGAAGGATTACATGTGGTATATAACAGTATTAAGTATTTAATATACTTCATTAGATTACCGTTGTATTTATGTTAATAACAGAGCGAAATCAAAATGTTCAATTCTAAGCATTTCGTTTTTTGTTCTCGAGTTTACTGCCTGCGTTTGTATTTACGAAATAAACGCAAATACTCTTCAGAAAAGAGATATTTGCGAAATAACAAGGAGACTAGTTACATGGCAACACTGATCTCAAGGGGCTAGCCATGAAGGTTGTAACTTGTAAAGCTGCGGTTGATATTCAAGCGGAAGCGAGAGCGTGAAGCGGAATAAAATAATGCAGTTATATCATTAACTCTCTGAAAATATTAACACCTCATTAAACACCTGTATTGTATCTACATCAATGTCTTGAATGAATATGGTTAACATTTCAATTATATTTAATAGATTAAAATTTTGTATTGTTATAATCAAGAATATTAATGCTGGCGTACCGCAAGGCTGCGTGATATACCCCACGTTGTTCATGCTGCATATCAATTTCTCCAACATTCACTGCTATGCGGATGATAGCACTGGGGATGCCTAATATACTGGCCGCTGATGTAACATCCCTCAGCCCATGGTGGAAGAAAGCCGAATACGACTTGTGTCTGAAGTCGAAACCTCATTGGAGCGGGACACTGTCGCTTGTTTTGTGACTGCAGCCTTTGGGTAGATAGAATTACACTTTGACTTGGAAATCTAACAAAGTAAGATTAACATTATAATTGGAACTGGCAGAATACAAGCCTGAAGTTGAAATTATCTCTCGAGTTTTCGGCATCTATTCATTCAAAGGAATAGGAGTGAGAACAAACCTTTCATATAAATTAATAGTATTAGATGCTATGAATTAGAAATACAAATATTAAGTCAATCGAGAAAATTATTAAAATTTACTTAACTAGTGGCTAATAAGCATACGGCCCGCATGATGGTAAGAATGTACTGGTATACGCTTGCAGCACTGGGGGAATTCCACGCGTTGCTACCCTGAAAGAATCGCTTCAAAATCTCTTGTAATCATTTGACTTTGTATTAATTGTTCAATCAGGCTACTGTGATATATAAATAAAGTTTAGTATCATTAAAAATAATTATTTGAAACTAATAAAGATTAAATTTACTTGTAAATAAGTTTCCTTAGGGCCTATTTCACAATTGCTGGGTATGTTTTAACCATTAGATAAGTATGGCGTTTTGACAGATTTTCTACGGAATAAGTGTCAAACTGCCTTACAATTGTGAAATTGGTCCTTAGTCTCTCATAAACATAGTACTTTTACAGTCCACTTGTGAACACGGTCTATGTAACTTGATCGAAACGTCGAGGTTAGTCGAAATTATATTTTGAATATTCTGTGCGCGAATAGACCCGGTATAATCTACGAATATCTCATAAACATATTCATTGAAATATGAAACCAAAAATAGATAATATAACAGTTATTGTCCCTTAACAATATAAATAAAAATACCAGATTCTACTTTACATCACTAAAAGCATCTTCCATTATCAGAGAAAAATACCATTACTCCCTACTTAAGTGATAAAATTCCGAAATGTCAAGGTCGCCATTCCATTTGCGCGACTAAAAGCTCCTACGAAGAACAAGACGGTGTTGAACATACATGACACGTAACACAAATAAGGTGTATGTACCGCCACACGCCACTAAGACTGCGGTCTGAGTGTCAGGCGACAGCGTTTTGAGGCATCACGAGATTAATGTATCCTTCCGTCACTCGCTCTCATTTTAGGACCCATTAGGGATAATGAGTATTCAGTTATACAATTACACAGCAGAGTTCTTGCAGTCCTCTAATTGAACATCGTGAGGAATCAACCAGGTAGGGTACTCTGTAGTACCAGATTGTCTGGTAGAAAGATACATATAAAACAAAGTCTCCCGCCGCGTCTGTCTGTCTGCATGTATGTTAGCGTGTTTCATACGTTCAACAAATGATATAGTGATACATGAGGAAGATATTGGTGTATAATTCATTAACGTTTTGTGCATATTTGCTGAAATATGACGATGATTGTTGAAGATGTCGGAGTTTGTTTTAATTGATTTATGTATAGGATCGTTCCGCTGTCCGTTCATTCCTATGCCCGCTCCCGAAGCTGTTTAAAAACCAAACACACCATAAAAGGCGTAATGTCGTTCAAACGCAGTCATATTCGATTAAACTGCGTATAATGAAGACGAGGGCTACATTCCAATCACGCCCAGGCTGGTGACCTTCGGAAGGGCATCAGCATTCCATTGCCTCGCGATGCCCTTAAAGGATATCCTTCGTCTTCACGCACGAATGAGCAAACATTGTTACACGAATTTGAACTTTTTCTACGTTTTGATTGTAAAATATGAGCAACATCTAGTCATATCATCAGTTATTGATAAATGTGTTTCTAGATAATACAATCGTGCAAGATAATAATAGAAAATAATATTTTTGAACGTGGAATAACATTGATTATAAATATCAATCTATATTAATGGAATCATTCCAGAGGCCGAAGACGAGACACCTTACAATAAATAATTCCAAAACTATAAATAAATGATTAAAAAGACGTAGCTAGAACAGACACAGATAGAACACGTATATAAAGCCATTAAAAAGTTTAAAAAAAATCAACATTAAAAAGACCACATAGAAAATGCATAAAATCATTCAAAACATCTTAAAAAGTATAGGTAATACATTTTTCTGTGAAGATGTTTTTTTTTTTACACTTTCACGCAAAGGCCACAGAACGGATTTTGATAAAACTTGGCACACAGGTAGATCATATCCTGAAATGAAACACAGAAAACTTACTATCCCGGGAATAGAAAAGATCTTCGGGAACGCGGGCGAGACCGCGAGGGCCAGCTAGTTGAACATAATTGGTTAAAGACAATGTCCCGCCTAACAAAGCCCGTATACATAAATGTGAAGGTAAAACCATTGATATCTAATAACTAAAGATAAACAATCCCAAGCAAAAGTTCTCTCAAAACTGTCTCAAATTGTATTGGGTAATACTAGTTTTTTTTTTTTAGTTTTATTCACAAAGCTATGTACAAAGGCAATAACATTTTAAGACTCATACCTGCTAGCCAAAATATATCTCAAACGAGCATTTAGGCATGTTTAGCGTCGGAGCGTTCGAATGCTACTAGATTAAAAGACCACCCAAATATTCGAGTGGGTAGACATTCGGTAAGGCCATTTTTGTCGCTGATTGTGTATCTTTAGTTATTAGATATCAAAGGGTAAAACTCGTCAAAGGGCCCATGGAAAGTTCACGGTTTACGATACACTTAGCTGATTATCCTCACAGGTTGTTAAATGCAAGGTAATTCAGTTAAACATAGAATAAACAAACAAGAAAAGTGTTTAACGATGTAGTTTTAACTAGAAGTGACTATACTCTACTATTTTTAACTTTTGGGTGGTTTTATCACAGTCACATTATTGTAAGTGATGAAGATGCCGTAGGCCAGGGAGGGGTCGGCAAACTTTTTGGACAAAGAGCCAGATTCCAGAAAAATATCGACTTCTCGGAAGCTCAAAGAGCCGCAGTTTTCTGTTTTAGGTTTTTCACTGTATTCCAAATTTTAATAGGGCTGTAGTAAAATGTAGTAAACTGTGTTTGGGTTCGAAATAAAGACAATTATTTGGCTCGCGGTATTTACGAAATATTTGATCACATATGCACCCAAAAAAATGATTTTGAGGGGAACTTGAAGAGCCGCAATCGACCCTTCAAAGAGCCGTATGCGGCTCGCGAGCCGCGGTTTGCCGACCCCTGCCGTAGGGGATATGCACACAATGTTAAGCAGGTAACTGGCTCTTAAGTGCATCTGCACTCGGTGATTGGTGCTTGGCGGCTCGAGGATTGCACTTAACTACCGTCCGTATTATGGTTCACCGAAAGGTCAAACTCATTGTAGGATGTCAACCCACTACATTCGCCACGGCAATCAATTTTACTATCATCAAAGCCAAATAAAATATCTGAAGAAAAAAGCAAAATCAGATCTAAAAAAGATAAAAGACAAGCAGAAAAATATGGTCGATAAATTGCAGACAACAACAAATCTTGAAAGGTGAAAGTCTAAATATAACATGATCGAGGCGATACAAATAACAAGTTTGATGAAGAATTAGTTATTTATTAACTTGCTACACATTCTATTGCAATGCAAGCCAACCCTTGTCGAGTAGAGTCGTGAATTGTAAACGTGTTGCGAGTTTAGAATAAATCACTCGACCATTTCCTAGGAACTGAAGTAGATGTACGTGACGCAGCTTGTGTGTAGCATTTATGAGCTATTAGGCCTCTATTTATTAAGGATATTTTAAACTTTAATCCAATGGCGAATATAAAGTACGTTGAAATATATTTTATAATGGAATGCTCCTACTTTGGAGTTAATAGACATCAAATTAAATCAAAATTAGTGAAATAAGCCAAAACAATCATACTATACTGCTAACTTGGTACTTAAAGATAGTAATCTCAGTGGGAAATTATCCTAAACTAATGTGGGTCCCGATAACAATAAAACCAAGGGAAATAAACCACCGGCTCCTGTAATTGCTTTGTTTCAGTAAAACACAATTAAGGGACTATTTCTTACAATGAGATTGTGTGAGGTTTCTTGTGTTAGAAAAGAACACTGAGGTAATTAAAAGGAGCCAAGTTTAATTATTGAAAATTAAATCCTGGTTGGTTGGTTGGAGCTGTGTCTTAATTCAAACAATAATAGAAACAAATAAAAGGTCTCTTTCCTGAACACATCAACATCAAAACAATTTATTCCGTTTAGACCCTAGGAATAGGATGGAGGAAAGTCGAATTACAGAAGATACCACTGGTTCGGAAGTGAGCCTTCAACTGAGATGAACTGGCAAGAAACTCAGCAAGGTTACAAATTGTTTAAATGTTTTTGGACTGTCTGACCATACTGGCTTTATTTTAATTGAAATGTTTTTTAACAATTGAGCATCAGAATAGTATCATAGTTGTACTGTACAACACCAGACATTAGACAATAGAACACTAGTAATTCTTGCAGAGCAACTACAAATCTCCCTGAGGAATTCTTAACGAAGATGTTGTATTAAATCTCAACAATGTATCTTTGCGGCTCTGCTTCTCATAATGCAACGGGTTTACTTCTGCAGAACGTAAACATTAACTGAAACATGTAAACATTCTATGTACGGACGATTCGTGTACGCTTTTACATTTAATTGCTAGGTTGTATTTTAAGTTAGAACAGAACTTATGTTTGTGTGCATTTTCTCTATCATTAACACATTATATTTCTACATCGTTTTGCGTGTAAGGAGTTCGTCCGTTTCGTGGTCTGATTATAATTTTAGTACTATTTAAAATTAGACTTTTAAAACCCTATAACATCATAATTACTTATGTCTTTAAATTTTGGAATTACCTTGGAGTTTAATTAAGTAGTCACTTTTAATAAGAGTGAGTTCTGGAACATACTGGACTATATATCTAAAGAACTTTCAATTGGTCTAAAATATTGTCGTAGGACTTATTTATCTATTGTTAAGTAAGCTATTTTTATCGACAGTTCATGTTATAAAGATAACGTAAAAACACAAAGCGATCATGGTTAAACCAAGACAGAATGCGATAACCACGTGCTATCTGGGGAATTCTCTTCACTAAACAACCACCACGGGAATATTTGAACAGTGCTCAAATGAAGTCTACCGTCTGAACCACTGCATTGTGTGCTAACTGCTATCTCACAGAGACTCCTTGGAGACTATGAAAGAAGCTTTATGAAAGAAGCCCAGCGCACATTTTGTTGCTACTTCTATAGCGAAACAAACCATTGAAAAATCATCTATAGCACAGAATATTTGGCGTCCAGAAAAATGACGTAACTTTTAAATTTATCAATGAAGTAATAGTAAGTGAAGTTTGCATCGGACATACCGATACAAACCTTCATGTAGTTAGCTTGGTATATACCATATCCTTGAATTCTCAAAGCTTTATGGTGACTCGGTTCAATAGCGGCCTCTGAGTGCATATTGCAATACCATGGCGCAATTAAGTAGGGAGAGGGCTAAGTGGAAACGATATTGTATTGATTTTGAAGGTAGGGAATCTTCAACTCCCCCTAGAATTCACCCCAATCAATAACTAGTTCCCCTTTATTATGAGCTCAATTGGAATGGATAGATAATCTGAAATAATTTACTACATATTTGGGTTCGAATTGGATGGTAGAGAAAATAATAATTTCAATTGTTTCGATTAATCTACGGCTGGCTAGTCAATTGAAAATGGTTTGTATCATTGTAATATGAAGAAAAAACGTTGTACCCATTAGTAGTTATAAACGAACTATAGTTTAAGCAATAAAAAAATGGAATCACATTTTCTTTTTCCTAAAAATATTATGGTCGAATTTTGACCAGCAGGTAATAGTATTATTAGATCCAACAAACGAAGAACTGAATGATTCATTCATTACTACACTTTCACAAAAGAGCTTTTTTTCGTGAAAATATTAATATCAGCAGTAATTCCATTAAGTGCAATGACTTGGAATTTGCTTTTTCATAAAGCTGACCGACAATTTTTCCACTTTTAAGATTAGACGAGTCATGAACAATTAACAGAACCCATTTTAGCTTAGTTCTAAATTCTTAAATATTGGTGCTTCTTCAATAAAATCAGGCAAGCGTGTATAGAAGAATATTAATACATCGTAATGTAAAACTTTGTTAGAATTTGAGGATGTGAAGATGTTTGTTCCTTCCTATTCCACGCAGAAACTACTTGGATTTTGATGAAACATGGTAGACAGGTAGATCATATTCTAGAATAAACAATAGAGACAGCTATTCATCAGATAAATATCAATAACAAAGCTGAACAGTATAAATATTCCCATACCTATAATATAAGGGGAAAATATCAAGATAATTGATGGCCTGCCTCTCCAGGAAACTATCCGGAAGACACAAACAGGAAAACTGTCCATTTCAGTCATGTCATCCTCACGACCGATGCCGGGAACGAAAGAGCCTTATTAAAAGGGAGCTGGAGGAAGGAGGATTAATTATCTGGAATGACTTGTCTTAATTAAAATGTTACAAGTTTGGCTTTCGCTGGCAGCTGAATTATTTTAAGAATGCTTGTCACACAAATTTAGGTGGCGTAATGATGATTTAATTTAGTTAGACATTCCATAATAGGTTAAACCTCGCGGTTTTACGAGTTTTTCCGACGCAAAGTTTGTTTCGATGTGAAAATGTTGCGACTCTTTCACGAAATACTATTGAACGGATTTTGATTAAACTTGGCACACAGGTAGATCATATCCTGGAATAAAACATAGCACTTTTGCCTCCTCACCTAAATATTTGGAGAAAGGTCAATACCATTTTGATTTATTTATTTACGTAGTACAATTCAGTTGTATGTAAGTAGTTGTAGTTACGTGCAATAAAAGGTATTTTATCATCGGCAGGTAAGTGCGGGTTCTTTAAATTCACCTCAATAAAACTGAATGAAACGAAGCGTTCATGTAACCACTACGTAAACCGAGAGCTTTCCACTGCACTTTAAATACACATTAAATCCCTCGAAGAGATACCATGGATTTTCTACTCATTGCCGGCTCTTCTCAGCAAAAGCAACCTTTTAACCGTTAGAGTCTGACAATTCATACCTTAGTGCCTGTTTGGATAAATAAAAATAGCATTTCATCTGTAAAATACTTACCGACTATTATGAAGTACCATTTATTTTTACTTTTTGTAGAACTATGTCGTTATTGTGGTTGTGGACAAAGGTAAGCTTTTAAAAATAACAAAAAAAAAACATGTTTAATTAAACCTAGAGATTTCTTTCTTTATAGAAATTACCAACTTATTGCGTTTCTTCTACATTAACTGTCAAACCTAAGAAATTATCTCAGAATAAATCGAGTTTGTTCGAGCAGAACTGCGGCTTACTCGAATCGACTTACCATAGTAACTTTTATCTAGGTACAGAAAGTTAATCTGCAAAGTGAAAAGCGAACAGGCTTACCTACATTTCTCTAGATTTTTTACTCAACTTAAGGGATTAGCTTAGCTCCAAACTCTATTTGTTAAGGGAGCTGGATAAATAGACATGAGATGCCAGATAGCTACCAAATAAACCTGTCTAATGTATTTTCCCCGAATTTTAACCTGAATAATATTTAAAAGTTTCAATTATTACGTACGATACAGAATAAATTGAACAAACATGTAACATAAAACACTCGTACATTAATTTAAATGTACAAAATATACATATACTGCGATACAGCATACGCGAAATCATAACATAAAACAACCCTTTTCATTTCATAAACATCAGTTGCCATGCCGAAATGCGCCTCAAGGTAAAAAATAACATCATAAAAACATGCCCTATTCATTCATTTTATACGAATCTCAATGCAAGACCATGAAATTACCCATCAAAACTCGCCTGGATATAAATGGTACTTTTACGACTTGCTCTTGTACGAAATAGGTTTAAAATAAAGTTTACATTGTGCGAGGCAGAAGCCACTCGTCATCCTGTTTCTGTAGATCTTGTGTACAGATCGAGTCCTAAGGTTTAGGTATTTTTATCAAAATGTCTGCTATTAGTATTGTAAATGCGAACAAAACTGTTTTTTACTGCCAAACGACTAAACAAATTTTCTTGCCGGAATCTTCTCAGTTTAAGTGTATTCCGAACCGGTGGTAGAGTCAATTGTAACGTTCATAAGTACCTTACCAGGGCTTAAACTGAATAAATGAGTTTGAGTTTGGTGAAATTTGGTACGGCTATAACTTGTACCCTGAGTGCAAGTGCAAACTATTATAATCGACCCCTAAGAAGTGGGTGAAAATGTTAATAAAATGGTAATCCGCGATACACATTAAAATATAAAAAGAGGGATTGAGATGGGAGAGCCACTCTATTGCAATCCTGTCCTTCACATTCTGTCATTCCTGCTAAAGCACACCCAAAGAATTTTATGATTTTTTTTTTTATTCAAATAGGCCTTATCAAGCACTTATGAAAAGTTTGGATTCTAACGCACGGTTCGGAAGGTTGCTTTTGCTAAGAAGAGCCGGTAATAATATGTTTCTCGATATTACATTACTGTCGTAGGATGCTAGAAATAGTATATGTTTAAATCTCTACCTTTCGGTTGGGTAAGATAAAATAAATGTCACTAGTTTTATCAGGCTCAGGGCGCCATCGCGGCCGCGATTATCTGAAAGAGCTTTAATGCAGCCTAATCGATTCTTCGTCGCAATTATTTAATCGTATAGATGTTTACGCAAACTCCATTTTTGGGGGAAGATAATTTTATTCGATTGAGAAAGCGCACTATCGATTCGTTCTGCTTTCTCTTTACTTTTTCATTGCAGTTTAGGGTTGTCACAGATGCTTAATTATAATTGTTTGACTTTCTATTAGAATCTAGTTACCTTGTAGCCTGGATTCTTTCACATAATTCCTACAATAAAAATAAAGACCATCATAAATCCAAACCAAACAGCGCGAAATGCATCGAATACTGCCACTTATTTGAACGAATGTAACATAGTGCTAATAGGCTGTTTGGACGTGAAAATTGTATTACATTTGACAGCTCTCAAAGTGACATATATCCACTAACAACAGGCCTTGTGCCCTTGACAGGGTACCATTAATCATCGCACAATGCTATTTTGATGAGGGTCTACACGCCCAGGGGTACGTGAATTGATAAAATATGTATTTTGTTTGAGCCGTCAGGTCAATCAAAATCATATAGTTGTAGAATGGGCTAGAAAAGAAAACGTGTATACTCCTGGGCTATTTTCCGTTGTAATATTTTTTTATGACCTATAACAGTTTATGATTCGATGCACTTTCAGCCTACAATACCCGAACCAACGAACCAATTCACGTAACTTGTTGCAATCAGTGTCCATCGTGGAAACAGTTATCTGATTTTTTTTTATGTTCTAGTAACTGCATATACCTACGTTGCGAATGGTACCTTTTTGACCATTAAAATATTGATTAGAGGTTGTTTTTAATTGAAACTGACTACTTAACCCGAGGGCTGACCACTCGCTATTTACTCAGTAGTGTTTACCATGATACAAACTTTGCTTAGATTAGAATCAGGACCTGATTCTCGCTCTAACACTACTAGTGTATAAAACATCAAAAAAAATTCAATTACCAATTGAATGACAAAGAGTAGGTCTTTTGTGTAGTAGTGTACAAGTAGATATGTATTTCATGCAAATCTCCATATAAATCATCGTTTTGACATTTAATAAAAAGAAGCTGATTTGATTTTTCAATAACCTTCTCTATTTCGGTATTTGACTAAAAACAGAGATATCCGCCATTTTTATTACAAAATATGTAATACCAAAGTGTGAACAATGTCTATAATATATTCTAAATGTCACACCAAGGATGCCTTACGACACAACACAAACCGAACCCAACACGATCTAAGAATGTAGCTAATTGATTTTATAATAAGTCTTTGTTCCATAATAAGCACCGCAAGTCGAACTTGATATGCATGTCATTGTTCTATTTAAGGGGCATATTCTACTGCATTAGTTAAGGGGCTTGTTGAAATTTTTGTTAAGATTTACTGCACATTAGTTACGAACAAAAGATTGTTAGTTGGCTGGAACCGATTTCTGTTCGGTCAGCAATTATTGCTGAGAGTAAGACAATATTTTTTTAAATATTTTTAGAGGATTTGGATGCATAGCATGCTCTTTTATAGACTTATGCTGTGTTGACATTTTAGGCAACACATCCATTAAAAGTTTTCCAAGTGAGCTCCTGCATGTAGTTTCGAGTTTGTAAGTATGTTTACTACTTATGTCGGCGAACCTAATTTGACAGGACCAAAAATATGTTTATGGTTGGTACCTACTATTAAATTTAGTTTAAATTTCGTTAGAGACAAGTCTATCTGCATTCGAGCTGAATCTAGGAGCAATCACAAAACTAAATGTGATTTTGCAATCTCGCCAAAAGTGACTCAAACTCTAAACTCATATAATCAGTTTAGGCCCTGGTAAGGCACTTATGAACATTACAATTGACTGTACCAGCGGTTCGGAATACACTTAGACCGATTATACTCCGACAAGAAACTTAGTAAGCAGCTGACGTTGCGTATTGATAAATAAATAATAAATAAATATCCTCGGACATTTTTCACATACGGCTATCTGAACCCAAACTAAGCAGAGCTTGTAATATGGAAACCAGATGACTGATATACTACATATACTACTTTTTTTTGTAAATTACAGCCAGACTCAGGACAAACAGACATGTTCATGTACACAAATGTCTGTCCTGGATGGGAATCGAACCCACGACCTGCGACGTGATAGGTAGTGCGTTAACCAACCACGACCGTCACTTGCTTGTATAGAACACAAAAGCTATGAATAAATAACGAAACATTAAGATAAATCTTCTCATAATCATACTACCTATTTTTACCCAACATAAACCGACACACTGACCGAACGATACTTGTAATTAGAACTGTAATAAAAGGCCAACAGAATTGCAATTACCTAAAACCATTTCCATGTCCATATGGAACAAAGTAGGTCTTGAACTTGACAAACGTAAGGGACGTCATACCATTGAACGCTAACTGTCTAGTGGCACGCTCACTGCAGGCAATCTAGACATAGGCGGGGATACTAGGGGAAGTTACTAGACAATGCCAGGGAGCGTCGTCTGAATGGACATTACATTGTATCGTCCGCTTGACCTACAGCTCTTGGCCTAGATCTTGAGAATGAATAGATATATTACTGCTAGACTAGATGGCATGCCTTGCAATGCCACCATTTTTAAATCACATCATATTTTTAACATCTCACCAATATTTATTAATTAGAAGATGAAATGAATGAAATGGCGATGATAGCTCAGACGTCGGATACCGCGGTGAAGGCCGAGGTTTGAATCCTACAATGAGCTGGAGCTTTCGGTGAAGGAAAACATCGTGAGGAAACCACAGCACGGTGGTAGGTTAGGTACTTTGTAGTACCCGACTGGGTGGTTACCACCCTCAAGTTGAAAATATGTCACCAAGCACCTATCGGTGTGTCCCAACAGCTGCACTTGAGAGCCAGTTCACATCTAGGCTTTTTGTGCTTACCACTTTCGGCCACATCATCACTTACCATGGTGAGATTGTGGTCAAACACAACAAACAAAAAGCAGAGTTTGTACTATGGACACCAGATAACTGAATACTACATATACCTACTCCTTTTATATACATGCTTATACATATAGGACAAACAGACATGTTCATGTCGCAAACATTAAACTTTATTAAATCCCTTCTACCGAGACAAAAGTACCAATAAATCTGTATAAAAACGTAATGATAAAAGATTCGATGCCGCATTGCCTTAGCGACGACCTCGATCTGGCTTAGATTTAAACGTTTCTGGTGTATGGCCCCATTTCCAAATCGTCCAAAAAACGGAGTCATTTGTATAACCCCTTATTTATAGTCACGACAATCGGATTATCAGAAAGAAACTGTGTTGAACTTTCCTCCTTGTTTGAACTTACGAACTAGGGCATTATACTTTCTAATAGTTATTTCAAGTGAGTCGAAACTATTAAAACTTTGTGACACAGACTTATCACGATTAACGTTCAGAAAGCCCAATGTCCTTTAATTAGGGCGCCCACAATTTTCAGACGTTGAGATTACTACAAACTTAATAAAACTTGTAAAAAGTTATTGTAATTTAATTAAACTCTCAGACATTTGAAAGGAGTTATTTCTTTTCAATAAATTCAAATCAAAAGGAAAATCGTATTCAAGACTTTCGCCTCGGTTTATAAAATGTATATTTAAATCTAAAAACATCGAATTGCTTTCCACTTCTCTTTCCTCTAAATATTAAAAAAAAACGACTCGGTAATCCCGTGAAATCTCTTAACATTTTTAATTTGGCACGACCAAATAATTACCGTTCTTCAAAAAAGGAACAGTTTTTATGACAAGGCGTTTTTGCTCAGACTCCTAGAGCAAATAAACTCACCATCCAAATTAATTTATATTCGAATTTAAATCTTTGTTCACATAACATAATCAAATGTAGAGCTCTCTATTATGTCGTTATATTCACATGGTCCCTGTCCAAACGAGATTTGAGTCATTGTTGTTCCATGTTACTTAGACAGTGTTGTTATTTCATTTGAATTACAAATATTAATGTCTGTATCTTTTTGCAGACAGTAAAATAATACACAAACATTAAATTATTAATTATTTAACTAATTAAACCTTCAGAACATCCCTAATCACAATTGTCTGTGACTCCTACAGCAAACGTGACTATAGTTTCCATTGTAGGTTATAATATAAGTACCTATTATTAAAATTTATGTGAAAATTACGAAAACTATTTCCGCGATAACAAAGTTGAACCTGACCGTGTGCGACCGGGGACATGTCCTTGTCGCGGCGTCACACGATGCATTCAGAATTCCATAAACGTAACTACATATTATGCATTGCACGCAAATCATGATTTGAACAATTTAGCAGAATATTATATTGTGACATAATTCATAAATCAGTTATGATTATGAATAGGAATGAAGTTCCTTTGTGGCGTATTGTTGTGCACGTCATTGCAGTATAATTAAATTAAACGCTGTAGACAGGTACCTACCGAGTTTCTGTTACTGGAGACTACTTTTAAGTTTTTAATAGCATTGGACTTCTTTTTGGCCAAGGTTTTATATTTAGGTATATAGGTTTAATTGCAAAAACAACTACAAAATGTTCTATTATTTCATAAAATTATATTATTTTGTTAGCGATAAGCCGACCATTGTGGCGCTATCAATAAATAAATGATAATATTATTATTACTAATATTGTATTTTCTCATATGGTGTACTTATAAAGGGTAATCTATCAATAATGTTTTTGTACCGTTGATTATTAAAATACATTTATTGGTGTAATTAAATTGTTTAACGATAAAAAAATAGTAACAGTTAATTAAATACGTCCTTCCAAAGTCACTTGGCATAAAAATCCAACCTCGGCGCCGGTCGCACTGTCCTTGACTTGTTGTCAACGTTGCATTTAATTTTTTTCAACGTCAACTAATTCTTACATAAATATAATGCACTTAGTATAATTTGTCGGTTCGTAATTGACTGCAGTGGTTGACATAGTTGCATAAATAAATTGACTCGGTATTAAGTTCTTGTTGTAGATTTACGACTTCCTATGGATTATGTAAACGATAAAATTTAGGCAGACTTAAATTTAGTTAGAATTTTAATCAAGAAAGACTTATTATAGGTTCTAACTGTATGTTTTCTATTGACTATGTATTGCTGTTGATTTCTTAAATAAACAAATATATAACTTTTTTTTAATATTCTGGATAGGCTTGTGTTTGTCTACAATCTCACTATGTAAGTGATGATGTGGCCGAAGGTGGTAAGCACACAAAGCCTAGACGGGAACTGGCTCTCAAGTGCAACTGTCGGAACACACCGATAGGTGCTATGGTTTCCTCACGATGTTTTCCTTCACCAAAAGCTCAAGCTCATTGTAGGCTTCGAACACGTCACTTACCACGGAGCTATCATCGCCTTAAAACTGTTAACTGTTTTTTTTTATTATAACAAACTACTTAGGTACTAATTAACTAACCTAACCTACCATTACCAGCACATCAGCGGTATTTCAACCTGGCTGTAATTATCTCCTTTTTTCACATGTATTTGCCTGAAGGATACTTCTTGCCAGCTATTTGTAGAAACGCTGTCGTATTATGTGTACAGACATTAAAGATTTTATGCATCTCACTAAACTACAAAACTATCGGAACTTTCTTCAAAAAAGGACTAAAACGGACAAGTATTGTTTTTCAGAACTTTCGCAAAAAAATGTCGTCTATAATATATATATATATGTATATCGAAGATATAAAACGGGATAAACACGACCAAAATAATTAAGAATTAATATACTCTCAAGTAGATTAATGTTTTTGGAACAATGCCTAAAACCATAATGTGTCACCGTGACAGTTCTTTACGATCGATCTATTTTCCTTACAACAACATCGCCACAAATTCCAACTGTAATTAAGACAAATTAATATAGCTAGTGTACGAAGTCTTGATAATTGCGCAGTCAACTGCACACTTCCATATAAAACAATACTGTGCTGGAAATAATGAGCTGGAAACTGTATGAATTTAGGT
This sequence comes from Ochropacha duplaris, assembly GCA_951361185.1. Classification (NCBI taxonomy): domain Eukaryota; kingdom Metazoa; phylum Arthropoda; class Insecta; order Lepidoptera; family Drepanidae; genus Ochropacha; species Ochropacha duplaris. The sequence continues at coordinate 2,459,250 of OX592707.1, read as the reverse complement.
CACACAGTTGGGCAGCTAGCAGCTCGGCTTTGGAATACAGCGCTTTGAATGAACGCGTTTATGAATATTTCAGGTAAGCCTTTTGAAAAAAATGAGAGGAATTTTCTAGCCTATTTACGTACCAAGCTGTACCGTGTACGATACAGATAAAATGAAATTATTTGACTTGTATGTCATTAGATACATAGTTTTTACTAGTCTCATATTTAGCCTTCCACTAAAATGTTTTATTCAAAATTCTAGTTGAGCAATAATTTAATACAAGGTATCTCAAGGTTGTTTTCAATAAGCCCATTTATTAACTGATCAAGTAACCTCTTTTTTCTTTTGTCTTTTAACACTTGGCCTTCGTTTGGACACGAGTTTCTATGTCTAACTAATTACCTTGCTCGTGTATCACTTAATACACGTAGCCTTTCAGATCTTCGAGAAACGAGAACAAATATGTTTCTTTCGGAGGAATCCTTTCAGCGCCCCTTAAAACATGTCCATACAGATAGATAATTTTAAATTTTCACAGGCTCTATGTACTTGAGAATGACTCTCTATCGTATTGAAATAAATGGAAAAAGAAAATGAAGATGAACTGCGAACGTCACATTTCCTTAGACGCCCCCTCCCCTCTTGTCATATCTCGTCACGCTAAGGAAAACCGTTATTTGCGAACGTATTTTTTGAACGGCCCCTAATATACACCGAGACACATTATCCGTTTTGACTATTAGCCATCGCTTGTTTTACTACATTACGTCAATCATCATTTCATCGACGCATATCATTTATTCTCTTCTTGTTTCATTCAATAATGATTTAGTAGAGTTTGTTTATAGATCATTAGGTATTTGCCTTGATCAGATTTTAAAATCACTGCTTTTTAATACATTAAAGTAATAGGAAGCTAATCCTAAGTGTATACTACTTTTCATATCGACAACTCAGGAGGAACCACGGGGCGGAAGCTAGTCGATAAAGCTTAATAGACGAACTAAAATAACTAGCAAACTGAAAATTTACAGAATAATAAGGTTACTTGAATCCCAAGTATTACCCATATCATTAATAAGGTATATCAATGGTCCTATTATAGGCCATCAATAGGCATCTTTAAATTTTGGAAAAAAATTCATGTGCTCCTACGATTCATACTTGTCCCATCTTCTATTTACCCACTTGGGGGATGCCTAGACCATCGGCTGGCAAACGCTCTTGCAAAGGGCACTGCATTCTATATCTCGTACAGACCTACTTCATACATGAGATCATGTTCAGAAAATAATTCCATACAACTCCTACCTTATTTTACTGTTACGCCGATATAATTCAATCCGAGCCGGCCATTCATGTTTTCAATCCATCCATCTCACATTCATATCGGCCGTATACATTTTCACTATGATCAATAATATAACTCAATAAATAATCTGTGAGGGAAAAATAAATTAATATATGTATGTACTTGAAAAAGCTATTTTGAGTTCATGGTCTATATAACATGTATTATTTTATAATAAGTCCAGTATATTGGATGCAATTGGATGTTCCATTGTAGAAATTGCATTACGTATCGTATTAATTAAATAATAGAATAGAGATTATAGTATGCTGAGGAACTTCACGTGACATCACGCAACAATCTTTACCTAATATTTTAATTCATTCTGTTATATTCGTGTATATCCATGAAGAAAACAGTTTTTTTTGTTCCCCAGTCTTTATTTTAATAAAATTAAATATAGACTTTGTTAGACAGTGATAATGTTGCTTTTCATTCGTGAAATACGTTTTAGAATCGGTTCAGTAGTTCCAAAGATTACCCTCTATAAACCAAACACCTGATAGACATTGTCCTGCCCTATAAATAAAAAGCCTAGAACCCGATTGCAGTGCCTGAAACAACACAAAAATATCATCAAATTCGAACCAGCCACAAAAGACAAAACCACATACAGAAGAAATATATTCTAGCTAGAACCTCTAATTGAATCCAATTCTGAATGGCGGCATCTCTGTTGAATGGTGTCAGAAATGTTTTATGCATGTTTGCTCAGCTGTGGCTCTTGCATATGAAATATGAGTCTTATATTCATGCGCTTATTAATGATTTTACATTAATTTACGCTTTAACTTGATAATCATTTCGCGAGACATTAATGACTGTAATATGCACACGATTCTTATTTATGTATGTGTACAATTAATTATGTTGTGTGAACTTTTTACAAGGCCTTAAAGGCTTTTAGAACACCGATAGGTGCTTGGCGACTTATCAACTTCAGGTAGTCACTTCAAAGCTTTTTTGTTTTGTTTTCTTTGCCGGAAATCGTCCATAGTACATTTTCTGTTAATTTCAAGATATTAATATTCTTATTTTTTTGTTATAGTCACGTTATATCACAAAGTACGTACAAGTCAAATTAGGCTTTAGGGAAATTAGTTCCAATTAAAATTTTCGAAAACGCAACCTCACTTCGCAGGTCCCACTAAGTCTTGAAGTATAATATCTTTGATTTCTTATTTTCTTTATGTCACTCATTTCTCTTTAGATTAGAAAGGAATATTATGTAATTTTAGTGTATAGGTAGGTACCAAACATTCTGTCTAGCTAAACTTTTCTAGTGCATCCATCAAAGAATTGGTTCGAAACATCTCGTTATCAGAAAACTATGTAGTTTAAGAATTACCGTGGGCGTTTCTAATGAGCCGTTAAAAAATCTTCTGAACAATAGTCTGCCGTTAATTTTATGTAGTTTTTAACGTCTATTGTATAGTTATCGGACATTAACTCCACGTTAATCTTAAGTTATTGACTAGTTGATAACTAGTTGCTCGGTTTAGTATTCCGCCCCGCGTTCCCGAGGGATCTTGTGTTTTTCCGATATAAAAATTATTCAAAACGACATTGGATGCATTTTATACCGAAAATAAATGTTAAAACAATCAAGGATACTTATCTCTGAAACCGTTACATCTAAGTTTTGTAGTTATAGACATCCTACAATGAGCTTGAGCTTTCGGTGAAAGAAAACATCGTAAGGAAACCATAGCTTTTTTTTTTATTCTAGATAGGCTTGTGTTTGACTACAATCTGAGGGTGGTAGCCAGCCAGTCCACAAAGTACCCTACCACCGTGCTATGGTTTCCTCACGATGTTTTCCTTCACCGAAAGCTCAAGCTCATTGTAGGATTCGAACCCTCGACCTTCGCCGCGGTATTCGACGTCACTACCACTGAGCTATCATCGCCTTATCGGTGGTAAGGTACTTTGTAGTACCCGACTGGCTGGCTTCTTCGAGCAACACGTGATTAATGTACCAAAACTGTCACGAATAATTCAATTCCTTATCATCAGGAAGGTGTACTTGTTCTCTCTAGCTGGAATCATCCACAATCTAATCTACGTATCATCACATAGGAAACGTTACTATCAATACATATTGACACCAATTGACTCGGCCCTAGTTTAAAGTTCACTGACATTTTGTAGGTACCTTCGTAAGTTATTGAACATGAAAAGCCTTTGTGAATATTCAATAATGGGCAATGAAACATAACAATAGCGCAGATGTGGGATATGCTTAGCACACGTGCGCTGTAGACTGCTTTAAGAATTCTAATGTTTAGCTTGTTTTTTGCTTCTTCAATACATTGGATTTGTTTTGTATAGACTTTAATCATAAGTGGTGACTCCTCGTCTACCATTGTGGATTTGCAGAGGTTTTTTTTTGAGCCGGTTCGCGTGGCTGATATTTAACTTGAATGATTTACAATGTAACAGGGGCGGTGTCAATAGATTTTCAGCATCAATAATCACCATAAGCATACATCATGGTAAGCGAGGGCTTTGTCTTCATAGTAAACCCTATCTCATAAGAGAGACGATTAGAACGAAACCCCTTAGATTCAAACTCAAAACACATTTATTCAGTTTAGGCTCTGATAAGGTACTCATGGACAATTGACAATTGACACTACCACCGGTTCGGAATACACTTAAACAAAGAAGATTCCAAATGGTGTGCTTTCAGGCAGCGTTGTACGCGAGAGATAAGCTCGAGCAATACTCGAGACTCGGAGATAGGTATGGGTCCGGCGCACGGTATAGGCACAGACTGCGAGCTGTCCCGCGGCAACTTACTAACGGCCGGTTTCAAATTTATTCACAGTTAAATGTAGAGCTATCTGATATCATTAATAAAGTTCTATGATACATTCCGCTTCAATCTTTGATAAGCTTGTCCCTAAGGGCTCGTTCACACGAGCAGCATGTTACCGACTGCAGCCGCCGACACTCGGCGACGTCAGCCGCCGACGGCAGCTGTCGACTGCAGTCGGTGTCGGCGGCTGCCGTCGCCTTAGAAGCGGAATGTATCATAGAACTTTATTAATGATCTCAGATAGCTCTACGTTTAACTGTGGATAGATTATTGAAACCGGCCGTAAGACGTCTAAGCTAGTGCACGTGATGGGCCGGGGCGGTCTATGACCGGCTGCCAGATAAAATTCTGGATACTTCCTCTAGGTCATTATTTAAAGTTAAATTGAAAAACTGGCTGGTTGAACAGGCATTTTATAAATTTGACGATATCATTAACTAATTGGTATATTTGTTAGACATAGATCGCCATTTTTTTTTATTAGCATTTATTAATATTATTAGTATTACATTTGATTATTGTATTCGTACAATGTGATTGTAAGAGTATTGATTTTTATTAAGAATTTGCGATTTTATGACTTGTAACTTGCTGTTGCCAATAAAGAACTACGAACTATAAGAATTTCAAAATAAAAACAATTCCGAACTAAAAATACTAAATCTAAACACCATATGTACTCCCACTAGATTGAAATGGACACAGCGAGCCAGATTATCCAATCAACGCACTCACACAGCTCAGCTCAGCAGGGTTCAGCCCCTATTCCAATCCATCAGTAACGTCAATACTACGTGATCCCATTCCCACGCTAGTCCGCAATACTAATTGAGTATGTACGTCGCACTAGCTATTCTGGTATCTCTTGTCTCCACAGAAACCTAACTTGATGTTTAGAACTGCCTTGTAAAATTTAAAAAACCGGCCAAGTGCGAGTCGTACTCGCGCATGAAGGGTTCCGTAAAAAAGGCAAAAAAATCACGATTGTTGTATGGGAGCCCTCCTTAAATATTTATTTTATTTTGTTTTTTGTATTTGTTGTAATAGAGGCAACAGAAATACATAATTTGTGAAAATTTCAACTGTCTAGCTATCGGGGTTCTTGAGGTGCAGCCTGGTGACAGACAGACGGACAGACAGCGAAGTCTTAGTAATAGGGTCCCGTTTTTACCCTTTGGGTACGGAACCCTAAAAAGAACATAAATTAACACATCGAAATCGCGGTTGATCACGGTTTGAATATCTGTACGTGATGGAACTTCTATACTAGTTTATTTACATATCTATGGTCCCTACAAGTGTGTATAGTTATCAATGGCGACAGTTAAATGTGCTTCAATGGGAAGTGCAGAGATAACAGCTCTCGATGAAAGTACTAATTTTATCATACTGATAACTATTTTGTTGCCAACCAATATGATATCACATGTATAGTGAAGTCTAACCGTCTAACGATTCAAATGTCACGTATCCGATGATACCTTTGAAAAAGTGATTATTTATGTCTATTTGCTATAGCTTGAGGGTCGATTCGTACTTACTTTACTTTTGGCACAGCTATTTAACTTTAAATATTCAAAGTCAAAGTCAAAACCATTTATTCAGTTTAGGCCCTAGAAGGGCACTTATGAAGGTCGAATTACAGAAGTTACCACCGGTTCGGAAGTCAGCCTTCAACTGAGAAGAACCGGCAAGAAACTCAGCAAGGTTACATTTTTTAAATTATTTTGGACCATCTGACTATATTGGCTTTTTTTTTTTTTTCAAATGTTTAACAATAAAATTGTTCTTAAAGTAATACAAAAATACATAAAAAATTATAGCCCGCATTAGTTACCTACATATTTGATCCTGACTATGATAAAAACCTTTCGACTTGGACCTTGTCAAAAGGCAATGATTCTGGTATGATAAATAATGTATGACTCAAAACGTGGGTGTATTTAAAACGAAATAAAAACCTAAGAGGCAAATTACATGCAGTGCAGCCCTTTAATCTTTCATGCGAAAGGACGGGTAACTGGTAAGTAATGTATGATATGTCAACCTCTTATTTCTTCCAGTCTTTTATAAGCACCGCATAATTCAACCAGTTTGGAATGTTAATGGTACTAACTGGCTGGAACCTCAGCAATTACTCCTTTAGAAATAGCACATGCTAGAACTGCAAATGAAACTCGAAGTATAAAGTTCCAGTTCGCTTAGACTGTTACAAAAGTTGCGTTTTCACCACAGCATTACAGATCCCGAAAGAATTCAAACCATGGATTTAAGGAGCTGCTCTCCACCAATCGTATGGTCAATTGTTATAGCCAGTGAAGAAAGAATCGTGGATGTAACAAGTTTAGGTTCTTAGGGAAAGATTGACGACTACTAATAGCATTCCTATGGGTTCGAATCCTACAATGAGCTTGAGCTTTCGGTGAAGGAAAACATCGTGACGAAACCATAGCACGGTAGTAGGGTACTTTGTAGTACCCGACTGGCTGGCTACCACCGTCAAGTTGAAAATCTGTCGCCAAACACCTATCGGTGTATTCCGACAGCTGCACTTGAGAGCCAGTTCTCATCTAGGCTTTTTGTGCCTACAATCTTTGGCCACATCATCACTTAACATCGTGAGGTTTTGGTCAAACACAAGCCTATCCAGAATAAAAACATAAGCTATTTATGCTAGAGGTAAATACATGTAACAGACTTCTGGCAAAGAACAATAAATAGACAAACAACCTAAAATCACTTAAAAGTAAAAGGCAAGGTAGTGATTGCGATTGGTAACAGACAAAACGGTCATATTTATGCTCAACAGTCGAAAATAACTAGCATTCATATCATAGATAGGTAGCAAGTTAGTTCTCAAATAGACATCAATAGTTAAGGACGTAGAGAAATCCTATTAAACAATGATTGTACAATAAAAATAAGAAGTACAAGTGATGTTACGAAATACCACGCCGCTTACTCACGATTCCAACCACAATTGTAATTGAGCTATTTTAGGGTTAGGTGTCGAGTGAGTCATTGCTGCAGATCAACAGAACCGACTGATATTGTGCTATTATGCAATTTAGATGTTGGGTAACTTTTGACCCTGGCTTTACACACATGGAAGACTGAGAAAACAGTATAGATAGATACATAGCTCTTTATTGGTACACCATAAAAGAAAAATAACAAATTAAAAAACAGTAGTAACATTGACAGTGTCACAATGGACGGCCTTATCCATATCCAAATTTGGAAAGGTCAAAGGCAATGAGACTACGACGCTACTTACAGCAGGTTTAATTGTGCAGATCTACATAACACTATCAAAAGTAATATATAGCGCCCCTCATATCTCTGAAACTGAGTGAATAAAAGCGAGACCGCAAGGTTTTACTGCTAATAGGCAAGACGGCCAAGCTGTTAAAACTCAGGCAATTACTATGGGATCTCACATCTATAAGAGAAAGCGATTAAAAGTATCCGTTTATCTTGTCTTAAGCGATTAGCTGACTCATGTATTGAAAGCTGAAAGTATTTTGAGAGATGTCTGAGCACTTGTTTGGAGTATGTAGCAGGGAGCGTTTTAGATAACTAAGTACATTTTTAAAAGCATTCATATATTTCTCGTGGTAGTACAACTTTTGAGGTTTTATAACAATACATGGCGATTTAAGGCGATGATAGCTCAGTGGTAAGTGACGTCGAATACCACGGCGAAGGTCGTGGGTTCGAATCCTACAATGAGCTTGAGCTTTCGGTGAAGGAAAACATAGCACGGTGGTAGGGTACTTTGTAGTACCCGACTGGATGGCTAACACCCTCAAGTTGAAAATCTGTCGCCAAACACCTATCGGTGTGTTCCGACAGCTACACTTGAGAGCCAGTTCCCATCTAGGCTTTGTTTGATTTCATGGTGAGATTATGGTCAAACACAAGCCTATCGAGAATAAAAAAAAACATGAAATCCATCAATTAATAAAACTGGTCGACTACTAGTATAGATAATACTAATACATGGTATTTTCAAATAGGTTAATCTAAACACTGACCGTTAGTCACTTTGCTATCAATTAATCACTGACAATCAAACACTGATCAACGTCAAGTTAACACTAGCTGCGCAGTTCGATATGTAAATACAGGAGCCAGTGGTAGCTAAGCCTATACTAGATAATATATTAACATAAAAACCACATGCTAATTGTAAACAACTTAACAATGGCATGATAATGACGACGTCTATTTTAAAGATGTCACATGATTGACATCAACTTATAATTCAGGTTCGGTCTCACCTTCAATCAACCTTAAAGGATGTGTTGAAGGCTGATGATTACAGGATTTAGGATGCAAAAGTGAACATGAGTTGCATAGCTTATTGACACATGCCAATACATACATATGTACCTCTCAAATGAGTTTTAGCACTTCGTAAGCTTACTAAACCATTTTTTATTTCAAGCTAAACAGTTTAGTGGTAGTGACGTCGGATACCACAGCAAATCTCGAAGTTATTTTTAACTATAAAAAAAACTTGAGAGGTGTCAAGGGACACCCGGATGGAACGAAGTTATATAAGTCGAGAGAGTATATATATATATAAAAAACCATTTAAATAGAAATGAAAAAAATGTCTGGCTTGCTTTCTATAAGAGAGAGAGAGAGAGAGAGAGAGAGAGAGAGAGAGAGAGAGAGAGAGACAGAGAAACATGCGCACGCCGCACAGCTTACAATAAAGTGACACTGACACTAAAAGTGTCGTGTCAATTTTTCGTAAGATGTTTTTCCGTCTAGCCCCCTTTCACAACGATAAGGAACTTCGTTCCAAAATGTATTAGAAGACATAACAGGGAAAGTATTAACGCAGCATTAATTATGCTGCTGGCGTGTATCTGACGTATAACATAATAGGGTCTAACGTCTCGCTCTGGTAAACCAAGTAATGAACATCGACGTACCAAGGGCGTTGCACAAAGGAATCCTGTATTAGCATACAAATTATCTCGAACTCTAGTGTAGGTAATGAGAATGTAGCTTGGAAACAAAGCTTGTAAAATAATAATTGGTTTTGCACCCAATATAGTTTGCTTGTTGGGGAACGATAATCGAAATGCTAATGGGATATGTCGGTAGTGTGACATACTTTCAAGAGCGCTCTTCAAATACAGTGCTGTTTCAAGCCGTGGTTTGATCATTTATGAGATAAAAATAAACAAACATACATTTTAAACTATGTAAAATGAGTTTTGTAGAAGTTTGAATGCTGAATATAATTCCGAAATTAGCAATAAAGTCAATTTTTTCTTCAAAGATAGCAATGACAGATTTTACTATTTTCGCAAACTCTATAAGACTATTTGTCACAAAATTTACGGATTTTATGCCATTGTATCTACCGGTTATAAGCATTTGAAGAATAGAAGCTAATCCTATTAATGGCTTTATAAATATCCAACACAATACACCAAATATTTTATGTAAACGTTAGCATCAGATCCATAGTTGAGTTATAAACGAATAGACAGATTGATCGCAATACATCTAGACACTTCTAATAAACTTAACATCGATAGCATAAATGAGGCCAATAAGATTATTGGCATCTAGATTCAAGAATTCTCGGATGAAGTTTGACTGGGTTTGAAGTAAGTCAGTAGACCGGAAAGCGTAATTTCAATATTTGCTAACCCAATCACAGACAGTGAATATTGCGAATTCAATTTGAGCCCTCCATATTTGCAATCGTATCTAGATGATTCACTTATTTCCTGACACGATTTACAATATCTTCTTAAACATTCAAGAGCAAATTAATGTCGGATACAATTACCTCAAACTGTGCCGTAAGTTCAAGGATCAATGACGAAAACTTCCGAAAACAACGACCGGTATTCAGAACCAGTACACGCGGTAAACGACCGCAGAATTTAACGGTGTATGATTGTGTTTTTGAACTAATAGGTAAGATATCTAGGTAAGTAGCGAGGAGTGATGTGGCGAGGTATGACACTTGAATTTATTATAAAGTTAGAAAATTAAGCTTACTTTATAAATTAAATTTGATTGTAAAATAAGCTAAAGATTAAAAATTAATGAAATGTGTAATTTTTAAAATTGTACTCGATGAAATTTTTACCACTATAAATGAAGATGTTATTGAAGGTGGAACAGACAAAGCTACGGGAGCCCTTCTAGACTCTCAAGTGCAGCTACCAGAACACATCGGTAGGTTTGTAGCTCTACAGTTTTATAAAGTAAACTTTTATTTGTGTATGCTACTGTAGCTTGTATATGTATAAAATTAATAGTTTTCCAACTCTTTAAAGGAAATCTCAAAGTTTTGTGAATAATGGGTATTGATTATAAAATTATCAAAGAATTTCAATATTGTTCTGCCATAAATAAACGTGAAAGATATTTATAATCTCTAAGGCATCAGCATATAAAATAGAAGTATTAATACAATCGTGATTCGTTAAGACGAACAAAGAGAAATCGCATACCAATTGTTATTTACAAATAGCGTAACCTTATCTAATCCTAAGGATTATTGTAAGACCCTGAATGATCAGACAATTTATTGCTCACACAAACCGGCTCCGACAAATAAACGATTCTTGTAATTGCTTGAAACAAGGTAGAAGGTATTTGTTCTTCTATTTGTAACAATGCTGATCAAACACATACATGTAACACAAATAAATATTAAATTGATTGTTGAAAGAAAACTCAAATAACATTTGGTTTTCATTAAACAATTTTGCTTTACCATTACACAAATAACGGAATTTAGACGCGTACATCATGATGGATCTCTTAAGGGAAAAGACGAACCTAATATAGGGTCCTGTAGGACATCAACGACCTGAAAGGGAACTACGGGAACAGTAGGGACATGAAGAAGGCCTATTAGACCCGAGCCTAAAAATATGAAACGAAGCACTGAAGATAAATTATGTGATAAATCAATTATATGATTGTAGAAAAAAAATGGCTTGCTGAGTTTCACGCCGGAGTTTTCTCAGTTTAAGACAAGTGTATTCCGAACCGATGGTAGAGTCAATTATAACGATGAACGTTAAGCATTATTAAGACTTAAACTGAATAAATGAGTTTTGAGTTTGAATTTGCAATACAATTATTCGAAGAAGTTCGAAACATAAAACGCCTCCTTCAAAATATGTCATTTAACGAGAAGACCAAGTAAATTCCGAAGACTCGACAGATATAATATTTACAATGGAACATAATCTGAGTTGAAACAGTACACCGCTTGTTATTGAATGTTATTCAATACAAACACCAGTACCTAAGGCCTCGGCAAGTAAATTAAGTCTACAAGTTTACTTACAATAGATTCAGTTGGGATAGACTTCTGTCTGAGATCATGTCAAGTTTTGGGTCGCTCCAGTTACTTAAATTACATGGAATATTAGATTACAGCTCTTGTTTGTTAGGTTTGGTGAAATAAGGGATACCTATTTAATTTGGGATTTGTTTATTTACACAAGATATAATTGGGTTGAGCGCCTACTTACTTTAAGGTTACAATAACCTATGATAAAGATTTTACTGGGGTAGATAAAGATAAGTTTACAAAGCCTAAGAGTGAAGTAGCTAGAAACAAACAAGAAACGTACATGGAAATAAAAATACTCGAAGGATTAGAGAAATTACAAATGAATTGTCACTACCCAAATTTTTCATCACAGTTAGCCCATAATGGAAAAATGACGGATTTACATAGACAGGTGAAAACGTTAGGTTCGTTAATGCCTAAACACTGGCAGACTGTCGTCCGGCCATTAGTGTTAAAAGCTTTATTGATTTAGTAAACGCACCCACAGCCCACGAGGGGACCGAGTGGACGAGGGGACACGAAAAGCAGGATACAAACGTAGAGCAGGGCTGCCCCGTGGATTAGACACAGCGAAAAATGATGATACATCAAGCATTATTCTTACATTGACGCTTAAATAAATTAAGTGACATCATCAGTAATTTCACAATTGTGTGTATGGACGATATTGACCTAAATGACGCAAATATTAAAATTCAAAAGCTTGAATTTAAAATAAAGAACAACTCTTTAAATATAATTAGTTCTCATATTTAAATACGTGTATCATAGTTTCGCCAACCCTACCTGGACAGTCATTCACGACTTCACTATCAGTTGGCTTTCGTGATTAGGTAAATCGTTGGCCAGCCTTTATTTCTGCCACATTATTGGTTCACCTCGATAAACAAAATTAGATCAAACTTGTACCATAATCCCCAGTGTTACAGCCTAATTTTGTAGCCGCTCGTAATTTTCGCAAGCGATCAGTTTCCTCGGCGGTATGGCAAACATGACCAGGTCGGTGACCCCGGTAGACTCGAAAGTGAAATCCGTCACTTGTTGCCTCTATCGGACGGAAACGTGTTATGGGTAGGTATAAGCGCCACTGTGCAATAAGGTCTAAATTCGTACGCAATGATGAATTGTAGCCCGCTTACTTATTTGGAATTTCATTAGGCGTGCGCTGATGCAAATTTAGATTTTAATTTGATTTGACTACCGTATGACATCAAGAGGTTTAATATTATTATGTATTAATTAATAAGGTTTTATACCACTTATACCGTAATGATATATTACCGAATATATTCTTGTACGTTATACAAAATTTTGTGTGCTGTTCAAGGCATACCCTTGGACCTCTTTCATTGCTTGCAGCTATTGCGGGTATTTTCTAAAACAGCAATGGAACATACCTGAAACAAGGGAAATGTAAATTAATATTGCAAAATAAAACAAAAAAAATTATTTTTTTAATCCACGATTTCACCATCGTTACCGGGATAATAATTACCAAACATTACAATGCGTTCGTTTGTTATGGAGCTGATTGGTAACAAGGATACACATACACGTAGTTTCGTACGGTTGCCCTTGAGAGCCTTCACGGTGTTGTAAAGGATCGACAAAACATTGGCAATCCCATTGGCATTGCTAATGCCTATAGGCGACTGAAGTCGCTTACCATCAGGTGAACGTGCCGTGGAGTTTTAAGAATGAAGAATTGTTTACGATTTCTTAAGCTCTTTAAGTTTACCATGATAACAAAGATAATTGATAATAGCTTAGTTGTTGTTTACGATATGAAAATAAAGTGAAAATATTAAAAGCCAATGAACATACCAACAAAACAACACATAAATATTTTGTAGAAAACATAAAGGACGTTTCGTATAAACAAACATACCTAACTAACCATAGAATTGAAATAGCAAAATATGCTGAAGTTAGGACAAAAGCTACCGTCATTGTAATTCTAAATATAAGACATATTACAAAGGTTAAAGTAGCCCCTGAATTCGAAGAACACAATGAAAATAAACATGACATAACAATGGCTGACCGTAACGCTATTTATACGAGTGTTGTACAAAACCCACACATTATTTTAATTCGCACAGCGCTAATTGTTTCACATCAAAATGTAATTAAGTCCATAGCTGGAGTAATACGGCATACGATTAATTATAGCATTGTAGTACATAGATACGACCATAATAACATCGACATTTACCTGTCCACAGATAAAGCAAAGCATGAAAATTTTCTTAATCACTATTATAAAGACAAACAAACCCATGTTTAAGATATTAAATATGATAATCAAGGTAAAGACAAAAAGTTACATTTAAAATCGGTCCACGAAGAAATCAATGAACATGCATAAACGGAAATACATACAGTCAAACATCCTGCTTTTTTAAAACAAATAATATACTTATGTATGTGTAATCAAGATACATAATATTACTATTTAAGAAAAGGGCCTGTCGTCCATATATAATGTGTAATATTAACTCTGGATTAATTGTCTGATCACGGAGCCTGAATGTTCGCGTTCAACAAAACATTCGGCACATCTGCTTTTGTAATCATCGTTTAGTCTGAACAACTCAACACCACATGGCATGTTTAAAATTAATGGCCGTTGTTTAATATGAAAACAAATCGTAATTTGAATCAGAGCGCTCGTTGAAAGGTGAGATATGTAGGTGACGACAATATGTCAGTATTTATACATTTTTGGGAGAAGCGGTATGAGGCGAATACTATACCATTGATATTACTAATAACAAAGCAGGTACACTTCATTGAAAAGATCCAGATACCAAAGATCACGAATAAAGCAACACCAGTTTAAATATCTTTCCATTTTTAAATAAAGTAATACGCAATAACGATAATTGCCATCCCAGATCTACAGAAAATGCCTTATTTATAAATGTACAGAGTTTGAACGACTAAGATAAGAAAGGTCGGGGCGTCATTGACTGATAAAACTGTAACTGTTGGGGTTGAGGCTGCAAATTGCGATACATATGTAATGCTTACGATTATTGATGGAGGCAAATACGACGTTTAAAAGAAATATGTAAACATAAATTACCTACATAGAGCTCGAGTACACATTCAATGGAATGACGCTCATGTTATGATTAAGATCAGTATTTTTTCTACCCACTGCATTCCGAACATTACAGGTTACTCACAAGCTAGATAAGTATGTCCTCTGATCCCATTGCTTTTAGTCATTCGTGGAATTTCCACTAAATTTAACTACTCCAACCGTAATTAATTCTTCTACATTTACCACAATTAAGATAATTTCATAAGCCCTTGAATGCCCAGCATTAAAAAAGTCTTAATCGTTATTGAATATTTATCCAGTTCAAGTGGACCTTAATTTAACACGCAATTAAAGTTAATTTGCGAAGTTCGATCGCAATCAGTACTTGAGACGATTGTGACAGATTTCAAAGTAAATATGAGTTTTCCAACAACGTATTAATCGAGCGAGACGTGACTTTACCCACAGAGTGATTGGTCTCATTCGTATCTTAATTATTGCAATTGTTCTTAACATTCGTGCAGTTAAGACAAGATTCATTACACGAGTAGAAGCTGAAGATTTACATCTAGTTTCTAAAGACGTAGTCTTGGTACTGTTTTAATTTCACATAGATTTTAATTAAACCTCAAATCTGAATGTAAATGACAAACAATTCACGAGAACGCACATTTAATATAATTAATTATTATTGTTTTATATTGTATAGATACTAGTAACGTGTAATCAAATTAGAAGTAATCAATCAAGATGCCTCAACTAAGGTCAGGATTGTTTGGCAGATAAAGCACAATCGCTTGCACGCACCTGTATTACATTACATAGTTATCATGTAAATGAAGAACTTCGTTGCATTGGCGCACGCGGTGAGTGGTCACGCAACCCGGCACGCATTGTTATGTACGTGTATTCACGTGCAAATACTGAATCGCTAATTGAATAAACTGAACTAATCCAACGTATTACGGCGTGCGTCACACCGAATTAACTATATATGTAGTTCTAGAACTGTCTGGCATTGTTGATTAGTAATTTAATTCACAAAGTAAGTATTTTCACCGAATGTTAAACATAATAATACGCATCTTCTCGCACAAAATTTTGTACGGGAGTACTTTGAGAACTTTCGGAAACGTAGCTTTCGAAATTCTTGCTGGAAATCGTATGCATTTTAGACGAATTTCAAGAAATTTAGTTGTAGTTTCAACAGTTTTCTTTTGTATAAAAAAAACGTCGTGATATCTGGTGAGTCCTTTCATACACATTTTTAATAGAAATTCAGTTTTAAAAATAATTTAAGCTTCTTGATTTAAATTTCATGGTTCACGTCTGCTGGCGCAGAATTTAACACAATACGATGTCATGGTGAGATATTTGTGTTACAAGACATTGTAACAGATTCTTCGAAGTACCGGGTAACAAAACCGACAAACGAAGTAATTGTTTTGATGTTCTCACGATAGTCGATAAGGCGGATTAAAATGTATAATAACGGGTATATAAGAAGTAAGAAATCGTTGTTCAGGTGGTGAAATTATGGACATCTAAATCAATTTAGTCGTGTGATGAAATCATATTACAGAAGTTGCAAAAATTAAACACTCATTAAAAAAAAGGGGATCAATATTTAGATTTTTTATTTGGATCACTTATAATACCATTACCTTACTGAAAGCCTTATTTTTGCCTTGTCAGTTCAGATTTTTTTTAAATACTATCTCATCTCCTCCGCAAAAATTCTTGAACAATGAGCAAAAAAGAAGAGATTCTAGCGGTCGGCCGAATGACCCGATCGTCATCAGCGTCTACGCAAGTAGAGTAATGAACGGTGACAGATTCACAATAGAGAAAGTGACGGTGAATACCGCAAGCGACGCTACCATATATTAAATATGAACTCATATCTCACCACATTAATATTACTCAGATCAGTTCGGTAATGATCCGCTCGGCGACGCTTCTGAATAATTGAAGCGATATTATGACCAATGGATCAGTTTATTCCTGGATTTAATAGGTTCAGACGTAGAGTAGAAAATATCATTGCAATTAAATTTCTACAAAAAGACAAGATTATTTGAACAAATCATCCTACCATGACAATATTGTAAATGCAAAAGTTTGTGAGTGTGGATGTTACGCAGATTTGTAACGACTTAACAGATTTTGATGAAACTTGGTAATAATAGAGTACAAGCCCTGGAATAACATACTTATAAGATACATTTAATCACTGGAATACATTTTTCGAAAACGCAGGTACGAAAGCTATTGGTAAGATACATTTACTTGATTATACCCCGAAGATTTAACATTAATTAAATCAGGGAGATGGCAGCTTAACAACAATGATTAAACTGACGGTAGATATGAAACAAATTGAATAATCCTTAGAAATAAATCAACCAATAAAACAAATCGTTGATACTTAATGACTTAAACGAATATATTCAGAATACAGAATGAACCTATCGATCTCAGTAACTTACTGGTGTAGTAAATTAAGATAAAATATCATAAACCAATTAACTTTGTATCGAGGCTGAATCGAACAAGCACGAATCGATTTATCGCATTATATTTATGGTAATTCAGCGTCTACTTAGCAAAGATTCACGCATCTCTTCTCTTTAGTCACGTACTATATTTTATAATAGACTTTTGTCTAGGCCACAAATCTAGGCAATTGTCTACCGCAAATAGCTATAATTTACGATTCTACACACCTCTTTAACACTTTCGTCGCAATCGTCTTCTATTATGGTTCTCTGTGCTATAACAGTATTCATTTCCATTTCTCGAGCATTACCGTTTCTTCAGTTATATTGCAAACTAAATAAATCTGTTCGAGAGTAAGTTTATTTCGTATCGCTACTTCATCTCCATCTATTATTCTAATGTTAACAGCACCATACATCACATTTCCATAGTCCTTATTTATGTTACAATACTGAGACGTTCTAGTTATTTGCATAGTACCGCCAGTACCGCTCGATCGAGCATCGCGTCAGCCAACCGTAGTTTTGTATCGGAGAAAGTGTCGTTGGCAATGGTGCTAGATTTTAATAGACTTCCTACGTTCAGAGAAACTCAGGATGTGAACAGGCCAAAAGGTGACTCGAATACAAGGCAAAAGACATTTAAATTGCAAAGTTGAATTGATCTTGCGATGCGAATTCAGTATACATGACATCGACTGTTTTTATTTCTTTTTGTACTGGCTTTTTTGTTATTCTTGTTTTAAAGAACAGTCCTTTCTTGATTCTTCTTCGGTTGTTTTTCGTAATGTGACTTGAGAAATAACTTCAGCTGGTATTTTACTTTATGTAAATACATATAAGTTAAGCATGAACAAGGTAATGCAGTAATGCTATGAGTTTTACAATAATAAATACTTTAATTAAGGTATTCTACTTGAGTCTTATAAATAAATCTGACAAAATATTATCGAGTTTGTAATCATGTTTCGAAACACGTTTTCGGATAAGATTAAGTAAAAGTAATACGAACTATAATAAATACGTGATAAATGTAGGTGAACTATTTACCCACATTTTGTAAAGTAGATCTATAAAAATAACAATGAAAAGGACATGTGATAATATGAAAAGGAATACTGAAGAAAATTTAAAACATCAAAACTATTGCTTCGAATGCATATTTTTACCCAGTCAATGCTTTAACAGTTTCAGGTTACATGAAACAAAAAAACAAACGACAAATTGTAGTGAAAACAATTGAGGCAGCTTTACCGCTAAAGCTATTTCTTCTAGTTCATATAATTTTGTTTGAGAAATGACGATCAGTAATGTTCTATATGAGATGCAGCTGCCAAGAAAATAAAGAAAAATTGCTGTAAAAGATCGACCTTCTCTATGATGTATTATTTCTTAGTATGAATCGATGGTATCAGCAGTACACGATAACATTTCGTTTGGAGTAATGATAATAGCTCAAAATACAATTTTGTTATCATTATCAATAAAGAAACGATAAATTCAATAGAAATAAACTTCAAAAACTCATTCTTGTAAATAAAAATTGCTCCAGAAACCGTCGGTTGCTTCAGAGGAATGCTATAATCTGCACTAAGTAATTAGAATTGGATTGATTAACTGTCTCTCTACAGCTTACGATCGTATATTATGTCAGTTTGATATTATAAAAAGGTAAGCTGGATTTTGGCCGTCTTCTCCAACACATTAGACGATGGAATTCAGGACCCAACAACTTCGTACGACACACTGAGCATACATTAACCTCTTAATACAATGACATGGTCACCACTATTGTCATAACTTAATATTTGTAGTCGCTAAACAACCAACCACGGTCATTGTCCTAAACGTATACGGTTACGTAAACCCACGTAACGAGAACATTTTCTAAAGGTGCTAACATTGATAATTGCTCAATCACCAAGCCATACGTACTTTTTCACGTAGCTAGAGCATACAATTATAGACTCTGAGATCCATTGGGTCGTCTCAGTAAATAATGGAGACAGAAATTATTTGCGCATGTTTCTCTGGTGCTAAAAATCAATAGGCCCCGAACCTTACTTAGTCGGGAGATTTCGTAAAACGTATTATTCGGGTCTAACATGAACCTGTTAAGATTGGGTTTTACGCAGTTTTTCTAGATTGAATTTGGGAGCCTATTTTCAAAGGTTTTACTATTTCCGAAAAGAAACACGAGAATACGGTGTTTATTCCTATTTGAACGATCATTTTATTCGTCCATTAGGTATTTTCCCTCGGGAATTTTTCTTCGCAGATTTTACTTTTACTCTTATTTTTGCCTATCTTTTATAAACATCGAACACTAGAATGTAGCAGAACATTATATTGCATTGTTGTAGACTGAAACTACAAGTATTAAAATTCTGAACACATTTATCAGAGAATTCCTTGAAACTATATTATTATTCTGCTAAGCACGAGCAAGGAGCCCATCCCTCAGGGTTCTGTCCCTTACAACGTGACTGCCATAATTTATATTTTCGACGAAAATTCGTGTTACCGTATCTATATTATAATATATAGTTTGAAAATTCTTAAAAGAAACGAATAAGGTCTTAGAAATGTGTTCTGCTTAATTGAATTCTTTTTTGCAAAGGAATCTTATAAGACACTTGATCATGTTAAAACTAGGCATTCTAATGGTGGATATAAACGCAGACCTGCAACTACAATAGTTGTAATAGTCTACGACGACCAAATTCCCTAAAGATTATCACATCTCCTACTGGTAATAGGATACCAGACATAGAGCCCTTACAATAAACAACCGATCACCTAAGGTGTAATGTTTACAGGACAGGCAAGCCGCTTTCCGGCTTCAACAATAATACCTACATTTAATATATACAAAATTACCATACGCAGTGTTTACACAGGCTGCGTTTCAACACTTATGTTTGGCTTTGAACTTTTGAAATTTAAAAGCAGCTGTCTTATGAAGTTTTCTGATATGTGGCTCTATTACAAAGGAATGCGAAAAATATTTATTTGAAAGCAGATATTATAAGCGCATAGCTATTTTTGACAACCAAGCTCATAAATACTTTAAAATGGCAAAGTAGTGAAGTTTACATACATGTAATATTTTTAAGTCACTCCAAATTTTACGAAAAAACATCTCTCAAGCAGTTATTCCCGATGAAATTTTCTGCTTAAACGTTAAAGTTGTCAGTTCCAAAAACTGCAAAATTTCGCTGTCTGTTAGAAGATTACGGCTAAAAGTAAATTGAATGAAGGCAATTCCAAGTTCATTTCGTTTTTCTGTTCAATTTCACATAAATGAGTTTCTGAAAGTTGACGAGCCGATATTCTCCCAAGTAATTTCTTGTGAGGACAGTAAATCGATGTTTTACGATCGCGCACACCCAGTCAATCACAGTTTTATTGATTATAACCATACTTCGGCTATAGAATATGATAAAACCTAAAAGCGTGTGGAGTCATAAAATTAAGCAGTTCCTAAGGCATCATCATGTTTAACAACATCAGTTTATCAGAATATTTGCAACCTAACATTGATTTTGGGAATTGCTAGCAAAAATAAATCTGCCCAAATCAAAACTTTGGAAGCAGAAATTCTTGGAGACAACTAAGCTAGTTAGGTATCGGATAAACGAAGCAAATAAGTACAAATATACTACATTCTAACCTCAAGGTCACAAGAAATATGATCAAACCAAACCCACACCACGAGACAAACCCCATGTAGAGGTAGACTATGATTGATAACGTCTATTGAGCCGTCATTTATTAACTGTCATTGAATACACAAAAACTTTCGCGGTAATATTTTACGTAACAAATAATATGGCGCCTGGTCCAGTCGATTGTCATGTCAGCTATCTCTCGAATGTCTGATCACTTTCACCGACATATACCCTTGTGGTGTTACAAAGATTTAACGCTTACTCTCTAGATAAATACATCGGTGTCTCTTTAAATAATCGGTATTACTATCAACCATTTTGGTACCGTAAGAGGTCTTTCATTCATTATCAAGTCACACCTTTGTATGTCAAAGATTGAAGTTGACAGAAGATGCAAAAGCATTTTTTTTTAGTCATGACCATAGATACTAAGTCTTTCAGTCGCATACATTTTCTTCAATTTAATTTCTTCTTTGATATTATAGTCACATTATCACATTCACTGTAATGTCTAGTCCTCGTACGTACATGTCCAGTCAGGTTTTAGTGAAATTGGCGGCTGTTCCACTAAAACATTCACGGACTTTTTGGACCTGGAAAGTCACGATACACGCTTTCATTTCACTTCACTCCACTGTACACTTAGATTAATCGTTATTGGACAAAACATCACCGATATTTTTCAATAAAACTCAAAATACACCAATTAAATGAAAACGCAACATCACCTTGCAAGTTCCCGCCAAAAAGTCCGATGCAAAACAAGATACCGTGGGGTTACCAGCAACTCTTAAAGTTTAGGTAAAGTTGAACCGCAATAACAGTTGTTGGTAGGGCCCCTGAAAGCCTTAAAGCATGGGAGAAGAAAATTAAATTGTTTGATTTCCTTCAGATGGCATTTTCAACGGAAATGATAATTCTATTGTGCCGTTTGGTGTAAGCAAACAAGTTAATTTCATTGAGGAAACGTTCAACTCAATATTACCAATGGCTTTTCCCGTTCTTTATTAAGGATAGAAATGTCAGTATTTAAAGGAGATACATTTTAATAATAGCACAATGGTAGTACAATTTTTGATGTCAGTAGCTCTAAAATTTTCCGTTTCGCATTAAAAAAAAAGGAGTTGTCATGATGCGTGTTATCTCCTCGCAGTATTTTACATATTAGTATGTGTTTATATTACAATTGGTCCTACAGTAAACATGTGAAGTACTAGGTGTCGTGACTCGATACAGTAGTATTGCCGCCAAAGCTAGTTTCTACTGTTTACATTTGCATTATAAACATTGTCACGTAATTCTGTTTTAATTGATTAATGTTTACTCATGAATTCTTTGTTCACACTTTACAAGAACAATATTTATCCGCCGCGGTTTCACGCGCGTCCCCGGGGATCTTTTCCCAGGATAAAAAAGTGTCCTATGTCCTTTTTTTTTATTCTGGATAGGCTTGTGTTTGACCACAATCTCACCATGGTAAGTGATGATATGGCCGAAGATGGTAAGCACACAAAGCCTAGACGGGAACTGGCTCTCAAGTGCAGCTGTCGGAACACACCGATAGGTGTTTTGGCGACAGATTTTCAACTTGAGGGTGGTAGCCAGCCAGTCGGGTACTACAAAGTACCCTACCACCGTGCTATGGTTTCCTCACGATGTTTTCCTTCACCGAAAGCTCAAGCTCATTGTAGTATTCGAACCCACGACCTACGCCGCGGTATTCGACGTCACTTACCACTGAGCTATCATTGCTTTAAAAAATCTCCAAGGACCTTCTCCTATCCCTACACCAAAATGCATGGAAAAATTTATTCAGCGGTTTTGGCGTGAAACGGTAACAGGACAGACAAAATCACTTGCGCATTTATAATATTAGTACGGATTTATGTCATGATTTCGAGAACATTAGAATATAGGAATACTGATTGTACTACGGATGGCCACATTTGGAAGCTGTCAATATTTGGTATTAAAATGCTTACAGCCTGACTATTTAAATGAGTTAAATAATGCTAATAAGCATGCAATGCGAAAACAACGCGACTGAAAACGTGTTTTGTTGTGTTAGTTAGGTACTTACTACATATTTGAATGCTAATGATTTGTTTTGTGTTCAGTTAAATATTTAAATCAATGCAGTTTATGTAGATTAACTTACATTTACAGTTGCATTTATGAGAGTAAAAGACATTTATGAGAACGACATTTAGAGACAGGTATATTCAATTGAATTGAAAATAGAAAGTGTTCATTCCTAAATCGAAACCTAGGGTAAGAGGTTGAGTACTATAGGAAAATCTCTTAGTTGTAATAATAAAGTATAACGTGTTGAAGATTAAGCCTTGAATTATGAGCAGTAGGGTCGATAATAAAGAAGTGACCGGGGCTCAATGTAAATTCTGGTGTAAAACAGAAACTGTAATAACTAGAAATAAATTTAAAGAACAAGCTGAAACCATTATCTATACGAAACTACTAACGAGGAAAGATTTGATTGTTTGCATTGAATTGGCTCTGAAACTACTAGACGGATTTGGAAAATTCTTTCACCATTAGAAACCTACATTATCCCTGATGAACATAGGCTATATTTTGTCCCGGGAAAAGATAAGATCCCCCGGAACGCGGGTGAAACCGCGGGGAAAAACTAGTATTAGATATTACGAAAATTAATCACGAAACCTCAGAAAGTTGAAATGATACAAACTTGAAATTTTGCAAGTGGATTCCTCATAGGGAGTAGATATCAACTATGACCCCTAAAGGGTAACCTCGGGAACGCGGGTAAATAGGCACAATTGTAAAGAGCAAATAATTATATCAGGAAACATGTTGCAAGTAAATAACAACAACAAATCTCCGAGCATTACCTACCCATTGTTGTACTATCTTGTGTACATAGTACAGAGAGTAAGAATCCTCGTAACGCCATTACTGGTAGATAATATGCTCTAAATAGACATTATTATCAACGCTCCGATTCCAAAATGCCTACGAAATGAAGCTGTTTATACTGAAGTCACGGCCGTATTGATTATTCAGCTGTAGTTGTGTTGTATTAAATACACTACCTTTCATGCCACAGGTCGTGGGTTCGATTCAGGACCGAAATGTCTGGTTGTCCTAACGCATTGATTATTCAGCTGTAGTTGTGTTGTATTAAATACACTACCTTTCATGCCACAGGTCGTGGGTTCGATTCAGGACCGAAATGTCTGGTTGTCCTAACGCATTGATTATTCAGCTGTAGTTGTGTTGTATTAAATACACTACCTTTCATGCCACAGGTCGTGGGTTCGATTCAGGACCGAAATGTCTGGTTGTCCTAACGCATTGATTATTCAGCTGTAGTTGTGTTGTATTAAATACACTACCTTTCATGCCACAGGTCGTGGGTTCGATTCAGGACCGAAATGTCTGGTTGTCCTGACGCATTGATTATTCAGCTGTAGTTGTGTTGTATTAAATACACTACCTTTCATGCCACAGGTCGTGGGTTCGATTCAGGACCGAAATGTCTGGTTGTCCTGACGCATTGATTATTCAGCTGTAGTTGTGTTGTATTAAATACACTACCTTTCATACCACAGGTCGTGGGTTCGATTCAGGACCGAAATGTCTGGTTGTCCTGACGTATTGATTATTCAGCTGTAGTTGTGTTGTATTAAATACACTACCTTTCATGCCACAGGTCGTGGGTTCGATTCAGGACCGAAATGTCTGGTTGTCCTGACGTATTGATTATTCAGCTGTAGTTGTGTTGTATTAAATACACTACCTTTCATGCCACAGGTCGTGGGTTCGATTCAGGACCGAAATGTCTGGTTGTCCTGACGTATTGATTATTCAGCTGTAGTTGTGTTGTATTAAATACACTACCTTTCATGCCACAGGTCGTGGGTTCGATTCAGGACCGAAATGTCTGGTTGTCCTGACGTATTGATTATTCAGCTGTAGTTGTGTTGTATTAAATACACTACCTTTCATGCCACAGGTCGTGGGTTCGATTCAGGACCGAAATGTCTGGTTGTCCTGACGTATTGATTATTCAGCTGTAGTTGTGTTGTATTAAATACACTACCTTTCATGCCACAGGTCGTGGGTTCGATTCAGGACCGAAATGTCTGGTTGTCCTGACGTATTGATTATTCAGCTGTAGTTGTGTTGTATTAAATACACTACCTTTCATGCCACAGGTCGTGGGTTCGATTCAGGACCGAAATGTCTGGTTGTCCTGACGTATTGATTATTCAGCTGTAGTTGTGTTGTATTAAATACACTACCTTTCATGCCACAGGTCGTGGGTTCGATTCAGGACCGAAATGTCTGGTTGTCCTGACGTATTGATTATTCAGCTGTAGTTGTGTTGTATTAAATACACTACCTTTCATGCCACAGGTCGTGGGTTCGATTCAGGACCGAAATGTCTGGTTGTCCTGACGTATTGATTATTCAGCTGTAGTTGTGTTGTATTAAATACACTACCTTTCATGCCACAGGTCGTGGGTTCGATTCAGGACCGAAATGTCTGGTTGTCCTGACGTATTGATTATTCAGCTGTAGTTGTGTTGTATTAAATACACTACCTTTCATGCCACAGGTCGTGGGTTCGATTCAGGACCGAAATGTCTGGTTGTCCTGACGTATTGATTATTCAGCTGTAGTTGTGTTGTATTAAATACACTACCTTTCATGCCACAGGTCGTGGGTTCGATTCAGGACCGAAATGTCTGGTTGTCCTGACGTATTGATTATTCAGCTGTAGTTGTGTTGTATTAAATACACTACCTTTCATGCCACAGGTCGTGGGTTCGATTCAGGACCGAAATGTCTGGTTGTCCTGACGTATTGATTATTCAGCTGTAGTTGTGTTGTATTAAATACACTACCTTTCATGCCACAGGTCGTGGGTTCGATTCAGGACCGAAATGTCTGGTTGTCCTGACGCATTGATTATTCAGCTGTAGTTGTGTTGTATTAAATACACTACCTTTCATGCCACAGGTCGTGGGTTCGATTCAGGACCGAAATGTCTGGTTGTCCTGACGTATTGATTATTCAGCTGTAGTTGTGTTGTATTAAATACACTACCTTTCATGCCACAGGTCGTGGGTTCGATTCAGGACCGAAATGTCTGGTTGTCCTGACGTATTGATTATTCAGCTGTAGTTGTGTTGTATTAAATACACTACCTTTCATGCCACAGGTCGTGGGTTCGATTCAGGACCGAAATGTCTGGTTGTCCTGACGTATTGATTATTCAGCTGTAGTTGTGTTGTATTAAATACACTACCTTTCATGCCACAGGTCGTGGGTTCGATTCAGGACCGAAATGTCTGGTTGTCCTGACGCATTGATTATTCAGCTGTAGTTGTGTTGTATTAAATACACTACCTTTCATGCCACAGGTCGTGGGTTCGATTCAGGACCGAAATGTCTGGTTGTCCTGACGTATTGATTATTCAGCTGTAGTTGTGTTGTATTAAATACACTACCTTTCATGCCACAGGTCGTGGGTTCGATTCAGGACCGAAATGTCTGGTTGTCCTGACGCATTGATTATTCAGCTGTAGTTGTGTTGTATTAAATACACTACCTTTCATGCCACAGGTCGTGGGTTCGATTCAGGACCGAAATGTCTGGTTGTCCTGACGCATTGATTATTCAGCTGTAGTTGTGTTGCATTAAATACACTACCTTTCATGCCACAGGTCGTGGGTTCGATTCAGGACCGAAATGTCTGGTTGTCCTGACGTATTGATTATTCAGCTGTAGTTGTGTTGTATTAAATACACTACCTTTCATGCCACAGGTCGTGGGTTCGATTCAGGACCGAAATGTCTGGTTGTCCTGACGCATTGATTATTCAGCTGTAGTTGTGTTGTATTAAATACACTACCTTTCATGCCACAGGTCGTGGGTTCGATTCAGGACCGAAATGTCTGGTTGTCCTGACGCATTGATTATTCAGCTGTAGTTGTGTTGCATTAAATACACTACCTTTCATGCCACAGGTCGTGGGTTCGATTCAGGACCGAAATGTCTGGTTGTCCTGACGTATTGATTATTCAGCTGTAGTTGTGTTGTATTAAATACACTACCTTTCATGCCACAGGTCGTGGGTTCGATTCAGGACCGAAATGTCTGGTTGTCCTGACGCATTGATTATTCAGCTGTAGTTGTGTTGTATTAAATACACTACCTTTCATGCCACAGGTCGTGGGTTCGATTCAGGACCGAAATGTCTGGTTGTCCTGACGCATTGATTATTCAGCTGTAGTTGTGTTGTATTAAATACACTACCTTTCATGCCACAGGTCGTGGGTTCGATTCAGGACCGAAATGTCTGGTTGTCCTGACGCATTGATTATTCAGCTGTAGTTGTGTTGTATTAAATACACTACCTTTCATGCCACAGGTCGTGGGTTCGATTCAGGACCGAAATGTCTGGTTGTCCTGACGCATTGATTATTCAGCTGTAGTTGTGTTGTATTAAATACACTACCTTTCATGCCACAGCTCGTGGGTTCGATTCAGGACCGAAATGTCTGGTTGTCCTGACGCATTGATTATTCAGCTGTAGTTGTGTTGTATTAAATACACTACCTTTCATGCCACAGGTCGTGGGTTCGATTCAGGACCGAAATGTCTGGTTGTCCTGACGCATTGATTATTCAGCTGTAGTTGTGTTGTATTAAATACACTACCTTTCATGCCACAGGTCGTGGGTTCGATTCAGGACCGAAATGTCTGGTTGTCCTGACGCATTGATTATTCAGCTGTAGTTGTGTTGTATTAAATACACTACCTTTCATGCCACAGGTCGTGGGTTCGATTCAGGACCGAAATGTCTGGTTGTCCTGACGCATTGATTATTCAGCTGTAGTTGTGTTGTATTAAATACACTACCTTTCATGCCACAGGTCGTGGGTTCGATTCAGGACCGAAATGTCTGGTTGTCCTGACGCATTGATTATTCAGCTGTAGTTGTGTTGTATTAAATACACTACCTTTCATGCCACAGGTCGTGGGTTCGATTCAGGACCGAAATGTCTGGTTGTCCTGACGCATTGATTATTCAGCTGTAGTTGTGTTGTATTAAATACACTACCTTTCATGCCACAGCTCGTGGGTTCGATTCAGGACCGAAATGTCTGGTTGTCCTGACGCATTGATTATTCAGCTGTAGTTGTGTTGTATTAAATACACTACCTTTCATGCCACAGGTCGTAGGTTCGATTCAGGACCGAAATGTCTGGTTGTCCTGACGCATTGATTATTCAGCTGTAGTTGTGTTGTATTAAATACACTACCTTTCATGCCACAGGTCGTGGGTTCGATTCAGGACCGAAATGTCTGGTTGTCCTGACGCATTGATTATTCAGCTGTAGTTGTGTTGTATTAAATACACTACCTTTCATGCCACAGGTCGTGGGTTCGATTCAGGACCGAAATGTCTGGTTGTCCTGACGCATTGATTATTCAGCTGTAGTTGTGTTGCATTAAATACACTACCTTTCATGCCACAGGTCGTGGGTTCGATTCAGGACCGAAATGTCTGGTTGTCCTGACGTATTGATTATTCAGCTGTAGTTGTGTTGTATTAAATACACTACCTTTCATGCCACAGGTCGTGGGTTCGATTCAGGACCGAAATGTCTGGTTGTCCTGACGCATTGATTATTCAGCTGTAGTTGTGTTGTATTAAATACACTACCTTTCATGCCACAGGTCGTGGGTTCGATTCAGGACCGAAATGTCTGGTTGTCCTGACGCATTGATTATTCAGCTGTAGTTGTGTTGTATTAAATACACTACCTTTCATGCCACAGGTCGTGGGTTCGATTCAGGACCGAAATGTCTGGTTGTCCTGACGCATTGATTATTCAGCTGTAGTTGTGTTGTATTAAATACACTACCTTTCATGCCACAGGTCGTGGGTTCGATTCAGGACCGAAATGTCTGGTTGTCCTGACGCATTGATTATTCAGCTGTAGTTGTGTTGTATTAAATACACTACCTTTCATGCCACAGCTCGTGGGTTCGATTCAGGACCGAAATGTCTGGTTGTCCTGACGCATTGATTATTCAGCTGTAGTTGTGTTGTATTAAATACACTACCTTTCATGCCACAGGTCGTGGGTTCGATTCAGGACCGAAATGTCTGGTTGTCCTGACGCATTGATTATTCAGCTGTAGTTGTGTTGTATTAAATACACTACCTTTCATGCCACAGGTCGTGGGTTCGATTCAGGACCGAAATGTCTGGTTGTCCTGACGCATTGATTATTCAGCTGTAGTTGTGTTGTATTAAATACACTACCTTTCATGCCACAGGTCGTGGGTTCGATTCAGGACCGAAATGTCTGGTTGTCCTGACGCATTGATTATTCAGCTGTAGTTGTGTTGTATTAAATACACTACCTTTCATGCCACAGGTCGTGGGTTCGATTCAGGACCGAAATGTCTGGTTGTCCTGACGCATTGATTATTCAGCTGTAGTTGTGTTGTATTAAATACACTACCTTTCATGCCACAGGTCGTGGGTTCGATTCAGGACCGAAATGTCTGGTTGTCCTGACGCATTGATTATTCAGCTGTAGTTGTGTTGTATTAAATACACTACCTTTCATGCCACAGCTCGTGGGTTCGATTCAGGACCGAAATGTCTGGTTGTCCTGACGCATTGATTATTCAGCTGTAGTTGTGTTGTATTAAATACACTACCTTTCATGCCACAGGTCGTAGGTTCGATTCAGGACCGAAATGTCTGGTTGTCCTGACGCATTGATTATTCAGCTGTAGTTGTGTTGTATTAAATACACTACCTTTCATGCCACAGGTCGTGGGTTCGATTCAGGACCGAAATGTCTGGTTGTCCTGACGCATTGATTATTCAGCTGTAGTTGTGTTGTATTAAATACACTACCTTTCATGCCACAGGTCGTGGGTTCGATTCAGGACCGAAATGTCTGGTTGTCCTGACGCATTGATTATTCAGCTGTAGTTGTGTTGTATTAAATACACTACCTTTCATGCCACAGGTCGTGGGTTCGATTCAGGACCGAAATGTCTGGTTGTCCTGACGCATTGATTATTCAGCTGTAGTTGTGTTGTATTAAATACACTACCTTTCATGCCACAGGTCGTGGGTTCGATTCAGGACCGAAATGTCTGGTTGTCCTGACGCATTGATTATTCAGCTGTAGTTGTGTTGTATTAAATACACTACCTTTCATGCCACAGCTCGTGGGTTCGATTCAGGACCGAAATGTCTGGTTGTCCTGACGCATTGATTATTCAGCTGTAGTTGTGTTGTATTAAATACACTACCTTTCATGCCACAGGTCGTGGGTTCGATTCAGGACCGAAATGTCTGGTTGTCCTGATTCTGAGTGTAATCATCTATTTAAGTATGATTTAGAAAAACTAAATGACGTATATCAATCAGTTTTCAGAAGAAGAATGTCTCAGGATGTTTATTTTATATGTCATATATAAATAGGACGACTTATGAATCAATTCATTTTTTTATTGAATATTTCCAAATACCTATACCTAGATCAAACATCAGATTTTCAATCTAGGCTTTGTGTGCTTACCACCTTCGGCCACATCATCACTTACCATAGTGAGATTGTGGTCAAACACAAGCTTATACAGAATAAAAAAATAAAAAAAAACTCTTCATTTACAAATAGATCATTATGCGCATGTCATAAGTTTACAAGGAGCTACTCAGTAATATGACATAACGAAATCGATTCGTTTCCAATAAAGGCAACGCAAGATGTATCTTTGAGCTCTGAGCTCTATCTTTGTCGATTCAATAAGGAAAAACGAGATAAATAAACCATTTGATATTGGTACAATTAAATCAATTATTTATAGTTCGTCAGTTCGAACATCTTTATTACATTACTGAGATTTCTGTATCAATCATGTAAGGAAGGAAATCAGGTGTATGAATTATAAATATCCTCGGACATTTTGTCACACACGGCTATCTGATCCCAAACTAAGCAGCTTGTAATATGGAACCAGATAAGTAATGTATAATTTAATAATTATAACAGGAAACTATCAAATCAGACCTAGGAGGGCAAGGGTTAGTCAAAACAGAAGTTATCGCCAATAACCTTAAGTAACTAGTTAGTAGTAAGTTAACCTTTAACTTTGAAAATCCGGCAAAAACTTAGCAAGGTTACTTACAACTTTCATATATTTTATGACCTGAATATATTTTTTATTTTTTAAACGTTTTACAAATTCCAATACAATATATTAATTTAAAAAAAAAATACATTTTAGCAACTCATCGTGTACAACGACATGTATCAAATACTAATTACGATTAATTAATAACTAATCCAAACAAAGTTTAAAACTAGACCGTTTTCAAATCACGTCCGTTTTCAAGACACAACAACATCCAGACTTAAAGGTAATTTTACGCAATGCGTCATACGTACACAGCAAGAGTTACGAAACCATTTCGGATGTCACGTACAGAAAATTACCTTAAAATGGCGGAGTACCACATTGTGATACAAACTAATTACGATTCACCACAATGCGCAACGTGACTGGCACAACACAACCCATCAGAATTTCTAACGCCAGTACAGAATTAAATAACCATTGTGATGAGACAAATAAATCCAAGAATTATGTTATTGAAAACTGTGAGCCGGCGATGGATGTTGATGAATCATCGATTACTAATCGCCCATATAAAGTAGAGGGACATGTAAACAAACATGAAACACTGCATTAGGTACCTTACAAGGCAATGGCTATGATACGCAATTTATGCAAAACAGTATCTTATCAAAAACTACCTATGTGCTAGGTTTCATTAACATTCATACAGTAGTTTTTGCGTGAAAGAGTAACAAACATCTACACATCTTCACACACATCCAAACATACTTTCTCATTTATATTAGTTAAAAACTATAAATACGTAAATATCTAATGGTACGTAAAATGAACATCAGATGGAAAGTGGTGACACAAATTACGTAATAAGTCCACAATAATGAAACAAGCAGCGCCTTTAGGTAGTGCTTACAATAAACATGGATGAAGAAGCGTCAATGTCGCGTGATAAAAGCCCTTCCCATCAAACTCCATAACCGCAGTAAAATAAACAACATCCGACTAATAAACCCCATCGTCCCATTACCCAGCTCAATTCTTACCACCATGCTAATTAACGTAATGAGCAAGCAAATAAATCAATTTTAAACAGTATTCTGAGGGAAATAACACCCGGGGTGAAAATAGTACAATCAATTGCAGTTATTGATCATGAGTGACTCAATTGTCATTCTAAAACGTAGCAGACACTAATGATAAATTGGAGTGAAAATGCATCGTAGCGGAATCCGTTTCCTAATTAAAATTACGATCTATTGAATCTATCAAAAGTAGGTCTTGCTTTATTAGAGTTAAGAATTAGGAGCGTACAAGCAACATAGAGAAAGTAGACAATGACGTACAAAAGGCAAATCTATCAATATAGATTAAACTGGAACGAACTCGGTAAATCAACGTCTTTCCAACAAAAGACAGTTTATACCGTTTTCAATACATGAAATAGTTTTTTTGCACAATGTCGTTTGTGGGGATGCCACTGACTGTGGTAATATGCGAAATATAGATTGCTTAGTTTAGCCGTAACATTTGGAAAGTTGTTACTATAAATTCTAAAATATCGCCGTAGTATAAAAGAATTAATTTTCATATCCCGAGACATTCTATAGGTACATACGGCCACAAATGATCCCAAAGTATGCTTAAGTAAACTATACAGTGTCTAAAATTCAATTGCTCTAAATAAACTAAACATTAATTCTTCAACGTCAATGGGGCGTGACTTGAGGGCGTTCGTCGACCAAACCAGAAAAAAAAATGGTTACGATCTGTCAGTTAACACTCATTACAGTTAACGGCACAGATGAGGCGGACGCAAAATTGCTGTTTAGATTTACAAAGAAAATTAAATTGAAGTGTAGTGTACAATTGTGTAGTACAATCATACAATATACCTGAACGAGTTTCAACATACCGAGTATATTGACGAGCGTGTTCTTATCGTCTCTGGGTCACCATCATAATTCTCCAAGACTTGTCCCATAGCTGAAATTAGCATAGACTAATTGGGCAGATTTAAATATTTTCTCCGAGCTCTGATAACAAGATGAGCAAATTTTTCTCCTGCTGCCGATATAACAACATATTTTCAGAAAAAAATTTTTACGGTACTCGAGTCCGACTCGCACTTGACCGGTTTTTATGTGGATTTATCTTTCAAGTAAATTAGATTACTCATTATACAAAAAAATGCATCATCTTTTATAAACACTAGCAATTAGATACAAAACTGAAGGTCGACGCGAAAACGACTAAAATAATACTTAGGCATTTGGAATGACTAACAGTACAAATAAAGAATTATCACATACATACCTACTAATATTATGACGCTGAAGAGTTTATTTAAGTATGTTTCAATGTATGTTTGAAACTAACTTCAGGAACTTTCCGACTGTATAAAAAAATCGTATTGCGTTAGATAACTCGCTTAGTTATCTTGGTTATATGCGAAGAAGCCATAAACGATAAACGCTAGTGAAACTGCGGGGAACTGTGAAAATTGCAGTTGGCGTGTTTGGTAACACCTATCATGCCAGAGGTCGTGGGTTCGATTCCCATGCAGGACAGACATTTGTCGTTTGTTTGTTTGTGTGCATGAATATGGATGTAATTATCTATTTGAGTATGTATTTAAAGAAAAAGTAGTAAGTCAGTTATCTGGTGTCCATAGTACCTACAAGCTCGGCTTTCGGGGTGGTGATCGTGTGTGGAAAATGTACATAAATAATCACCGCTTTTTGTTCTTTTTAAAGTTATGAATAGCTTCAATATCATCAAGTAACGGCCTGTCATATCTGAGCTATAGGATGACTATGCCGCTTGGAATTTAGAGCAGCCAGTGAACATATCGACAATGATTCAGTTGTATACAGGCTAAACTTATAGAATAGTATAATATTGTCTCAC
The DNA here is from genome assembly GCA_951361185.1 of Ochropacha duplaris. Taxonomy (NCBI): domain Eukaryota; kingdom Metazoa; phylum Arthropoda; class Insecta; order Lepidoptera; family Drepanidae; genus Ochropacha; species Ochropacha duplaris. The sequence goes on along the minus strand of OX592707.1, from coordinate 2,425,462 downwards.
TATACATATCTCCAATAAAGAAAGGATGTATGAAATTTCGTCCCGTCAAATTAGACCAAAATTTCCACGAAATTTATACTTAAACTCATTTTTTTATTAAATGAACTCCTTCCAAGTATTTTGATTTGTTTGTTATATTTATGAAAAAGCGAGCGAGCCTTACAATAGTTGTATATGATGTTTAACATCTGATATCTCTTGGAAAATGCGTTGGTAGGTATTGTATAACCATCTGACAGCCAACTCTACCACCGCGCGCTTATCGGTCAATAAATGAGTTTAAAGTTTGAGTTTCAGGCTGTATGGGCTAAAACCCTTTGCCTGTGTGTGCCGGAAAAAGAAAGGAAAGATATTACACATGAAAAATTATTTTTAAAAATAAAAAACAAAAACCGAATTCAAAACTGTAACCTATACCTATGTACAAACATAAACTAAAAAGTAAAGAATAATATTTCAAAGCAAGAGCCTTAAAGGACAATCAACAAAATTATTGATATTTATATATCTATTTAATATTTATAAACAGTTCTTTTTGGAGTCGGTGCCAGTCAAGAAGAAGGACAGTTTTGAACTGGACACGAAGTGTTCATACGAGAAAACGTCTTACGACACCTCTCCTTACGGTAATGTTCCTTAGGTCTGCGCCGTCGCTCCCCTACTTTTCGAAAGTTTATTACAAAGGCAGAATTAAACTGTCCTTCTTGGCTGGCACCGACTCCAAAAAGAACTGTTTATAAATATTAAATAGATATATAAATATCAATAATTTTGTTGATTGTCCTTTAAGGCAAGAGCCTTTGAAATAAAAATATTATTCTTTACTTTTTAGTTTATGTTTGTACATAGGTATAGGTTACAGTTTTGAAGTCGGTTTTTGTTTTTTATTTTTAAAAATAATTTTATTTTTTAATTTTTAAAGTTTATTCCTTATTATATGTTATCCTAGGCAAAACTAGTTTGTCCTGAAATCGGGTCTGGCCGGTAAAATATAATATATAACTAGCGGGCCCGGCAGACGTCGTCCTGCCCTGAAATTAAAACAAATCTTGGAACTCGATTCCAGCGCCACCTACCGGGTCCAATTGTATTTTAAAACCATCGAAGAACCCATTGAAGTATACACACGAAATTTCATCCAAATCCAAAAAGTCATGCTCAACGACTCAGTTTGATTCACTAAGGTTTATCAAACGAGACATTTTTTTTTTCGTTTTTGTTGATTTTCTCAAAAAGTGCTTAATCAATTTCGACAAAATTTAAATGGGACCACCTCTGAAGTATGATCTACCAAACAAAAAAAGAATCATCAAAATCTATTCATAATTGGCAGAGAAATCGAGTAACAAACATACAAAAAAAAAAAAACATACAGACGAATTGAGAACCTCCTCCTTTTTTTTGAAGTCGGTTAAAAATCTAAACAAGCTCTAGTTAGTGCTGATCGTTTGATTATCGTCAACGTAAGCGAAACAAACCCCGTCGCTGGTAATGTAGGACTTCATTGGAATGGTTTAGATTAGCGGGTACTAATTACCACGTGAAGCCAATGTAAACCACATTTCTCACACACAAACAATGTAATTGTTACGAAAAACGACCTTGTTTGGTTAGCAAGTGTTACTTAAAAGCGATTAAGCGTCTTATGATCGCGAGTCCGTGACCTCGTTGCTTTTGCTAATTGGTGCATAATTATCGATTGCCTTCTATTTCCCGTTTAATGTGCATATCAATGTTATTGAGGACCTTTTTACGTTGAATACCTTAATTAAAGGTCATATTATTCACCAGACCCGCCGCGCCGTTTCATTTCACCCGCGATCCTGTTACCCCTCCTTCAAATATCCTTATTGACTGGCCGGTTGGCGTTGTTGGTTAACCCACTACCTATCACGCCGCAGGTCGTGGGTTCGATACCCATCCAGTACAGACATTTGTGTGCATGAACATGTCTTTTTGTCCTGTGTCTGGGTGTATTTATCTATTTAAGTATGTATTTCCAAAAAAAAGTAGTATGTCAGTCATCTGGTTTCCATATTACAAGCTCTGCTTAGTTTGGGATCAGATAGCCTTGTGTGAAAAACGTCCGAGGATATTTATTGGATGCCTGCTATGTCCCTATTAATTATTCTATTTGAGGCTGTTGATAGTTACGAGCAAGTCAGGCAGGACAAAGTATAGGTAGGTGATTATAACTTTAAGGTACTGTATACAAGAACAATAACATAACCCAAGCCAGCAATATATCCAGCTCAAATACCGACAACGCGATACTTTAACCGCACTAACAATCAGTGTCACCCACTCACACCGTGTGTCACCCTACGACATCAGACTCGGAGATGACCTTGCGGCCACCCTTCCAAGCGTATCATCAATTACTACGGTAATTTTGAAGATGGGAGCGATTTTGAACAAGGTCTCTAACAATTTAGAACTTCACATTTAGGCTGCGATTCAAATGAACAACCAGGCAGATGGCTCAACTGATGGTGACTTCATCATGGCAATTCCATAGGGATTGCCCATGGGTTGTAAGTACACCTTATTACAATGCCTTAAAGCAATCAATCAATTGCAGCTGCCGGAACATACCAACAGATGCTTGGCGACAGATTTTCAACTTGTGAGTGGTAGCCAGCCAGTCGCGTACTACCGTGCTGTGGTTTCCTCACGGTGTTTTACTTCACCGAAAGCTCAGGCTCATTGTAGGACTCAAACCCAGGACCTCGCCGCGGTATCCGAAACACTACCACTGAGCTATCACCGAAATAATGAAGCGATCCTATTGGACTAAAACTCATCCCTCGCAGATAGTCTCAAGCATTGCATATTCAAGGAAACATTCTATTTATTCTACTGTTTGTTTTGTACTGAACCACATGACAAGTGTAAAATTGATTTAACAAGATAAACAAAACGATGTTGTGTCTGACGAAAAGTCTGACACAACATAATTATACGATAACGAATTTATTTGTTTAATTATTGCATCCTGTTAGTAATATCAAGGACTGCCAATGTGCCAACCTTGTGTATCTGCCGGAAAACAATCAGCCAACCAGGATATAGGTACCTACCAGTGTTATCTAAGAGAAATCTTGATCAAGCGTTGTTGTTTTATAGAACAATTGATTCCGCCCCGGTTTGACCCGTGTTCCCGAAGGTTTAATACCTTCAGGAAATTAATTTAACCTAACTAAATATAGCCGATGTTAGACAGTGATAATATGGCTTTCCGTATGTGTAAGTTTTTTTTCTAAAAAAAATTGATACTACATACATATTTAAGTAATGTGAAAAAAAAACATAAGTACCTACATACAGAATTATAATTCTTAGGGATTCTAAAATCTTGTATCTAGATTGTTGACCCTAAAGAGTCGTACAGCATTTTTAAATATAAAATACCTGTTAAAATGTTATTTAATCTGGACTTCAAAAGATTACCCCCAACAAACAAATAAAAAATTATCGCAAAGAAAATAATTTTCAAAACCTGATCATTAGTTACTGAAACCTCCTACACCCACTTCCTCTTTATAATATTAGAATGAAATTTCCTTGTCTTTTTGTTCATAATTTCATGTGTCGAATGTATTATCAGAGGTCCCATAATATTTATGTTCAGCTCTACTGCATTTGCATAACCAGTGCCCGCTACCGGTGACTCATGCGCAACTCACTTTCGATTCGATGTTTTTAAACATGCCTTGTTTTGGTTCCTTTTAAAAGAATGAAGATGTACAATTTATTTTGTTTATATTTACATGATTGTGGTATATAATGAAAATAGCATACGCTCAGAACTCTACCCGCACGACGACATGTCTTTGTCTTTCACGTTTCACTGTCCAAATAGTCACTCACTGCGAACCCTTTAATCACAGCGCAATGATACAAAGCCTAAAATCATCCTTAAAGAATTCCTTAGGTAACGGTGAAAAACGCAGCAAAACTCCCACAGTGATTCTCGACAGAAGACCTGAGAGGCGTTAAAGGTATTGGAGTAGTACCTAACGTAAGTAGTAACTTCTCCACTAGTATTTCAGTGAAGTAAAGTATAGTCAGCAGCACGTACCACCTCGTGGCTCTTTAGTAGAGGCCTACAGTGAAATGCTAATGATGACGAAGAACAATAACTGATAGAATTGATCGGAAATTATACGAACAATTCCACCTAGCTCTGCACATCTCCGCTTAGAGAGGTAGCCTTAGACCGGGACTGGAAAATTTAACAGGTTATCAAAGTCAAAACCATTTATTCAGTTTAGGCCCTAGAAGGGCACTTATGAAGGTCGAATTACAGAAGTTACCACCGGTTCGGAAGTCAGCCTTCAACTGAGAAGAACGGCAAGAAACTCAGCAAGGATATATTTTTTAAATATTTTTGGACCATCTGACTATATTAGCTTTTTTTTTCCAAATGTTTAACAATTTTATTCTTAAACTAATACAAAAATACGTCACATGATGGTAAGTGACCACCATTGTCTATGGACCCAAGCTATATACATACCAACATCAGGATAAGCATATGTATTGTTAAACTATTTAGACGTAACTGGTGCACTAAAATGGTGATACAGGAGGCCCTTTACCTACAAATGGGTGTACTACAACGTTTAGCGAGGTAGACGCGTTGAATTCGCCCATGTTTTCAAAGGAGATTACATCGGTAACCATGCGCGATATATAACCAGGGGTCATGTAATTAACAAGCTTTCCCCTGCGGTTTTACTTGTGCTAAGTTAAATTGGATTTTCCGAATATATTGGTCATGTATTCTGTCAGTTACAACTCCCAAGCGAAATTGGAACCTGCCCCTTTGAACTTACTTCTCCGAATCTATAAAAATATTTGTGTACCTACTTAGCGACGAGAATCTGTTTCGGTTTAAATATTTTGTTGTCAAACTGTATTGCCGCTTTTTAAAAACCTTGACATGGTCTTAAAGTGCAAAATGAAAAACCTATTATTAAACAAATTATGAACCAAACGTCCAATTAATTATTAAATCTATGCTGAATATCATAAAGCTGAACAGATTGTCCGAGCACTACAAGTGAGTAAAACATCGCGAAAGTGTTTCTTGGTTGGTCCTTCCACGCAGCAACGGAGCAAAACATGGGCGTTTCTTTTTCAATTTTTTGTGGTGGAGAATGTTATTGGCTAACTTCTTAAGGGCTCGTTCAGACGAGTAAAACCGAGTGCGAAAGCCAGGCATGTAATAATACAATAATGTTCAATTGTATAATTCCAGAAGCGGCCTTGCGTTAAAAAACGCCGCGTCAAAGAGCGAGCGAACCACATCCCAACGACACCCACATGCCAATCATTTGATGTTCATATCGGGAACACTTCCTATTCGTCATATAATGCACTTGTTTATAGAACGATAATGACGTCTATACACGTACTTCACACACAACCAACGCTTTTCTATGGGAGATGATACATGCGGAGCAGAGAATAGAATACTCGTGTTTAGTTTGAGTACCTAATGAGACGTTTTCTTCCTCATAGGATAGGTCTATTTCTATGGTTATTGTCTATGCTTTACGCCTGAAAGGTATCAACTGTATCGTCATGTATTGAATTATATGTTAGATAATATCATCACCTATTCCATGTATAGAGATAATATGAAACAATGGCCAAACTTAATTGACTTGAAAATTCAATGCACTGATTTAGATATGTAATGTCCTGTAGCTCTACAACTTCCAAACTAAATTAATCTTTAACACAGACTAAACTAGCGGCACCCTATGATGGACATTAGACAAGGCTATCGACATGCCAATAACAGACAAGCTTAGGGAGTTAAGAAGAGCCACCCTCTTATCAAAACCGCCATCTAACCAGTTGAAACCAGTTTTATAAAAGTCAAAAGTTCCCCTAGCTGTCATGAGTATTGTAACAGTTTCTTATCCTAAATAGTGAGGGGGTAAAGCAGACAGCCATCCAAAATAGCATTACATGACATACCATTGGTGATAACAATGGCAATGTAATGAGTCATTCCTTGACTTCGTAGTCAACAAACCTAATTAGTAAATGTCTAAAAATATTTGTGTCCTTTTAGTCTCATGCAAAAAGGAATATAGTCTCATAAACAGAAGTTGTTGAATAAAAACTAAATGCTGTTAATTCATATGCACATAACTTTAAAAAGGTTCTACCAAGTCTTAATGAAAACAAAAACATAATTAGTCTGAAGAGATTTGTAGTGTTGTCAGGAACATTGGAGAAAAACTGGTCCATTAAGTGCTATGGTTCCATTTTGGATGAAATAATGTCTTTCAGTCCGCTAGCAGATAATAGGAATTTTAAGAAAACTAATTACCTACCTAATTACTGATAAAATTATAGCCATTATCATTTGAAAAGATAGATAATTCTTGGGAGAATATCATTACTTAACTAAATCTATTAAAAACAAACACAAAACAATACATTAATGTGGCATACAATAATTACATTATAATTAAAGTTATATAGTTTTTTTTTTTTTTTTCTGGATAAGCTTGTGTTTGGCCACAATCTCACTATGGTAAGTGATGATGTGGCCGAAGGTGGTAAGCACACAAAGCCTAGATGGGATAGTGATGTATGTACAGTAAAGTAATATTGTATGACAGACTTGTTTAGTTTTATGGAAATACCTACCTATATTTTTCTCCACATTCTTTGATAGATATTGTTTAATTGGTTTTGTTGCAATTTTATGGTCCATCTTATTTATGATAGATATTTTGATGCTGAGAATTATCTCACCATTATTTTAATACTAAGTCCCCCATAGATTCTCCTGTATTCTCAAGAGAACCATTTAAATTATTGCCTCTTCACAGCCTATTTTGTAAGTATCATTAAATCTAAAAGATTTTTTTAATAAATAGAAGAACAAACTAGAAGGATATGCGGATGCAATGTTTCTCTTACAATTGAGATGATTGATATAAAAAGCCTACTTATAGCAGATATAATGGTTACTGCAGAGATTCTGTGAATGCCACAGTAAAATAGTTCTTATTAGAATATGAAAACTTACCTACAAAATACTAAATTATGTTGAATATATGAATGACTCTAGTGGAGTCGGAATATATTTCAGTATTAGCCAAAGTTATAGGCAAACTGGCTTGATATAAAGTTAAAATTCGCCTAGCAAATCAATCTTTTAAAAATCTATAAGTTTCTTGTTTAGTTAGCACAGAATTAACTTATACAAAACTAGCACAAGAGGATAACCCGGCATCTCACGAACGTATCGCCGCCCGAGCTAACGCCGCAAACAAATTATATGCAACTATAAAACCAATTCGTGCTATGCGAGCCGGAATGTATCCATTCCAACTTGAAATAACTTCTCTCAAACTTATCATTTTTAACTTAATCACAATGTAAATATTACCTGGGAATGCAGTTCGGAGGCGTCCTGTCCACTTCCCAGGCAGCAAAAAGTTTCATAGGAACTGGTTTCGATGCATTAGTCATCTTATCCGATTTATTTTTCTCGGTCATCGTTAAAACACTAAAGCACTAGGTTCCTCACAGCACTGCACGACCGTTGGGCGCAATATGCATTGTTATTTAATCACTAAGCACGACACTCGTTTCATATTTAATACATGGTGAATATACGAAGCCGATACGGGCGCAGGCACAACAATACACGATAAGTTTCATTCATAGCAAGCACGGTTGACTGATGATACGTCTCCAACGAGAGCGAGTCAAACGAAAGCGTTCGATACGTTTGACAGCTAGCTCGGCTTTTTTTTGTTTAATAATCATTAGTCATGTCATGACCATAGATACAAAGTCTTTCAGTCGCATACATTTTCTTCAGTTTTAATTTCTTCTTTTACGTAGTCCTCGTCCGTACAAGTCCAGTCAGATTTTGCCACTAAAACATCACGAACTTTTTGGGACAACCTGAAAAATCACGATACACGTTTTTATTTCATTTCACTTAGATCTTTATTTGACAAAACAACAACTAAATTATTCAATAAAACTCAAAATATACGAATTTAATAAAAATAATTTTGAAACGCAACGCCACTTCGCAAGTTCCCGCCAAAAAGTTCCGCTAGCGCGGCTATCTGGCCAGTGTAGCCATAACACAACTTTTAATTACCTTTTTTTTGCTAGTTTCATAATGTTACTAAATTATTGAAAATATTCAAAATCTGGGGACACGGGCGTGTTACTGACGAGCCAAGCGAAGTGCAAAGGCACTACCTACCTTTTCTCGAAGTGCTTCGTCCTTTTTTGAACCCTCATAATTTGGCTTTGGATTATACCAGATAAACAAAATTCTCAGGATATGAAGTCTATAGTTTACTTATTAAACATATATAGTTTCAATTGCATAGCTCGTATACTTTAGATAGTATTGATATCTTAAAAAAACCCGATTTCGTCACTGAATCACTCACTCACTCAAGTCACTCAGTACACTAACAACAAAAAAAAACTAAAAATTTATTCCTTGTTATAAATAATATTTGAAGAAATAAGCAACTTACAAAAATAAGTGAAATCCCACCAAAAACATTTTCATGTAAAATGTTGCCAAGACGAGTTTATAATATATGGTTCGCACTGTCAAAAAGTTATCAGATCTCATGTACCTAAAGCCAAACTTCTAACTCTACACCTCTAACTCGACAAGGCCTAACTTCACAAACTCTACACCTTAGTGAAAATATGTGGCTTGGCCGTTTCGTTACTACAAGAACTAGGTATGTATAATAGAAAAGTAATGAACAGTAAATATTTTTTTCACCTTACTGAGCGTAAGGTGGAAGGCGTCAAATAAATATGCTAAGATTAACATACAACACAAGAAACCCAAAAATGTATAAAAATAACCAGTAAAAGTAAAGAAAATTACATATTCATAATTTTCTCCACAGACAGGATAAAATAAATTAAGTAGCAACATTTTTCAGTTGTCATCCATCAGTCATCTACAGATTTCTTTCTACAACTCATTCATGGGACTTTTTGGCGGGAACTTGCAGAGTGACGTTGCGTTTCGTTTTATTTTCATTAAATTCGTGTATTTTGAGTTTTATTGAATAATATCGGTGGTGTTTTGTCCAATAATGATCAATCTAAGTGCACAAGTGAAGTGAAATGAAATGAAAGCGTGTATCGTGACTTTCCAGGTTGTCCCAAAAAGTCCGTGAATGTTTTAGTGGAACAACCGCCAATTTCACTAAAGCCTGACTGGACATGCACGGCCGAGGACTAGACATTACAGTGAATTTGAGAATGTGACTATAACATAAAAGAAGAAATTACAACTGAATAAAATGTATGCGACTGAAAGACTTTGTAATGACTAAAAATTATAATAAAATTATTAAAGGAGTGATAAATAGACCAAGACCATTTCAAATACTTTGACATTGGCAGAAATATCTTTAAAGGATGATTGCCAGTAACAAAAAAAAACTCATTCATGAATGTTAGTAGGTATATAAATTCATGCTACAAATGCACTCAAAAATAATAAATAACAACGAATATTATGCTCCTACTCCTACCAACTTATCTGTCAAATGGCGAAAATTGGAACTACGGCCGCGGCCGTCATGAACATTCGAATGTCACAACTGTCAGTTACCTATGCATTTCAGCTCGGAACAATATGTTAGTTATTGTTCCGAGGTGACCACTAGCGCAGCGCCTTTAGTTCACAGATAAGTTGGTGGCACTATCAAAGAGTATATAATTCACTATAATCGCGTTCTGAATTACTTTTACCATCGGTTCACATAATATATTACATACTCTTTGGGTTCACAGATTACTGATATGTAGCTAGCTACATCGGTTATAGTCTTTGAGTATTAAGCCAGCCCTTTTTCCCTCGGACTTTTTCCCCTACCTAATATATTATATCCTATGAAGAAAATTATATTTTTTACTTATACTTTGAAGATTAAAGAATTATGTATATGTGAATACAAAATTGCATTTGTGGTGTGCACTTGTAACCAAAGAGGATAAAACACTACGTTTTACTAGTAACGGGAACCACGCACGTAAGTGAACTGCTTTAGGCCTGATTTTTCAATGAACAGTTGAATGAATTAATTTTAGAACAGTTTTTGTATGGACTTATCAGACGAGTTGGTTATCCAAGGTTTATCCAGTGATTGAAAAATCGTTTCTTATTTAGATAAAATTTTTATCAAATCAATATTCATCTAATAAGGATGAAATCATCGCAGCGTTAAAAAATAAATTGAAATTGAATTCCAAACTCTACAATAAATACCTATTGGAATATAATTTACCGTTTTTTTTTTTTTACCGTGATATAGTCTTGTTATAGTCGAAATATATTCTCTTTGGTCGAAATATCGATGTATTTTATTGAATTCCCCCCCGCATATGCATGATCATACACGCACTTAGCCGGTGTTTTCCAACAATATGGAGTAGGCTTAAGCTAGGTAAACTAGGCCAGTAAAATAAACATTTTAAAACAAAGAATATTTTATTCTACCAAAATTTTAACATAAACAATATCAATCAACAAAATTATGATACTTTCAAATAACAATACAATATTGTACAATCAAATATTAAGAAAAAATTAAAAATGGAATGTAAAATACAATTACAATTAACTACAAATGAGTACGTAAAGAGAATAATATACCATTTTCTTATAAACGACCCAAAAACCTTGTATAAACCTTAAATTATACTATCAGACTAGATTTTATTACATTTGACGTAAAAACTTATATCTAAAAATTATCAGCAGTTGTATAAAAATGGAAATAATAATTGAAATAACAGCACAATTTATGATTATAAAATCAAATAAAACATTAAGTGATGTGGACTTAAAACACATTTTTGTAGGTAATAAATATCGATAAAGAAAATATAATTACAAGACAGATACCTACTTACTAGAAGATAACGTCATGACGCTACTAAATAAACTCTTTACTTTTGATACTTTTCCTATTTTTTTTTTATAAATGTACATAATATCTGTAAAAAAAAGGCGATTCTGATAAACTGAGTAGAAAATAGTCATAAATACTTCGTGCGATATCTGACGGCCCAAAAACTGTTTACTTTAAGTTCTATAAACACAGTATGGAAACCATAACACGATGGCTTAAAGGTCTAGATACCAAGCCAAAAACCTTAAAAAAAATCATAACACGATTGCAGATTTTGGAGTACCTGGAATCACCTACTGGTGTTTCGAAAGTTGCACTTAATAGCTACTTTATTTCTAGGTTTTGAGCTAACTGTCTGCCACATCATCACTTTTACTATCGTCAATGACTTCCATGATAAAAACGTGAAAGACGAATTATCCTACTAATATTATAAATGTGAAGTTTGTATGTTTGTTGCTCAATCACGCAAAAACGGCTGAACGGATTTGGATAAAACTTGGCACAAAGGTAGATCATATCCTGGAATAAAACATAGGATCCCTCAGGAACGCGGGTGAAACCGCGAGGCGGTGAACTAGTGATGTTATAAAAGAGTCGACGGCATGTACATGTTGTAAGTGGGTGAAGTGAGTTCGGTTCATTTGGCTACTTCTGGCGGGCAGTCGGGCTGCGACGAAGGATGCGCGGCGCGGAAGGCAGGGTGGTTCTCTAGCTCACGGTCGATGCGCAGGATTATCGGAAACGGCCGAAGGTCTACGTGGAACCTGGAATATATATAACAAAAAATAATAACATGAAAATAAATGTGTTTCGAGAAAAAATATACACCCTATATTCTTTTAGGTAAACTTGTGTTTGACCACAATATTACCATGGTGAGTTGCCGTAGGTGGTAAACACAACACCTAGAGGGAAACTGGGTCTCAAGTGCAGCTGTCACATATCAATAGACGCTTGGCGACAGACTTTCAACTTGAGGTTACTCAGTCAGTCGACTCCTACAAAGTAACCTACCACAATGCTATGGTATTTTAAAGAAGTTTTCCTTCACCAAAAGATCAAGCTCAATGAAGAATTCGAACCCACGAGTTTCACCGCAGTATCCGACGTCACTACCACTGGAATATCATCGCCTTAACATGTGTTTCGAGAAACTATATAGAACCTATATTATATATATTTAACGTAATGATAGCTCAGTGGTATTGACGTCGGATACCGCGGCGAAGGTCGTGGGTTCGAATCCTACAATGAGCTTGAGCTTTCGGTGAAGGAAAACATCGTGAGGAAACCATAGCACAATGGTAGGGTATTTTGTAGTTCCCGACTGGCTGGCTTCCACCCTCAAGTTGAAAATCTGATGCCAAGCACCTATCGGTGTGTTCCGACAGCTGCACTTGAGAGCCAGTTCCCATCTAGGCTTTGCGTGCTTACCACCTTCGGCCACATCATCACTTACCATGGTGAGATTTTGGTCAAACACAAGCTTATCCAGAATATAAAAAAAATATCTATCAACAGTAAACATTAGGTTAATTTAACAATTTCTCACCTTCTTGCATTGAACACTTGAGGCACGAGGCAGCAGTCTGCTAACGTGATCTCATCCCCCACAGAGTATTTACCAGCAGAACCAGACAGAAGTTTCTCAACTGCTCTGAATCCTCGCATAATCCAGTGCTGAGCCCACTCCTTCTTCTTCTCTTCTCCCACATAGATGAGGACTATAAGGTTCTGGAGGGGCTGGATACTTGAGGATATTACCTGAAGTTAAACAGTTTGAGGAATATACACAGTAGGTACTGTTGGCCAAACTTTTTACAATTTAATTGTTGCAATCATGTTTTCTCAATACAGTCTGGCAACACTTTAGGCAGTTGATTTTTAGCGGAGTTTTTGGCGGGAACTTGCGCATAATTTGACGTTGCGTTTATGTTTTATTTTCATTAAATTCGTGTATTTTGAGTTGCGTTTGATGTATTTTTTTGCCCTTTTTTTGATCGATATCAATAATGGCAACAGGTAGGCACTTGAAATATTCACAAAATACTCAGTTGTTTTTTGTACTTTAATAATAAAATTAAAATAAATATTTATGGGGGGCTCCCATACAAAAAACGACTTTTTTTGGCAATTTTTGCTCGATATCAATAAATGGTAACAGAATATTTACAAAATACTTAATTGTATACTTTAATAATAAATTTGTGAGCCTACTGTTGTTTACCTAGCTAGACAATGGTATGGAACCCTTCGTGCGCGAGTCGACTCGCACTTGGCGGTTTTTTTTATATCTGTTAGCAATCAATTGGCTTCTTAATAGCTTGAATCGCATTTATGGAATTAAAAAAAATGTAGGTAGTTTTGTGACTACCATCCCATCCACAAGTACCTAATTAGATTAACAATTAAATTTACCTCACAAATCTCTCTCACTTTGGCACGCTTGGAACAGTCTTGAGGCATAAGAGGCCTCTGAGGCCTTGTCTCCTCTAAGTAATGCATTATGCTTAGTGATTCTATGAGGGTATGTCCATCTGTAAAATATCAATACAAAATGTCAATTTATTTAATCACTTGAATTATTCCCATTCCTGGAATTCTATTTTTTATCTAAAATGCTGTAATTATCTATTTAATTAAGTATTTACAAAAAAAGTACTGTATGTAGTATATCAGTCATCTGGTTTCCATATTACATACAAGGTCTGCTTAATTTGAGATCAGATAGCCGTGTGTGAAAAAATGTCCCCTGATATTTATTATTTATGTAGGTACTTTACAGCTGATCGATTCAAAGGGTTAAGTATATAAATGTAAAGTATAAAAATATTTAAGTGTTTTTGTAGATATGAATATTAAATTGTACTTCTAGTTTTTTTTATAACATAGTTGCAAAGATCGTATTAAATATACCTAGGCATTTACAACAAACATCCTAACTAAATATTATAAAAATCCTCATGACAGCAGATTGTCAAGGTTCTCAGCGGCCTTATAATGTCTCTCTTTAGATGGCCAAGATAGTGCAATACTGAGTTATAGTCACTTGAATTTTCCTAGTTTGATGAATTCATATTAAAATGACTACTTCACTGTTTTAACACAGAACAAATAAAAAGGTAGGAGTGTACATAAACAATTTGCTCCAATGAAGTGAAACAACAACAACAACAACTGAGTAAGCCACGTTTGCGACTAGTAACTAGCGCTATAACCGGTCACGGCAGTTTTAACAAACATCTGTTCAATCTAGGTGTCACAGACAGCCCTCTGTGCAGAGCTTGCATGAGGGCAGAAGAATCAGCCGCCCACGTTCTGCTGGAATGCGGAGGGGTGGCCGAATGCCGGGCAAACTACCTGGGCAACCCGGGTAGTCTCAGAGAGGCGGTCGGCAACGTAAGGCGCTGGCAGGCTTCCTTGAGCATATAGGATGGCTGGAGTAACCCCAGCCAAACACCCTCCGACGCAAAAAGGGCGCACTCCGTCGCCCAATTGCGAAAACCGCCCGTACGAAAGAAGAAGAAGAAGTGAAGCAACATGCACAAAGCTGTGTGTATGTAATCCTTGCATGTAGGCTTCCTTCTTCAAATTCGGCTTCCTTTACTTCAGTTTAAGTGTGCAGGGCTCTGTCTACCTTTTTTGGTCTGAGTGTTTTAAAAGTTAAAGTTGACTAGAACAACACCTTACTTTTAAAACTTACCTATGCATAAAGATGGGACCTGTTCCATTGGATTGACTTCTCTGTACTCATTACAGTGCTGTTCGCCCCCTCCTTTGATCAAGCTCACGGCTTTGATGTCATACGGTATCTCTTTCAGGTTGAGTGCGATGCGGACTCGCCAGGAGCATGAGCTACGCCAGTATGAATATAATACTGGCTAATACATGTGAAAATTTATAAATATTTTAAACAAGAACATATTCGAATTTCACATATAAGACTTTCAAATTAAAAATACAACGCGATTATCGTGATGTTTAAATGCATAATGAAATGGTTTCAAGATGTTTTTCTTTACCTTCTCAACAATAGAGTCACTCATCGTAAATTAATTATCAATATATTTTTCGTTGAAATGCGTCGAAATGCGTTGCGAAATCAATTTGTGGTTATCTCAGATTGGAATATCTTGAATTTATTATTAGCGATAGGTGTGGCAACCACAAGAACTCGTTTTATTCATGATCTTATTATCATCTAGCATAACCGGTATGAATTTGTAACAACAAAATAGGTAAAGTAAACAGGCGTCGGCCTTAGTACTGCACCTTAGCCATGGCGGAAATATTTCCGTTGTATTTGGAGTAGTAAGTAATTTTGGCGGCGTTTATTTACTTCCTTTGAAATAAAGCAAACAATAGTAGCTCAAAAGTCTGAAAAACCTCCTTTTGCACTGA
Organism: Ochropacha duplaris; assembly: GCA_951361185.1. Classification (NCBI taxonomy): domain Eukaryota; kingdom Metazoa; phylum Arthropoda; class Insecta; order Lepidoptera; family Drepanidae; genus Ochropacha; species Ochropacha duplaris. The sequence continues at coordinate 2,410,109 of OX592707.1, read as the reverse complement.
AATAGCAGTGTTTTTATTTTCTCAACATTGACAATCAATTTGCTTTTTTTTTTTAAACAATTTGACATTTGCATAGTAACAATGCTGCCACCTGAATCTGTATTTTTTTTTATAACTCTTAAATAAAAACCGTATATCATTAAATTTTTCTTATCGTTTACTGATAAAATAGCCCTATTCAGCGTATTCAGCCTCTCTATATTGTATTCATTCTCTCTTTCTTTCATTGAGGGTAAGAAAGAGAGATTGTCCCAACGTAGTTGTTATCTTTCTCTTTTTTGCAATTGATAGGTATTTGCTTCAAGTAAGTATTTAGAGTTATCTATCCATAATTGTTGTATTCAGCATAGATGGTCGGCCATTTTTCGACTGACTGACTGACGGTCAGTACCAGTCAGTAGTCAGTACCATACCATATCAGTAATCTGTGGTCAGTACTGAACTGACAGCACGTGCGAGTGCGAGCGAGCGAGTTGCGTAAAAAATAAATATTACTTATCGATTGTAGATATTTATCTGGATTTTTTCGTTTGTACATCAAGATGGGTAAAAATAATAAAAAAAGGACATAAAGCAAACGTGTTCAAGGTTGCTGGAGCCAAGAGTCTTAAAAAAACAAAAACCAAAGCTGTAAACTTGGGACTTAAAAATGTAAGAGACCTCATAACATGAAATTAGGTTATGTTTTTTGACTTATTTACTCACCTATTTTTAGTTTTATTCAAGAACCTAATAGCACAGAACAAATAAAAAAGAAGGAGCATACGCAGTAGATAAACAGTGGATATTTGTGGATGGCGGAGACATTGCGTTGGCGGAAAATAATTCAAAAGTTTATTATATTTTTATAGGGTTGCACAACTGAGTCTGGTATTGAATAAATATTGTGTTTGGTATTTACAGATAAAGCAAACAGTTGTGGACATTGACAAACAATTTGTAGAAATAAATAAAAAACCAAGTAAAAAACCTCCAGCACGGGACCCTAAAGTTCAGACGAAAAAACCAGAAAACCTTTCTAAAGAAGAAGTTGCTAAAACTGTAGAAAAAATTGTGAAGATGGACTTGTAAGATTATTATTAATAATGTTTATAGAAACATAATTTCTTTATATTTTAAGATTTGTTATTAAAAACATATTTAAGACTAAAATAATTAGTTTGATGTGTTATTAGTATTACACCATTTAATTTCTAAGTTCTTTCTTGGTCTAGCACTGTAGATGTTTTCAGTACTTACTTACTACACTTTTAGTTGTAGCCAGTGGGGACTACTGGGGACAGATAACTCATTCAAAATAGCCACTCTAAACCTTCACATTTTGTAAACAGTATTGAAATAATGTTGATTTAGTTAATGATTAGATAATGTTTCATTACCAAAACGTGCCTCATTGTAAGATGCTCCTTTCGACAAGAGAAAGGATCCATGTTGCGTTAGGATTGCACAAACCGCGCCACTGTGGTTTTCGAGATCAGCCACAAAATAGAAAGATCTAGCTGGCGACTGCAGCAAGTGGAGGAAGTCTCTGACTCAAGGTTGGAAAACCCATAATAGGTACTGGTTCCAGACTTTAGCAACAGAGAGATGAAACACATGATTACGAGAGTCTCTTAACTATGCCTTCTAACGACGCTCAGTTTCAGTGCCAAAAATGGAGACACTACTGTTGCTCCCGTATAGTGCAGTAAAGTAATTCTAGAGCATACTAGGTGCCTTTTTAACATAGATTCTAGATGTTCTTGGTCAGCTTATTGAGCACCTACACATGTTTTAATTAACTAGATTATTATAACAGTAACTTTTAAATTGAGTATTTTAAGTTATTACAACTGATTTTAACTTAGGTAGATTGGGCTAGCAATTTAAAAGAATAAATGTTAATGTGTCTTTTATTGTTAAACTTTAACAAAATATAACATTATGAAACACTTATGCTAAAACATTTAAGTTTTTAGTTCACGATAAAGGTAGTGAGTATTTTTCATCACATACAAAGGGGTAATATTAATATTCTGTGCTTTCGTTATTACGTAATTTCATTACGCAAAAGAAAGAGATAGAAATAAATAGGATATGAATAACCTTATTGCTAACACATCATTCATGTCTACCCTAATTTTAAAATGCGCATGAATGATATTTAGCTAAAATAACACGTTATTTATAACTTAAAAAAATATTTTTACATTTATTTGTATGAATGACGATTTATTCTTCGTCAGTTAGGTCGGGTTCCGCTTTCTCGTCTTCACTAACGTCCGCCGCTTGGTCTTCTACAGCTTCGTCAGCTGTGGTCTCTGCTACTACCTCAGGAGATTCTGGTTCTTCAACAATGGGCTCAGGCTCTTCCGATGGAGTTTCGCTTTGGAAGAATACACAAATTTTACTAATTAAATTTGATTTTCTAATAATATTCATAGCCGTGAATTCAATACGTAGGTAGGTCCTGGTCACCTACAAAACTCTATGCATATGGATATGTTTACTGATTATTTATATTCCTGCAGAATTTGAAAAATTATTACCTGGCTTCAACTTCAGCGATTTCAGCGGCAGAACCACTATGCGATAGCTCTTCAAGGCGGGCAGCGGCTAGTTCGGACTCTTGTCTCGCGATTTCAGCTAATTCAGCAGCCTTCAAAGTAATAATAAAATACATTAGATAATGTTATATGTTCATTCATCATCTTCACCTTCAAACTGAAAATCACAAATAAACTAAGTTAAAAAATCTAAGTGTACCTGTCGGGCAAGCTCTTCTTCGCGTTCTTCTTGCGCTTGCCTTTCTAATTCCTCCAATTTTGCCAGTTCTTCTTGTCTAATCTGCTCAGCTTGCCTTTCTTCCTCTAACCTAGCTTCTTCCGCTAGTCTAACCTCTTCCGCTAACCTCGCTTCTTCTGCCAAACGGGCCTCCTCTGCGAGCTTTACTTCCTCCGCCTTTTTAGCTTCCTCTGCTAATCGGGCTTCTTCAACAAGTCTAGCCTCTTCGGCTTTCTTGGCCTCTTCGGCTAAACGGGCTTCTTCAACCAGGCGAGCCTCTTCAGCCTTACGGGCTTCTTCCTCGGCTTTTCTGGCATCGTCGTCGGCCTTGCGTTTTGCATCTTCAGCCTTGCGAGCTTCATCTTCTGCACGCTTTTTCTCAGCGGCTTCACGTTCAACCTGGTTAATGAAAATTTTATATTAATTATCGAGTTTATGTCTGCATAAATTGAAAAACCTATAAATTAACTTCTTACCTGAGCTTTACGTTCAGCTTCGCGTTTAGCCTCCTCTTTTAAAGCTCTGAAACAATTTGTTATTGTTATATTTTGTTTCAGATATTAGTAAACTCTCGAGATAAAGTTATTATAGCATACCTCTCTTCGGCAGCGCGTGCCTCTTCTTGCTTCTTCCTTTTGATTTCAGCCAAATCTACTGTAGGTGTGAGAACGGGCTCAGCAGTTGTTGCGCGGAATCTAGCAGCGCGTTCTGCCTTAGCTGCTTTTAGTTCTTCTGACGGGTCATCCATCATTTGCGGGACCTGGAACTTGCGGCTTGGCCTCCATGGGAGCAGTTTGACTGCACCGAGGCCCATGTTATGCACGTCCCGTACCAAAATTGACCATTGGTGAAATACCCAGCTCCAACACCCGTATGGAGTTTGTAACTGATCATTTCACAGTATGATCGATGTCAATGGTCATTTAAACAAGATATGGAACTGAAAGCGACGCAGCACATGACGCTATCTCATCACCAAAGCTAGGCTAGCTAGTTAGGCTCAAGCTCGATGGCAAAACCTGCGTTGTGTGGATAATATGGATATTCGCTTGGCGTCGTATTCGTTGTGCTGCTTGCTTCATGCTGTGATGCGAATGTGATGTTGGTTCATTAACCATGTGCTTAACTACTCATTTCAACTATCCTAATTGTGGGTATGAGATTCTAATGTATGAAGCTGCTAGTGACTTAAAATCTTTCTTTAAAATATGTCGTATTGGTATTTTATTTCTTGGTTTTTTAATATATATTTTTATGTACGTTAGAAGAATAGTTAGTGAAATTTTAGTTTAGTAAGCAAAGCATTACCTTAAGCTCGGATATTCGAAGCGTGACATCGGGAACATGTAGTAGTATCGTGCAATAGATTAAAACTACGAGTACCATAAAAATCATTTATTGTTAATTAAAAATCAGTCGAGGCGAGTGAAAACGAGACGTCTCGGTCACCGACAATAAAAACACGGCGCAGAACACCGCGCTATCACAACGATGACTAAAAATGGATGAGTCAAAATTTAAATCGTTCATCGCATCTCATCGGTAAATATTATAGTAACAAAAATATTTATCTGATATACGATATAAAAAAATAGATGATCTGGGTTAGTTGTAGCGTGTTATACCGAGATCAGATCATTGATCGCGGGTGGTGGCCGCGGCGCGGGCGCAGGCAGGCGGCCGCGCTGTGCGCCCGCGCCGTGCCAGCCGAGGGTAGGGTGGGGTGGGGCGAGGGGAGCTACGCGCACTGCGCCGCCGTCGGCTGTTCCGGCGCACTGCCCGCTGCAAGAGACACCACACACAGTGTTAGACACGGAATTTATTCTTCATTTTAAAACTGCTTTAGGACCCAGACTGCATCGAGCCGCCAACGTCACTTTAATACTCGTTTAACATATCATTTTAATAAAATTAAGCGAAGGATGGTAAGCGAGCTAGTGGCTAGTGATGCGACTTTGACGAAGTACCTGCAGCCTGCTCGACGGCCAGTCCGGCCGCCGCGAGTCTGTTCTTGGCATAGAAAGAAAGTAGGTTCACGTCGTCCCTGATGCTAAGTTCCTTGTAGAGAGGCCTGCGATTGGAGAAGGCCTTTTTACCGGAGTAGTGCACGCACGCGAGGTTACCGCGTCCTGGCGAGAACACCTCAGTTACCACGGGGGTCACACTGGAATTTAACTGTTAGTCGGTGGTAAAACGGGACTACAAACAAGGAACAAGGGAGGAGACATACAGGCTTTTTAGTTTTCCAGTAGAGCATTTGTGTCTGTCGTTTCTCTGTTTGTTCCGAGTGGTCCTTATATACCTAGTCCATACTTACCGGAGAACTTCTTGGCTGACTCGTTGTAGAATGAAAGGCTGTTGATGTTATTGACAACGCTGCGTAGAGGAACGCTTAGTCTAGCCACGTATGCATCATTGCTGAAGCGGTATGGAATCGGCTCCCCATAAGAGTATCTGTGGATGTAGTATTGAGATCAGTTTCTAAAGTTAAATAGATATATTTAATTGTATCACGTTTTTGTACGTTACGGATAAATAAAAGATAATTTTGATGTCACAAAAAAGTCAAGGAGGATAACTGAAAATAAATCGTAAAACATTTTATTGGAGCACAAACATAAGCTGGCATTTAACCGGTCTATAATTAAATTCGTGATCGGTACGACTTGGTGGCACTCGTTCGTTACGTCACTCGCAGAACGCACGGGAAAACGTTTTGGCTATGAAATCCACACCCACGACTCGGATATCCTCTCCAGATTAAGAAAAACCCAAATTGTTGATATTTCCTCTGCATTCTCAGTTCTTTACAAAGTGGTGAAACGTCAATTTTAATGAACAGAATGGATGATGTTGTACATCATTGCCAAAAAACGTGCGGCTAGTCGTTGAGGCCTCAATGTCAGTGCCACTAGTGCCAGGGCACTTGTTTGATAGACGCATCAATGAGCTGGCTATTTTAATACTGTGACACTAGGCCAAGAAAAACTTGACCTAACATTAGAGCAAGTTTATCTACAAGGTCTTTGCAGCCAACCTTGGTACCAAAGGCGATGTGGTATATTTTGGTTCTGTTGCTGTAGGTATACTTCGTAAGGATCTGAGTGTCGCAATGTCATGAAATAATATATTAATTCTATTTTTAAAGGTATACTTACCGAAATACCTCAGTGAATAACCTGAAATCTAGTAAGGTCTTTGCGGATTCCTAAGTCATCAGATAATAAAAGGTAAGTAGACCGTGTTTATTTTTAGGGTTTTTGGCAGAAATAATTAGGGAACTTTACAGAAATTTGTGCTGGCTTGTGACTTACGAGTAAATAGTGTCAAGTGGTGCGAGTGATGCGGCGCGAGGCACGACGGAGCGCGCGCGGTGCAGCAACGATGCGGTATCGGCGCGAATGCGACGGCTCTCGTCTTCAAATGCCTGCAATTTTTTATTAGTTCATTCATTTTTGACGACTCTCATCACATTCCTCAAAATAATCTTTAAAACCATCTTGTTGGTCCTTCGAGCCGGATTAGATCACAGCTAGGCCATAAGCGTAATTTTTATGACAACATAATGTGATGCGATAGTATTCCTGCTTTTCTGTAAAAAAAATTAGATGTCTACTTCATTTATTGGCATTAACATCCCCCTGGCACAGAAATTGTCTATAGATGGATGGTGACGCAGACCTTTAGATCGAGATATTCGATTACTACTGTTCTTTTCAACAAAAAAGCTTACCTTAGTAGTTTCAGCTCTGTAGAAGTCATCAACAGCCGACACTGCGAGGTTGGGACGGCTGCGGTACGAGATGCGATCGAGTTCCCTCAGGACCACTGAAGGACGCACGCGCACTCGCACCACATGATGGGGGGGCTCAGGGTACGTGACGAGTCGAGTGACCGAGCGAGACGTCGGACGGTATATTAACTCAGCCTGGAATGTTGTTTATGCGTTATTTAACACTGGTTCTGAGGATCTGATTTTGAATTGGCATGAAACAGCCATGCTTAAGCAGATTTTGAAAGTTCAGACTACTGAATCTCGCAGCTGCAATGTATTGTGCATTGGCAAAGTGTAAAAAAGATTTACAGTTTTGATTTTACGATCAAAAATATATATGTAAATGATCGAACAAATTTTAACAATGTTCATATAAAATATCTGAACAGATATATTTTCTTTGGTAAATATTTAATGTCACTGCTGCATTTATTTGCTGGTCTATTCGGTTAGTAGGAAGCTGTTTGTAACTCCCACAAAGTTTACAAGGTTTTGAAAACCCTGTACAATTTTAGTACTGCCCTTGGTAGCAGATGATTCTAGAACATTATTAGAAAGTCGCCATTCATTTATTACGTAAGACGATTGTTGCCAGTTTTTGAACCCCTCCCGCCTCTATGTAAGAAAAAATAGGAATTGGCCGACCCCAGCCAATATTAACCAACCCCTTCTTATTATGTAAGAAGCTAAAGGAAAATATTAATACAAGTTTGGTTCGTTTTAATTTTTATTCAAAGGAACATTTTTTAGGAACGTTTGTTTTGTATAGGTAAGTTAATATTTTTTTTTTTTGGTAATAATACTATAATAAATCTTTAACATATACGCATCCGAGCAATTTTTCAAAGTACAATCTTAACTTTAAGCATTATTGTAACCTTACGTAAGAACTATCAAGACTCCCTCCCACCCCCTTGTAAGAAAAAATAAGTCATGGTCGACGATCCCCTCTCCCTTAAATTGTCTAACGTAATAAATGAATGGCGCCAAATACAATGGCCTTTATCTTTAATAACTTTGCGATGTCACGATGGCTCAGCGGAAATTATACGGAAATAATTTATAAAAGTATTACACAACAATCATCGATTAATAAACAGCGAATGTTGTTAAAGCAAGTCACGTGGTTTAATTATGTAACCTAGGATTAAATCCGTCACTTTCGAACGTCATAAAAAAACAGAGACGGGGATATCTTAAAAGCTGGGTTTAACTAGACTGGTTTTATAGTGTAAACCATGTCACATCATTAAACCGGTTATAAGTATTAAATATCGTGAGATGAGATAAATCCAGAAATAACACCAAAAGCATGTCATGTTACGTGTCCTTGTGATGGTCTGTTCATGATATTGCATGTTTAATGCGATAGTATTCAGAGTAAAGAACATGCAAAACATGAAAATGCAAGGTTTCGGCAAAGCTAGTGCACTTATGATGAGTGCATGAAATATACTATTTATGTTTTTTTTTTCGAAGATTATCTTGACGCAGTGACTGTGACGTGTTAAACTAAAGTAGAAAATACCTACCATTTACTACCTACGGAAAAAATATGCTTATTACAGTTTATTATTATATAGTGCCTACTTGCATTGCGCTGTATGGGATTATCTATAAACGTAGTGATTATTACACTCTTTGCTATGTATAGTTAAATGGCACGGAAAAGGATAAGAATACGAATGTCTACTATATCTTCGGCCTCATCCTTGCTCTTGGAATCAAGCGTACCTGAACAATTCCAAAAATAAATATATTCTTGAATGTAACTTACTAAAAGAAGATTATCAAAAACTTTTTCATTGCGATACCTATACAAGTGATAAATATTTGAATTGAAAAAAAAAAAGAAAAACGAAATTAATGCTTGCAAAAAATTACGTGTCACCTAAACATAGTTTTAATAAAGTGTGTTTATAACATGCCAAATCTCGGTTTATTTCGAACATAACCTTATTGCGCGTCTCAATAGCGATGGCGGCACGATTCACGCCCGTGTGGTGTAAAATTAGACGTTTCGGTGCGCGCGCGCAGCCTGGAGTCCGCGCCGCGCTATTGTAAATGTTATTACTAAGGAGGTTTATTTAGATTTAAAACTGCAATAACAATTTATTTTTATACTCACAAAATTTTGCAGTTGAAAACTCATATCAAACCGAGATACTTATCTTTTCTTAGGCAATTATTTTTACAACCACCCATCAGGTCTCAAACCTATGTTTTCAATGAGACAATTATCATTTACCTATACGCTATATTAAACATGCTTGTCTTGGCCGGGGATCTTCATTGTAGATGTAATATGTTTTTTTCTTTTTATACCACTAATCGAGGTTAGCCTGTGTGATCTTAGCCTATGGTGTTTGCTTTTCGCGTTTTGTTTTAACAAGTACCTGTCCTAAAATACCCAAAAACATCATATTAACCGTTCAAATACTCTTCTACTATAACTATAGGTAGCCTTCCTCTGTTCTATACTCATTCACCTAAAAATCACATAACGTATTGCATATCGGGAAAGTTTACTGCAATCATGACATTCCTAATAAATTTATTTGCCAAGAAAGTGTTATCTAAATAAAGAAAACAAAGGACAGTCATCTCTTAAATTAGCAATCGCCATTAGCAGACCTATCAAATTACATCTTCCATTTTTGCCAACAACTTTTACAGTAGTAGCAAGATGTAGGTAATCTCTTTAAAGTCAGTTACGTAGTGGAAACGTGACATTTAAACTAAGAATGAGGAATTACAAGCAATGGAAAAGTTGTACGGTAATTAAACCGCCAAGTTTAAATAGAATGGGCGTAAACATAACACTCGTGGCCTTTGCGTCGATGCCAAGTATTTGGTTCCCTTGATCCGGCTTTTGTTTTTCTCACATTATCTAGGGATCTCCAATATCCGGTTAAGTGTTTTGGATAAACTATCTTAAAATAAATGGGTTTTATAGTTATTGATTATTTACCTAAATAGGCACCCAGACGTCATTTTTTATTTTCTGCTAATAACTTGTAGAATTTATTAGTTGATAAGAATTTCCAAATTTTGTTATGCTATGTGTAATACTTAAAATTATTTTGAGCGTCATGTAGGCTTATGAACGGGCATTCGTAACTGATGCGGTGTTTCTGTTATGAGTATCGAATAGTGAGCAATAAAATTCTAAACAACAACTACAATTTTCATTACATAGACTGCAATGACCATACGTTTCTCTACTCAGTACAATCTGTCATTTTGGTACTGTCTGTGAATCTTACAAAAACATGATAGTGCATCGAAACATCTAAAATGTGCCTAGTAGTGATTTTAACTAATCTCTCATAAATATCTGTAACCTGAGAATAGTTTGGAGTAACTTGACGAACGCTAATCACCATTGAGTCTCCGTAGCGGCTTATTGGATTCCTCTCGATGTGGGTAATCCCTGCCGCAATAGCTGGCATATCTTTTCGCTAAGAAAGAAGAAGCGAACAAATAAGTTTCAATGACAAATGTGTTGCCAAAGTACAAAAGCAATTTTTTGAAGTAACAAGGAAGAAATCGCTTTAGCAATAACACTGCTTTTTTGTCCCACGTTTTGGTAAGTACACCAAGTACTTAGGTACCTATATTAGTAGGTATATTGTATGTATATTATGTAAAAATCTTGAAAAAGTAAAGGAAAAATTCGAGTAAATAAGAACGTAGATGTCGATTCATTCTACTCTACTGGATACAATTCTTGAGTAACAGCCATATGTAATATTATGTTAATGTAATTTTACTGCGGAGAAACTGTTTAAAAACTCACTTTCTGGTGAACTTGGCTCTACGCCAACTCGCGGGCCGCGTGCGTGATTGTTTGGGTACATATTGTAGGTAGGTAATTAGTGATTATAGCGTACTAGAGTAATAAATTACAGTAACAATACATTATTAGCCATGTAAATGTCCTCGGCGTAAATAGCTGATAGGAAATCAAGCTTACCTACCATTAGGCAGAGAATAACTACGATAATACCTACTTAGGCTCTACCAAAGACATTTAACTTGTATCTATATTTAAATTTCTTTGGGCTCTACCTACTTAGTTAGTAGAGTCTAATGACAAGCTAACCTTTAAAAATAGAAAAAGTACTGGGACTTCATGGATTTAATCATGTAAATAAATATGTAGGTATTAAGTATACCTAAATATATAATTATAGACTTTATTCCTTGAACGGTGATCCTTAGATAGGTGTGTCTTACAGTAGGATAGTGCCTTACCATATTTATTTTGAAATTTTTGTGTACCTATTTAGCAATTACCTCTTGAGTAATTAAACAAGATTTACCTACTTTTTCGAAATTCGACTTTTTTTAAATACCTATCTACACCTGTATCCATTTTTTTATTTTTTGGTAACACTGAAGCTCGTCAATGAATAACAAAAATAAGAAAATCGGTTGACAAACAGAGAAGAAAAAGGTACATAGTTTTTTCTCTTTTTTTCTTCACGGATATTTTTTTTAAACCACGAAGTAGGCAAAGAAGTGACTGTCGAGTGCCCTGATAATGAGTCAACGATTTAACTGCAATGCCAACAATGCACAGGTGTTCAATGAATGGCTTCTAGTACAAACGAACGATACGTTACGCATACCAACCATCTAATAAAATTAATTACACCTTGTGTTCTTCTATGATGAAAATCTATAATAGACGTCATAATATAATTTAGTTTAGTAGGTTGGCAACTAGCATTTCTCTTCATGTGAGATTCAACATTAATAAACGAAAACCAATTTAATTGATTAAGAACCTACATTAAATTTTTGTCGATAAAAATAACCATTCACTGTCCCAGTCATTTACCTACCTACAGATTTTTTTTATGATAAGTACTTTGTTGATTTTTTAAAAGTTAGTTCGCGGCTGCATTCAGAAGAACCTACTTATATTTATTCATAATCTCTAGACCAGCCCTTTACCTATTCGATTAAAACAGATGGAGATAGAATACTACTTTTATTTAAATGAAATTTTAAATTCTAATTTTCGTTTACTCAATAGACGAACTTTACCTTACTTTACCTATGTAAAAGGCCGGATTTTTCAATGGCTAGATAAGCGATATCTGTCTGTTAATTTGAAATTAGAACAGTTTTTGTATGGACTGGATTTTGAATGGTATTTTATCAGACGATAGCTTATCCGAGGTTTATCCAGTGATTGAAAAAATGGCCCTAAATGAAATTATTGAGATTTCAAAGATAGCGTCGTAAAAGGTAATTAGTAAAGATGGAGATAGAATACTAGTTTTAAATGACTTTCAATAATAATTATCGTCTATTAAGTAAGTTATCTATATAAAATAGTGACATTATTGCGTTTTCAAAGATAGTGTCAAGGTCATAGTAAAGTAGGTTGATTTTCTCCAGATTTATTGTCGCCCTTTGTACCGATAAAGTGACCAACATATTATAAGATCATCTTAGTTATGTTTTTTTTTACTATAGGTACCTACGGCTATTGTTTAATTAACTGAAAGCTTTTGAATTGGGTCGAGGCTAACTAAATCAGGGATTGGACGGAATTAAAACATCAAAGACACTTAATTGTGATATAGGTAGGTATTAATAATATTTGAAAACAGCTAGAAAATTACTTGGTGGACAGGACCTATTACAGACATGACCTTTGCGTGGTTGGTTACCTGTTGAATAAAAAGAAATAAAAAATATACTTGAGTGTTGAAATCTAGCTTCTTCTCTTCACTTTAGGCGGGAACTTGACGTTGCGTTTTCGTTTTATTTCATTTAAAATTGTGTATTTTGAGTTGAATAATTATAGGTTTTGTACGATAGAGTTCAAGCATAGACTTAGTGCACTTGGCTAAGTCTATGAAAAGTTTTAATGAAATGGCAACCAATTTCACTAATTACGTTTAATAGGCACGATAAAATTACATTGAATTACTACTGTGGTTTTATCCAAAAACTACACCAGTGACGTAAAGCGATCATGAATAGACAGAGAATACCTTCAGGTAAAAGAAATGTTTGTTCGTACCTAAATTATTTACAAAACAATTACTTACTAATATTATAGGTAAATGTGAAAGTTTGTGAATTTGGATTTTTGTTCCTCAATGATGAACGGATTTTGATGAAACTTGGCACACAGTTAGATCATAGCCTGGAATAAAACATAGGTTAGGTACTTTTTATCCCGGGAAAAGATAAGATCCCTCGGGAACGCGCGTGAATCTGCGGGTTTATACTTGATATAAAAAAGGTTAAATACCTACCTACATTTTGTTTGCCATTTTGAAAACCAACCATTATTTTTTAAAAACCTCTATTTGCGTGGTTCCGTAAGAAAGCTTTATGAAAAATATCGAATTATGTATATCGCTGCACAAAATAAAGCTGTAATTGTTAGCTTAGCAGTGCTTTTTGATATGTAGTGCACTAATGAAATGTTTTAAGTAGCCTATTCTACAGTCTACAGCTGTATGATATCCTATTTACATTACATATATTTACACGTGGTGCGATGATTGCTATGCGCTATGCTGTAAGATACTCACCTGGGAAAGCTTTGGTATATAAGTGATGTAGGGCACGTGATAATACGGTAGTAATGACGACATGTAGTACCCTGATGTCAGCGGCTGCGCGGAACAATGGAAATAGGTAAAAAGTTAGACTTCTTACGCTTTTCTGCCCGTGTAACAAAGAACTTTGCGTGTAAATGAAATGATAGCTAAGAGTTCTGTTCAGTTTTATTTTTGGGATAAATGCCGGTACTTAATACCTATATTGATTATTTTTGGGTAAGTACCTACTTAGGTACCTCACTTAGGAACCTACCTACTTACATTTTGTGTAATTCGCAGTTCTACATATGCCTTTAATGATACATGTGGGTAACCTAGTTCTAGCTATGAATCTGATATTCTCGCCATAGGTATTTATTCGAGTAGGCTGATACCTATAGGTAGCTTATCTTCTCCCACTGATTCGTGTTCTATTCAAGGAATATGTTCCTCCAGAAATTTATTTTATCAAATTTATATTGAAAATAGGCACAATGGAAACTATATGTATACTACACCTAGAGCTTTTAAAGACCTGCAAATTGCACATTTAAGTAGGTATTCAATTAAATCCTTAGACCAAATCCTCTCTTAAGTGTATTTTTGTATCATGTTGGAAGTTTTGGTCATACCTACCTAAATTACCTACCTAGCTTCCTACGTTTTAGGTAGATATCTTACGATATATCTCTTAGATCCTGCGGTTTGTACCTAATGACTTTTTGGAGTAAGTATCTATGTGTGAAGTAAATAATGATCTATAAAACTAACTTCAACATTTCAATCATTTACTCTGCTATTTTTGGATGAAATATCCTTTGTTTAGCGATAATGTATAACACTCTGTGTTATATTTTCAATCCTTTGACAGAAAATTAAATTATTATTAGACATTAGGTAGGATTTTCCATACCCCAAACCCAAAATAAAGAAATAGCAGAAACAGAAGTTAAGGTATCAGTAAACATTGAGTAGGTGAGTTAGTAAGATCTAGCTCATCACTGATCTGTATGTATATAGGTATACGAGTAGGCGTGTTCACACGACACAAAGAAAATAGAAAAATATTAGAAAACGCAAGCTTTATTAAAAATTCAGTCTAAATCACATTTTTTCTTTTAAATAAAATAATTTACGCGCTATAAAATAATATCAAAAAAGCTCTAAGATCCACTACCACTTGTAAACATTTAAAGTAGAGCGATCACAATTTGCGACATAGCGAATACTGATTAGGTAGTTATGATATAAGTAGGGTAGCTGGAGAGGCGACAGGGAGTTAGGAGCGAGTGGGAGCAGGGCAGGGCAGGGCAGGGCAGGGTAGGGCAGGGTCGGGAGCCGGGGCGCTACACGCGATAAGAGTAGTGACGGTATTTGGTGCCGTAGGGCAGGCGGCCGCTGGTCGTCGAAGTGTAGGAGTACCCGCCGGGCCCGCCCAAGTTGCTGGAGCGCTCGCTCGAGTACGAGTACCCGCCGGGGCCGCTGCCCGTGCGACGCTCCGTCGTGTTGCTGTAGGAGCTGCGCTGCGGCAGGCCGTCGCCGGTCGCGCGCTGCGATGTGCTCGAGTAAGAGTACGAGTACTGCTCGTCGGCCCGCCTCGTCACCGGGTCGCGGTCCACCACCACGTAGTGCCGCGGCGTCTGCAACAACCGCACCGCGCCTTGTAGCCGACTATCTCACCCCACACGCGCCGCCTACCCTCGCCTCGCACCAACCCGACCGACTAGCTAACTAGCAAAAGCGACACACGAAACAAATAAATGCGGCTCTCCTCAGTACGATGCGTAGTTGCTGTAAAAGACATGACGATGAGCCGCGTGGAGCGGCAGGCCGTGCGCCTGAGCGAGCACCAAGTCCATGTGGTCGCGCGGAGTGCCCAGCGGGTCCGCCTCGTAGTTCCGCTCGCGCTGCCCAACGGCGGCGAGAACGCGCGCGCGCGTCTGCTCGCGCGGCGACACGTAGGGCGCGAGCGGCATCAGCTTGGACTGCGGCTTCGGCGGGATGTTCTGACGCGTGACGGGGTCGAGCACGGAGGCGCGCACGCCGGGTCTCGTGCGCCGACCGAACGCCGTCACCGGATCCGGCACGAGACTCGGCCGCGGCACGAACGGCACCTTCTCCCAGTCGCCGAGTGTTCGCTGCAAGCGTAGAAGTCGCCGTTAGTCGGGCGGGCGCGACTCCAGCCGCGGCTATATTTGGCGCGACCGGTGGCTCATCTTTCAAACTCCGATTCACGATACGAATACTAAATGACCCACTTGTGGAACGCTACCACGATTGGCCCCTATACTATCGATCCCTAATCGAGATGGACGAGATTGAGGAGACTAAATCTCCTTGAACTTAATGTAAGCAATGATGTTTACAAGCGAAAAGAGAATAAGTGACAACTTGGGAAGACAACGATCGGCGACCGGGTTTGTTGTTTATGAACTGAACGCCTAGCGTGCCATCACGTGGAACACGTCACGTTTGTTGAGTGACGGATGTCGAGCGGTATGAGTGAGGGTCGAGCTGGTGCGAGGGGCGTCCGGCTCCCGGGAGAGAGTGGAGCGAGGTTCGGTGCACGCTCAGTAAAAGGTGTTAGAAGGGCGACGGTGGCACTCACCGACACGCTGTAGGTGCTGGTAGGCCTGTAGGGGCGGCGGGTCGTGTAGAAGTCACTCTCGTACACCATGGTTGCTGATTCGTGATCGTTCGACTGTAACTCGCGACGGTTGGTCCTCGACTGAGGCTGGAGCGCGCTCGGCGGCGCAACGCTGTCGTGTCTTATTTTTAGCTCACTGTCATTGCAATTTTCACGTCACTCCCGAATCCCTCATGGATTTTACAGAAATTATAAAACAACCGTGTTGTGATGTCACACACAAGTAGGTTAAGGATAATCTGGTCGAGTGAGGAATGCAATGTAAACGAAGGATTGATCAAAATAACTGATTATGAAGAAATACCTACGGTGCGCACTTCTAGAATGTTTTGTTTATGATTCATCACATGAAAGAAGTTGGAAACAACCCTCAGACGTACTTGTGTAGGTAGAAAATATAGTAGGTGGCTAAAATAAAACTATTTGTTGTTGTTTTCTACGTAGGTTGTTGCTTTGATTCACGCGTTTTATTATTCCTGAATGTGTCAGCATATTACAAAGAAATTATTATTTTTAGGCATGATTTTTCAATGGTTAGATTACCGAGAGATATCTGCACGGCTGATAATTTGAAATTGGAACAGTTTTTGTATGGACTTAACAGACGAATAGTTTATGATTTATCCAGTGATTGAAAAATCGGCTCATAGCCTTAGTAGACAATAGGTATTGTACCTATTAGGTACTATACCTATTGTCTACATATTCTTCGCTATCACTAATAGGTATCTACCATTGCGCATAACAACTAACGAAAATACAAATAATTTAATGCGCCTGAAGTCAAAAACTATATTTTGTTAATTTGAGTTTGCCTTATTAGACCCACAGAGGTAGGTTAGAGTTAGACCTAATGTAATGGGAATTAATGGTATATTCCCGTTGACCACCATCCATTTGACCACCACTGGTGGACATTGCCACAATTTTTTTAAATGCGTTCCTTTGACCGCCACTGGGGGACAACGATACAATATTTAATATATTTCCCATTGGCCGCCACTGGTGAACATTGACGCGACTTTTTAAAACAATCCCAATGGCCACCACTGGGATCTATGATTGTGACTGTCCTAGTTGATTTGAAAAATTTAAAGTTTAAGAAGGATTATACCTAAACGTTGATTAAAAACTCGGATTTTTTTTATTCCTTCTTACCCCTTTTCTTATCTTTTACCGGTACAGTAGGTACCTGCGATAGGTCTTGGATTATATCATAATAACAGGTGCTTATTAGACATAAAATTAAAAGTCGTGCTATTGTCCACCACTGGTGGATAAAGAGAAGACATTTAAAAACACTGTATCACTGTCCCCCAGTGGTGGCCATTGGGATTGTTTTAAAAAGTCGCGTCAATGTCCACCAGTGGCGGCCAATGGGAAAATTATTAAATATTGTATCGTTGTCCCTCAGAGGTGGTCAAGTGAACGCATTTTAAAAAATTGTGGCAATGTCCACCAGTGGTGGTCAACGGGAATATACCAACATGCAAATCTTTGTAGTTCCATTTGTTCGTTCCCTCTAAGGTCGGGTGCTTTTATTATGATACTCTATGATTTTAACACAATTTTATCAACCAAGGTAATTAATTAATGAGGTGGTAGGTAAGCACACCTACCTACCATGATGATATCGAGTAGTCTAATAAGCTATGTAGGTACCTAAAAAGTAGGCAGGTATATTTCCATTCAAAACGGTACCTACGTCATAGATTCATATTTCTTTATTACTAGCTGTCCTCCGCAGTTTCACCCGCGTTCTCGTAAGATCTTATCCCGGGATAAAAAAAATAACATTGCCTATGTTCTGGAATAATGTAGCATTCAAATGGTGAAATAATTTTTCAAATCGGTCCAGTAGTTTCAGCCTTCAATTCAAACAAAACATCGAAGTAGTTCCAAAGATTACCCATAAAAATAAACATACCTTACCTTTCCCGAGAGATCATATCTTTTCCCGAGATAGAAAGTAAGTAGGTGAGCCAAGTTTAATCAAAATCCGTTCAGTAGTTTTCGCGTGAAAGAGTAACAAACGTCTTCATAACCTTAGTAGTAAGATTTGTTTTATTTCTACTCCCCAATCCCATGTAGTGAATATTTTTGTTCATTGTCTTATCTAGTAATTAAATTTTAGGTAGGTAGTGGATAGCCTTGAGACGTCTTCTTTTCTGTCTCGTTCCTGACGTCTGTTGTGGTAGTATTAGACGCCGCAGAAATATACACCTTATTACAATGCCTTGAAGTCAAATTGGCTCTCAAGTGCAATTGCCGGAACACACCAACAAGAGCTTGGCGACAGATTTTCAACTCGAGTGTGGTAGTCAGCCAGTCGAGTACTACAAAGTACCTTACCACCGTGCTGTGGTTTCCTCACCATGTTTTCCTACACCGAAAGCTCATTGTAGGATTTGAACCCACGACCTTCGCCGCGGTATCCGACGCCACTACTACTGTGAGAGCTGTCAATGAGAGCTAAATGGCTTCACATGGCGGGAATCTTCAGTTACTAGGTTTCACTCATATAAAATAATATAAATTGATAGTCGTACTTTGTGAGCAGGTAGTATCTGCAGCATTTCTTAATTTTTATTGGATAAGGTATACCTACAAATAGCAGTGTAATATGTTAAAAGGGTACTATCACGGATTTAGTAAATCTAGTAATAAATAACAATAATCAAAAAATATTGTAAACTTAAACTATTTATTTTTCCTTTTACAAAATGACCGTATTTTTTTTAAGAATTTACAATAATTTTTCTCACGTCACGAGTGTATATGTGGAGTTTAATCACAGAAGGGCGAAGACCGAGCGGTCGACTCGTATAAAAATTTTTGGACCCAAAATCAAACATAATACAGTGCTCTTTTCCTTCATATATATTAATTTACTGCAAATCAAACACCCGTTGTCCCAAGACCCACTGTTTTATTGACTTACCAGTGTTTCCATACAATAAATCATAACAATTCAAGTCAAACAAAACAACATGTGCCGAACTTAATATAAATACGTCAAAACTGTCTGGCGCGTCGTGTTAGCGAGTCACGGGTATATATCTCAGTCTGCCAGCGCAGAGCGCCAATAAATATCAACGTATGTACACCAGGCCACTCGCGACATTACTCACTCCCCCTATATATTTATAACTTTTTTTAAAAATTTTTTTCGTATGTCCTATCTATGTACCGTTACGCCGCGTGAGCGCATCCAAAACGGTGATCGCGGCGTCATTTAGTTCTGTTTACATTAACTAGATGCCGCCGGTCAACACATGATAACTTCGACATTACGGTCAACGGGTGCGGCAGACGAGACGGTCAACGTAGAGTAGAACAATCCTGATGCATTCATTGACTCAACTACACTTCTGTCGCGTACACACGCGTGTAACATGCGTTGAGTTGCTTCTGTATTGATTTTAACAGTACTTCGACTGTCACAGTCTCTGTCTCCAGATATGTAAGACAATCCCAATGCCCAATCAACACATTTTAGAGTTTTGGAACACCGCTCGACTTGTTGGTCTGACAATAAAGCTGTAGTTAAAATTAATCTAGTGCTTCTGGAATATGTATATAATAGTGGTTAGAATTTATTTATTCACAAATTGAATAAATATACATCTATTGCTTAATTCGTAAGTCAGTCGTCGCCCATGTACTTAGAATATAAAGTAGTACAAAATTTTACATTTACGTTGCAATAACAGCTCATATTGTCAGATCAGTTTTAACCCCATTTAACTTAGACCAGAAAAAAATGGAGCACCTATGAGTGTGAGGCTATAAACATGAGAGACCGAGTATCTACATTTCAATGTGTATCTGTAGGCACTTCTATAGTTGCATCGGGATGCAACACTGCGTGAACTCACGGCCGCGCCATCTATCGAGTACGCAATCATTTTAGACTGTTATTAAAGCTGGATAATTGCAGTCAATCGCTAGATGTCGCGGTCGATCGGGATCTCGAATATATTACTTACTTCACAAGTGGTTGTATCTATCAGGTTTCTATATTGTTGGCAAGTGTCATAAAGGACATGTATTTTCGAATCTTTAAAAACCTTATTGGAAGTTGAGAAAAAGTTGCATGCCAAATTGAGCAGTGGATTGAAAAAATTAACCAAAGGTGACAACTAAATAATAACATAACATGCAACGATCGGATGCCATCACCACAACAAGAGTGGTATAGAAACAACCAACCCAACATGATATGTTTAAAACAATAAATTGATTGTTTCGACACCACTGTAAGGCGACGATGGATATAAACACTTGTAATGACACATTATCTTCACGTTTCACATGACACTACACTAGCACTGCACTGCCTAGGCCGCACTCATCGCGATAACGCGGATATTCGGGCTATTGCGATGTATGTAGCCAAGTATTCGCGTATACTTCGGCACTTCGGGCGAAGCTTCAGGCACATCGCTCCGCTGTCGGTAAACTGTCGCACATCAAAGTGTTTTATCGCGATGAGTGCGGCCTAGGCATAAGGTATATGTTGGTGTGACGCGTGGGGTGGAGCGGTGTTGTTGGCGGCTCATGGGGGCGCCGGAGGCCTGGGGCGCGACGTCTACTGCGAGGGGTACTGCGCGGAGGGCATGGCGGACGCGTACATGAGCGGCTGCGGACCGCCGCCCCAGCCTGCGCCGCCGCCTCCCGCGCCCGCGCCTGCGCCTGCGCCCCCGGATCCGCCACCCGGCATGCTCATACGGTAGCCCGCTGCAAAACAAACAGGTTACATGAATCCTCCCTCCACAACCTTGCATTTAAACTCGACAATAATGGCTTAGGTCGACAAAAAGGTCTAGATACCAAGCCAAAAACCATATAAAAAAAACTCGACAATAATGACGGGTGAGTACACTATCTGTGCGTCTGTTTTTTTGCCGTCTTTGTGTGTGCCCAAAATAAATGTATATTTCTTTTCATTATTTTTGACCTAGAACAGGGGTCACCAATAATATTAAGTACAATAAATATAACAGAAACGTAATCTTAGTGTAAGTTTCTATTATAAATTGTCTATGTAAGGACCGCGACAATCATATCATTTTAAAAACGAACCCTAAATGAAACTAATTGACCCCTGGCCTAAAAACTAACTCTCGACTGCAGCTACTGGAATTGCCAACTAGCGTTTAGTAAAAAAGTATCCTACTAGGCACAAAGCGTTGCCAACGACAACGTCATCGTGCCAGCCGGCGGCTTGCTGATTCATTAAACTTAGGCTGCGACTCCACCAAAGCTGAGCGGAACAGAGATGTTTTTTAAACAACCAATAGAATTTCGTTATTCACTCATCTCGTCACCGCTCAGCTATTCTATTGGTTGTTTAAAAAACATCTCTGCTCAGCTTTGGTGGAGTCCCGGCCTTAACTTGCTATCAATCCCCCGTCGTGCGTCAGATTCATTACTACGTAACTATTTATGGTAAGTACTGTTTCTTCGCAATAATTTCCTTTACCAAATGGTCATTTTAAGTGATATCCGAGTTTGTCACTACAAATTATTCCACAAGCTTATTATTATTACTTATTCGATAAGGGCTATCAATATGTTTCCTTCATACAGGCCATGGGTGAATAAAACAGGCAGCGGCAGGGTAATACCTATAAATTATTTGTCATGAATGATGTCAGCGTAAATTTTTTTTTGAAGTAACGTACTACATACATGTGACATCAAAGTGTCGTTCGGTATATTTTCGAAAATATAACAATGGATGTAGCACATACATAAAACAGTTAATAAAAAAATCTTTGCCCATAAAATTGCCATGAAAATGGCTAGATTTCGTACTATGTTTCATTAACACTTGCACCGATAACAGCGTAATAAAGTGGAGATAGCTAACAGATAAAGAATCCGCAGTGTGTGTGAATAAACTTTAGATATTTTATACTTTCTCCGACATTATAATGAAAAAACACAATCGTCGCTACTTGAATAGAATCTTTAGTGCTGAGCAGTTGAAGGGGAATTACCGAGATATATTTTAGTGGCACATTCGAACTACCTTTAACCATGCAATAAATACTGGCTAAAACTTAGGCAAAGTTAGCTGAAGGCCGGTAAGGCTGCGTTTCAACCGCAGATGCGTAACGAGTGATGTGTTTTAGCCCGCCAATGGGATCGCTTCATTATTTCTATGACGTGTTATAATGTTAAAACGAAGTGTAAGTGTACTATTGGAACGCCAGAAAGCATCCTTTGCTACGCAGCGTTATGGAGGAGGAAACTTAGCTGCAGACCGATATTATCGAATTGGAGGTTGAAATTACTAAAAAAAATGTTTTTTTTATGTCACAAGACAACCATGCAGGCGGGTTACCTGATGGTAAGTGACTATCGTCGTCTATAGACATTAGTAATACCAGGTCAATTGCCAATGTGTTGTACACCTTATTACAATACCTTAAAGGCAAACTGACTCGCAACTCAAGTGCAATTGCCGGAACACGCCAACAGGTGCTTGGCGACAGATTTTCAACTTGAGGGTGCACCACCGTGCTATGGTTTCCTCACGATGTGCTCCTTCACCGACAGCTCATTGTAGGATGACCCACGACCTTTGCCGCGGTAGCCGACGTCACTACCACTGAGCTATCATAGCCTTGAAAGGTTTTTTTACATACCTGCAGCTGCGGCCTGCGGGTTGCTATAGGCTGCTGTATACTGCTGATAGTACCCGGGCGCCATATACCCCTGGAGCGCCGGGTATCCCTGGAAATTTACAACACTCACTTAGACAGTAGAACGAATCACAGTGTAGAGAGAAAGTGCAAGTACGCATATGAAGGCGTTTTCTGAACAAAATGTTTTGATATATGTCATTCAATAACGCCAAATTCATTCTAATCTATATATAAAACAAAGTCGCATTTGTTCCTACACTTATAACTCAAGATCTTTGATTTGTTAGATTAGCCCAGAATAGCAGAATAGCTATAAAAAATACGAAAAATTCACACAAAAAAGAATAACGAAGAAAATTATCTTTGTCATACTTTTTGACATTTGATTGATAGATGGTTTAGTTACACAATTGGTGGCGCTGGAATCGGGTTCTAAGTTTTAATTTCAGGGCAGGACAACGTCTGCCGGGCCCACTACTTTTAAGATTAGAGGCAAAAAGATAAACTTCATGCTGGACGCTTATGAAAGGATACAGACAGCACAATCTAGAATCTATATAGTGCTGTCTGTATCCTTTCATATCTAGATTCTAGATGTATAATATGTTAATAAAAACGGAAGTAAATCCTACAAGAATAAACACTTTTTGTAACCTCAATTTACGTAGCTGACGAATTCAGTGAAGGTAAAGTAACTAATTTATATTCAGAGCTTGACGTGTGAATCTTCAACTTTCAAAAAGGTCTTGAAATAATTCCACGTTTTGTTATGCAACATACTTATGGATAAAATTATTATTCATGTGTTACGAATTGTGTTTTTTTTTTTCGAAAAATGAACTGGGATCACTTTAAATATTACTAGCGTTCCCGTGGAATCTTATCTTATCCCGGGATAAAAAATATACCTAATATGCCTATGTTACTCAGGGATAATGTAGCTATCTAATGGTGAAAGAATTTTTAAAATAGGTCGAGTAGTTTTTGAGTTAAATCCTAACAAACAAACAAAACATAAAATCAATCTTTCCTCTTTATAATATTGTTTAGATTAGTCTAATAATAGAATTCGGTAAATACGAAACAATTATAGATTTGCCGTTATGTGTTCGTTTGTGAAGGTCCACAAGCATGATTCAAAACTCATATCTATACTCATACTAATATTATAAAGCTGAAGAGTTTGTTTGCTTGAACGCGCTAAGCTCAGGAACTACTGGTTCGAATTGAAAAGTTATTTTTGTGTTGGATAGCCCATTTATCGAGGAAGGCTTTGGCTATATATCATCACGCTATGTTGCGAAAATCAAACGGTAATGTGAGTGAAACCGCGGGGACAGCTAGTTTGTTAATAAATCTCAAGCGCTGACATATTTTATTGTATTTTTCAACCTAAAAAACAACTTTTTTTTTATTCTGAATAGGATTGTGTTTGACTACAATCTCACTATGGTAAGTGATGATGTGGCCGAAGGTGGTAAGCACACAAAGCCTAGATGGGAACTGGCTCTCAAGTGCAGCTGTCGGAAAACACCGATAGGTGCTTGGCGACAGATTTTCAACTTGAGGGTGGTAGCCAGCCAGTCGGGTACTACAAAGTACCCTACCACCGTGCTATGGTTTCCTCACGATGTATTCCTTCACCGAAAGCTCAAGCTCATTGTAGGATTCGAACCCATGACCTTCACCGCGGTATCCGACGTCACTTACCACTGAGCTATCATCGCCTTAAAAACTTATTGTTGAACAAAAGATAATAGAAAGAAATAAAGTGCAGCGCAGTTCAACAAATCAAGGCATGCCAACAATAATTTGCTGTAATCTTTGCCAAAATTCCATTGCAGTGCTCCATTAAACTTACGACGATGATTCTTTGTATTTTCCAAGGTCAAGAATCAAGCGAGGCTTGTTTCTGTGATGGAATTGATTCTGAGCTGACCTGAACTGTTCCCCGCGGTTTCACCCGCGTTTCCGTGGGATCTAATCTTATCCAAGGATAAAAACTCTTATTCCAGGACATAATCTATTTGTGTGCCAAGTTTCAACAAGATCGTCAAGTTTCGGAGTTCATCGCGGACTAACATGAAGGAGACTGCAGCAAGGTCGGCAACGAGCTCGTGACGCCTCTGGTGTTTCAAGCGGCCATAGGCTACGATAACCAGTTACCATCAGGTGGGCCGTAAGCTTGTTTGCCACGAAGAAGTATTTAAAAAAAAAAAAAAACAACATGAACATCAACAATCATTCACCTATAAACATCATATACAAGGACCATTAGTGATTGCCAATGTGTTGCGGATTGCGGACATATAAAAAAATTATAATAAACGTCGAAAACATTTTATTTATCTAAAGATTTTCTGATAGGAATCGCTAGTAGTGAAAAGGCCGCCCATTCTACCTAATCAATGTCATTTATGTTATTGTTGATTTTCTAATGTAGTTAAATTTAAAAAAAGTTATCTATCTTTAATTGGGCAAATACAATATAAATATTATTCTTTGATGACCCACATAGCACTTACAATGTGTATGCAATTACCAAGCTTATCACAAATACAATAGAATCCACAGTAAAGGACTGGATAAAGGCGTATGAGATGGTAACATTGAATAGGGTAGTATCCTAAAAAAATCTATTAAGTCCGTCATTTAGATTACCAAAAAATATTGGACACCTATTTTTTCGCGTGACGTCACGTGCAAATTTTACCACGAAGTGACGTCACTTTGTATATTTTTATTGATTTGATAAAGCAAAAAATACGTGTCCAATATTTTTTGATAGTCTTACCGACGGACTAATTAGAATTCATTTTTATTGACCCAGGACACTACCCTATTGCTATGAGAAAAAGGAAATTGTGCGTTCTTACTTGGGCATACCAATATCCCATACCCTGTTGGTATGGATATGGATACTGCGTTTGTGCTCCCATAGCGGGCGGCGCTGCTGTAGCGTTGTTCGTGCTCTGTAAATAAACAAAATAAACGCTTGTAATGTATATTGTGACATCAGTGGGGAAGTCTTGAAACCTTGAGAGTATATTAAATGATAATATTATTTATGCAGAGATAGCAACATGTCATCTGGAAATATGAAGATTGTTTACACTTGAATAATGAAATTACATAAAAGTTGTAGGTAATTTTTGATAACTAGTAACTAAAGATTACCTTACCAAATGAGTGCCCACTCTAACATTTGGGTACTCTTTTAATCTAGTAGCATTCGACCGCTCCGACGGTAAACATGCCTCAGTGCTCGTTTAGGCTATATTTTGGCTAGCAGGTATGAGTCGTAAAATTATATTGCGTTTTGTACTAACTTTGTGAATACAAAATTCACTAGTATAATCCAACACAATTTGAGACAGTTTTGAGAGAACTTATGCTTGGGATTGTTTATCTTTAGTTATTAGATATCAATGTAGGTAATGCTCAAATATAGTATTTGTCACTAATCACTCTAGTTCAATATAGAACTCAGTCAGTATAAATTATAATAATTCACATATTTAAACAATAACAAGGAATTTATAAATGTAACTAGGTAGAGGCTAAGTATCCAAGGTCACTTTCCTTATGGATGATCTCACACATTATTAAAAGATTGCAATATAACTGTGAACTCTCTGAACTTATTTAGGCCAGTAAATTCATAATTAACAACTTTCATTCTAAAATTGAATTATAACTATACTCAAACAATTTGTATAGTAATTTATTTTAATTCATATCTAGATGTCTGCTATAAGGAAAGAATAACTATTTAGTTATCAAAGAGTAAAGTTGTCATAAAATAAAAGGCCCGTTTTGACAGCACATAAACAACCATTTGCCAAAAAGAGACGAACATAGTGTGACAAGAAGAGACACCCTCTTGTCAAAATGGGCCTATTAGATTATGCAGACTTTAAGAGAGTCTTTTGTTCTTCTTAGTTTGGGATAAAATTGCTGTGAATGAATAATGTCTCTGGATATTAATTATGTGATGGTGATACAAGAGAATATGTACTTGATCACAGTAGCCCCAAGACAGACTCAACGGGGCCATCTCCAAAATAAGTATCCCCAATAATAATAGATATTGACTTAGTCCTCCTGATAATGAAATAATTCACAGCCACCTAGGGACATTTGCAATACCAAGGGATAAGGAAATTGTGTATTAATTCATATGTAAATAGCTTATCATTAAATTCAATTTGTCAACATATTTAATGTACTGCATATGAATTTCATTACAATTTTAAGGTTTGGGTAAGGTTATACATACATATGTTCTCATACATTGTATAATTTTCCAATTGAGTTTTAATTGGTCAGTACAGTATGAAAGTAAATTGGTGATTATGTAAACAGTACTTTAAAATGAAAGTGTTCTTTAACACTTTATAATACCAGAAATAAACTAATACCTGTTCAATGCTAAGCTTTTAGCTTTATAATCCTAAGTGCAACTTGACTTGCTTACACTCACCTACGTGTTAATTATATGGATTGACGCTTATACACTTATATATTTAAAACTGAACGTGTTAATTTTGTGGAAGCTACATATATCAAATTTTTCTCCTGAAGGTCCATGAAACAAACAACGACAAACAGCCATAGTTCTAGTTGCTTTTAAATCGTAATTGAGTTTAATTGCTCTATTTCTTTTTTTCTACAGTTGGCATAAAAACTTGTGACAGTCAAAGCACACTTTGAGAGTTTTTAAGTCCTAGAGACATGAAATACAGTGGCACTGTTCATGTTGCAACTTTATTACATTTCATAAATATATGAGAACCTTGGCCTCCCCATTTTCCAGCAGTGGACATCTTCTGGCTGACATGATGATGATGACATAAATATGCTGCAATATTACTTACAACAGCCACCTCACCCCAATCTAGTGTGTACTTGTTCTATGGAAACAAGATATTCTATTCTAGATAGCTTTTGTTTGACTACAATCTCACTATGGTAAGTGATGATGTGGCCGAAGGTGGTAAACACACAAAGCCTAGATGGGAACTGGCTCTCATGTGCAACTGTCGGAACACACTAGTAGGTGCTCGGTGACACATTTTCAACTTCAGGGTGGTAGCCAGCCAGTTGGGTACTACAAAGTACCCTCCCACCAAAAAACAAACTTTATGTTCACATATACATATTTGCTAAATCTGTGGCATGGCATATGTAACATGTAAGACTGTTGTGACCTTACTACAAAATGAAAATGTATACTAAATATAAAGCTACGTTTTGTCTGGTTAAAACCCAATTGAACATTTAATTCCAATCACCTACGTAGCTGGCTCCATTCTAAATACATAATTAACAACAAGCAAATGCACGAATGTATGAATATCATTAGATCATCTGACTTTCACTTATCAATTGGGTTGATAAGAATTGCAAGTGGACATATTATTTTGTGAATAGATATGAACAATCTGCCAAGTCTTACCATTATAATACTTATCCATTTAATTTATACTCTTCATTTGTTTATAAAAAAACATGTCCATTGATTTTCTCTTCTGAAAATAAAGAAAAATTAATCTACATAAATACAAACCTGATTGTCACCACCTCCGTTTTCTTTCCCCCAGAAACATTTGACTGTATGTCCACTAATTTCTGTATTGTGTGTCGCTTCAATAGCATGCGCTGCCGCCTCTTTAGTAGTAAACCTAATGAAGGCATAGCCTTTATCCCTGAACACTCGTATGTCTTGTATTTGACCAAATTGTGAGAATGTGTTCTGCATCAACTCCTCAGTGATTACATTGCTAGTGAAGCCACCGCAGTAGACAGTTGTATTTGTTGGTGAGCTCTGATTGTAGACCTCGTCAAAGGTGGGCTGTTTCGCTCGCTTGCTGCTCGGCGCGCCCTCATTTGGCCTGTTAGTCGGAGGCTTGCGCGTCGACCAGTTAGTGCGTATGGAGCGAGAGCCTAGCCACTGCCCGTTCATCGCCTGGATGGCGGCCTCCGCATCGGCTTTCTTCACGAACGACACGAATGCGTACCCTTTAGATTTGAGCGTTTGTGGGTCGCGGACTATTCGACAGTTTGAAATCTCACCGAACGGTGCAAATGCCTCCCGTAATATGTGAGTCTCGATCTCTGGCGATAAGTCGCCCACAAATATGTGATGATGGTTGCTAGTATCCGTCTTCGGTTGATTACCAGGACTCGTAGCCCAGTTAACCTTCATTTCCTTGTCTAGTACTACTCGCTTGTTCATGGCGGCCAGCGCTGTAGCTGCTGCCGTGTGGTTTGTAAACTCGAGAAAAGCATAAGGATCGTTGCCGGGCTCGCGAATTATCTTACAGCCTTTTACTTCGCCTATTTGTCCGAACAACGTGCATATGAATACTTCTGTAACACTCGCGTCTAAATTACCGACGTAGAGAGTTTTGGGGTGGCTTTCGTCGCCCATATTAGCTTATATCGTAATCTAGCGATTACCTAATTACGACTATGAACACTAATATCGAAAATAAGCGATAATCGACGTGTTATTTCATCACACAAAACATTGGATGACGGATAAAAGAAGGAAAATTGTCGCAAACAGCGCCTAGAACTTCTCGAAAGACGTTGCTGTTGACTCGTGAAACGTTCACTTTTCGGAAACAAACGCATCTATAGACGAATTTCCGGTCGAATCAATTTGAAAAGTTGGCGGCAAAAAACAATATAAAGAAAAAGAATTTATTAGCATAACGAATAAAAATATTATTAAAAATTTCTAATCTAAGAGAATGAAGGATTAATATAATAAGGAATTTTAAACACAAATTGGAATTTAATTTTGAAAATTTACTTCAAATTCATAAGCAATATAAAGTAATTTTCATAGACTAAAAGCAAGCCTTTCCGGAAACGAGTGTCATTTGAAAGTCTATGACTCATCAAAAATGCTTTTTCGTTTACGAATTTATTATCGGTTTTAAAGAGTCTATTGGTTTAATTAATTTGTGGTTCGATCATTAACCAATGAAATCTCGAGGAGTATTTTGTTTGATTAATCGAAATCAAAGTGGCATAGAGAAGATAAAAAACGAAAATCATCGTGCAGATTTGTATTTAATTATAGTGTTTTTCATTAAAACCCATCTATTTGTATATTTTTATCTCGTTTAAAACTAAAAATTGCCAAGAGTATTATATGTCGTTTTTTTATATGGGTTGGTGAAAACAGTAAAGTTACAAATATTTAGCCTTATGAGTGAAACTATATTGTTTTTTTTTGTGGTTACGTACTTTAGGGATGTCAAAACAATTATTTTCTTAATTAAAAATAAATCGTTTCTGAATCCGACTCTTCTTATAATAGTATGTACAAGTAAAAATGAATGGCAATAATTCTTTATAGTTTTTTTTATGTAAAGAATGGTTCATTTTATTTATGAGACGAGAAGATTGTTGTTTTATTTATTTAAAGTACTTATCATTTAATATTCTATTTTATTTGAATGTGAAGAGTGATGTGTGTTGATTTTTAGTTTGGCGACCCAGAATGTTGTCATTTATTTTATTTTTAATCTATTAATCTGCTAATCAGTTTTATTATTTATAGAAAGGTATGTTTTTAAAACGAAAGCAGGTTATTTCATTTGAAATCTATTTTATACCTAATAATAAAGCCTCCTTGAACAAAAAGAGTCCTTTCATGCTAACAACCCTCTATGTCGTTTGTACAAAATATGCCCCCTTTTATATCTTAAATTATATCTTATACTTTTTCCCTTTTCAGTATTAATTTTCCCCCAGACTTGGCCCAAAAAGATCGTGAAAAGTTTTAGTAGTACGGCCACCAATTTCACTAAAACCAGACAAGTACGGTCGAGAACTAGACTCTACTTTGAATGTGAAATAAATATAACCTGAGAACAATATTTCAACTGAAGAAATAATAGTATATGAATCGGTTGTAAAATAAGTTATTATATAGAATATAACTGAAGAAAATATATGCGACTGTAAGACTTTGTATCTATGGTCATGAATAAAGATGATTTAAAAATGCATTTTTGACATTTTGTACAAAGAGTGTTGCCGGTGTAGGATTGGCTTTAGTATTCGGTAATCTTTTTAAGTGTTCGTAATTTAAAAATAAATGTTTATACAGGTATTACGTTTTGGCTTAAACTTTTCTTTTTTTTAATACCTTATCCAATAATTATATGTATATAACTGTAAATTTTTTAGCCAAACTATAACAGATTGTACTAATCATAAACAAAAGAAATTGCGATTGAGGGTTGGCAATACTGTGTTTGACGTTTAACGAACGACAAGACAGGAAAGTAAGTTCCAATTTATTCAGGAGCGATGAAAACTTGTTAAAAATTAGGAAAGCATAATTAAAGTATGGATAAATCGTTTTCCTAACGAATTTAGCAACCATACACCTTCTATTACTCAATTTAACATTTTAATATCTAGTCACAAAAGTTAATTTCAGCTAAGGTTATAAACCGCTTGTGTAGGTACACGTATGCAGTGTTTCTTGTGTTTAGTTTCGTGATATTTGTGTGAATAAGACTGAAATGACGTGAAGTGCATCCTCGGAGAATACAGGAGACACGATGCTACCGCTTACACAGAAGGATACTCGTATTACCCGCGGGCCCATCGGTGGCCTTCGTGAGAAGTTCCAAAATTGGCTGAGACTAATTTATTCAGACAAGAATTCTAGGAATTTATTCCTCTTTCTCATCCTTAACTTATCTTTCGCGTTTGTTGAACTCTTCTATGGAGTATGGACAAACAGTTTAGGTGAGCTACAATCATATTTTTAACACTTATTAATTATATATGTTTCCCTTTACTTACAATATAATTTTCAACACAACAATTTCTGCCAATTTAACAGGGTACAATATGGTCACTTTACATACTTAATATTTTATTTCCCAGACTTATATTAGTTTGTTTACCAGAGATATTTAATATAATTCTGATATAATTTCCTAAAATCTATTTGAAAATTAATAATTGTAAAAAACAGATGTTTATATCTCTATAAAACTGAAAAACCATATATGTGTAACAAGTAAGAACATGCTTTCATCATTCTCATAGTTTTAATGTTTTATTTCTTATAGGTCTAATTTCTGATGCATTCCACATGTTCTTTGACTGCACGGGCTTGGTGGCTGGCCTGGCTGCATCACTTATATCAAAATGGCGTGCCAATGAACGTTATTCATATGGTTATGCACGTGCTGAAGTGGTTGCCGGATTCGTAAATGGATTGTTCTTACTATTTATTGCATTTTTCATCATGAGCGAGGCTGTGGAGAGAGCTATTGAGCCACCTGAGGTAATTAACTTTTTACTAAAATAATTTTAATTGTATAGCTAACCTAAATCAACAACCTATGACCTCTTCGAATTAGGCGATAAAGTGCGCCCTTATTGCGTTGAAGGGTGAACCTATGCCCCTCAAGTTGAAGAGCTGTCACTAACTACCATTTGTTCCAATAGCTTTATTTAAGAGCCCTTTGAGTTTTTGTGTACATGTTTGAAATAAGAATATTCTGTGCTAAATGTCCCCCTGAGATTTGTAACTACTTTTATAAATCTTAAAAATTACAAGCTAATTTTATCATAATTATTGTAAGGCAAAACAGCTATGTGATGGATTTTAAGATATTAAACTCGTAAATTAGGGTCTTCCAGCTATCCTGGTTAATAGATATGGCAGATAACAACTACTACCAGCAGCTCCATTTTTTGGTGCCTTAACATTGACATTGACGGGCTGGTTGGCGTGGTTGGTTAACACACTGCCTATCACGCCGCAGGTTGTGGGTTCAATTCCCATCCAGGACAGACATTTGTGTGCATGAACATGTCTGTTTGTCCTGAGTCTGGGTGTAATTATCTAATTAAGTATGTATTTACAAAAAAAATGTAGTATATATAGTAGGTATATCAGTCATCTGGTTTCCATAGTACAAGCTCTGCTTAGTTTGGGATCAGGTAGCTGTGTGTGAAAAATGTCATATACATAAAATACATAAAATTGTGGAGAAAATTATATTTGGTTAATTCCAACTAAAAACTATATTACAATATAAACAAATAATACAAAAAAAAAACTGCACCCAACTAAAATAGCTATTGAATGTTGTGAATAAAAATTCTATTTCGTTAAAAAATGACAAGTTTCATTCTAATAAATTACACTCATTTCATTATCCTAAAAATATTGAGATTAAATTAAAAATCTACTTATCTGAATTGGGAGTGTAACAGTAGTACCATAAAGATTTAAGATTACATTAATATAAACACACATTAATGAATGTGATGCTGATTAGATATCACTACCAATAAAATCGTGTCTTTGTATGTCTGCTGATTTTATAAAATATTTGGAATTATTTGTTAAGCTAATGTAGCTGAAATTTTAATAAAAAATGAAAAAAAAAACCTGTAACATATCTAGAACTTTAAATTACACTTGAAAAATCTCAATCCATTTTATAGTAAAATTAAAAGCCAAAGATTTTTTACTTATTATATAATGTAATAATAATGGCTATTGAAATACAGTTTGAGCCATTACAATTTTCTCCACTTTGTTACGTTATCAGTGTGTCAATGACTTAAGGTAACAGCCAAGTTATTGCTTAATGTTACGGTTGGTCAACATTTGATTAGATAGATTGCAAATAAAACATAAAATAGGTCAAAAAAAAACTGAACTACACTATCTTTTTTTTAAATTCTGGATAGGCTTGTGTTCGACTACAATCTCACTATAGTAAGTGATGATGTGGCCGAAGGTGGTAAGCACACAAAGCCTAGATGTGAACTGGCTCTCAAGTGTAACTGTCGGAACACACCGATAATTGCTTGGCGACAGATTTTCAACTTGAGGGTGGTAGCCAACCAGTCAGGTACTACCAGTAAAGTACCCTACCACCGTGCAAATCTATTATATCCTATCTATTTTAATAATTATGTAGTAGGCAGCAAACCATCTGCTGTTTACAGTTCATACAAATTGTATTGACCTACATTTGTTTGTTTGTAAGCAGTAATTTAAACCTTATCGCCATTGATATTAAGTTGTCGATGTTTTTCGTTCATGTTTCTATCGATTCTTCACGCTTCTTACAAAAACTACGGAAGTGTAGCACCAAAAAAAATACAGTTTTGTTGGCAATAATTATACCTTGTATCATACTATGTATATTGTTATTCGTAATTTAGGAAATTGTTTGGGTATATTAATTTATTCAGTTAAAGGCACTTATGAACGTCACACACAGAATGTACTTTAATTTGTTTAAGGATTTTTCGTGTAGAGGCAATTTTTAGGGTTCCGTACCTCAAAAGGTAAAAAAAGGAACCCTTATAAGATCACTTTCTTGTTTTCACATGTTTCAACAATATATTAACTAACACATTAAAGATGCTACTGGCATTCGCAAAGGTATTGCATAGTGCATGGGTCGACAAACCGAGGCTCGCGAGCCGCATGCGGCTCTTTGAAGGTTCAGTTGCGGCTCTTCAAGTTCCCCTCAAAATAATTTTTTTTTGGGTGCATATGAGATCAAATATTTCGTAAATACCGCGAGCCAAATAATTGTCTTTATTTCGAACCCAAACACAGTTTACAACATTTTACTACAGTCCTATTAAAATTTGGAATACAGTGAAAAACCTAAAACTGAAAACTGCGGCTCTTTGAGCTTCCGAGAAGTCGATATTTTTCTGGAATCTGGCTCTTTGACTAAAACGTTTGCCGACCCCTGCATAGTGCAACTAGATTCAGACATCAATAAAATGAGCTACCTTGTAAACTCTTTCTTTCATCAGAATCAGAGATCTTTCAACATTAAATTAGATTGTAATAGTGTCGAAATTCCATTGCACGAGTATAACGGAACTGTTATGACAATATATCACGTATTGACTTCACATCTAGCGACATTGTCCGGTGAACAACAGAGAGATTGCAGCATGGGTCCAAAATAGATCAATAGGTAGTTTTAATACTTTTTTTAGGACCGCAATCTCACCATGGTAAGTGATGTGTGGCCGAAGGTGGTGTCGGAACACGCCGATAGGTGCTTGGCGACAGATTTTCAACTTGAGGGTGGTAGCCAGCCAGTCGGGTTCTACAAAGTACCGTATCACCGTGATATGGTTTCTTCACGATGTTTTCCCTCACCGAAAGCTCAAGCTCATTGTAGGATTCGAACCCACAACCTTCGCCGCGGTATCCGACGTCACTGAGCTATCATCGCCTATAATGTTGGTAGAAAGTTACCATTGAAAATAACTAATACGAAATTCATTTTCAAGCGTGCTTTGCTAACTAAGTTCAACTACATGCGTTAATTTCTCAGTCAATCTATGTGGTTAAATTAAGTTTTTTTTTCTTTGCATGGCAATGCATTTTATAATCTTATCTATTCTAATCTCTAATTACAGACGTGTGAATCAAAAGTACCTATGTTTTATTTTTAAACTGTAGCAATCTGCGCACGCTTTATCAGAAAACACGTGTTTGTTACGTGATCTTTCCTTACAACTTTATCCTAGTATTGATGGTTTTATTAGACCACGTGTTAGCTAGACTCGGCAAATATTGGGCGATTTTCCATTAGTGCCGGTGCCGGGGAAGCAAAACTGTATGAAATATATGGTTCGTTTATTGGCAGCAGACAAATATTTAAGTAGTTACTATTTCATCCTACTAATATTATAAATATAAAAGTTTGTTAGTTTGGATATTTGTTCCTCAATCACGCAATAACGGCGGAACGGATTTTGATGAAACTTTGCACACAGTTAGATCATACCCTGGAACAAAAAGTAGGATACTTTTCATCCCAGGAAAAGATAAGATCCCTCGGGAACGCGGGTGAAACCATGGGGTGGAAAATTTGACATAAATTATTATTGTTCTTCTAAAAGCATATTAATTTAATTTCAAATCTAAGCATATTATTTTGAATTACATGAACCTTCCTACCTCAGTGAACTTACTAGCTTTCCGCGGGAATTAAAATTAACCATGTTACTCCCTTTTAATGTAGCTTTCTATAGGTGTAAGAAGGTATTGAATTAATCCATTACAAACAAACAAACTTCTCATCTAAATATCTTATCTTGTCTCTTTATAATATTAGCGTAGATTGTATTTAGTTCGAGACGATGATAGCTCAGTGGTAAGTGATGTCGGATACCGCGGAAAAAGGTCGTGGGTTCGAATCCTACAATGAGCTTGAGCTTTTGGTGAAGGAAAACATCGTGAGGAAACCATAGCACGGTGGTAGGGTACTTTGTAGTACCCGACTGGCTGGCTACCACCCTCAAGTTGAAAATCTGTCGCCAACCACTTATCGGTGTGTTTCGACAGCTGCACTTGAGAGCTAGTTCCCATCTGGGCTTTGTGTGCTTACCACCTTCGGCCACATCACAACTTACCATAGTGAGATTGTAGTCAAAGCCTATCCAGAATTAAAATTGAAAAAAAAAATAACAAAAAATCTGCCATTATTAACCATTCCTTACCATTTCTATTTATCAACAAACCTCAATATTGCAGGTGAAACACGAGCGTCTACTCCTCGTGTCAATACTCGGGTTCTGCGTCAACATGGTGGGCATATACGCTTTCCACCACGGTCATGGCCACGGCCACGGGGGTCATGGACACTCCCACGGCGGAGGTGGCGGCCACGGCCACTCTCACAACTCCCACGGCCACTCTCACAACTCCCACGGCCACTCACACGACGAGATCGAAGCCCCCACCGGAGCGGGCTCCGCTATCATGAGGGGTGTCTTCTTACACGTCCTAGCTGACACCCTGGGCTCAGTCGGTGTCATCATATCAGCCATCCTCATGAGAATGTTCGGCTGGATGAGAGCAGACCCAATCTGTTCCATGGCGATAGCTTTGCTTATAGCCGGTAGTGTGCTTCCGCTAATACGAGATTCCATAGGTGTTTTAATGCAACGGACTCCTGTATCTATAGAGAGAGCGCTACCTAATTTGTACACCAGGGTAGTAGGTCTAGCGGGCGTCCATGCGGTGCAAGAGCCGCACTTCTGGACGCTGTGCAGTGATTTCCACGTTGGTGCTATAAAGTTAGAAGTGGCTAGAGAAGTGGATCCTAGGTATGTGACGGAGCAAGCGGCTAGGATCTTCCGAGAGGCCGGTGTGAAACATCTTACGGTACAACTTGATTATTCGCCGCTTTGATCCTCATGATTTATCACAAAATTGTACAGCTGCCCACATGGTGGACGACTTTGTTGTATATAAGAATTGTAATTTAATTTAAAAAAAAATTAAATAAATTGGTGCAATTGTGTTATTGATTGGATACTTGCAAGTTCCGATTTTGTATGATTTATTTTACTAGAGAAAAGTTCTAATTTTTTATCGTTCATAATACTTAATTTTTTTTATATGAAATAGTGTCTTATTCGTGGTATTGAATAATAATATTGAAAGTTTCATGTATTTATTAGTTTCGTGTATAGATTTTTATACTTATATGCTTTTGTTTTACTTTTGTATATGTTTTATCAGAATTTATATTACCAGATTACTAAAATTTTAATTTAAAACTCAATTTTTATAGCACATTCCATTTATGTATTTATTTTGTGAATTTGGTTGTTCTATTAGTAAAAAAATATTGTAATAGTTTACATTAGCGTCCAATCCAATTTTGGATATTATTTTATTTATTTTCTTCGCTATCTTGCAAATGATACACATAATATGTTGTTGCGACCAAACGTGGTTTTGGTTCAAACGACCGTAAACATATTTTTTTAAATAAACAGTATCGTCACAATTACTTCCTTGGTGTTGACCTCCTAGTTTATTGTAGATGATTATTTAACCTGTCAGTTCTTTCTTGGGAATCGGGGTTTCAGAGTCCGCACCACTTTGTTCTCAAATGGGACAATCGGGACGATGACATTTACTTGAAAATTGGGCGCGAATTTAGATTTTTTTAAAACTGTGCGCGAGTAGACAGTCAACAGATTAATAATAACTCGGAATCGTACGTGAAGTTACGGCTCATGTTCCAATCACAAAAAAGAATAAGCTAAGAAAAAGTTGTTTAATCTCTGCATTGATTTATGAACATTTTTCTACAATATTAGGAATGTACAGCAAATTTATTTGTATGCATTTAATTATAAATAAAATAGGTATAATATTATATGAAGTGTTTTGGTATAAAAAAAAAACAAATTCAGATTTCTTAATGACAGAAAAATTAAAGATACAAGTAGGTACCTAGAAGTAAACTTAAAAATAATGACTTTATGAAAGCCATTACTTCCACACTCATTGAGCTTGGAATGTTTGACGTGCGGGCGCGTTTCTTGAAACGTTCTCATAGTAGTTGCGTATATATTACCGGTTCTTTTCTGATAAGTCGTAATTGCCTGTGTTAGCAGACATTAGAACGCTACGTGACCAGCTCTCGGATTACGTAGTGCAGTGGTCAATTTTGATTTGTAAATAAAACCAATAATTTTTAAATATTACAATGCCAAAAGTGGTTCCATTCGCAATTAAGTACTATTCATATTATATAATATATAAAATTCTCGTGTCAATGTTAGTAACCGAACTCCTGCGAAACGGCTTGACTGATTTTTATGTGTATATTCTGAGAATAGGTCTAGTATATTTCACACCGCTAGATCCCACGGGGATGTAGCGGGACAGTTACTTAGAATGGAGTAAAGAATTATAGGTTTTAAAAACAGTTTTAATGGTGCAGCAAGTTACTTATTTAACTCACAGACCAAGCGGCTATCGTAAAGTCTAGGAACGCGTCGCGCACGTAAAGCACAAACCGCTTACATGTTTAGGTACTATATTTGTTTTGTCCGTCATCAGTTGATGCCTGTTCCATTTGATTAAAGATTTTTTAAGAGATTAAAAACATAAGTTACCAAAATTCGTTGATTATTTATTTGTGTCCACCACATAAGTATTAGACAACATTTTCAGATATCTTATATAATTTATTTTATACTGTTTTTAAAGGACTTGGCTTGCACCCTGCCAAGCTCTCAAATAAAACTCTAGTTATTTTAAATATATTTTATTTTACATTCTTATCTGACAGGAACGTAATAATTTACAACAAAATCATTCAAATAAGATATTGCATTCAGTAGGTATTCCAAAAAACTTAAAAATTTATTATAATGTATAATAAAAGATCTTATGTCGCGGATAAAGTGACTTGATGGGCAGTGTGATACCTTAACCGAGATCACTGTTGCCAAATGATTAGCTAAAGTTATTAGTAATTAATTATAAATGTATCACTAAATGAAAAATCTGCCCCTTGTTGTCTAACTCGAACACTTTCAGAGATCGGTTAGCTCGATTGAACAATGGATAATATACCCTATGTCAATATTGTAACCACCACATACTTGCTCACACTGATAAAATTACATAATCACACAAACCAACATTAGGGAATCAACTTTAATGATTGTCTAGCTAGAGACTGCCTTTTGGGGGCTACTGAAGTATATTTTTTTTAATCAATGTTTATTCATGACCATAGATACCAAGTCATTCAGTCGCATACATTTTCAGTTTTTAAATTCAAATGGGTTGCAATGTCGAGTTAGACAACAGCCCCACTATCTTTTAATCACTGGCAACACTGATAAATAAAATACACACTGCTTTTGGATTTTGTTCTGAGACACCGAAGCCAGTTAGCTCCAAAATTAATTCCACATAATTAACACATAAGTAACTTTAACCGCGGTAGAAATAATTTAAAGTGCTATTCAATGAGTTTTTTGGCCTTGAAGTACCGACGTAGGTATAAGACCTGCCACGTGGCAAGACCCATGAGACATACCATGGAAAATATGCTGAAGAATAATACTCTGTTGTTGGTCGACTCTGGAACAGAATAATTATAGAAACTGTTATGAGTTGTTGAAGTGAGTTTTGAATGGATATTTAGGATACTAATGTACAGAATCTAAGCTACTGGGTTGTAGATTCCATCCATACATTTTTTTTTAAATTCTGAATAAGCTTGTGTTTAATCACACTATGGCAAGTGATGGTGTGGCCGAAGGTGGTAAGCACACAAACCCTAGATAGGGTGTCTATCTGTCTGTTACCTCTTCATGCTTAAACCGCTGAACCGATTTAGATTAAACTTGATATAGAGATAGATGGAACATTGGAGAAGGATATAGGATACTTGGTGACGCGGGTGAAACCGCGGGGCGAAAAACTAGTAGTCTATAAAATGCAATAAGTTCAAGTTTTTACATAACAGATAGTAGTTCTTAAGATTAGAACTTTCAAACACACACACTCTTCAGTAATTAAGTCAGTATATTTTTTATGTCAAAAGCAGACAGGTTAGCCTATACCTAAACTTAAATGATGCCCAGAGGATTGCCAAGGCCACAGTGCCAAAATATTCATTGAAAAAATTAAATACCATTTGTGTCTCTCATCTCCTCCTCACGTTTCCTCATAAGTGTGAAGTCTTGGACGATGGCCTCCGACAAATCCTCAAGCCTCTTCAATTCCAACTCCATGGGCTTCAGTTTAGCCGCCTCACCGATCTACACATTAAATTATACATTAGTCCGGAATAACTTGATGTGTGAAACAAGGATATCACTCATTGTCTTATGATTATCTGATTACCATCTCCAATTTTCATTGTTTCAATCATCATGCAAGTGATGCTTTTAGTATTCAAAAGTAACAAATCATTAGTATTTTGTTGTATATCTAGTACAATTACATGTAAGCATTCTCTATTTGAATTATTATTAAAAAATAAATACTAAAACTTGGTATGTATAGATAATGCCATCCAAGAAGACTCGCCCCACTCTTTTTTCTAATGCATATCGACAACACTACAACACTAGCGAAAGGATAAACACTTGCACTGTAAGGGAGCAATTAGGAAAAGTGTGGGGTACATCTTCCTAGATGGCACAATCTATAGTTTGGTTAATAAACTATAGTTATGTTACTTATATGTATATAATAACCATGCCGTATTAGAAGGAATACACATCAAAAGTTAGTGTATTTGACACACATTATTACCCAAGAGTTCTGGCAGACAGCAGTGTGTCAAAGGGCCACCGACAAACAAAGATATCAGCATAAATAATATTACAAATGTGTAGAAAAACTATAAAATTAATGAGAAGTCTTAAAATATTATTAATTAAATATGAAGCACTACAGCTGACTGCAGATTTAATGATTATCCCACTAATATTATAAATGTGAAAGTTTGGATGGATGTTTGTTACTCTTTCACGCATACACGGCTCAACAGATTTTGATGAAACATAGCACACAGGTAGATCATACCCTAGAATAACACATAGGATAGTTTTAATCCCGGGAATGAATAAGATCCCTTGGGAACGCGGGTCAAACCGCGGAGGACATTTGCTTTGCAGAGAAAGGTGGAGAATCTTCAATTCAAAGAGTTCATTTTGTGGATCGTC
The DNA here is from genome assembly GCA_951361185.1 of Ochropacha duplaris. Lineage (NCBI taxonomy): Eukaryota > Metazoa > Arthropoda > Insecta > Lepidoptera > Drepanidae > Ochropacha > Ochropacha duplaris. The sequence continues at coordinate 2,369,165 of OX592707.1, read as the reverse complement.
TGCATGCTTATCCAAAATTATTTCAAAAGTAATATAGGTAGTATTTTTTTTTATACTTACACCTTCATAATTTTTAGCCTCTATTCCAATTTTGATATCAAGGGTCACATCTTGAAAGACTCCACGGCGTTCTAATAATATGAAAAAAATTATAGATTAGTTTTTTGACATTGGGAGATGGAGGAATGTTATACAAGGCCCGCATCAAATATTTTAAACAAAAAGTTCTTTATGTAGTATATATTTCTTTCTTATCAATACATTATATCCACACTGCTGTGGGCAAGCCACCTAGCAAGAGTTTAAGACCATAAGCCACCATGCAGGCATAATGATACTTAAGACAATGTATTCTCTCTTTTGATACTGTATATTTCTTTAGCATGTGCTACTCCATTTAAGTCTGTGAATTCTAATTGTAGCAATTATAGTTTCAAGGCCAGAGTGAATAGGTTCCTTCTGGGCAAGCGTGCTCCATCTTAGGCTTTGTCTTCGTCCTTAATGGACAAGTCAGTGGCCAAACATAAGCCCATGCAATGTAAAATATATACAATGTGATAGGAAGATGGACCAATTTTATATATATGTCCCGGCAGACCTTGTTCTGCCCTATTTCTCTAAAACGTCTTTGTTTTGTTTCGATTGACGTCAAATGTTTGACAGCTGGGTGTTTGTATGGGAAAAAGAAAAGGGCTATTTTTAGGGTTTTTCCGGCAATTATTCGAATTTTTCTTGCCGTAAAAATCATCCTTGGACTTCAACGAACATTTAAAAAAAAGAATTGGCCAAATTGGTCCAGGCGTTGTTGAGTTATGCGCTTACCAACACATTTTGCGATTCATTTTTATATTATAGATTATCAATCAATCTTACAAATGGGATAGTACTAAATGTACTAAACCTTATAATGGAATACTTACCCTGTGGCACTTTGGAAATGAAGCAAACTTCAAATGTGTCATAAGTTTCAGTAACAAAAGTGAACTTCCCCTTTGTTATGGTATCTTTTTGCGACAATATGTGGCTTTTTGAATCTCGAATCTGTAAATAGAAAATTTTAAAAGTTATACTTACTCAATTGTATCATATCTGATCAATAATAATTAGTTGTTCTGAAACCTACATACAATTATTTTTATTCAGGATCCAATATGAGTTATTAAAAGTTGGAAGAAAGGGATGTTGACCGACATATCAAATCAGCTTCTTTTTATGAAATGTCAAAACTATAGTTTATATGGAGGTTTGTACGAAATGTGATGTCATAAATATACACCATCAAAAGATCTATTGTTTGTTGCTAAATTGGTAATTAAAAATCATAAAATGGTTGAAATTTACAAAGTGTTATTTATGAGTATTTTCAGTGTTTTAAACAGTGGTTAGTGTTAGATTGAATATAGGCTACATCCCTATTGCAAGATCACCTAAAATTTTATAACATACTACCCGTTCCCTGCGGTTTCACTTGTGTTCCCGTGGGATCTACGTTTCTGTGAGATCTAGTGGTATACAATATACTTTACAACCTATCCCAGACCTACCTCATGTACACAAAAAAAACATAAAAATCGGTCAAGCTATTTCGGAGGAGTTTGGTTACTAACACTGTGACACGAGAGATTTAAATATTAGGTAGGTATATAGATTTCACATTTTCTATCATCCTCTTTGAACCTAACATGATTGATTGGAGTCTTATTGGACTGAATCAATACGATTCTTGATATACTGATAGGTATGGATGTGATATATTTAGACAGTGTCTCGAGCAATTAAAGTAAAGACACAAAATTGTAGCCACCATTAGACTCCTGCCTGTAGGTTACGAAGCGGATACCGACTTAGGAAGTTATTTGTACTTACAATATAGTCAACTCTTTGACCAGGGGCTTCTGATACTTCGTATTCTCCAGCCACGAGGACGTTCGCGTGTAACTCCTCCTTCAAACACTTCTGAGTGTTCGGCGCCAGGCTCCACATAATACCTTCTGTCCCATGCCATAGAACGGTCAAGAGGAATACGAGATAATGAACCTCCATGTTCTTAGTTAATTCTAATGTCTATAGCTCAATAATTAAGTCACAATTCATAACATAAAAGAGCTGAAAACAAACATATTTCGCGTCAAAAAGACCGATGAGTTGGCTAGAAAAGAGAAACGTCGTCGGTATCAGGGCTGCCAGTAAATTTTATTATTTAATACTAAAATGTCCCTGATATTATACAAATTCTTTTTTTTTTGTTACTGTGTAACGATATACATATAATAATAAAAATAATAATCTATAATATTCATTCATGCTCGTCGCGCGTCGTTCGCCTCACTAGTGTAACGGGCGTGGGTCGGGGCCCGGGGGACGAGGCTTCGCTCTGCCGGCCGCCGCCGTCCGCCGGTCCCGCTCGGTTCATTATTTTTGCCGGTCATTGACTCGTCACCTGTGGCTCAGCTGATCTCATGAGTACATTTGAACTATGTCATTCTATTCATATTGGTATTCTGATATTTTAGACGTGACCAGTGATTTATAATTATATAACGTGATTTTTAAACGTATTTATTACTTTATAAAGCACTTATACGCTACGTTGTGCGATCTCCAACCAATAGATAAATCCCATACTGGGTAAGTTGTGCAAACCAATTTTATAGTTGTAAGTCTTGTAACAGTTACCTATGCTATTCATATTATTTAGAGTATTTTAAAGCATTAGTAGGCTTAAGCTTTTGCCTTGGATGATATTGAATTTATATTCTTTCGCTTACTATAATTACCTACCTACATGTTTACAATAATATCCTTTTTGCTTTCATTATAATTATTCAATGTTAAGAAGTATATATAGTAAATAGATAGGTATAGTAGTGTGTTAAGCTTAATTGCCACATCGCCTAGAAATGCTAATTGGTAGATGCTAATCCCTCCCTGTTAGATAGGTACCCTAGATGGACTTATTTATACAATTCTTTATGTAGGAACTCGGATTTTTATGTAACATACATATTATTAGATTTTAATGTTAATGGAACGCGATTCCAGGAACTACCTTGGGGATTAAGAGGCCACCAGGGTTCAATCATCATTGGAACCATTTACACGGCGTTTCTTCTGCTTCGGACTACAACCATCTCCAGTGGCACTATCTTTCCACGGCTGCTTAGTCAACAAAGAATAAATCACGCAGTGGAGTGCGGTTGTGAAGTCGAGGTTACCGATACCGAGCCTTAGTCCGGCATAAAAACCCTTCCTACCCTCATTTTATTTTCATAAAAACTTAAATTATTTTAATACATACTTTAACTTGATTTTGGCCGTTTTATTTTGTACTTAGGTAAATGAATAAAACGTGACAACTGGCAATCATCCTCTTAGGATATTTCTGCCAATGTCAAAGTATTTGAAATGGTCTTGGTCTATTTGTCACTTCTTTAATATTTTTTTAAATAATTTTTAGTCAACACAAAGTCTTTCAATCGCATAAATTTTCTTGAGTTTTAATTTCTTCTTTTATGTTATAGTCACATTCTCAAATTCACTGTAATGTCTAGTCCTCGTCCGTACATGTCCAGTCAGGCTTTAGTGAAATTGGCGATTGTTCCACTAAAACATTAACGGAGTTACCGAAGACATAGAGAATGGACTGAGCGTTCCGTATTCAGTCAGTTGTGCAGTGAACACATAGTATGGAGAATAATACGAGAGAGATAAGTGAATGTGCTGCCAGAAGTTGTCTATAGGAGGCCTTTGCTCGCACAGTCGTTTTTTATCTTTCAAAAGAGTGGTCACTTTTGTGATCACACTTGCATGCTTTGCCTCGTGGCAAGTTCATCTTGACTTAATAGCCTATGTCCCCTGAATGCGGCAGAAGGCATCTACAGTAGTCCTCCAACGTGATCGGTCTTCAACTTCACCTTGTTTACCTTTTTTAGAGATTATGTAGGTTTAAAAATATACAAGATTTGTATCTAATAATTTATTCTGGCAGTCCTCTTGGCGGATAATAGTTGCCATTCCATCCTTCTTCAGAAATGCTAACTTTATTTTTATCTATATCCTTTTTACAGCTTAATACATTACTGCACAACCATGTCCAAAATACATATTTAGAAATGTAGAGGAACGTACCTTACCCGATTTTAAAACCGGTTTATTAAATTGGAGTTTGACAATGACCAAAAATTATATATACTACTTGGATAGGATGATCTCCATACCTACTTGAAGCAAATACCTATCAATTGCGAAAGAGAGTAAGATAACAACTATATTGGGACAACTTCTCATTCTTTCATTTAGGGTAACCCTACATAGCGTACGTACGATTACGCACAGAGTACCTTTTTTATTTACGAACGATAGTTTAATATATTACATACTCTTTGGATAGTTTATTTAAAAAATCTGGCAACACCTCTATGAACGAAAGTTTACTATTATAAACATTTTATAACCTATAATTCGGGAATTTTACGAATTAATTTCTCTACGTTTTTGTGTATCGTTGAAATAACAATTGTTATGATGACTGAAATTGTAATAGTGGATCAGTAATTTCAGTTGATTCAGTAAATCTGAAATATATATCAGCCTTGAAACTGACAGTTGTAATTTTTACTTTTGAAGAATAATTATCAATTTCTACGTATTTACGTAGACTTTGTCCAGTACAGTACTTAACCATGATTTGCTGTGTATAGAAAGTATAATATTTAAGTCAAAGTATTGGTAAGTAGGTCGTTATTTCACAAGTGTTTATCAGTTTACATAATACTAAAATTTTTGGCTTGTTAGTACAGAGTTGTTTGAAAAGTTCAATAGAATTGATTTTATAATGCTTAAATTTATGATTCCACCCCGTACTCTCTCTCTTATGTTACACATTGTTCCTGTAATATAGCATAAACAAAGTAGAAGTTTGATAATTCACATGCACAAACAATATGTATGATGAGGAATGATCCTGGTTGTCCAGGATACACAAAATTCCCGCATTTTATTCCGCCTTATCATTCTCCTAATTGAAACACTGATCTGTCTGGCAAAAAATTGGACACCTTTTTATTATTTGTATTGATGTCCTGCTTCTCCATATACTTACTAATAAGTCTTTGATCATGTCATGGTAATGTAAGGAACACTATCTTTAATCTTATCCCATGTTTTTATTCTCCTTTTAGTTTGTTTTCCGAGTACAAAAACATATTACTCAATTGATGAATTTCAACAGTTTTTCCTTGTTTTGTCTGTATTATTTTTTGGTTATAATATTTTAGTATGGTGCTTGAGAATAAAAGAGAATAAATGAAAAAATACAATGATTAAGTATATGGGTATCAAATATAAGTTTGTAAATAGCTTTTAACCTGTCTGTTCTTTCTTGGGACAATCGGGGTTTCAGAGTCCGCACCACTTGGTTCTCAAATGGAACAATCGGGACGATGCCATTTACTTGAAAATTGGGCGCGAATTTAGAGTTTTTTAAAACTGTGCGCGAGTTGACGAGTTGTTTGACAGGTCAACAGATTAATAAGTTGGCTTGCGGAATTTTTGATTCAATTGTTCACTTATTGTTTAAGTAGGACAACCATACCACTTCAGAACCAACAGGTTAAAATATTTATAGTTTTGGTACCTCTTTAGTTTTAATGATACAAAATATATTATGTTTATTAATTTAAATTAAGAATAACAATATTATGATTTCAGGATCTGCTTGGCTATGTATCAACATACATTCCTGTATTACCGTCTCAAGAGTTCTCCAGAAATATGTGACCGGCAACCAGTTGTCAATGGACCTTAACATTTGATCCACTTAGGTAAGACACTTGATAGCTCAGTGGCAAGTGACGTCGGATTCCGCGGCGAAGGTCGTTGGTTCGAATCCTACAATGAGCTTGAGCTTTCGGTGAAGGAAACCATAGCATGGTGGTAGGGTACTTTGTAGTACCCGACTAGCTGGCTACCACCCTCAAGTTGAAAATCTGTCGCCAAGCACCTATCGGTGTGTTCCGAAAGCTGCACTTGAGAGCCAGTTCCCATCTAGGCTTTGTGTGCTTACCACCTTCGGCCACATCATCACTTACCATAGTGAGATTGTAGTCAAACACAAGCTTATCTAGAATAAAAAACATAGGGACAAACAGCGGAAAGCGACTTTGTTTTATACTATGTAGTGATAGTGATAAGTGGTCACTATAACTTATTGGTGGACCATAGATAGACATTACCATAGATAGACAGACATACCTAATTCGCAAATCATCGCTTTGGTGCAGCATGGTGGTTTGCGGAGTACTCTTTTTCTTTCCCATTCCCTTAAATTCTATAGATTACTATTTTTACCGCCATAACACGCAAATATTGTCAGTGAGACTAGATAATAAAAATTATTGAATGTAAATACCTAGGTGTAAGTTGTTTTTGAAAAGAGTTTTTGCTGAGTTTATTGCCGGCTCTTCTCAGCAAAAGCAAACTTCCGAACCGAGCATTTAGAGTCTGACTATTCATAAGTGCCTGTGAAGGCCTATTTGGATGAATAAATATTTCATTTCATTTGCCTTTAATGACCTGGGGCAGGGAGGCAGGGAGCAGCAAGGGATGGTATAGTTATGTGACTTAAAATCAATATTAAGGCGATGATAGCTCAGTGGTAGTGACGTCGAATACCGCGGCGAAGGTCGTGGGTTCGAATCCTACAATGAGCTTGAGCTTTCGGTGAAGGAAAACATCGTGAGGAAACCATGGCACGGTGTGTTCCGACAGCTGCACTTGAGAGCCAGTTCCCATATAAGCTTTCGTGTGCTTACCACCTTCGGCCACATCATCACATACCATGGTGAGATTGTGGTCAATCACAAGCTTATCCAGAATAAAAAAATAGGATTATGGTAGGATAGAAATAGGATTCACAAAAAATAGGTCTTAAATTCAATGAAGTTCCATAATCTGTTCCTTATGTGGTGGGGTCCATTGTTTTACCTGTCTTCGCCTTGCTAAGATTTGATACACCAATATTGATGTAAGTTTTATGTTTCCGATGATACTTGGCATCGAATTTCCGATTCAGGAGGCCGCTTCCCAGCCGCACACTTCAATTAGCTTATGTCTCTGCTGTTGAAAATAGGCAGCACTTACTCGCTCGAACTCAAATTAAAATATAAAGTCGTTTAGCTCCTGAAGTGATCACTAGCTAGTTTCGTACCCTTTCTGAGAGTAATTAAGGTTCTCAGGTATTTTGGAGCTGAAGTGGTTTTCAAATATTCCAACTTTGGTGTTAGTTAGCCTTTGTCAACGTTTATCCATGTATGTCGTGGAAGAATTAAATGAGCTGATTCTTGGAAGAGGAACAAACTTGCCTGTAGTAAGAATTGAAGCTTGTCGATAAAATTTCGAGGCCTTGGAATAAATTATACGTTGGAATACATGTTTGTAGTCCCACATTTTCATATAATTCGGAAGGACTCGATGCCATTATTCTTCAAAAACTGAAGACCATCCATGTAGAATCCTGTAAAGAAAGATGAATTGTTTTTACATGGCGATTCGCTCTAATATGCGATTCATAAGCACTAAATAGTTTTAGAAGGTGAGATTCTTATTTTGCATTAAAAAGCCGAACTGAGTCGTGACGTGAAGTGCAAAGACAACATACTGTGTACTGAGACTGTTGGCCCTTTTAAAAATGAAATAGCCCTATTTATTGTGGAAGCTTTACTTCTTTCCTCAGGGATTTTAAAAGGATCTAGGTTTCCAACATCACGATATTCTGAACCGGATTTTCTACCCAGTAAATTTTGTATATAAGCCGTATGTGCTTTTAGCGCCTTTGCTCGTTAGTAAGTTGCTACTAACAGATCTATCTGCTTCCCTTTCCGAGATAAAAATCTAAAATAAATTGTCCCTGACCTCTCTTAAAATAATTCTTATAAAACTTCTAGGCCACGAAACTTTTTCTGAAACAGATTCAAAATTAGACATCTATATTTAGATGTCGTTTTTCCAACGGTGACAGAACTTTGCTTCTTCCTTTTTAATTAATTTTTCGTCATCACAATGATGATTTTTTTGAGGCCTAAATAGCTCCTCCGATAGTTACTTGCATGTTTTTTTCCAGCGACAGCATCCATTTTGTTGCCATATTTGTGCTGATAGTCGGTTCTTATGCCTGAAAAATACAACGATAATGGCTAAGTTCTGAGAATCCTGACCAGACGTAGAATCTTTCAAATCAATATAAATATACTTTTTGCTTTTCATAAAAACAATTTCGTAAAGCTTCGATTGGATTATCGAGAGGTTTTATTTAACTCTTTCGTAATGCCTAGCATTAATAAAAGTCAGCAAGAGTTACAGCATGAACATCACACTGCCATTCATCATCAATAAACGATCACAAGTGGATGTATACAATGAATAACAAGACTTAGTACTTACAAGTGTGTCCATTCGTCAGAAGCTGCCATTACAGTTATCAGCGCTTTAAATGTGAGCACGATAATCCGCCGATGTAACATGCATAGGGTGACGTAACACACTGTGAAAACGAGAGTGTTCGATGAAACGGTAGCGCGAATTTGAGCCTTATGCGGCTCATTCAGGTGGCTCGACCATGACAATGCGCGCGACGCTCGGTTTAGGGGGGAGGGGACGCGCCGCAAATGTGGGTCGACGGCGACGAACAGTCAAGTTCAAGGCCACGCACGAGGGTGGGGGCGCCGTTTGCTCATAGATGGCGTTGCGCGATTCGATGTTTGAAAATTTCGCGAGCACGGGGGTGCGGTGCGGTGCGCGGGCCACTGGTGGGAACGAATTTTCGGTGCAACACATACGACACGACTCTGCACTCGTATACAGAACGTCGCGACGCGCAGTACTTTCGCGCACTACTAGAACAACGCTCCCTAGCTAACCTAGACATACAATAACAAGCCGTCATGGACTGGATGGAGATGGAAGACGTGGTGCGTATAAATTAATTTTCCATTTCCTCTCTTATATCACTAGAAAATCCAGTGGAAAGTTTATATTTGGCACATTTTTTTTCGCCAAAAGTGTTTTGCCTTGACCTATCCTAACATTTTATCAAGAGCGGACCGTTTGCCGAATATTTATCGAATTTGTTATGACTAAATTTTTACACAGTTATCAATCATATTAATTTACTCGTGAGCAACTTAAATACAAATATTGATTATGGGATGTTTTTTTCTCCAAAAAATAATTTATATCCAATAAAAATGTGAACAGTTAATAATTTATTCTGAACTAAACATGACTGTGTAATCTTATTTTTTTTTATCATTCATGTGGATACGCAAACAACTAATTAGTATACACATTTGATTAATATTGGCTTATATAACGATTTCTCTTAAATATTTTTTCATCGCATTTACCTATTATAAATAATTTCTCAATTCAAAAATATCAACCTAATATTTCTGTAATTTTCTATTCATGTTCTAATGTCTTCATATAACATCCAAATTATGCAGTGTCTCGTAAGAAAACGAACACCGGCACACGTGATGCTCCGCTCCGTACCCGACCTGCCCCAACGCTGTGATCGATCGCGCCGCCTGCCATTATCTGCTGCCTCTAGCGCTCTAGGCTCTAACGGTTATACAGTTGCTTCTATTCTCACGAATCCTTTGCGTTCATCATCCCCTGGTACTATAAGATAATCTTATTATTTTGATGAATCTATAATTTGCTAAATATATTCATAGCTCTGTCCAACATTGATGGTATTTGTAGTCTCTGAAAGAGATGGCAATATTTTGTGCACTTGGTCGATCTATGTAGATGTGGTTATGATAGTGAGTTCAAATTATGTACATTCTAAAATCTGATATCTCTGAGACTTAATTCTTGAATTTCATAAAACATATTTTACCATCTTATGTGTCTTCCTTCTTACTTTAGTAGGTAATAATTATACAGGCAGTAACTATGTATAAATTATTCGTGAATTAATTAAAAATGGCAATGTTTCTGAAAAAAAAAAACATAACATTGTAGTTGCCTCTTCATTGCAATTTGTATTAAGTAATTATTCTTGGAGTCTATCTATAGAATGCCCGGATCGAACCAAAACACTCCTCCATTGACCGTTTTTGCGTCTCTTCTGTCCAGAAGCTCCTATATTGTACCTTATATTCCTTGCTTGTAGAATTAGTAGGTTACCTCATCTTGTAGAATTCCAGATTAAATGTACGATGAATCTCTAAGATTTTCCCCCCTTTTCTTCTCAAATCTAATCCAAGTAATTAAGCTATCCCTCTTATGATGCCAATTTTTCCAAATGGATTACCTATACCTTTCCAGAGAAGCTTTGAAAATAAAAAATAGAAATTATTTATATTTCTTATATAAGTAGGTATTCGAGAAATCTAAAATTTCTGGAACAGGCACTAAAAATTTGGGTTGCGTTTATGTGTCCGTCAATATTTTTTTGTCTTTCTTTAAAACCTATCCAATGTAATATGACAGCCATGTTTTTATCTCGGAAGCGCATAATATCTTCTTTGATGTGTTCGTATTATTAATCTTGAATAGGTTTCTTTGTTCCCACTAAATTACGTGTTTTATTTTGCGTTTCAACCATGCAAGGAACTTTATGGAGAAGTTGGGCTCATTTTATGTTTACGATTATATAATTATGTCGTCTAAGTATAGATGTCCCCCACGCTTTCACCTGTTTTATTCCAGGATATGATCTACATGTGTGCCAAGTTTCATCAAAATCCGTCCAGTAATTTTTGGGTGGAAGAATAACAAACATCTTTACATCCATCCTCACATCTTATCAAACATTCATAAGAGAAGTAAGATAAGAGGATTCATTACCTAGTAGATATTACCTAGTAAATGATTAGATCAGCATATTTTTATTGCAGAGAAAGTAGCATTTCGTCGTTTTAATTTAGCTATATATCTATCTAATCTGACTTTTGTGCAACATGATGCAAATGATTGCGATATGCGGCGACCTTGAGTGATTCCTATCTTATATAAATCTTTCTTCACTACGTCATGACACATATTCGTTATTAAGCACGCTATGTAGGTACTTATAATAATATGTTATTATTAAATTATATTTTGGTATTAATAATAGGTGTCTATAATATTGAGCCATCTCTTTGAATTAATTTCGTCTTCGTAGAATTTCATAAACGCAAATTTATGTTGGATCTACTTTTTCCATTAGTGATCCTACTTATCTAATGTCTGTGAAGTTTTATTGATAATTATGTAAGGAAATAAACACGATATTGTATTGGTGATAACTAAAACTATTTATTTTGAGTCACGTATTGTCTATAATAGAGGAATTTTCAACAAATATTATAAAAAACTAGTGGACCCGGCAGACGTTGTCCTGCCCTGAAATTAAAACAAAACTTAGAACCCGATTCCAGCGCCATCTACCGGGTCCAATTTTGTTTTCAAATCATCGAGGAACCCATTGAAATACACACACAAAATTTCATCCAAATCGGTCCTGTTACCATACTCCTCCGAAACGGCTTGACCGATTACTCAAATTACTAAAATGGCTATTAAAAAATAAGGGTTGATCGTAGAAGGGTGAAAATTGGGGATTGTATGTATTTTTGTATGTTGTATCATAAAAAAATAGAAATTAGAAATTTTGTCTCAAAAATAAAAATAAAAATTTAGGGGTGGACTACCCCTAACATTTAGGGGGATGAAAAATAGATGTTGGCCGATTCTCATAGATACCGGATAAGCACAAAAAATTTCATCAAAATCGGTTAAGCCGTTTCGGAGGAGTATGGCAACTAAAACTGTGACACGAGAATTTTATATATTAGATATACTTATTCAATAATTTACACACGATTTCGTAATTTTATTCAGCTCGTGTTGCCATCTACCTCTTATCTATTGCTGATACTGATTCGACTGACTCCTGATATCGAGTTTAGGTTAAAAGTCGGTGGTCACGGGCAGGCCAATCCAATAGATAAAATAATAATTAATAGTTCGTCAGCTGCACTTCCGTGATCAATCAACGCCTAAACATTTGAAGAAGAAAATTCTATAATATTCCAACAAGTTCGTACAATGCCGAGCTACAATTATATAATTCTGTAGGTATAGGTACCGCAGACAATGCATTACATTATTACTCATACAATTTGCATAGGTTTGTGAATTCAGAGGAGAGTTGAGTTGTATCCTGGCGGCGGACCTTGATATATCCCGTCTATCATCATCTCTACTAATATTTTAGCGTCTAGACTAGACTGTTTGATGCAAGCTAGTATTGTAGTTTTTTTTCTATAAAGATTTCATACAAGCGCAGCGGCACACCGTAGATAAAAAGCGACGGAATGCGATATGCAACGTTAAAAATACTTGATTATCGCGTCGGCGGCAATCTCAGCCCTCGCACCAGCATAGAAGAAATAATGACACCAGTCCAAAATATTAATAGTTTATGCAGTTTGATGACTATTGCCGGTTCCGAGACGGTGCGACGAAATAGAATGCTTCACCGTTCGAGCAATATGCATAAAACAACTCGATGTTTTCGGCGAATACGAATAATTTTGCCTATAGGTGGAGGGAGGACGGAGTGAGGGGGGGCTCGAGCGGGAGATTTGGCAGTTGGCCTTGACAATGAACCGGCGGCGCGCACACTAGCGCAATTGTATTTGAAACGCACGCACACAAACAATGAGAGTTATTCCTCGAATTGCCTCCTCCCACACGATTAGGAATTAGGGTTGGCTTGAATTAGACATAGCACTGGGATTAGATAAACCTGAAAAACTGAACAGTAATTAGAATATGCCATATCAGCACTACTCAAAAAGTTTCAGGGAGTTAAAAAAGAATGTAAATTTACATCAAGTATTAAAATAAGATCCCAATATCCCTAGAAAGATTCGGGAGCTGCCATCCATCGTTATTATAAATGCATAGTTCTTGGACTTTACCAAGGTGCTGCAAAACAATAACCTTGAATACAGACTCGTAAGCAGTAACCCTACCGGCAAAAAAGCTAACAAATTCTGGCCGCCCGGCTCGGCGCGCCGACGACGCCGCGTGCCTGCCCTAAGACAACCTATACATAGACAGCCTAGGGCCTGACGACTCGATGTTTATCGATAATGCCGAAAGATTCGGCACTAACGAGTCCCAAGTCTGTCTGATATTTTACTATACATGTATGTTTTTATAGAGCTCCTTTGCTCGCTGTATTGATTAAAAACGAATGCTTGTTAATTCTTAGTTTTTGATTGTTTAGTTTTCATTGCGAGGGTTAGTGAATGGATATATTTTTTTTCACTTTTGTTTGTTAAGGGGCTTAGATTGTTTATTTATTTATTTAGAATAATAGCGAAATAAACGAAGAAAATTAAGAGACCTTCCACAGGCCTTTTACCTTGTAACACATAGGTACACACATAATCTACCTTGCCATCTAAATATAGGTCCATTGTCCAATATATGGTTTTAAATTTGACTTTATTATTTTATCTGCCTTTATGGATAACCTAGCTATTGTTTATGTTCGATATACCAATGGCGTAATTCTTTTCTTTGATATAACTTTGTGATTTAATTTTTTTTAATGTGTCACACAAAACAGACAATATGGGCGTCCCCTATTAAATAAGCAATTCTCAAACGTTGCCTACATATAAATCTTGAGTAGAATACACATCAAGGCCGTTGTCTGTCTTAAAAATCAATATAATGTTCATATACCTGTTATTATAGGAACAAGGCCAACAGTATTTTGGTTAGTTTTTGTCTGTCTACCTTTTAATGTGCTCTACGTTATTATATCATCAGGAGCTGGACAGGAGGTTAACTGTGTTTCTTTGTTAAATATTTTGCTGATCTAGGGTTGCAGTCTGGGTTTTTTTATTTGAATTCTCGCGATGGGTCGGATGCACAGACGGAGTTTTGTTGAAAAACGTTGCATTATATAATCGGGACTGGTTATAAGGCGTTGGGTTAGGAGCAGAATTCACTTTGAGGTATTATGATTTGAAGATTGAGGTATTATGGTTTATACCACTGTTTATCAATCTTATTTTGCACAGTTTGTGCTTTACTAGAAAATGTAGTGAGAGATTTGTGTTGTCTTCTTGATACTTCAATATGAAAAACATATTTCTATGTCTATCTGGCTTCAGATGTCCCAGTTAGATATTCTGGATTGAGTAAGCTAATAGGATTTTTCATATTGATATCTGTTGATTTATGATTCTTCTTCTTCTTCTTTAGCCTTAATCAACCAAATATTTGGTGTAGGCCTCCTTTAATCCTCTCCACTTTCCAATGTCTTGGGCAATTAGGGTCCAGTTGCTGCCCGCCACTTTTTTGATGTCATCCTTCCATCTCATCTGTGGTCGCCCTCGAGGTCTTTTCTGGTCCCATGGTCTCCATTCTAACACTCGTTTTTATGATTACGAAATGTTTATTTTCTATATTTGGTCCAAAATAACATTTTCCTATGTTTATTTATTGTAGTAGATACTTACCATCTTTAGCCATACGAATTATCTCTTAGCATGTCGGGTTTATGGTCTCCTATTTACTTAAGTAAAATCTGCCCTCAAATTACTATAGCATAACAGCTTTATCAAGTTGAGAATAAAGTATTTTATACCCTGCATAATGTCAGTTGCGTTATACACTTTTTCTGAACAAGATCCTTGGAATGCTCGGCCTGACCTATACCCAGGCAAACGGGCGTATCTGCCAGAAGTTAGTTTTCAAATCTATAAAAGGTTGCCTTATCCTCGCCTTGGGGTCAAACAAGCTATAAAAAGCCTATATCTTTGTGAATGGTTTTCATAAAGTATGTATACAGTATTGCTAGATATATGATTTTTTTGTCACAATTTTACTAAAACCAGGTTAGATTGTATTCATAAAAATATGTTCAGAAACGACTTACGAGTTGCGCCAAACAACGAATTGAAGTGTACGAGTCTTCGTAATACATAAAAGAACACTACTTAACAGTATGAACTTTAAATAAAGCGTAAATGATACATGAGTATTTACAGTTGTCAGCCAATGAAAGTGTTACTGAGATGAAGGGATTCACGGTGCGACCAATAGCAGACACTGTCCCTTGGCAGCGCTTCAGGAAAATGAACTGTTATGCCTTTATTCGCTGCGTTATACATAAAGGGACCAATCTGAAAGGCGCAGGGCACGTGGCAGCATATGGGGCGGCGCGTGCGCATGACATGAGCGCTGGTGGGGATGCGAGGCGGGGCCTGCGTGTACGCAAAGTGCGTGTGGACAGACAGTGCGTGCGCCGTGCGCGCCTCTCCGCTCGTATGTAGCTTTTCCTCATTGCGCGCTCGTATTAACACTATGTAAATTGCATAAAAAAATACACGCTTCGTATAAAGTGCATTGAACCTCGGCTCTTTGTGTTTCCAAGTGTTGTGATTTATTTGTTTTTGTGAGCGCGAAAATGTGTGCGGTCGAGGATGCTTGGTTGTTTGCTAATTTCGCCACTACATTGGATATGATCGAATCTTCGCATGTGAGTACGGTGCTCAGATTAATGCGGTATGAAAATAAAAGGCGCAAACACTTATAAATTATGAGTTTACAAAATTGATTCTAGTAATTATACCTAATTGTCTAAACCTTTATGTATAGGTAAGTACATTATGCCTTTTGTATAAAAGATAACAACATAAAAATGATTGATGAAACAGAAATAATTAGAGAGACTCCAAAATACTAATAAATCAATAATAACAAAAGGTTGTTTTTGAAGTTCACGGTCCAAATTACGAAATCTAAAATGTCGGAAAATTATTGAATTCTAAGATCGATCATGACCCACTAATCATGCAACTTGACCTACATGTTCGCCTATTTTCCGGGTTCTGGTTTGTGAACTCTAGATAGATAAATACATTGACGTTTACGTAGATGAACAATCAAGAATCGCGTAAAATCTATGTTAAGTTCTATTAGATAATAAAATCAACTACTCTGTCGCATTAGGTTTTCCTGTAAGATAGATGTAAGTTTATGCTAATAAATAAATAAATTCTGATCTGACTATAATTTCAATAATTCTTAGATTTGTGTTTTCGACTGGTTCATATCCTACCTGTGAAGTAGGATATGAACCAGTCGAAAACAGAAGTCAGAGAACTGCTATGATTCGTCCATAGTTATCAATTCTTATGGCTCTTTCAAAACATAGATTGCATCTACAATTCCTCAAGCAGTATGAAATTCTTAGTTAGCTCTGATATAGCTTACGATGCCTTCTGATTCATTTTCATCTTCTGAATTCCTATTTATTTTGGTTTAGGAAAATTATGTTGCTTATTTATTTCCTCAATATCAGGTATGTTGTATTGTGGTTTAATAACCATGTCTCTTGGTATCAATACGTTCTTCTATTCATCTTTATGTTTTATATTATCAATTGTTCTAAAATTCACGTTTCCTTACATTATTTAATCTACAAAATAGGTATAAATAGTGAAGATGCATTTTCTTGTCGGACTCCTCAATGTCAGCCAGTGTCAATGAACCTGATTACATTTAGCACTTATTGCACCTTTTTTTCTACCACGTTTAAGCCACGTGATAGGGCAGGATGCAGATTTTAGATTATGGATTTAAAAATATGTTTTTCATTATTTTCTTATTTCAAAAATCACTGTCGATTCGGTCATAGTTCTTCATGAGTAACTCAGGTTTAGATGATACCTCTCCTAAATTAGTTTGCAATTTGATTGACTTGATAGGGTTTTACTTTTCAAGACTCATTTGTTACAGCTCTGTCGGTCTTCTTTGAAAAAGTCTTTTAAAGATGAGATGTTCATTCTAAAACCACTTTCGTTCTTTTAAGAACCATTTGGTTTGTTTTGCCTATAAATTGCTGCCTGAATTTGTGACTACTGATATTTGTGTTCGCTTCTCGGTGTTATCTGATTTGTCCTTATTTATAACTGATTGATTCCTTTTGTTTAATTTATGCTTATTATCAACGTTCTGATTGTTGATGCAACACAAAATGTCATCGTCTAGCGGAATAATTTCGTTATTTGCAATATCTTCTATTGAAAAGACGTTTGTCATTATTCCCTAATATTCTGCTGTTTCGTGTTGTTTCAGGGTTCTTTGATTTGTAGTCATCTTTGTCATCACGTTTAAATGAAATGTATATCTATAAAAGATAGTAAGGTACCTATCTGATACAAAAAGTAATTAAAGTGCGAAAAAGGTTAATTATTGCATGTTGTTTAGTCAGTCTGATAAAAGGTGTCTAGGTCTAGAACCATACGTTACCCGGGAGCCTAGACAAGATGACTGTTGACAATATCTATTAGTAGTAATCGTTACTAGACGATCAAATTTTGTACGGGATTGACATTTGAAATCGAATTGTCACGCTTTTTATCGTTCTCGCTTTTACTCGCTTGATACTTGTCGACATCCATCTTGTCGACAAGTATCAACATTGTATCTAGACCTTTAGACCTAGAGTCTAGGAGGGCAGATATTTTCAAAAAATTACATCAATTAAAGCAGCTAGCTAATATAGTATCTTAAAGTATACCTACCTACTTATGTTATCTGGTCAGAGTATACTACAATATTAGGTACTGCATTTTGTATCGCGATTCTGCGTCTGAGAATTGTTACAATCTTGTTTTCAAACGTGATAACATTTGACATTTCATGTCAAGCCAATAAAATTTGCAATTTATCGAATATTAATATGTAAGAAGATAATAACTAAGTATTATTTGGCACATTAACTGCTACGGACCTATGTCAAAAATATTGTAGAACTTCCCACTAGAATTTGAAGGAGATTTGTGTCTCGAAGAAATAATTTGGAAAAGTGTATTCTAAAAGTAGCTATCTCTGCCCGTACTTACTGTGATTTATCATTGTCCTGAGAAGGGTGATTAAGTTATTATACAAATGACTAAAGTTGATAGCGGCCATAAAAGATTCTCGTAAATGAATAAGAAATGTATAAATATCTAAGCAGAGTCGCGTTTATCGAAAGAATTGTTATGTGCCCAACTGTGTAATAGTCTATATGTCATAAAGTTACATGCTTATTATAAAAACAATGAAGCGTCCATTAATCACAAAGTTTTCTGAAATATGTCATGTTATTGTTACAATAATTATTCCTCATTGCCGTAATGTGTGCGGTCATATGGTTTTTTCAAGGGCCGTTTTGGTTACAAAATAAAGATCTCGAAACGCATTGCGTCATTTATGTAACATTGCGACGAGCTTTGCATTATTTAATAGCTCCGTCGGTCGACCTCTGCCGAAAGCTCTGCACAAGGGGCAAAATTCCATCGAAGAAGAATACATATTTGTTTTGCCAAATGTTGTACTGCGTGCGCTATTATTTCTAGTGGTATAGAGAGTAATTCGATCCGAATTACGGGAGCGGATGAGGCGCCGTTTTCCGCGGCTCGTCGCTCGGGCTGTTCGCCGGTGCCGTGGCGTAGGTCGGGCATAATGTCGACGGCCGCGCAATGTCACCCCGCTCGGAGATTTTCGGCCCCCACTTCACCTATTCTCACACCCTACAATGCCTGCTCAGAATCGGCCGCCGAGCATCATTTCCGAATGGCAATTCAGCGGCTTCTTTGATGTCGGTCGACTTTTTGTGTACACTCATGTATATCAAAATATATCTTGCAGATACACCGATTGAGCAGTAAATATGTGCTTGAAATCATCTGTTTTAAAATTAGACGAATGTGCCGTAAGCATGTGTTCGCGTTTGTTTGTTGCAAAATAATGTAAAGCGATGGACTAGTTCTGCGCAATTGAGGTAGGTCGGCGGTTGAAGAAGCATCGCTGGTAGATTACATAAGCACGCCACGCGGCGCGTCGGCAGGAGCTTGTGAATTTTGCGATCGTCCGCGTGATATTGGGCGATGTCGGTCGTCGACCCCTCGCTATCTGCGTTATTTAGCCCGGCTCAATGTCGGCGCAATGTCGAATCGTGTGAGTTCACAGACCGAGTCGTCGCGAGACGTTGCGTTCCTCACTTAGCCGTGTTGTTCGACCAAATTTTTGTAGACGTTCTCTATACATTACTTATTGAGACTATCGCTTCTCGAGATCGATACTGTACTTGCATATTTATCGAAATTACTAAAATAACATGAAATAATTTTCATAGACATTTATAAACTCATGTTCGTTCTCAGTTCATTATTTTTTCTCACTATTTACGTCCCTTGAAATACCTAGGCTAAGAGAGGAGCGATAGAAGCCAACATCAAACATCTTAGCTGAAGCCATATTTAAATTATCTATTCGTAAATATTTTCTGAGAAACTGTAAAATCTTTTTAGGGTAGAAGGTATGTAAGCTGTACCCCGCAGTCGGTCTCTGGGCTGTGGGTCGCGGCGACCTCGAACGCGCGGAAACCGAGCGGCGGTCAAGGCCAATGTCTAGACGCACCCCCCGCCCGCGCATCCCCGCCTCTAAACACCCACCCCCTACTCCGACCATACCACTTCACCCTCACTCCACTATTTGTACCCCCACCACCGTAGCCTGGGCAGAGCTTTTAGCTCGCTTTTCGCTATACAATCTTGACCTACCCAAATATAAATATCTCGCTAACTGTCACGTAATAACATTGCGATTTTTATTATTAAGTGTGATATTATTATTCTCATTTAATTGACTTAATAGACAGTCAGTCAGACAGTTATAGACGTTGGTATGCAAATATTAGACACAGTAAATATTTTTTAAGCATCGTCGTGAGGCTTTCTACTAATCACATTAACAAAAAAAAAAACAAAAATATTTATTATATTGAGTCAATATTTGTCTTTACACGTTTATTTATTCTTTAAATGGATAGAGATATTTAAAAATATGACCTTTTAATGGATAAATATAAAAGGCGAAGATAAAAATGCCCATTCATTGGTGTTTTTTGATGACATAATAATACCCGGGAAGAGTGTGTGAGAAACTTATGATAGTGAGAGCTTTTAATAGTACTTGCCATAAATATTATAAAAGTATACAATGATGAAGTTAAAAAACCTAACAACGTGTGAAACCCAACAAAATTCGATGCCACACACGTGCCAAACACTTCCCGTACTGGGTTAACGTATATATCTTTGCGTAGCTTAGCTTCGTTTTTTAAAAAAAAATGTGGGGTAAAAATGCATGCTTGCATGCAGACGCATCGCTGGCGAATAACTAACGCCACACCCAGCCTTGAGCTGCAACTAATGTTAGACATGCTATGTAATGTATACCTACTCATTAAGCTGTAGGTAATACGTATTAATTAATAAATTAAAGCGTTCGTTTAATATGATTCTTCGCCACATCTGTATCTCGTGTGATGCGACAGTCTTCAAATTAAAATGGTTTTTTTGAAATTGTAAAAAGACCCTAAAATGCAAGGTAAAGTAGTCGTCTGCATAATAAATAAATAGTGTAAATATGAGTCAAAGTACATATTTACATCTGTGCAAACTTGTGATCGGTTATGTCGCCAGCATTGTCACACGATTTCGTGTATGCACAATATGTGTACCTATGTTTTATCACAATGTCTATGTAAAATGAGTTTGCAATGTATTTATCGAATATAAAATTATAAGATATGATAACGCATGGAAAAATACCAAGCATAGAGCTATGATAGCGTGTTGAGGTAGGTTCGGGATTTCATGAAATATATTGTCGTCTACCGCGTCGCCGTTAGCTTATTTTTTATTGATGTCTATTGCAGATTCATGACATTACGTCACCGCTTAGAGATTAGATAGATGTGACTTGTTTACAATATTATCGTGAGCTTTGTTATTGTATCCGGTTTATTGTTAATGTTGTTCGGCGGTGGTTCGGAGGCTCTTTCTGACCGGTCTAACATGATTAAAACAGGAGGTTTTCTTTGTGTTTTGAAAGAGTTTCTTACGTGTTTTTCAATTTTATCTATACATTTATTTCTAAAAACAAGATTCACCGTCCAAAAAGGTAGAAGTAGGCGGTCAGTAACTTTTAATTGACATGTTTTAAATGAAATAAAATGTTCTAGTTTATAAACGTCCTATCGTTCATTTACCAAATGTTTCTCACATTCTGGTTGAAGTTTATGTGTAACAGATCTCTGTTCAAAAGATCTCCTGAAATGAAAGGGTTTACTGACTCATTGATCTAGTAAAGCAGAAATATGGACAACAGTCTTTAATACCTTTTTAAAATTTTACCGATTTTCCTTTATCGAAGGACTATGTGTATGGATTATTCCTCTAGAACGCGTGAGATATAAATTGCTGTGAGAAAACAAGATGCCCCAAATTGAGCCATGAGAGAGCAGGCCTGCCTCAACGTTGGTGTAGTTACGGCACGGCGCGTTGTTTGGCGGTCGGCGGGCGCTCGCACTATTCCAAATGACGTTTATCTACGAAGGTGAGACCACGGACGCACGGTCGGTGAACTCGACCGCGTATTATGGATAGGTACCTATTTTGCGCCAGAATATCAAATAGTATGGCGGCGCAGGGGGGCCGAGGGGGCAGCTGCTCTACCAATATGTGTGCCTTTTTTTGTAGACTTAACTTGAAATGTGGTTATGCATACCCACAATCTATAACGTTAATGATCAAGAAATGGATTTAGATAGGGAAAATCTTAGAAAACTGGTGATGGTTCTAAGATCGGGAAACGATTGGAGTTTTAGCTACAAAATTTTTCAGAGATTCACGTTTGATTGAAATATTCTGTTCGATCCATTCACTATTACATCCGGACTGATCAAATAAATTCCACATAATGTTAATTCCACCATTTTGGTTTCAACTGGACCACCCGATAACGGATGCAGTAGGTATAAATGAGGTCATGTGTATGCGATAACTGTAATAACATTTATATCGTAAGCCGCAGTATTTAATGCATACGAATTTGGAAATTGTGAAACAATAACATTATTCAAGTCCTGTAATTGCAACCAACTAAACCAAAGATCCGGTACTTTTTATAGTGCTCTTAAAGCGACAAAGGCTTTTTTTGCTCACGTTAGATTCCGTCGACTTACTGACCTACCTCACTGAACATTCTATAGATACCACGCGTGTCGCTCCGCTTTTGTTTTGCCGACATTTATAAATTCTGTTTCATTATTTTCAGCGGCGTCTCTTATTGTATACAAACCTAGTTTTTGAGCTATTCTATAATTTATGTAAATCCATCAATTATTATCGCTGTGTGATAGACAATATGTAGTAATTTTATTGAAATCCTTATTCGAAACAATTGCATGTAATTGCATACCGTTCCACATTATGAAACAGACGACTCCGTTTAATTACAGATGCATAATGAGTAGGTATATAGATATAGTTGTTTTTAGGTACTCGCCTACTTATTTGCTTGCATCATGTTTGATTATCATACATAACAGTCGGCAATGTCACGGGGGCATTGAACTCGATTGCACATCCTTGAATATTTTTACGTGTCGTGGATAGATAAATGATGTTTTTCAATAGTCCAAGTATAAATCGAGATAGAGCGCGCTGCGTCGTGTTTTTTTTGCGTTGTTTCACGCGAAAATAACTTTTCTGACTACATACACACACGGCCCAATGATCTCACTCTTGTATCGCAATCTTATACAGATTGAGACCAACTTGTGTGGATGATACTACAATTTTATGTGCCGTTATGAAAATATTTGGGAGCTAGTTTTTTTATTCGCGATACCAACTATCATTTTAACTTCTGTTTGTTACCTTTATAGGGATATATTTTAGGGATTGAATTTTTAAAATTCTCTCTTATCGGATAACCTACTTCCTATGAGGAATCAAATTTCAATTTATACTTTCAGAGATTTTGTGATCAATCAGTATTGCGCTTTTCTATAAGTACATAGAAGATTGATTATTTATTCAACATATCTAAGTATACTAATATTATAAATAGGAAAGATTTGATTGTTTGTTTGCAATATCGTTCAAAAATGCCAAGGGTACGGAAGACATTTTTGTATAATTTAAAATGATTTATAGGTACCTAAGTACAATTTATTTAAAAGATTTCCTACATAATTAGTTACTGCATTCATTATACAGATTCGAAAATAACAGCGTTTAAAATTACTTTTTTTAGAAGATTTTTGTCTTGGTATCGAGACCTTTAAGCCATTTCTTTATTTTAAATATTCATCTTTCATGTTTAGTCACGATATATTGTCACTTTCACTGTAAAGTCTAGTCCTCGTCCGTACAAGTCCGGTCTAATTTTAGCGAAATTGGCGGCTATTCCACTAAAACATTTCATGGACTTTTTGGGACAACCTGGAAAGTCACGATACAGGCTTTCATTTCATTTCACTTCACTTGTGCACTTAGATTGATCATTATCGGACAAAACACCACCGAAATTATTCAATAAAACTCAAAATACACGAATTTAATGAAAATAAAACGAAAACACAACGTCACTTCGCAAGTTCCCGCCAAAAAGTCTTTAAAATTACTTCTTCGAACAGAGCCACAGATTACGCGATTTTTATTACATTTATTACTTAATAGCTGTCCTCCGCAGTTTCACCCGTGTTCCCGAGGGATCTTATCTTTTCCCGGGATAAAATGTATCCTATGTTTTATACCACGTTCAGATCTATCTGTATGCAATCACAATATCCGTACAGTAGTTATTGCGTGAAAGAGTAACAAACACATTCACATCCAAACATACTTTCACATTTATAACATAGCTTTCCCCCCCTCGGTTTCACCCGCATATCCCTTTTTTACCCCCTTAGCGGTTGAATTTCGAAAAATCCTTTCTTATACCTCGTCTACATCTTAAAAACAACACGTGAAAAAATCTAGGTCCAAGGGTTTAGGCTGGGCGTTGATGAGTCAGTGAGACAGGCCTTCTCTTTTTATATGGGTACTAGTGGGCCCGGCAGACGTTGTCCTGCCCTGAAAATAAAACTTAGAACCCGATTCCAGCGCCACCTATTGTGAAACTAAACCATCTGTCAGTCCGATCTTAGACATGTCAAAATGTCGTTCTATACAAAATGTATGACAAACACACGCTGTCCCCCATGGATTCTCTCGAGTTCCCGAGGGATCTCATCTTTTCTCGGGATAAAAATTTGGTATGCCTCCGAGGTCACACCAAAATTCATAAAAATCGGTTGAACGGTTTAGGCGTGAAAATGTAACAGATAGAGTTTCATTAGCATTGATAATCTGCTTGTTCCAGGTGCAAATGATGTCCGCAGTGAGCGGCGAGCCCATGCTAAGTCGTGTGAAACAAGAAGCAGATCCCTCGCCGCAGTACTCGTCGCCAGAGCCTCAACCACAGCCGCAGCACACGCAGCCCCTGCACCCAAGACCGATACCCATGATGCAGCCTCCAGAGGTATCTGTCGGATTAAGTTTTTAGTACCTACTCGACTCACTGGCTACCAAGCACCTGTTGATGTTCCGCCAGTTGAACTTGAAATGAAATAGTATATTGTGCCATGATTAATTTAAATATAATGGTAAAACATCTCTCTCATCGCTTGAAAACCACCTTTAAAAAGCATTGTAATAAGGCAACACATCAGCAATCCCCTTGGTATTCACTTATCATCAGGTGACCCGAAAATCAGTAAATCTTAGAGTAAACAGCAACATATTCATGATTATTATATTATGACAGCTACATATTTATGCCTGAAATAGTACTTGAGTAAATTTAATTTTTCCAAAAGAAAAAATAAATTTTCCTCAAAAGATAACTAACACTTTGGCCCATATTTAAATAAATGTTACTACCGATTACCTACCTCAATGTAGATATGATTAAAATGTCACATTATGTTATTAAAAGCGTTCAGATAAACATGTGACATTATGTAACCAAAGATATGGCTGCGTTTATTTAAAAATGGAACGTTAATATCGACGCTGAAAATTTCTTGCTTTTTACTCGATAATAGGGATGTTGACTGACATATCAAATCAGCTTCTTTTTATTAAATGTCAAAACGATAGTTTAGTATGAAATACAGACTTGGGATATCTTAAATATACACCAAGATCTACTCTTTGTCGTTAAATTGGTAATTAAAAATCATAAAAAAAAGAAATAATTACAACTTATTCGTTATTTTCGAGTATTTTTAGTTTTTTTTTTTTTTTTAATGTCACTAGTGACAACGAGGCAGGCGGGTCACCTGATGGTAAGTGACTACCGTCGCCTATAGACATAAGCAAGACCAGGTGGACTGCCAACGTGTTGTACACCATATTACAATGCCTTAAGGGCAAGGGCAACTGGCTCTCAAGTGCAACTGCCGGAACACACCAACAGGTGCTTTGGCGACAGATTTTCAACTTGAGGGTGGTAGCGGGCCAGTCGAGTACCACATAGTACCCTACCACCGTGCTGTGGTTTCCTCACGATGTTTTCCTTCACCGAAAGCTCAAGCTCATTGTAGGATTCGAACCCACGACCTTCGCCGCGGTATCCGACGTCACTTACCACTGAGCTATCATCGCCTTTTTATACACTGGTTAGAGTCAGATGTTTTTTCTTAAATGTAAACAAGATCCCAATTCTGACAACACACAACAATCGAGTCAGAATGACTCCTTTAAAAATACATGATTTGCTTGTTTATGTCCTTCACACTCAATAAAAACTTAACCTTTTTGTAATGCTCTTTACCCTTAATATCCTTTGGTGAGGCATTACCAAATTTTCTTATAGTTTGGAAGATTCCCACAAAATCTGTAGGCCATAGAATGGACAAACCCACATTCCTATGCATTTACATGCTCGTAGGTTGGGCACTACATTTATAATGCCGAAAACCAATGAGGCGATGACATAACATGTAATTGTTCCATTAAATATAATCCGTTCAATGTAAAGTGCATTTTATGAATAGTTTTATAGAAAACATTATTCATTGGTTTTGATATTCGCTGAGGAGTAAGCAATCTCAAATATTCTTTAACCACAATAGAAGACAGACTCAAACAAACTAAACTCAAATCTCATGTGGTTTAGGCACTGGTAAGGCATTAATAAATTTTAGAATTGACTCTACAACCGTTTCGGATATACACTTAAACTGAGAAGACTCCGGCAAGAAACTCAGCAAGGCATTATTTTTTTCTACGCTACACTCATGTTATCACCTTTTCGGAGCTGGATCTAAGAGCTAGTTCCTTCTAGGCTTTAAGTTATAATTTACCTGGTCTATATCCTAGAATCTACATTTCACACAAAACTGAGTCACAATGTTTTCCCATAATCTTGAAAAAAGTTAATCTTACTATTACTAAAGTCTCAATTCCCCAACAGCTGGACTTAGAAAGCAAAGAGGACATAAAGTTCTGCCCCGGTGACGGCACAATCGTTGGCAACACCAGCCCTGACCAGCAGCACTGCTCTTCCACCACCACCGCTGCAGCAGCCAGCGGTGCAAGAGATGATGACACTCCACGGAGACTATGCCTGGTCTGTGGAGATGTAGCCTCAGGGTTCCACTATGGTGTGGCCAGCTGTGAGGCTTGCAAGGCATTCTTTAAGAGGACCATACAGGTTTGTGAATTTTGATAGCGGAATTTAATGTTGATTTGGGTAATTGAGTTTCATTGGGAGATCACAAGGGTTTTGGGTATTTGGCTTCGTGACAGACCTTACAAGGACGGGTAGACTTTAACCCCGTGGCTCGCAGATGGGACGGTCGTCCCAAAACTACATAAAAAAATCAGGAATCGCGATTCAAGTTAATTTCAAAGTGAAGAATATTTGAGGAAACAAAAAAACACCTAAGCAGTTAAACATATAATAGGTTTTTCAATAGGGTAACATTAGAGTCATTCTTCTGAATCATCAATCCGTTCTTGTTATTTATCGTCTACGGTTGTGGTTGCAGAAGAGACAAAAAAGAAACCGAAAATTTTGAGGGTCATATTATTTATTTATTTTAAAAGGTCACCAACAAATGGTTCTGTCCTTATAATTTATGCCTATTAAAGGTATACACAGCATGCATAAAACACGCTAAGAAACTAATAGGTACATAAAGTTAAAATTACAAAAAACACCTAAAAAGAGGAAGGCAGCGTCTTAGATGGGAGGACGATATTCAGAAAATAGTTAGTGTTACTTGAAGGCGGATGACCCATAATCGAAAACTATAGGAAGGCTCTAGAGGAGGCCTGTACGCAACACAATCTCAATACCAGTGTCTCAATAATTAATATATTTAAGTGTCTTTACATTTACATTACACACTTTCTGATTAATACCGAATTCTCTGAAAGTATTAATGCTACAAATTTGAAATTTGGCAGATAGACTCCTTATAGGGCATAGGGGCATATAAAAAGATTTCTGAAAATTCTCAGCTCTTTGGATGGTTTCAGCTACATTTACGGCCTAAAGCCAAATAAATGCAGCATATATTAATTATGATAGCCTCTAATCGCATGAATTTTCTTAGATTGCTTTTTCTATATGTTTATTTTATGGTGTTGAGCATATGATTGTGACACCCACAACCATTCCACCCAGCAGGGCAACATAGAGTACACTTGTCCCGCGTCGAACGAGTGCGAGATCAACAAGCGGCGGCGCAAGGCGTGCCAGGCGTGTCGGTTCCGCAAGTGTCTGCGCACCGGCATGCTGCGGGAGGGGGTGAGGCTGGACCGAGTGAGGGGGGGGAGGCAGAAGTATCGCCGAGCGCCCGACGCGCCGGCCACGCACCAGCCAAGACCGCAGCTGGATGATATCAAGGTACATGTTGTTATAAAATAAACTCTAAATTAACGGTCCAGGTATGAAATTCTTGACTCAAATTTTACTGTGCTTCTATTAATCTATACTCCATACTAATTTTATAAACGCGAAAGTTTGTATGTATGGATGTTTGTTACTCTTTCACGTAAAATGGCTGAACGGATTTTGATGAAACTTGGCACACAGGTAGTCCATATCATAGGAAAACATCGTGAGGAAACCATAACACGGTGGTAGGGTACTTTGTAGTACCCGAATGGCTGGCTACCACCCTTAAGTTTAAAATCGATCACCTCATCACTTACCAAGGTGAGATTGTGGTCAAACACAAGCTTATCCAGAATAAAAAAAACCTTTAACTTTCAGATTCTCGAAGCCCTATCTTCGTATGAGCCAGAACTGCATACGTGCGTGGCTCCACCTGCCGGTATCACGGATCCCACAGCCAAGACACTTGCCCTACTCGCAGACTTGTACGACAAGGAACTGGTTGGGGTCATCGGATGGGCCAAGCAAATACCTGGCTTCACTGACTTACAATTAAATGATCAGGTATGTCATCACAACCTATATTGTTTAAATTTATTTAAAGTGTCAATAGGTACAAATAAATTGAAGGATTCCATATCATGTACAAATGGTAAGTTACAGCGTTTACTTGATTAACAGCAAATATAAGTTTGTATTTCATAGTATTTGTTGTGAAAAACAAAGTTATTTTTGCGATCGCTCTACTTACAATAGCGTTGTAACCAAAAATATTCCATATCTCGAAAAGTACTTAATCTATCTTATTCAAACGATTTTTTTAGGAAAATTACTTTTTCAGGGGAAAATCTGTTCGAGGGATACACTTTTTAAGACTTTAGAAGCATATTTTATGGGCTTAAAAAAATTCAATTTTTTCATCTCAATTATAATAACTTTTGGAGACATATTTGTATATGAGAGAAAATTGTTCTGAGATAATCAAATACAGTGCCAATTCTTTTCTAGGCATTGTGTACTTACCACTTTTGGCTACATTATCAATTGTCACGATTAAATTATGGTCAAACACAAGCCCATCCAAAAGAAAAATGTGCAGTTGTGGGACAAAGACACACGTTTATTCTGTATACTAAAAATAAAATATCTGTATACTGTATGATATACAATAATACACTAGTGCGCTGTAGAAGTAATTTTATAAAGGCAGGTGTGCAATCTGGTAGCTTCGTCGGAGCGACACGCACCTTTATAAAATTACTCTTAAAACTTATAAAATCCTGGTTTTATTTCTGGTCATAACGCTTTTTTCTTACGTGACGATTTCTGCCAGTTAGAGTGAACTGTAAGCCGCGTAAAAGAACTTAGTTCCAAAAAAAGGGCGGGGCAGACTTTGGGGACTGTGACTTTGAAGTGAAAACTAATGGTAAGCGTGCGGTGACGATGGCGCGAGTTCCATGCTCAACGTGCCTAAAGAAGTTTCCACTCCAAAATAGAAGACAGATGTTTGGAGATGCAAATTTTTCTAATTCCTTACGACAGATGCGTCTCCTACAAAGCACGTGGGCGGAGATGCTGAGCCTGATGCTCGCGTACCGATCCATGTCGGCTGGCGGGGGACCGCTGCGGCTGCGCTTCTCTACAGACCTCACTCTAGACGAGCAGCAGGCGAGGGACATCGGGGCACACGACTTGTATGCACAGGTAATTTGATAGAAAGCTTCATTATCCTCAGACTACTTCTCGCCTTGAAAACTAATGGCTTAATAACGAGCAATTCTTGTATATAAATATATAATCTGAATCTCGGAAACGGCTCCAACGATTTTCATGAAATTTTGTATGCAGAGGGTTTCGGGGCAGATAAGTCGATCTAGCTAGGTTTCATTTTTAGATAACGTCGTTTTATCCGTGTTTTTAGGCAATGAAAAACTACAATATCATTAGAATTCGAAGGTAAATTTCGCTACTATCTGACATGTTATAATAGCTCAGGTGAAAATCGTGCAACCCCGAAACCGAAGTATCCCGGTTCGAGTCCAGATGATTATTTTTTTCCTTTTTGTGAGAAAAACTATTAAAATTTTACAAAAAAAAAACGAGCAAAGCTCGGCCATCCAGGTAATATTCTACGTGTGTAGACAGACTATTGTTACGTTGAAATGAAATTGTTTAATGAAATGAAATGAAATTGTTTATTCATCCAAATAGGCCTTCACAGGCACTTATGAATAGTCAGACTCTAAATGCTCGGTTCGGAAGGTTGTTTTTGCTGACGTTTGGGGACAACTCATGTCCGATTGTGTTAGGATAAAGACTAGACTTTCCACCAGAGATTTTCTATGGAAGCCATCCTATTGACGGGTTAAGATACATTTCACGTTTATGGTCACTTTAAAGGATGTATTCATTCGTGGGAATTTCTAGAAAAAATCTCTGTGGTACCGTATCTTTTTGCTTGAATTTAAAGTTAAATAGAAATTGGTGTTTAGGTTTTTAGAAGGTTTAGGTTTTAAAAGTTAGATGTTACAGCGTTTTGGGAAATGTTCTTATAGGGACTAAATACCGTAGAAGTGCGTTTTTGGAGACTGAAATTTGAATTGGCGGTGATTTTAAATAAATCGATGCTTAGTTTAGGATCAGCAGTGTGTTAGGAATGTCCCGGAATATTTTTACCTATTCAGAAACGTACATAGGGTTATATGGCTCGCCGGGCTGGTTGTTTTATTTTGGACGTTAAGCGGGTGTGTTTAAAGTGTGTTATCGTTCGTTAGGTGAGCGGCGTGGCGCGGCGGCTGGAGCGCGCGGGCGCGGTGCGCGAGGAATGCTACTTGCTGAAGGCTCTGGTGCTGGCCAACTCGGAGGCGAGGATCGACGAGCACGCCGCGCTCAGGCGCTTCCGGGACGCCATACTAGCCGCGCTCAATGACGCCGTCTCCGCACTCAGGTACACCTCACTTACAACTCATATACACCTCACGTAACACTTGCATACAACTCATGCACCTCACATACGACTTATAAACCTCCCATACAAACTCATACACCTCACATACAACTCATATACACCTCACGTAACACTCGCATACAACTCATGCACCTCACATACGACTCATAAACCTCACATACAAACTCATACACCTCACATACAACTCATATACACCTCACGTAACACTCGCATACAACTCATGCACCTCACATACGACTCATAAACCTCACATACAAACTCATACACCTCACATACAACTCATATACACCTCACGTAACACTCGCATACAACTCATGCACCTCACATACGACTCATAAACCTCACATACAAACTCATACACCTCACATACAACTCATATACACCTCACGTAACACTCGCATACAACTCATGCACCTCACATACGACTCATAAACCTCACATACAAACTCATACACCTCACATACAACTCATATACACCTCACGTAACACTCGCATACAACTCATGCACCTCACATACGACTCATAAACCTCACATACAAACTCATACACCTCACATACAACTCATATACACCTCACGTAACACTCGCATACAACTCATGCACCTCACATACGACTCATAAACCTCACATACAAACTCATACACCTCACATACAACTCATATACACCTCACGTAACACTCGCATACAACTCATGCACCTCACATACTACTCATACACCTCACATACAAACTCATACACCTCACATACAACTCATATACACCTCACGTAACACTCGCATACAACTCATGCACCTCACATACGACTCATAAACCTCACATACAAACTCATACACCTCACATACAACTCATATACACCTCACGTAACACTCGCATACAACTCATGCACCTCACATACGACTCATAAACCTCACATACAAACTCATACACCTCACATACAACTCATATACACCTCACGTAACACTCGCATACAACTCATGCACCTCACATACGACTCATAAACCTCACATACAAACTCATACACCTCACATACAACTCATATACACCTCACGTAACACTCGCATACAACTCATGCACCTCACATACTACTCATACACCTCACATACAAACTCATACACCTCACATACAACTCATATACACCTCACGTAACACTCGCATACAACTCATGCACCTCACATACGACTCATAAACCTCACATACAAACTCATACACCTCACATACAACTCATATACACCTCACGTAACACTCGCATACAACTCATGCACCTCACATACTACTCATACACCTCACATACAAACTCATACACCTCACATACAACTCATATTCACCTCACGTAACACTCGCATACAACTCATGCACCTCACATACGACTCATAAACCTCACATACAAACTCATACACCTCACATACAACTCATATACACCTCACGTAACACTCGCATACAACTCATGCACCTCACATACGACTCATAAACCTCACATACAAACTCATACACCTCACATACAACTCATATACACCTCACGTAACACTCGCATACAACTCATGCACCTCACATACTACTCATACACCTCACATACAAACTCATACACCTCACATACAACTCATATACACCTCACGTAACACTCGCATACAACTCATGCACCTCACATACGACTCATAAACCTCACATACAAACTCATACACCTCACATACAACTCATATACACCTCACGTAACACTCGCATACAACTCATGCACCTCACATACGACTCATAAACCTCACATACAAACTCATACACCTCACATACAACTCATATACACCTCACGTAACACTCGCATACAACTCATGCACCTCACATACGACTCATAAACCTCACATACAAACTCATACACCTCACATACAACTCATATACACCTCACGTAACACTCGCATACAACTCATGCACCTCACATACTACTCATACACCTCACATACAAACTCATACACCTCACATACAACTCATACACCTCACATACAACTCATACACCTCACATACAACTCACTTACACCTCACATACAACTCACTTACACCTCACATACAACTCACTTACACCTCACATACAACTCACTTACACCTCACATACAACTCACTTACACCTCACATACAACTCATGCACTTCACATACAACTCATCGGTTCGGTCAGTTCGGATTCGACGGTTGATAAGTGTAAGTAAAGAGAAATAAGCTAACTTTTAGTAATACATACATTTCAGGACATACAACGCAAACGGGGCACTCCAACAGCTGCTGCTAGTGTTGCCAGCGCTCAGACACGCCGATGTTGCCGTTCGCAGATTCTGGTCGGGAGTTCACCGCGACCGCCGCGCTCCCATGAACAAACTCTTCGTAGAAATGCTTGAGGCATGCTTACGGTAGGCACATTACCTCAAACAGGTGATAACATACCCTAAGTCCATGGAATAAGGTGAACTTTCCTCATGTAGTGACAGTTACGGTGTTAGTGAACTTTTTTTAAGTTAGTATGGCGCTGGGCCGCGACTGAGGCGTTAGACATCACAACTTGTATATAATGTGAATAACATATCACGCTGGAATGTGAGATCGTTCGCCATATTTTAGTCTGCATTTACACATTTCGTTGTTTATGTATGGGTGTTTTTATTAGTACTTATAGACGCTGATTATGTGGGGTGGTGAAGGAATTTTAACGACTACTGTAAAATAGTTGAAATGAATTAAATTCCCTATCAATGCATACTCTAAACCGTTGGTGTAAGAAACTTGATAGTCCACTATGAAATAAAAAAAAATGTTATTTTTTAATTCAGTCCCAAGGGGATAAAGTGGGGGATCGAGGCTGAAACGGAATAGCTGAAAGCTCGTTTATATTATAGCCAGCCAGCGGCTTAATCTGTTGCGTTTGCAAATGACGCTGTAAAAATCCAAAATTATTTATAGCAAAAAATCTAATGAATAAATAAAAATAGATTTATTCTAGTTTAAAAAAAATACGGATTTGGCTTTAAATTTATAAATTAGGTAGAAATTTTTCCGTATTTTTTATTTATACAGCGTTTATAAGTAATTATTATATTGAATCATAAGTTATTTTTGGCGTTTGATTCCCTTTAGAGTTTAGTGTCATGGCTGTGAGATGGCAGGCGATGTGTGGGCAGTATTGTGTATACTATGACTGTATATTAAGGGGTCCACCATATTTTACGTTATGCTTTATAGGGAGGTGTAGTTTTCCTGTATATCTATCGAAGTTTTGTGTGACGTAGTATATGGATGATCCCGTATTTTCGGCTACCCCGTGCGGGTGTTAAGTCGCGTCCCCGCGCCACAAATGTACAAAACAATGGACGGATCTAGTACAAAACTTGTTACTATTTTTGTATAATATTAAAAATATTATATATCTAGTTTTTACTGTGCGGCGAATTTTGTGTACGGTCGAGAAAATAATGGTGGTGTTACACGCGTTTAGTGAATACATAAAAATAATATTAATTGATATAATAGAATAAATATTTTAACTATCATTAAGGAATTCCGTTCTGCCTCTTGGTACAAAAATGTTTTAGCTTTGTTATATAAATTTACATAGAATAATTTATTGAATATATAAAATTCTGAACAAAACACATTATGTAACAAGTCTGGCTTGCATTCACTTATTTGACTTGTTTTGTGATGAATTGTTTCCTCGACCGTACGCCAACCACGTCTCTGTAAATATCTCTGTGAATTCAGGAGCCGTATTCGGCGAATTTATATTTTAAAATGTTATTTTGTATTTTATTAGGGATCGTACATAAACTATGTAATTAGACAGTAAAATAAAATTAATTTGCTTATTTAAAATATATACTATCAATTTAATAATTATTATATTTTGTATTTTAATGCTTGAGATAAATAATAATATTGTTTGGTTATAAAAATTGTATAAATTAAAATTACATGGTTTTTATACGATTTCAATGTATACAGTTTATTTAAATGGAAACAGAGATTCACTGTTTGCACTTGAAGTATTGTACAAAATCTTTTATATAATAATATCATAACCGCATATACTGTATACGTGTTTAAGTAAATGTATATATAATATGCATCTGTGCATTATAATTCGCATGCCTAAAAAATCGACCTTCATATTCTATAAATATTATAATATATAATACTAAAAAACAGCAATACAGTGAAAGAGAATGTGGAAGTAGATACAGTGCTGTCTCTTCTATCTACAGATATATGACCTCCTTTAGAATTTATTTAATAAGTTCTATGCATTTAATTTAATTTCTATCTGGATATATAAAAACTTCTTTCTCCTAAACATATGCCTTATCGCTATAAAGAATGTACCTTTTCAATAACTTCTACAGTTGAGAAGTGCGACAGTGATATCTCCCTCACGTACAACTTAACAAATGAAATAGAGTTTATTTAAAATATTAAATAACACAAATTATATATCAATATTTTCTATAGTTTTATTCTATTTTATAGATTGTTCAACTGATAATATAAAAACTAAAAGGTACATATATGATTACTTGTGTGTATATAATTATTTATATATGCAGTAAAAATATATAAATGGACTGTTGCCATACAGATGGATGTAGTATTAAGTAATATACTTAACTATCACTTGTTGTATATAGATAAATCGATGGGTGTTGCCATGTAATTAGAGAATGAATATAATTTCATTAAATTATAATTTGCTCTTAAAAATATTTCAAAATCATTAGTTCTGATCTTTGACAACATCCACCGTCGAGTAGAATTTTGAGTATAATAGTGGAATAGTATTAAAAGCTATTGAATACCTCAGTAACCTGTTACCAGTAACAAATAATACTACAAGTGTTATCATCAAAAAATATATTAATTTTACGAAGATATAATGAAAAATGCTAATAAAATACTTCTTTTTTTTTATAAAATAGACTTAATAATTATGATTCACAGTGAAGCAATATCGCTAGTATACTACAAAATGGCGTACAGTAAAATAATTTAATGTATACATTCTGAAAAGTTAAAATTAAGGATGCAATGGAAAAATATAGATTATCGTTTCTAAACCGTAGCCTCATTTTATTTTAAAGAACTTAGTTGATTTTGTAGCTCTGAAAAACTAGAATATAAAGTTTTCTACGTCGCGGTATGTAATATTGTCAAAATAGTTACACTGTCTATCTTTTATCAAAGTACAAAGCCTGGTGCTTCTTCAAGTTGACTAGATATTACATAACATGAATCGCGATTCCTGGAATTTTATGTTTTTCGGGTAGTTTTGGGACAATCGTCCCATCCGCGACCTTAAAACTAATGAAAATAAATATTGATTTACGACCATTCCCAAAATTCAACTTTTCACGTTCGCGCTCTTTTTTTGACAGATGGACAATATTACATACCACAGACGATAAAAGGTCTTTTACGTGCGTTTTAATTCCGGTGATTTATTTATATGCGTTCTGTTGTAGTTATTCTTATGTTAAGAATATTTACTTTTATTTTGTAGATTTTATTTTAATGCTTTATACACGTTAGGCGCGGTGGTAGCCTCAGTGTGATAGATGTGACTGTATGAGATGTGCCAGATATAAAATAGGTATTAAGTTTTTTTTTTAATATTCGTCGTTATTGATCTGCGATTACTGTATTGTTTATGTTTAGTGAGATATAAGAAGTTGTCTCTGGTTGCATTTAAGCGGGAAGTAAATTTTCATTGGCTATTCGATTGTCTTTTAGTCGATGTTAGATATCAAGTATATTAGTTAAAACTCGACTAACGGCTTAAAATAGTAAATACGTTTGGGAATACAAATATTCATAACATTTTTTGTGATAAAGATGTTATGAATGTAATAATTTTTTCGTTGTCACTGCTACAACGAATTCGTGATCTCAACTGCAATTTTTATGTCGGTAATATTTCCTCGGCAGCTAGACAACACATTTTCCGCTTAAATACATCAAGACATTTGGTAAAAGTTAAGTTTATAGTCGATATTGTTTGAACATTAGCTCAGAAACTTTAATCATCTGTGGCAATCTAGTACGTATGAGAAACTTTTTTCAGAGAACTGTATGAAAGTTTTCTTAACGTGCGTGTTTTAGCGTAATCTCAGATCAAATGTTTTATTGTGAACAAGTAGATGAATCCAACCTACTCGTGTCTTACTTTTGTATTTAATGAATTGTACCTTATTTCTTTACATAATGTTATTAATGTGAACCGGTCCCGGAAATATGTCAATAAAATATTTAAAAAAGGTGAAATTATTTGCATTTTTATTTATATATTCACTAGGTATACAGAATGTCCGGTAAGTAGTAGGACAAACTTAAGGGGGAGATAGGTGAGCGGGTCTCCTACAAAATATAGAAAAATGATCTCAATTAGAGTGTCACCATTTTTTTTTTATTTTCTTATATTGAATATCTAAAATGGTGACACTTTTATTATTCTGAATGAATCTCGAGTCTTAATTAACCGTATTAACATAAAAGGGGTAAAATTTACAGACATTCGCTATTTAAATTTTTTTATTACTTAAAATTATATATACATAATCATCAGTGCATTATTTTTAGTTAAACTATAGCGAATTGTTCGTAGAGTAGTTCTCTCACTTTATAATACTCTTCTGATAGAACGCCTTCCAAAGCAACGCGGCCATTTTCCAACTGAAAGTAAATAGTTTTTTTTTTATTAAGCTACCATATTAATTAGTGCATATGGTCCGATATTTGATCAATCTGCGAGTGGTATATAGCTTTTATATAACTTATAAAAAATTCATGTCAAGCTGTTTGTCAGTGATGAACTCCTAAACTAAACGACCGAATTTAATGAAATTTGCATACTGGGTCCAACTTGTGAGATAAAATACTTAAATCCAAATTCAAAGTACGTTAGATATATTATGAAAAAAAATCTAGTCAAAAGCACGGTTCGGAAGCTTTTTTTTAATTAAATATAGGTATCGCGTTTGACCACTATCTCACTTGATGGTAGGTGACGATATGGTCTACGATGCGATGGTGCACGCTTACCTAGAAATAACTTATTCAAGGTTGATTTTGCTGAGAAGAGCCGGCAAGAAACTCAGCCATTACTCCTTTTTTATCTGGGGTAAAGCGGATGACACCTAGTATAGATTACACAAGTATTACCCGTCTTATAGCCAGGGTCCCGTTACAACACTCCAGGGCTCCCCCGGAGAACTCAGCAGCGAGCCCCACCTTAGCGATGGCGGCCCTTAGCTCGGACAGTCGCACCGAGTTGATGAAAGACGCCACGTGGGCACTGCCCGGAGCCCGCTCTAGGGACATCATGTTGTCTGTTGGAGCGTCCTCTGAAAAAAACAAAAACAATAGATGTATAGATGGATTTCTTTTTTTTTTATTCTGGATAAGCTTGTGTTTGACCACAATCTCACCATGGTAAGTGATGATGTGGCCGAAGGTAGTAAGCACACAAAGCTTAGATGGGAACTGGCTCTCAAGTCAGCTGTCGGAACACACCGACAGGTGCTTTTTTAAAAAAAAAATTATGTCACTGACAATACCAGGGGGTTTGCCAATATGTTGTACACCTTATTACAATGCCTTAAGGGCAAGGGCAACTGGCTCTCAAGTGCAATTGCCGGAACACACCAACAGGTGCTTGGCGACAGATTTTCAACTTGAGGGTGGTAGCCATTCAATCGAGTATCACATAGTACCCTACCACCGTGCTGTGGTTTCCTCACAATGTTTTCTTTCACCGAAAGCTCAAGCTCATTGAAGGATTCGAACCCACGACCTTCGCCGCGGTATCCGACGTCACTTACCACTGAGCTATCATCTGCTTGGCGACAGATTTTCAACTTGAGGGTGGTAGCCAGCCAGTCGGGTACTCTAAAGTACCCTACCACCGTGCTATGGTTTCCTCACGATGTTTCAAGCAAGCTCAAGATCATTGTCTATACTAATATTATAAAGAGGAAAGATTTGTTTGTTTACATTGAATAGGCTCTGAAACTACTGGACCGATTTGAAAAATTCTTTCACCATTAGAAAGCTACATTATCCTATAATAACATAGGCAATATTTTTATACCGGGAAAAGATAAGACCCCACGGGAACGCGGGTGAAACCGCGGGGGACAGGTAGTGTATATACCGTTAGTATTATCGTTCTCTCTGTGCTGGTGTGGCTGTGAGACGACGGCGGAGAGCCACGCGAGCTCCGCGTCGCCGGCCGACCGCCACGACACGCCGCACATCAAACTATCCGTTAGTTTCACCTGAAAATATACAAAAAAACAAAATTATTATTACATTTTTTTGACGGGCCAGTTGGCGCGGTTGGTGGGTTTGAATCCCATCAAGGACAGACATTTGTGTGCATGAACTGGGTGTAATTATCTATTTAAGTATGTATTTATAAAAACATGTAGTATATGTCATCTGGTTTTCGACCCAAAACCTATAGGCTACTTCCGGTTAACCTAGAATTGACAATTTTGGTTAAAAGCAAGGTCTTACAGCAAAAGTAAAGGGAAAATTCAGAAAAATAAAAAGAAATTGAAAATTAAGGAAAATTTTGGTACTTACAAGTTTTCGCGGAAATCTAAATTTGCCCATATTTTTTTATCGTGTTGACTCAGGACTATAGACTTCAGTATCTGGTATAAATTTCAACATGTTAAGTCTACCCGTTCCTGAGAAAATCGGTGGTGACACACGGACAGATAGACGTACAAGAGAGTGATCTTATGAGGGTCTGGTTGTCAATTGTAGTAAAAATAATTACCATTTAAAAGGTGTTACCTGGTAAATATGTGATTCTGTGGTAGCGTCGATAGTTTCACCGCATTTAGGAATGAATATCTTCTCTATGCCTTCATTTTCGCAGTGCTTGCTGAAAAAATAAACATTGGTTGATAACATGTTTTTTTTATAAGATTGTGTTTGACCACAATATGCGGCATAAACGGAGTATGATTTTTGGGCAACATTTTGGGATCGAAGACCTGAGAAAAAGGGTCCTGACAGACAGACAGATGGAAAACATAGCGATCTTATAAGAGTAAAATTTTTTCCTTGAAGAAGTAGGCTGGATGGGATGTAACATACACATCAAAGGTGAGTGGTTGGCTAACACACTACCTATCACGCTACAGGTCGTGAGTTCGATTCCCATCCAGAACACACATTTGTGTCTGTCAACAAACATGTCTATTTGTCCTGAGTCTGGGTGTAATTATCTATTTAAGAATGTATTTACAAAAAAAAAAGTAGTATATGTAGTATATCAGTCATCTGGTTTTTTATATTACAAGCTCTGCTTAGTTTGGGATCAGATAGCCGTGTGTGACAAAATGTCCGAGGATATTTATTTATTTATTAACTAGTTTTCCGCCCCGCGGTTTCACCCGCGTTCCTGAGGGATCATATTATATTTTCTCGGGATAAAAAGTACCCTATATGTTATTCCAGTATATGATCTACCTGTGTACCAAGTTTCATCAAAATCCATCCAGTAGTTTTTGCGTGAAAGAGTAACAAACATCTTCACATACATCCAAACATACTTTCCCATTTATAATATAGCTGTTCCGCGCGGTTTCACCCGCGTTCCCGAGGGATCTTATCTTTTCCCGGGATAAATAGTAGCCTATGTGCTATTCCAGACTATAATCTATCTCTATGCCAAATTTAATCTAGATCCCTTCAGCCGTTCTGGCGTAAATGAGTAACAAACATACATCCATCCAAACTTTCACATTTATAATATTAGTAAGATTATACCGTAATGTCCGCAGTGCGTTATCATTGGCCCGCAGTCCGACTATGGCCCTCGGCTTGGCGTGCGCGACCAGACGCACCAGCGAGTCGCCGTCGCACCGCCCCTCCAGCTCTATGTACTGTATGTTCGCCTTCACTGACACTTGACGCACAGATGTTATACACTTGCTCGGGATCTCTGTTATATCTTCTGCAAATAACAAAGTCACAGTCAAAATCATTTATTCAGTTTAGGCCCTAAAAGGGCACTTATTAAAGTCGAATTACAGAAGTTACCACCGGTTCGGAAGTCAGCCTTCAACTGAGAAGAACCGCCAAGAAACTCAGCAAGGTTACATTTTTTAAATATTTTTGGACCATCTGACTATATTGCCTTTTTTTTCAAATGTTTAATAATAATAATAATAACCCCCCCAGGGGACCACCTTGTCGTGGTGGGGGGGCTTACGGGAAGAAGGCACATATAGGTCATTAACATCCAGACCATACCCCTATACATATAGCGAGGTACATAAAAGGCATTAACAACTCAGCCTGAAATAAAATACCCTTCCCAAACTAACGGTTCCCAACCCAACCTTCAATGAAAAATGTCGAATAGTAAGTATAATTTGCGGCCGCTGCCCGGGGGTCGCCGGGGTACATCTGGAGCCGGTGCTGGATGTAGCAGCATGCGAACCATCGGCGATGCGGAGCTGAGCAGGCGGGCACCCATCGAAGAAAATGCTACAGCCGAAGAAGAACCCTTTCCTAAATCCCCAAGCTCCCTTTTTCCCTCCCTACCCTCATCCCCCGCATCTTACCTTAATATGTCATCTCCCTCAATAGATAAAAACCCCTCTAATTCCTGCTCCCCCACTGAGGACGTTATGCAGAAGGCAAGTACCGCCGATAGACCTGCATCCGCCAAAAGTGGCCACCGTGCACGCAAGAAATGGTCTAAAGAAATGAATTCTTTTATCTTGTGCACTTACTTTATACTCACCTCAATGGAAACAGAAACACGACTATACCTTACAGAATTACACAAAAGGTTTACCGAAAAATTCCCTGAAATGGACGTGAGTAAACAGAGACTAGGAGATCAGCGTAGAGCTATTATCCGCAATAAGTCACTTACAAATGAAGAAATTATTCAAATCCGTAAAGAAGCTGAATCGTTAGTACACATTCAAAGCACACAATCATTAGAAAGATTTACACCTATTACGCAACAACCTGCACAAAGAATGAGATGGACGAATGAAACTAATGAAATAATCATGCGTAACTACTACAGAATAACAAACCTAGAAAGTAACAAATCAGCCTATAGACAACTACTGCATGCCGCTACACTTACACAACTACCCCATTTATCCGAAATCTCCGAACAAAGAATAGCTGACCAGCGCAGAGCAATCATCAAAAATAAGTTTATCACTAGCGAAAGATTACAACAAATTAGAGATGAAGTAGCTATAGAGTTAAGTATTCAAAACGCCCAGAATGAAATAGATACTCATTTCGTACCAAATGATTATTCTCCATCAGACGCAATTTTTCAACAGTTCCAAGCATCTAGTGATACACAGCAGTTGGAACAAATACAGGAAGAAGTAATGTTAGAATCTCAAGAACAGCAAATATTCACTCTACCACAAGAAATAAGAAACCAAATTGAAGAAACTCTCTTGAAAACTATTGAAAATTATAAAAACATTGAACCTACAAATAGACCCTATATACCTAAACAAAAACAATCAAGAAAATTAGCACGATTAGTTCAATATATCAATACTCTAATACCAATTTTTTTACCACTTGATGCAGATTTTGACACTGTTCAAACAGTTATTTACTGTGCTGCATTTACAGCAGCACATCATAATGGATCCAAAATAAATGATAGTCATTCCTACAATACATGCAAAAAACAAATCCCAACATGGCAAAACCGATTACAGAAAAGAATCGATGATCTTAGAGTAAAAATAGGTAGACTTACAGAATACATTAAAGGAAATAGTAGCTCAAATTTAAAGAAACACGTAGATATCATATTATTAAATCACAAAATTCATTCACAACACGAAAATGAAAATACAGAACTTTCACACTTTTTAGACACGTTAAAACAAAAACTTAATGCCCTAACAAGCCGGCTTCGTAGATATAAACTAACCACAAAGAGAAAAACTCAGAATAAGCAATTTTATTCAAATGAAAAACTTTTTTATAGAACTCTAAATGAAGAACCAACCAATACATATGATAGAACAGCAGAATTACCAGAGACAATTAAAATGCACGAGTTTTGGTCTAATATTTGGTCAAAACCTGTAAATCATAATGATAGTGAATGGATTAAAAAAAACAAAGATACTCTAAATGATCTACCAGATATGGCATATAACGGAATTACACTAGACTTTCTGAAAAGAGTTATAAATAAAACCCACAATTGGAAAGCAACAGGCTCAGATAAAATACACAATTACTGGTACAAAAAATTTTCAAACACACATCCATACTTACTTACACACATTAATACATTCATACAATCACCAGACACAATGCCCATTTATATCACACAAGGAACTACTTATATGATTCCCAAAGATAAATCCGATACTAAAAATCCAGCGAAATACCGCCCTATTACATGTTTACAAAATATCTATAAAATAATAACCTCTTGCATTACTGAACTGATTTATACACACTCAGACAACAACAACATACTGGCAGAACAACAAAAAGGCTGTCGAAGAAAAAGCCAAGGCTGTAAAGAACAACTCATCATTGATTCAGTAGCTTCAAAACAGGCCCTCAATAAGAAAAGAAATATTTTTACAATGTACATAGATTATAAGAAAGCATTCGACTCAGTCCCGCATAGTTGGCTTATTTACATATTGGAGCACTATAAAATACACCCCACGCTAATTAATTTTCTTAGCAAAACCATGCTGAACTGGTTTACCATACTTAAAATTAATAATGGAGAAGAACTTGTAGAGACAGAGGCCATACCAATCCGGAGAGGTATATTTCAAGGGGATTCTCTCAGTCCTCTTTGGTTTTGCCTTGCTCTTAACCCACTATCTGATATCTTAAATAACACCAATTACGGTTTCAAAATTAGATCTGAAAACAATCATCACACTCTATCACACCTTATGTATATGGATGATATTAAACTATATGGAAGCACATTAAACGAAATCAACAGCTTAGCAGACTTAACACAAACTTTCTCTTCAGATATATACATGGAGTTTGGGATAGACAAATGCAAAATTCAATCGGTACGTAAGGGTAAAGTAGAACCAAATACATTCCAACTAAACAATGGGGATATGATAGAAAGTGTAGATAGTGAGGGATATAAATACTTAGGATACCTACAAACACAACAAATACATCAAAAACAAACAAAAGAAGTACTTGAGACAAAATTTAAGTCAAGGTTACACAAAATACTGAATACTCATTTAAACGCTAGAAACACAATTAAAGCAATCAACACATTTGCAATACCTATCTTGACCTACTCGTTTGGAGTAATAAACTGGTCACAAACAAACTTAAACAAACTCCAACGCACAATCAAGACACTTATGACAAAATATAGGAAGCACCACCCTCGATCCAGCACTGAAAGATTTACATTACCTAAGCGCGAGGGAGGAAGAGGGCTCATTGACATACAAAATTTACACAACTCACAGATAACTACACTACGAAATTTCTTTCACAGCCAGACAAACCGATCTACACTTCACACAGCCATAGTAATAGCAGACACAAAACTAACACCTCTAAACCTCAGGGACTGCAATACTCAAAAGAACGAAAAAATCTCTTCAGTACAAGAAAAATTGAATTCCTGGCTACAAAAATCCCTTCATGGAAGACACCGCCGAGATTTATC
Organism: Ochropacha duplaris; assembly: GCA_951361185.1. Lineage (NCBI taxonomy): Eukaryota > Metazoa > Arthropoda > Insecta > Lepidoptera > Drepanidae > Ochropacha > Ochropacha duplaris. The sequence goes on along the minus strand of OX592707.1, from coordinate 2,324,671 downwards.
CGATCCGAACGTCGACAAAAATGCGTCGAACGAATGGCTAAAACGAGGCGAATTATTCCCAGAAACGGAGGGATTTATGCTAGCTATACAAGACCAGATAATAGATACTCGTAATTATAGAAAGCACATAATTAAAGACGGCACACTCCAAACAGATTTATGTAGACATTGCAACAGTAGCTCTGAAACTATTCAACATATAACGAGTGCTTGCAAATCCATTGCCCAAACTGATTACAAGCACAGGCACGATCAAGTAGCAGCTATCATCCACCAATATCTTGCTTTTAAATACTCATTAATAAACCAAAAAACCGCATACTATAAATATACGCCACAAACAGTACTAGACACTCCTGATTATAAACTATACTGGGACCGAACAATCATTACCGATAAAACGGTACACTACAATAGACCAGATATCACACTCCATGACAAGAAAAACAAAATAGTTTATTTAATAGATATTGCTATACCCAACACGCACAACCTTAGATCAACTCACACTGATAAAATAACAAAATATACAGATCTATCAATTGAGTTGAAGACACAGTGGAAAGTCAAGACAGTCATAACAGTTCCAATAATATTATCGTCCACTGGTATCATACCCCATACACTTCATAGCAGCTTGAACAAACTTGGAATTCATAAACTCACATTCATCCAACTACAAAAGGCCGTAATTTTGAACACATGTAGAATAGTCCGTAAATTCTTAGCAATAGACCAGTAAACTCATCTAATCCCTCCCACATTTTCCCTACCCCTATTTTTTCGTTTGGCCAAAAGCCCGCGACAAAATGTAGATACCCTAGAAATAGGAGAACTCTAAAATAAAAAATAATAATAATAATAATTTATTTCAAAGAATACGGTACATATTTTGTTGATAAAGTAATAAAGCGGCCGACGACGTATTCTACCATTATTGATGGTGTAGAAATTATTTATGTTAATTATTAATTAATTAAATTACAAATGATAAAATTCAGCTTAAATTAAATAACAGTCTTATGCCTAAATCCAATTGTATCTTATCAAATTATAATTATATTCACATTTTATGGTCAATAAATTCTTGAAGAGAATAGAAACACATATCTAATAACCAATTAAATAACTCTGATTTAAATTTATATAATGTCAATTTCCTTAATGCTATGGGTAATTTATTATAAATTTTAATTGCTATACAATAAACATTTTTACTGTATAACTGCAGTCTTAACAATTTTATTCTTTAACTAATACAAAAATACATAAAAAATTATAACCCGCATTAGTTATACAACATAACATGAATGTTATATGCAGGTGTCCCGTAAGTAGTACGGCAAACTTAAGGAGATTGCTGGGCGGGTCTACCAAATATACAAAAATCAACGCCGTAAAATGGTCGCCATTTTTGAGATATTTCTGAATAGTACTGTCCACCTACCAAATATACAAAAATCACCTCCGTAAAAAGGGTTTTCATCGAAAACGGTCGATATTTCTGAATAGTAGTAATTTTTGAATTTTAGATAAGTACCTTTTAAATATCTCTTAAATGGAGACACTTTAACTAAGGTATTTTTTGTATATTTGGTATTATTGGAACGAAGTTCCTTATCGCGCGTTGTGAAAGGGGGCTAGACGGAAAAACAACTTACGAAAAAATTGTCACGACACTTTTAGTGTCAAAAGTGCGTTGACCTGTCTCCCTGTCTCTCTGTCTCTCTCTCTTATAGAAAGCAAGCCAGATATTTTCATTTCTATTTATATATATATATATTTTATATATATACTCTCTCGACTTATATAACTTCGTTCCATCCGGGTGTCCCTTGACACCTCTCAAGTTTTTTTATTACCTACCTATCTCGCCCTTAAGTTTGTGTTACTACTTACCGGACACCTGTATATCTACGTGGAAATTCGGACCGGTTAAGCAAAATAAAGGTTTTTAAAGAAAATAAATAAACACGTTATATAAACCAGAGATTCTCAAACTTATTTCGTTTACCGCCCCACATTGAGAATCAATTATTTTCTAGCGGCCCCCCGAAATTTTAAGATTTACCATAATTTAAAAGTTACAATCGCAATAATAACTTTTATTTCATTATTTATTAATAGCGTGCCATACGAGTCTACTATTTTATCTAGTTTCTGTGTTTAAACTTTTCGTTCAAATATTAAATAAGACTAACGTGCTAGAAAAATCCTGAGCAGGAATAAGATCGAGATAAAAGTTAAAAAACAACTTTAAAATATTAGAAAACCATAAAAAAGCCTTTCCCCCTAACAGCTTCAATGCCCCCAATAGGGATGTTGATGACAGATCAAATCAGTTTCTTTTTATGATTAAAACGATAGGTTTATATGGAGATTTATATGAAATACATACTAGAGACGTCATAAATATACACCATCAAAAGACCTACTCTTTGTTGTTAAATTGCTAATTAAAAATTATAGAATGGTTGAATTTTACCATTTTTCGCTATTTACGAGTTTCGATTTTTACGTGTTTTATACACTGGTTAGTGTTAGATAATTAAACGCATAGGGATGCCTACGTTCGCGTTATAAAAAGAACAACAGCGTTATTTAACAGCGTTTAAGGGAGTCATATGCACTTACCATCAATTTCCATCTTCAACGGCGGTGCTGGCGCCACATCTCTAATTTCACCTTCCGCGTCCACTATTTCGGCGAGCCTGTAGTCTTCAGGCTAAAATAAAGTTGTTTAATAGTTCAAAATAAAAAATAATGTTTAAGAAATTTCTCATCATAAAGCTTGTCTATAAAAATTTGATTGTTTGTTTGCATTGAATAAGCTCTAAAACTACTGGACCGATTTGAACAATTCTTTCACCATTAGAAAGCTACATTATCCCTGATGAACATAGGCTATATTTTTATCACGGGAAAAGATAAGATCCCACGGAAACGCGGGTGAAACCACGGGGGACAGCTATTACTTACCTTGATGATTTCCCCATAGTCGTCGTATCGTGGCCGTTCCTCGTGGCAGGGGTACATGGCGTGGTGCCGCTTGTTGGACTTGAAGCAGCCCCCTAAGCCCCCCGAGCCCCCTCCAACCCCCGGGCCCCCTGTGACCCCCAAGCCCCCTCCGACCCCCAAGCCCCCCGACGCGCGCCCCTCATGCAGCCGCACCGGTATGTCGTGTCGGCCCGTCACAACCCACATCTCCACCTCGCCCTCAGAGTCCGAGTCGGAAGATACGCCCGCTGTTTCCTCTCTAAATTTAAATATATGGTTAGGTAGGTAACTAATGCGGGTTATAATTTTTTTTTATGTATTTTTGTATTAGTTTAAATAACTTGAATCGCTTATATACTAGATTCTATTGTTATCTTATTGTTTTCCTGGGACATCTGTCCCTATTATAGCCAAGTATAAAATTGTTTAACATTTGGAAAAAAAAAACCTATTTAGTCAGATGGTCCAAAAATATTTAAAAAATGTAACCTAGCTGAGTTTCTTGGCGGTTCTTCTCAGTTGAAGGCTGACTTCCGAACCAGTGGTAACTTCTGTAATTCGACCTTCATAAGTGCCCTTTTAAGGCCTAAACTGAATAAATGGTTTTGACTTTGACTTTGATAAAAAAGATAATGCCATCCATGAAGACGCACATCTTTTTCCTAATCCCTTACAGATTTTTGGCTTGGTATCTAGGCCTTTAAGCCATTTCGTTATTTTAAATATTCGTCTTTTATGTTTATAGTCACGTTATATATTATCACATTCACATTAAAGTCCGTACAAGTCCGGTGAGATTTTAGTGAAAATGGCGACTGTTCCACTAAAACTTTTCACGGAATTTTTGGGAAAAATCAAAATCAAAACTCACGTACTCACCCATTTATTTACTTTAAGCCCTGGTAAGGCACCAATGAACGTTACAATTGACTCTACCACCGGTTCGGAATACACTTAAACTGAGAAGACTGGCAAGAAACTCAGCAAGGCAATATTTTTTTGACATCCTGAAAAGTTAGTGCTCTGCGGACTCAAAGTGAAGCACTGTAAAGGATCACGATTGGAGACTGTTGTTTACCTTTTTCTACCTTTTTTATTTGTTCTGTGGTATTAGTGAACAAATCCCCCTGGTATTACTAATGTGTATAGGCGACGGAAGTCACTTGCCATCACGCCTGCCTAGTCTTCACTTATGGTATATAATAAAAACTTACTTAATAGTATTGTTAAGTTTGCTCCTCTGATGCTGCATGTACTCCTCGAGCTCAGCGCCCTCGAGTCGCACGCGGCGGCGCACCGTCAGCTCCAAGGTTCGATCCCCGCCCTTTTCTATCAAGTCCCGAGCCAGCGTGCCCGGTGACGTTCTGATAACAATAGTTATGTTCTCATACAATATGTATAATTATTTTTTTTTATTCTGGATAGGCTTGTGTTTGACTAAAATCTCACCATGGTAAGTGATGATGTGGCCGAAGGTGGTAAGCACACAAAGCCTAGATGGGAACTGGCTCTCAAGTGCAACTGTCGGAACACACCGATAGGTGCTTGGCGACAGATTTTCAACTTGAAGGTGGTAGCCAGCCAGTCGAGTACAAAGTACCCTACCACCGTGATATGGTTTCCTCACGATGTTTTCCTTATAGTAGATTATACCGGGTCTATTCGCGCACATAATAATCAAAATAAAATGATGTTTTCCTTCACCACAAGCTCATTGTAGGATTCGAAACTACGACCTTCGGCGCGGTATCTGACGTCACTACCACTGAGCTATCAGCTTTAAACATCAATTTAAAATCAACCTCAAGTAAGTATGATAGATAAATAAATATCCTCGGACATTTTGTCACACACGGCTATCTGATCCCAAACTAAGCAGAACTTGTAATATAAAAAACCAGATAACTGATATACTACATATACTACTTTTTTTTTGTAAATACATACTTAACAGTGGACCCCCGGTAATCCGACAAACGTTTTATTTATTTATTTATTTTGGATATCCAACAAAGAATACACCTCACATTTAAAACAATAATTATAGTAGCATTTATACACCTAGTGCTTCTTCAATTACAGGACATCACAGAAAGCACAAACAGATAACACGGCAAACGATTACAATAATAAATACAATAATAACAAAAATTAATAATTAAAATTAAAATGCAGGGCAGTGTCGGACTATCGAATTTGTCGGATTATAGAGTACTGCGTAATAGTCCGGTTTTTTTTTTACAAAAGAGTACCTTGTAGTCCGACAAATTACAGATCCAATGATAAGATTCTATATGTTATATTGTATGTCAAATTTTGTACATAAATTAATCAACACAATAGAGAGTTATAAAATTATGTAATGTCATTAATGCTATAAGAACTTACAAAAAATATGCAATAACTTAACGTTAGAAAATAATTTGTGTACAAACAAATGTACATCATGTTAAAATAATCAAAAATTATGAATCAATCAATTTAAGAAACATGAAAAGACCATGTCGGATTAAAGGGGGTGACGGATTAGACAGGGGCCGGATTACCGGGGGTCCACTGTAGATAATTACGCCCAGACTCAGGACAAACAGACATGTTCATGCACACAAATGTCTGTCCTGGGCGGGATCGAACCCACGCCCTGCGGCGTGATAGGTAGCCCGTCGATAATAAATTGCTTTATCAAGTTCTTAAATACTACATTACCTAGCAGTTAAAACGATAGAGTTGTGCGCGTGCGGTGCCCACAACAGGAACAAATCCCGGGCGAATCCCGTTTCAAGGTCCGGGAACGAAGCCAACACTACTTTAGGTCCCGGGGTCCTCGTCACTTCAGCCACAGAGTGGCATAGTTGTAAGTGTCGAAGAGCGAATGGGTTACTGCGAGCGCCCTCAAAAGCCCGCGTTAGTTTATCACTCATCCATTCTATCTGTGGATTAAAAATAAAGTTTTGGGTAGGTTTTCTGCATGAATCTGTATTATTACTGTGAAAAGCAGAAAAGAATATTGAAAAATGGTTTAGGCTTGATAGTCTTGCAACTAAATCCTTTAAATAAACATAGTAAATAGAGTATGATTATCTTACGCAGCGCACGCAACGGAAGCTCTCAGAAGGAATAAATTTTTCTCGTTTTTGAATCATTTTTCATTGATGCTCATTAATCTTTAATTTTTATGCAGTAAATGGCTCTTAACATACTGGTCACACTTAAAATTTATGGTTTGTGTAGACCAATTTTTTTTAAGTGACAACCAGCCAAGCAGGTCACCTGATGGTAAATTACTTTCGTCTATTGACATTAGCAATACCAGGAGGTATGCAAATGAGTTGTCAACCTTTTTACAATGTCTTAAAGCCTGGCTCTCAAGTGCAACTGCCGGAACACAGCAACAGGTGCTTGGCGACAGATTAACACTAGTTTCATATTTTGAAGTAGACCACAGCCTCATTATGGCTTAAAGGGCTAGATACCAAGCCAATAACCTTTTAAAAAAAAAACATACCTGTGACTTAGCAAACTCAACAACGTTATAGCTGACATTGGACAGCAGTAACAATGAGTATGCGACAAGACCAGAGTCCTTATTACGCCACAGTTGGTCCAACATGTGAGCCAGCTCCAACACTCGTCCCGCTGTATCTGTACATACTAGCACACACCCACCTCCTCGGAGGGTAGTTAGGATTGTTGCTGGAAAAATGAGATAATCATCTTAGATAGTAAGGATGTATGGAGGAGCAAGCTGTTAGTCATCGAGCCTAGGGACCGCGGACCAACTGTAGATGTGGGAATCTTGTATAATGCAGATCACATAGAAAAATTCGTTAGCGCGATGTAGATCATAGTAGCGCCATCTATTTAGGAGTCGTGCGAACTATATTTATTTATGGATAGATGCCGCTACAGATGGGTTCGATAAGTAGTGCCACAAACGTATGGGAGAGATAGTTGGGCGATACAATAAAAGTGTCACCATTTTCGGGATATATCGAGATTTTTAAAAATATTGATTTTTGAATTTCTGATTCTAAAAAGGTATAAAGATAGTGCGCATATACGTGTTTATTGAAAAGAAAAAACTTATCAACCAAAATTAATGTTTATTAAGAAACTAGCTGTTCCCCGCGGTTTTACCCGCATTCCCGTGGGATCTTATCTTTTTCCGGGATAAAAAGTAGCCTATGTGCTATTCCAGACTATAATCTATCTCTATGTCAAATTTCATACAGTTCCGTTCAGGCGTAAATGAGTAACAAACATCGATCCATCCATCAAAACTTTCACATTTATAATATTAGTGGAATTAGACATATATTTTCGTACATACTACAAAATTGAAAATTATTTGATCTCAGGTTAATAGCGAATCCAATTAATGGAGTCTCCACTGTACTATAAATAGAGACTAGTGACTGAGGCATTAAATTCTTGTAGAACTAGTAATTGGTCAGAAAGTAAAGGATTTTTTAAATATAATGAAGTAATTTTGTACTTACTCATCAACTTCTCATCCCTCATCCTCCGTCTCTGCTGCATATAATCTGCATTCATAGCACCGAGCAGCATCAGGGATGGGCGCATTAGTTTCTCAATTTCACAGCCGTTGAGATGCCGTTCCTTTTTGTGGTTAAAGTCTGGGGCATAGACAATGTCTTCTTCGCCGGGGGCGGCGATACGCCAAACTGTACCACCGAGTGAGTGCCCTGCTGGGAGGGGCGTTATGCGGATGCCCAAACCTTTGCCTAATATAATTTTTATTTTTTAAATGAAAGCATTTTTTTCATGAAAATATCTTATGTCTTTTTCTTTTATGAAATGAAATGTTTAATTCATCCATACAGTATAAAAAAATATTCTATGTTTTATTAAAGGTTATAAAAGGAGTTACGTAATGTCATAAAAGATGAAAGACTTGTAACAAAAAGAGTATTGTGAGCATGAGAGTGAATGGATATTGAGGTAGAGGAAAGCCAAAGAAGAAGTTAGTTGTGTCAATTCACCTAAATCATTGAGCCTATTACTCAATGATGCTATAATAGCATCATTGAGTAATAAACATTTATACAAACTTTTCCATTTATAATATTAGCCACCCAACTCTTCAAAGAAGAATATCCAAAATTTAAATTTAAACATAAAATTAAACTCCATTACATAAGTACCAGACAGACAGACAAACAAACAAACAAAATGCCCCCCCCCCCTTTATAATGGTGTGAGGTTCTTGAGCCGTGATGGTTTGGTGCTTTGTGGTTTTCGGTAGGCGGTTTGGGCGCTCGTCTCATTTGTTTGTGTGGTCGGGTGGCCTGGGCCTGTGGGAGTCGTCTGTTGGCTGTTGTTGTGGAGCTGACGGATGCTCAACTTTGTCATAGTATAATAGTTAGATAAGTATAAATATTGTAAGTGCTATGTATGTTATAATAAAGTAAGTTATATTTGTATAGAGAGCTTCAACTGCCAACAAACTGTTATGCAGTTTGGCAGATTTCATGTAATAGATTATAGTCATAGTTCAATGAATAAACGTTTTACATACATACATAGCAGTTAAATGTTAAAATATCATGTCAAAGATACAGTGGAATCCTTTGATGTGGAATTGCAATGCTTTGAATAACCTGCTGTAAGTTATCACAGGTTTGTTATTTGGCTCACCTTTCATATCAATACTCTGATTGTACTTTAGCTGGATGATCTTATCAAATGCCGCATCAACATCGTCCAATGTAAACAGATCAAACTCCGACACATTCCTGTGTGACTGGTACAAGTCATACATGAACATCTGTCCCATCTTATAGATTGGTAGTGTCGCATATATTGGACAGTTAAGACCGAGCTTCCCAACTACGTATGGTAGTGCCCCAAGGTGGAGTGGATCTGAATGGGAGATCAATACTGCATCTATAGAGTTTATGTGTCTGGAAAATTAAACAATATTATGATAATTATCTATGTTTCGTATGAGAGTCGCTTTACTAACTCGGCCATCTATTGAACCACAGTTTAGGTGCCAAAATTTGATTGCTACACTCGCTCCCATATAAGACTATACAGTTTAAAGCTTGCCACATAGATGCTGTTTAGATCATCTATTTGAGATGTTCCTTTTGTGTATTTTTCTGCACTAAAAATTATGTATCTCTATAATTTCTCAATAATACTTTCTTTGCAGAATAGATTTTCCATGTGATATCCAAGCAAATAATATTTATATACTAAGAACTAGTTGCTATTAGGTTGTGGGTTTGACTCCCAACTATGACAGTCATTTTTGTGTATGAACATGTCTGTTTGTACAGTCTGGGAGTAATATTTTTAAGCCAGGAGTCTGACAGGTAGGTATATGGATCAGTTACTTGATGGTAAGCAGTGGCGTAGCTTGCCTTAGACGGACCCTGTATCAAAGGTGTAGGGACCAAAAATTGCTCGCTTTTTTCCGGGTAGTACGGCTTTAGAGTTTACATGTTTGTGACCCCTGTGGGCCAGGGGCCCCGTATAATTGATATGGCTGATACGGCGGTAGCTACTCCCCTGATGGTAAGCAACTATCATCACCTATAGACATTACCAATTTCAGGGGGATATTAATTATCTGTAACAGTATCTATGTGGCACACAACTTCAAGGCACTATTAATTTTACTTAACTAATTAAATAAATAAATAAAATTTACTTATTGAGATTTAAATATCCCTTACTTGAGGACAATGATACAATTAGTAAGTGTTAAAACCCATAGTAGTTAATTTATAATAATTTGTGCTTTTTCAAGGTTTAATTTGAGATGATAAAGGTCTAGAAAATATTGAGTTGAGTTTATAAAAATTATCAGTACAAACCAAATCTGTACTAACAACAAATAACCTAATATAAAGGGTATAGTCATAAAGATAAATAAAATGATCTTATTTCTAGTCTTTCTTATTTATAGTGGACAAGATCTAAAAGAAACATACAAAACATAACCTAGAAGCCTTACCTTTTCAACTCTTTCATGAAGTCCATATCGAACTTCTCATCCCAACCACAGTCCAGAAGTATCTTGAACTCATCAATGTGAAGTATGTAGCATGGTGGAGTCTCATTTCCAGCCCCTGAGAGGCAGTGTAATTTAATAATTGAGGTCATTTTGGTACCGGTAGATATTGCACTTATTACACGGACGGCATTTTTTTTAGCAACACTTCAACTTATGAGTATTCCTCATACGATAAAGACAATTTGCGAATGTATACATAAATTAACGTTTTCAAATAAAACAAACCAAGTTTGAAGTTTATTGTTTGGTTGGCGCGATCAGTATTTTTTTAAATGATTTATTTAATTAAATAAAAGGCTATAGTTACAAGACTATCAGCCTAACCATAGATACTTTATACAGAATGTCCCTTAAATAACACGCCACAGTGACACTGGAGCTAGATTGGCTTCAGGTCAATCAGATAACTTCAACATGACCCTAGTTAAAGTTTTCTGGTTTTCGAGATATTGCCATTTAAAGAAAAAATACACTATGTTTTGGTCTTCTTTTTCGCCTGTTTTGGCTATAAATAACTTCTAACTTATAGGTTATTTTCCTACCTGTTTGAGACAATCAAGTAATCATTTAATTTAAAACTAGTACACTATGCTCAAAAAATAACTATGTTTTTTCATTTTAAGTTAATGCGTAAACTTAAACTAAAGTTTGACTAAATACTGTGAAAAAAAAATGTACCGGACTGAATCAGCTAAATTATCTTAAAAACTAGCCTATGTAATATTTTTTCGAAAATATTACTTGATAAATGGTTTTTTTAAAAGCCTAATTAATGCCTCTTTAAAGCTCGAATATCTCGAAAACCAGAAAACTTTTACTAAGGCCATGTTGATGCTATCTGATAGACCTGATGCCAATCTAGCTCCAGTGTCACTGTGGCGTGTTATTTATGGGAAACCGTGTATACTACAGAATCCTAACCATGTAATTTTTGATACTCTTATTATTATAGTCACTCACGATCTTAGAGCTCACGTTATATCACATTCACAGTGAAGTGTGGTCTTCGTCCGTATAAGTCCAATCAGGTTTTAGTGAAATTGGTGGCCGTTCCACTAAAACTTCTCACGGACTTTTTGGGACAACCTGAAAAACTTAGGCTACTTTTTATTGGACAAAAAAACACCGACATTCAACATCAACACAACTCAAAATACACAATTTTAATGAAAATGAAACGAAAAATCCCGTCGAAACGTTGGCGCGATCAGCCAGTGCTTCCACATACAGAGCATAAAATCTACATCTCCACCAACAAACAAAATGAAGTAATTTTCCCGTCTTTAGCAGCTCATACTTAGATAAAATAAAAAATGCGGTACGCTGTTCGATTTATTTAATCATTACAATTACATTCAGTTGTACGCTACTTGTTCTAAAGACTCACTTGTTAGAAGATGTACCCTCATTATCATTGGCGCACTTTGATTTCAATACTATATCAGATATCCATTTCCTCATATCCTTATCGTTTTGCAAGTCGTATAGTTTGTGAATACTTGGTGTTGACTTACTCTCATTCATGTTACCTATTATTTTATCAACTACTTCCTTAAAGCTACCGTTGGAGGTCACAATACTACTTTTAGATTTAGCCTTAGTTCTCGATAATTCGTTTTTGTATATACTTCCAAGGAAAGTTGGCTGTTCATTTTCATTGGCTTTAGGTCTTGGTATTTCACTTGTTTCCCTCCTTGATAATGAGCTCGATAAATGATTGCTAGATTTCAACTCGACGCTGGCAACTCTCCTTGGAATACTTGATTTTGAAGTAGTTGCAAAATTTTTGACACTTGGTTTGCGAATGTTAGGATTTGAAGATGTATCTTTCAATGGTAATTCTTCTTTTTTTCTTGTATCATCATCCAAACTTTCTTCTTTTTTAAAACCAAGAGTAATCCCTCTATTAGAGCTTGCTATTATTTTTTCTAGAGGCTTAGATATTTTCGTCTCCATTTCAATGAGAGGACCTTGAACTTGCGTCGATTGACTGTTTTTATTACGAATACGAATTATTCTTTCTTCTAATCGTGCCTCTGAAAATAAGAAATATAATAAAAATACACACGTTTATCTCAGACCAAATGAAAAAAGGTAGACAGAGTTCCGCGCACTTAAAGTGAAGCACAGTAAAGGAAGCCAATCGCTGTGCGACGCGAGTCACGCGGGATAACGTACATACGTGCAGGTCACGCACACAACTCCGTGCACGATGCTTCACTTTATTGGAGATTATTTGTTCTGTGACCACATTTAGACTACCTATCTAATAATACTAAAGGAACACAAATTCAAGTTCCTAGGGAAAAAGGAGGTATATCTTCAAAAGGTTTTAGACATTAAACGAATATATGTTTTTTGAAATTCAATCAGTAGTGAAAAAGATTTATACTTATGGATATTTTTTATGGTGTAAAACAGTTTATATGAATTAGGAAATAGAGGACCGTGGGTGAAACCGCGGGGTAGAGCTAGTCTATTACAAAACATATTTAATTTTGTCACTCCCCCGCATCAATGATCGGAGAGGTTCGGGATTATTTAGTTGACAAGAGAGACAGGTCACCGTGATAGCGGCGAAAACTGTGAAATCATCTGTGACCTCTATTAGGTACCAGGAGGTTGCGACCTCAACGCGACAAGGGAAAAATTTACTAAGGCGATGATAGCTTAGTGGTAGTGACGTCGGATACCGCGGCAAAGGTCGTGGGTTCGAATTCTACAATGGGCTTGAGCTTTCGGTGAAGGAAAACATCGCGAGGAAACCATAGGGTACTTTGTAGTACTCGACTGGCTGGCTGCCACCCTCAAGAGACCCTTAAGATGTATTTAAAACTATAAGGTTACCATTGATTTTCTTCACGATATAGTTCAGGACCATACCACAGAGGAACGCTGATATTGCTACCACCACATACACCCACCATTCGAACGACTGCAAAATAATATCACAAAAATTAATCCGTTAAACTATATAAAAATAAGCTACAAAATATTAGGATTTTAGAAGAAAATTGATCACCATTGTAATTGCTTTTTTATTATTTTATTTGAAACATGTTAAATATTTCATTTAGCACATAGCACCATTAGTTCTGTCAGTTCCGTTTAAAATAAAAATGAAATTGAATACTGTCAAAATAGGCGATAGATGTTTATTATTCTTCTAGTAATGAGTTTTGACATGAAATAAGGACACAGTTAAGATTTTTTTTTTACTTTAGGATAAGCTTGTGTTTGATCGCAATCTCACCGATTCTCACCATGGTAAGTGATGATGTGGCCGAAGGTGGTAAGCACACGAAACCTAGATGGGAACTGGCTCTCAAGTGCAGCTGTCGGAACACACCAATAGGTACTTGGCGACAGATTTTCAACTTGAGGGTGGTAGTCAGCCAGCCGGGTACTACAAAGTACCCTACCACCGTGCTATGATTTCCTCACGATGTTTTCCTTCACCGAAAGCTCAAGCTTATTGTAGGATTCGAATCCAAGACCTTCGCCGCGGTATCCGACGTAACTACCACTGAGCTATCATCGCCTCAAATAATACTACGGGCTGTACAACTATAAAACTTTATTTGCGGAAAAGTATGTGTTAGGAGATTTGATTGCAATTTCAGACGTTTGGTTAATATTCACTGTAAAGTCTAGTCCTTTTCTTTTCTTTTTCTTCTTAAATGTTTTTGTTATAACCAATTCTTTATAATAAAGTATGATATGGAAGAGTGATGCCCCCTAATACAGGTATTTCATACTTAAAAGGAGGCTTCGAATACTGTACTGAAAATTGTAAAATCATTTAAAGTAAATAAACATTTTGTATTTTGTATTTTTTGTAAAGTCTAGTCTTTGTTCGAACAAGTTCGGTCAGGCTTTAGTGAAATTGGCGGCTGTTCCACCGAAACTTTTCACGGACTTTTTGAGAAAACTTGAAAAAGTTATGATACACGTATTCATTTCATTTCATTTCATTTCATTTCATTTCATTTCATTTCATTTCATTTCACTTCCCTTGTGTACTTAGATTGATCTTTATTGGACAAAACACCACCAATATTATTCAATAAAACTCAAAATACACGAATTTAATGAAAATAAAACGAAAACGCAACGTCACTTCGCAAGTTCCCGCCAAAAAGTCCGGACATATTGTTATTAGTGCCAGAGATACCGAAGGGCATCGCTTATCGTATATAAGCTATCAAAGAGTATATTAAGCCATAAGCATAACTACGTGCTAAAATGTAGAGCTGTGTCATGCGGAATTCTGCAGCAGCCAGCCAACCGTGCTAGGTCGTGGGCAAGTCAAAACAATAGCTAAAATGTTATCTGTCCATGTATTACATAGCATTACTGTTGGTTACTGTGCAATGGAAGGGAATGGTTGATTAATTTTGATGTAGGAGCAAAGACAATGACATTATTACTAGTTTTCCGCCCCGCGGTTTCACCCGCGTTATCTTTTTCCGGGATGAAGTATCCTATGTTTTATTCCACGATATGATCTACCCGTATGCTAAGTTTTATCAAAATCCGTTTAGCCGTTCGTTCGGAATCCGTAGCGTTCCCGAGGGATATCTTTTCTTTTCCGGCATATCTCTTTTGTTTGCCAATATTCGTCAAGATCGGTCGAGTTCATTGCGGGCCAACATGACGTCATACGAGAAATTTATTTAGTAGCATGTCTACGTCGGTACTTTTGATAAAACATCAAATATTAATCTCCAAATGACTAGCAGCTTCCATCGTTTCCCAGAATAAAGACAATGATTACGACACGACACGACATTGTACGACACAAGTAATATACGTACGACAGCAATAACCCGAGTTCGGGTGAACTCTGCCTAGTCGGTGCGCTCGCATAGTCCACGGGCCAAATTAACCAATATTGACGACGTAGACTGCAAGCAGTCTCGAAACTAAACGTGCTAGCCAATATTAGCGGGAGTTACGAAATTAGAACGAGCTTGGTTCTATTTTCAAAAGTGTTTATATTAATTTAATGTTAGTAATATACAAAGTTATGTTATTTAATGTAAGTTTGTTTTGAAAAGAGAACGAGAGAAAGAAAATTTTTTTTTTGAACCTAACATGTCCCTCAAGTTGAAAATCTGACGCTATCACCTATCGGTGTGTTCCGACAGCTGCACTTGAGAGCCAGTTCCCATCTAGGCTTTGTGTGCTTACCGCCTTCGGTCACATCATCATCACTTACCATGGTAAGATAGTGGTCAAACACAAGCTTATCCACCATAAAAAAAATCTATAGCAAAAAAAAAAAACAAAAAAAAAGGATTTTATGTATTACTTCCATAGTTTTCCGTCCGATCCCTTCGAAAAACCCTCCCTTAATGGCCCACATTATAAAAGCAACTTGTCTGCAAAATTGCAAGTTCCTAACTAGCGGTAAGGGCTCTGCGTTGGTAGTCAGAATAAGTTACTATGATAAATGTAGGATTGATTGCAATCTAACGTGAGGGACGTTTAAGCCCCTTCCCTCATGGCTAGGGTTATCAGACGACAGGATTTTTACTGACATATCCGGAATTTTTGGCCCACTGTCAGGGAAACGGTGAAAATTTTAATTATCAGGATTTTTTAAATTGAAAGATTGAAATTGAAAGAAAATATTTATTATATCTAAGCTACAATAATTATTTTTATTAATAATTCTGTTAACAACAACATAAAATATCGCTGCATTTACATGTATACCACAAAATAAACATTCAGACAAAATGGCAGTAAATTTTCTGAAAAATCTTGTACGTTTTCAGGAAATTTTATTATTTGATCTGGTAGGTAACCCTAGTTATGGCCTACTTTAAACCATGGATAGGACTTTTTGGCGGGAAATGCGAAATGACGTTAAGTTTTCGTTTTATTTTCAAACCCCTTGACTATTAAAGGGACAAAAAAGCCAGGAAAACAATATGATAACAATAGAATCTATTGTTTAGCGATTCACGTTATATAAATCGTGTATTTAGAGTTTTATTGAATAATATCGCTGGCGTTTTGTCCAATAATGATCAGCCTAAATGCACTAGTGAAGTGAAATTAGATGAAAACGTGTCTCAAAAAATCCATGAGAAGTTTTTTTTAAATTCTAGATAAGCTTGTGTTTGACCACAATCTCACCATGGTAAGTGATGATGTGGCCGAAGGTACCACAAAGTCTAGATGGGAACTGGCTCTCAAGTGCAGCTGTCGGAACACACCGATAGGTGCTCGGCGACAGATTTTCAACTTGAGGGTGGTAGCCAGCCAGTCGGGTACTACAAAGTACCCTACCACCGTGGACGATGACTAACCTAACTGTGAATGTGATACTATCAGTCATTAGTAAGTTTATCAATCAGCCAAAGGTTATTGGAACGAAGTTCCTTATCGCGCGTTGTGAAAGGGGGCTAGACGGAAAAAAATCTTACGACAGTTTTAGTGTCACTGTCACTTTATTGTAAGCTGTGCGGCGTGCGCATGTTTCTCTGTCTGTCTCTCTCTCTCTCTCTCGCTCTCTCTCTTATAGAAAGCAAGCCAGATATTTTCATTTCTATTTATATATATATATATATATATATATATATGTAAACAGCAATTCTTCTTTATTTACAACAAATATATATATATATATATATATATATATATATATATATATATATATATTTTTTTTTAATATATATATACTCTCTCGACTTATATAACTTCGTTCCATTCGGGTGTCCCTTGAAGTCCCTCTCAAGTTTTTTTTATAAGTATAGATTTTATGTTACTTTTCAATATGATACCTATTATAAGTATATGATTGATTGCAAACTGTAAGTGACGTTTTAGCCGTTTCACTTGCACTATAAAACCAATCCCATCCAAACCCCTTCGCAGCTGCATGTGATATGAAACTAAACAAGGTAGAACTCAGTTGGAACTTTAGTGCTCCGTCGCTACCAACTTATTCCACGTGCTCATCACTCCATTACCTTTAAATCTCAATCGGTCTTGCTTATTTATACCTAACTATACATTCTGGCGGCCATTTAGTATCATATTTGAATATTAGCCCCTTTGCTCGAAGATGGGCAGGTCGTACCAAAAATAATAGAATTTCAGCCCTCCGATTACGTATCCTTGTTGCAGTCTGTTTTATATGTGGTTACTAGAACGTAATAAATAATCTGAAAACTGTAAACCGTTTTCAAATTGAAACTGATTACAACAAGTACGTAATTAACTCGTTGGAATTAAGATTCATGTTTTTTTTTCCTTTTTATATGTAGTTTTTAACAGTACATTGGTAGTGATGTCAACAGACAATCAGGTTAGTTCTGGTCAGATTAAAGCCTTATAAATAAATTATATCCTTCACTGAATGCTTAAAAATTTATAGATTTGAACTACCTTTGCCTCTGCTTCCGACTAATTTTAGCTTTTATCGCATAAAATTGTCCTCAAAATAAATAGTTTTTCTGTAAAATTGCCTTCATTGGATGAGTAAAATACTCTTAAAAACAAAAAAATCTTTCTTATCGCTTTGAAGTTCATTCAGTTTTACAGACCTATATATTTCAAGTAGCAAATGGATGAGCGTAAGTAACTTTCAGAGAGCGCGCATCATTAAACTGTATAAAATGCACCATCATATTTCCAAATTAGTTTAACGTAAGTTTCCACGTTGCTCATAAGTTTCACATTAGTCAAATAGTATATTTACGAGAAGGCATACGCGGCATACGACTCTAATACCAACTTCTGCTCATTACAACGAGACAAAGAGCTATGCATAAAGATCTGCAACCAAGTTTGGCAAGGTATATTTATACCACATACCACTACAACCTGACCTCTAAGAAACCACACAACATCCCACATTTATTCAGGTTACAGTTTAAAACGGGAGGGCGAAAAGCTCAATTTAAAACGGTCGTATATTTTCACGTTCAGAAACGTGGCGGGAAGGCAAATGCAGCGCGGCGTTCGCAATCAAGGTAATGTTGCCAGCGTCAGGTGCGTTCCGTGGCGGCTGGCCGCGAATTTATAACGGCAACACTGACAAGTTGATTTATACGCGGGAAGCATTTTCGCGGTTTCCAATTGTGAGATATTCCGTTGTACGCATGGTAATGTTTTGTATCGGCCAACTATTTTTCACGTTTTATTGGTTCTGCGTGATACATTTCCATGGTCATTTAGATTTTATTGGCTGAAGTAAATAATGTTTTACAACAGTGCTTATAGAGGTTAGTTCTTTGCGATACAGCGAGCAATTTTGGGACCATAGAGCTGATAAAAATGGTATCACGAATTTCAATATCTTGGATTATATCTATACTAATATTGTAAAATGGTAAAGTTTGGATGTAGGAGGCAAGGATATTACAAAGATCCTTGGTAGGAGGAAACTATTGATCAGATTCTGAAAACAATTTAACTAATTCTTATCATCCCCAAGCTACATTACCATTGTTCATCTCAAATATTAAAATAAAATAGTAATTTTATAAACAGATCCGTCATCTCTAAATCGATTGCGAAACTTCGACGTGCATCTACTCCTAGTTTTAATCCTTTGTTTTGCGAGCTATCGTTTTGTCACAACTCCCAAGATTGATTGTTCCGAACGTAACATTGACATTTTACGTTCCGTCTTACGTAACCGTGTCGTTATGTGTAAAGGTCTTTATGAACGAGTATAATGTTTAGCATGTCTATCGTGAAACCTAATCGATTAAGAAAAATAAGAAATCGATTACAGTTGAAATAAAACATTATTTTGAGTTGAACTTTTTTGTATTGTGTAAGTACCTAACTTCATGATACAGTGTTTATTTTACGTTTGGAATATTTTGATATTGAAAGACAAGTATTAAATCGATTTTCACACTCAGGTTTTAGGTACCGACTACCAAATGTTTAGGATGCTAAATCTAACTCAGAGTTTGATTTGGCATCCTAAACATTTGGTACGCACTTGGGAAGTGAAGTGACATTCGAAGTTTACAGAATGCGAAATTGATATCTCACCTGAGATTCAGTTTTCGACATACACAAACGTTCTTACAGAATATTACTACAAGTTCGCGCGGTGCCTCGAGTATTATACAAGTAAGATCGGTCACCCCACGACTAGAGGTAGAATGACATAAGACTATGCCATTCATAAACATAATTTGAGTGTGTGTTGGATCGGTTGATCACAAAATAAAGTTATTATTTTAATACTTTGTTTAAAATTATATAAAAAATCGTCACGTCCCCGTCCCGCAAGAACTAAACTCTAACCAATGTTAATGAATTTGTATTTCATAAGCAAAGGATTGATGGATGCTGAGTAAGTTTCCGAACAACTGAGATGAATAGCACTGGGTGCTGTCAGGTACTAGCGGGGACTAGCGGGTACTAGGGGGTACTCCGTGAACCGTGAATGATAATAATTTGATGTATTATTGTGTTTGTTAGTGCAAGGGTGTTATTTGCATGTTTTTGGAGTATTATGGGTTCTTGATGAACGACAAACTTTACTTTAGCTAGGTTTATGTTTAAAAAACCGGTCAAGTATGAGTCGGACTGGCGCTTTCGTACAAACTTGTGGGTATGTAATTAGTTCGTTCATCACGGTAATCGAGTCTCGAAGATTTTTTCAAATTTTTCATGAATATAGGTAATATTCCAATTAGGGTACGTTAAAATGCTTTCCCTAGGGTTAAATAGTTAAAGAATTGTATCCATGTAGCGATGTCTGTCACATCACATAGATAAAATAACAAAGCGCGTCACCATGACAACGGATGACAGATGTCATATAACCTACATCGCGCTAGTGAAGTTTTCTTAGGACTTTGCATATTTATATATCCTTTTTCGAAGGAATGAACCGCCTCGCTCCTCCATATTCCCATACCAAATTTTATATTAGCCGTAAAGACCAAGTAGGTACGTACAGACTACAGTTACATTCGCTTTAATATATAATAGATATTAATTATTAATTAGTACGCCATATTTCTCTGCCCCATAATTACAAGCTTAATTTTAGCCTTACTTACAAATAAAATAATGCGATGTAAAAGCGAAATAAAAACGATATAGTAGAGTTCTCGTAAGAGCTAAAGGCACTCCATTAAATTGCCTCGTTACGGAGTTCAGAGTGTAATGAGACGGGCTGCAATCTGAAAAATGTATATGTTAATGTTTTTGTATTGTAATGCTGGGTACACACTGCCGGCGCTGGCTGTAGGCGTTGGGAATTGAATTTTGCGTATTTTGTGGAAGCATATTATGTGGGACTGCACGCAAATTTATTCATAAAATTTTATTTATACAAAGCTTTTAAACGAATAGCATTGAGTTTTTGTCTTTTGATAGAGGATAGCAAATTAGTGAAAATATTTGGTGTAAAACTATCACATTTATAGTATTAGTCATACCAATAACATACTGTGTTAATAAAATATGAAATAGTCCTCAAAAGTCAGTTTATTCATGAAAAAAACACTTATAACGCCTGACCTATTCGCTGCTACTACGGGCATAGATGTAATGTAATAAGATCATCAAATTTTTTTTTCATTTTTAGATTTTTGTCAGTTTTGTTATTATTTTTAATCCTAATTAGCAAAATTATCAGATTGAAAAATTAACTTACAACAAATGTACAAAATAATGTACAAAATAATGCCGCTGCTGCCGATCGGCAAGGTTCCTAGTAGGCTGGCAGCGTTTCCTCTTTGGATAGCCAGGCTGATGCGTTGGCGGAAAAAGGTCCCCGCCCACCGGTCACCCGAGGCCTCGATTATTTTTTTAGATAAAATACTTATGAAACGACGAGCTTCAGACCCCCATGGACCCCCATGGTCTCGACCGCAAAAGGCATAAATTGATAATTTTGACAGGCGTTTTTTTTTTAATTAAAAATTTAAAAAAATTATGTAGGTTTAGTGTATTTCCAAATATTACTTACCAGTACTATTCCGGCTCTAAACGAAGTTATAATTTTCTCATCGTAAACTACAAAATGCGTAATGTTCAACTGGAAACAATTTAAGGCGTCTGCTTGCGGTAAAACAACAGCTGCACAACTTTTGTTTGCCCATCTGCTGAGGGCTTAATCTTGTGGAAGATTGCGCTAAGCCATATAGTTTGCGTTGCGTTCAACTTGCCGATTGTGTATACCAAACTTTATAATTTAATGTTGGTTTTATTTTACACGCAAAGGCTTGTTTTGTAAATGGACTATTTCTATTTGATTTCGGGTTTGCTCGGGTTATTGGTAAATCAGATTTATTTAATAATTGTGTAGTTATACTACATTTTGTTATACTAGATATGGAAGAGTGGGGCCGTAGCTATCGGCCACATAATCATACGGTGAGGTTGCGGGTCAAACAAATTTGTGTTCATCTAAAACTTTTTTTTCAAAGTCAAAGTCAATGTCGAAGCCATTTATTCAGTATAGGCCCTAGAAGAGCACATATGAAGGTCGAATTACAGAGGTTACCACCGGTCCGGAAGTCAGCCTTCAACTGAAAAGAACCTTTAGTATGAGAATTTAGATATTCTGACTACCGTCGCGTATGATTATATATATTATACCAGGGGGATTGCCAATGTGTTGTACACCTTAATATAATGCCTTAAAACTGACTCTCATGTGCAAAAACTAATTAAAGAGCAGACATAATAAAGCACAGAATCAACACCGCCGCGGCGCCGGCCGGTGTAGAGCGAAACGTTAAAAAAGCTGAAAAAACGTGTTGTCGTTAAACCGTGGTTTTCATTTAAGGCTTTTAATTAAAGACGTTTCAAAGAAGTCGCCATTAATCCACTGTTTCCCGGGGAAATTAAAGGGGTCCCGTCTCGAAGACATACCAAACTGACAGAGTGGACTATTCTAAACTAAAAGTTTAAACAATGGTAAATTGAATATATGTGTTTTTCTGTCAATCAGTACATCTTTTTATTACAAGCTTTATATTAGCTTGCAATGTATGTATGTTTGCAATAATCTTGCAACTCAATTTTGAAGCAGATATCTTTAAACGATTGAGCTGAAATTTTGTATACACGATGAGAATGCATGGTTAGCTGTGTGACGTCATTCTAAATCCAACATGGCGGAACACCTAAGATAGCGGACTATTTTTTTTTAATGCAATACTGAGCTAAGTTTGCTGACAATAACTCGTAAAATAAAGTGACGTCAATCTAAATCCAATGTGGCGGACTTCTAAAGATGGCGGACTAAGTTTTTTATGCTTTCCTACAATATGGGTATCAAATGAAAGGACTTGCTACGAGATGAACGGATGATGCTTGTTTTTAAAAAGTTTTTTAACGATTTTTTTTTCTTCTTCTTTAGACTTCTTATACATCTTTCGTTCTTCAGTAGACTATCATCTTACTAATATTATAAATGTGAATGTTTGGATGTTTGTTACTCATTTACGCCAGAACGGCTGAATGGATCTGGATGAAATTTGGCTTGGACATAGATTATAGTCTGGAATAGCATATAGGCTACTTTTTATCCCGGAAAAAGATAAAATCCCTCGGGAACGCGGGTGAAACCGCGCGGAACAGCTAGTTTTATATATTTTTTTATTCTTCAGGTAAATCTTTTCATGAAGTATCATAATAATTAGGACGGTGATGCTACACTGTCGCAAAACGATATTTATATAGAGTTTTGCATGGAATACTAGGCTTGTAACGTCATGAATATACACCATCCAAATATCTACTCTGTCATCAAATTGGTACTTACAAATTCATGGTAAGTATGAATTTTACAACGTATTTTCACTGAGAACGTTTTATTCACTGGTTAGTGTAAGTATTTTTTTTTAAATATTTTACCATGTTTAGATTATATTTTAGATACCCAGTTATTATTTTGTACACCTCGCACAAGTTAATATGGCGACGGAAAAATAAAAAATCTATAAATAAATAAAATAAAAATAGCCTTTATTTCCTAAACTAATTACAATATTTTACATTTTGATCTTATAACTACTAAATAATACATCAACTTATAAATAAAAAAAACTTATGGTGACATAGGCCTCCTCGAATTCTCTCCATTTGTTTCGGTCCAGTGCTGTTCTTCTCCATCCCTTCGGCAGATCGTTCTCCCATCTTCTTATCTGCCTTCCTCTATGTCGCTTTCTATGGAAAAATAAAAAATCTATAGGTACATATAAATCAAAAGTATCTATTAAATACATAATATATGATTTTGAAGACGCATTTGATCTTTAATCCTACTAATCCCACTAATTATATAAATTATGTAACTCATACAAAATATTCATTGTTCTATGGTCCGCCCTGTGACAAAAGTACAAATTAATAAGAATCACCTAACGACCGTATTTTTCTTGACGAATCCCCTTTTTTTTTCTTTTTTTAGCTGGCAGTCAGTCGTAGCTGGTAGTAGTGGTTTCTACTAGTCAATGGTTTAAAAGAGTTTTAACTCGTTCCGGGTGTTGTCGAGTGGGAAACTCCTGCTTACTGTGTTTTACGTTGGTGGAAACTTTGTTCCTTGTCAGATTGTGTTTTGGTCAGTTGTGTTTCGGTTTATTATTTAATATGAGTCTACATTTGTTACTGGAATGGAGAGATATGTCCTTAACTAGTTTTCCGCCCCGCAGTTTCACCAGCCTTCCCGGGATATGTGTTATTCCAGGATATGATCTACCTGTGTGCCGAGTTTCATTAAAATCCGTTCAGAATACACTTAAACTGAAATGACTCCGGTAAAAATGTCAGCAAGGCAATATTTTTCTACGTTTCTATTCATAAATAGTTACATTTACTTGAGTATGGGATGCAAGTGCACAGAGAATTCTACAACCTTACAACCACTGTTGTCTTCCATGTAATAAGCCACCTTATACTAGGGATCTTATTTTTTCCCTGGAATAAAAAGTATATGTTTTATTCCAGTATATGGTCTATCTGTGTCATCTGTGTGCCAAGTTTCATAAAAAATCGTTCAGCCGATTTTGAGTTATAAATGGTGTAACTAACCCGAATTTTGTATAATAAGATAAAAGCTATCTGAAGTTTTGAGAAAATATAAGAGCTGTATACACTACTAGTACGGTAATTGTTTATTAGAATTAATAAGTATATACCTATGTGTAACTCAGTCTAAGTGCCGACTTTATATGGGCCTATTGCGTTAGCTCGGCTCAATTGCATTCACTAAGCGATTTTAAGGGCGACGCACCATGAAGTTGTTGGGTGATTTTTATTTATAAATTGACAAAACTCAAATATTTTTTTGATAAAGTATAATTAAACGTGGATCCAAAAAAAATATATCAGCGTTCATGTATTGTGATAATTATAATTTCTAAAGTTCTTATTACTAAGTAAAGAAGAGAAGACTTTACACATTTATAAAACTGTAGAAACGTTTTTTATCGTTTTTTCGTTTTTTTTTTACAAAATATTCTTTGACATCATGGTTGGAAAAGGAAATTAAATAAAGTTTTCTTTTGAATTATTTCAATAGTGCTTCGTTTCGATAATAAAAGAATATGTAATTTAAAATATTTCATCCAAATAATATTATGAAAATTTGACGCAAAATGTTTATATCCAATCATTTGTCGAAAGACCCAATGCAAACTTGTAATACTTTAGCAAGTGTACGTTTATCCGAAAAGTCTATTATGTTACGATATTAGTATTCTACTCTGACCGAATTGTTCTCTTTATATTCTATGCGTGTTGTTCACAATCCCCGGATCGCGACTAGGTGAAACAGAGTTCGTGCCGATTTGTGAGAATCGATTCGTAATACGTTACTATAATCGAATATAATCGGACGAGCTATCACTTCGTATTCAATTGTTTTTGAAAACTATTTTTTTTTAAGGTTTTTGGCTTGGTATCTAGACCCTTAAGCCATTTCTTTATTTTGAATATTCATATTTTATGTTATAGTCACGTTTTATTGTCACTTTCACTGTAAAGTCTAGTCCTCGTCCGTCCAAGTCCGATGTAGGTTTCGTGAAATTGGCGGCTATTCCACTAAAACCTTTCACTGAATTTTGGGGACAACCTGAAAAGTCATGATACACGCTTTCATTTCATTTCACTTCACTTGTGCACTTAGATTGATATTTATTGGACATACACGAATTTAATTAAAATAAAACGAAAACGCAACATCACTTCGCAAGTTCCCGCCAAAAAGTCCCTTTGAAAACCTTATTCACTATCACTCACAGTGATGCCCTATGTTCTATTGGTAACAAACTAATGTTGATTTTAAATTATTATATTCTTATTCTTTTCATTTTGTCCTGTATTAGTATGTTTCGCCCAACAAACTGTGTAACATAATAATTAATGTAATTTCTCATGTAAGTGAATGTAATTCTTATGAGAAATAAAGTTATCTCAAACCTCAAATTAGAAGTGGTAGAAAATATGGGACAAAAAACTAACACTCATTAATAGTTAAAAGAAAATAATCAAAATCAATTTTGATAGCGAATTTAATTGAAAGAAAGCAATTAGATTATTGTTTTTATATTATACAAACATGAAATTAGTATTTTTTTTTCCATATGAGCCGGTTAAAGTAGGCGTGTGTGTCAAATCGCAGAAGCTTATAACTAATAAGCTAAATTTATCTATATCTCAATAAATAAACAACTCTAAGAGTTAGGTAATATGGCTCTAGTTGGAATGGCAAGTTATGCAATGTAACATGATATATCAAAGTTGCAAGCAAGTGGACGTACCTATTACTCCTTGATCGTGAAGCGTATCGGACCGCGCCTAATTGCAGTGCTCTTGACGTATAGCTACGAATACATGAAACTTACATTTCTTTTAAAAATAAAGATATAAATAGGCAAAGGCAACACAGTTCAGTACCTTTTTCTGCTCTATTTGTCAACCAATATTCTTAGTTTTTGTTTATTTTTTAGCTTTTTTTATCAATAAAAAAATGGAAGCAGTTGTTTTTTTTCAAATTCATATGATTTAAAATTTTGATCTACGAATTGCTACGAAAAGTCGTAGAGGTTCTACGAGACTGCTACGCTGTTGTTCTATATGCCTAAAATACTCCCATATTTTATGGAAGACAAAAAATCTAAATATCACCATCTTTCTAATATTATAAAGAGGAAAGATTTGTATGTATGTGTGTATGTTTGTAACAAATAAACTTAAAAACTACTGGGCCGATTTCAAAAATTCTTTCACCATTTGAATGCTACATTATTCCAAATTAATATTGGCTATAGTTTTATCCTGGGATAAGATAATATCAAACGGGAACGCGGATGAAACTGCGGAGGACAGCTAGTTATTTATAAACATTTAAGAGATTGATAATGATATAGACCATAAATATTTTATTCAGTAAATATTTTTTTACTTTCTTAATAAACGGGAAAGCGAAACATACAAGTTTCAACTTAATTATATTACTCTATTATGTTTTAAAGTAAATTCGTAGCTCTATCTTAAGCATAGAGTAAAATTTCTTACTACACATGTGCTCGCTTCATACTTGTTAGAGAGGTAAATTATATTTAAATATGCTATTTTTAGATTTGGGCAGTCGGTACTTGCTTATTAAGTTTTATTTAGGGTTCTTTAGGCTAGACAATTTTAGAAGGTTTTGTCCAATTTTATGGTTAATATAACAGTAAAGGTTTTAAAGGCGTCTTACAATGAGCTTGAGCTTCTTGTGAAGAGTACCCTCAAGTTGAAATTCTGTCACCAAGCACCTATAGGAAATGCGAAGGAAACCGCGGGGGACAGCTAGTAATATATAAAAAAAATACCGATATAGGTAGAGGGGAAATCCCTATTCTGAAATAGTGGCCTATTTCGAACCGATAACAAATGCGCAGAATAACGAATGAGTAGCTTAACAATGAAATTAATAGCATGATAGCTTATAACGTTATAGCTAAAGTTATATAGCATATAGCTAAGTCAAGTGAGCACGGCACGGTCTTGCCAATGAGCCGGAAACTATAATGATACAATGTATAGACCATAGAGTTTTTATGTGGTATAAATATTAGTTTTTATGTGGTATAATTTTGGGTATCATGTGTCAAATCGCAATAATAAAATACAAAGAGCAAGAGCATGACCTATCTATAGTTACCCAAAAGAGACTCACTATGGAAAAATATAATTACAGTGGCTAGTGATTAATGTATAGATAAAGTCAAAATTTTTTAAAAAAACAGTGATAAAATCTCGTAAACAGTATACTGTCGGAGTTATTGATTTTTAGTTAAAAAATATATTAATATATTAAATATAATATATTAATAACATAAATTTTGATACATTCATGTCTTTCTTATCATAATGGATTTAAAGAACCAGTATCTAGAAAGTCGTTACCAAAAGGTCAATTAGGTTTTGACTACAACATTCTGAAACTTTTTAACCCTCAAAATATTATAAAGTACCTAGCAAACAAAATCCGGTCTATTTATCCTCAACGCGAGTATACAAAAAGTTTAAATGGGTGTGAAAACATAAATTTTAAATTACTGTTATGTACAACCACCAGCTATTTTTGCAAAGAGGGGCGCGCTCCGCAATTAGATACACCTCGTTAACCTCGAGATCAAGACCTAATGAGCCACGTATATGGTTTAGTGCACTCGGAGGATCAAAAATTATAATCCTACTTCACCAACGAAATAAGAGACACGGCAACTTTAATATCTAACGAACGAAAAGATCATCTTATATTGGACATGTCGACAGCGATGACAACGGCTTGACGGTTTGAATGACACGAAACTTTTGCCATTTAATTATACAAAAATGATATTTATTGCCGCTGTTTAAGGTATGAAATGGAATAAATGTGGTAATGTTTGGTTATAATACCTGTGCACGGTGTTGGAGGGAATATTTTGATTTATGGGGGCGTTAACGTTTCAATATCGCTGAATATATTTCAAGAAACATGTTTGATAAAATATTACATTGTATTATTAATTTTTTAATACGTATTTCAATAGTTACTAGTAATATAAATGACTGCGGTCTGAAAAATAAATTGATACAATTTTGAAATCCTTTGTTCAACACAAAACGTACTTGAAATAACGAATTAAGAATCCATACCATAAAGATAAAATATGAGCTCTGCCATTAGTAATCTGATATCGATATCACATTGCTATAACATCGAAACGATAACTTACATTCCACATCGAATAATCCACACGAGCACTGAATTCAGCATTCGAAATTTGAATAAGCCCAACATTACAGTTCTCCTGCGTTCAAATTAAATAGCCCCCGTCATTTTTTATTCAAACGCTATATTTTTATGCCAGCTATATTAAATTCGGAGATTACAAAGAATAAAAAAGAAATAAACGTCAAGTGTGAGCCTTTAAAAGTGTGTACGGTGTGAAATGGAAGCTCAAATATCGTGGGGGATATTTCCCATGTAATGAGTTCTGTACGCCGGCTCGTGAGGTATAATTGACTTGCGTCTAGAGGCGTTGAAGCGATATCGATGTTAATTTTATCGATAATTGGATATCTGATGACATCATTTCCCCTAAACCAATTAAAACGTTTAGTAGGTGAATACTACTAACGGCTAAACGAGAATATCTGACTGATGAACTAACGCACAGCCTAAGCTCTGGTCAGTTTGTATGTATATTTTTTAACCAGTTTTGGTTTCACCCGCGTTCCCGAGGGATCATATTTTTTCCCGGGACAAAATGTATTCTATGTTTTATTCTAGGATATGATCTACCTGTATGCCAAGTTTCATCGAAATCCATTCGGCTGTTTTTGCGTGATTGCGGAATACATCCAAACATTTAAACATACAAACTTTCACATTTATAATATTAGTAGGAAAATCATAAGGATCGCGGGTGACACTGTAGAGCAAACCTAGTGAAGTAACAATAAAGTTTACACGAAATATTTGACTCTTAACGGATACACTGTAGAATAAAATTTATAAGTAGTTCACAATTACTGCTAAGAATATAATAATAAATGTAAAATCTTTTTAACTACGCTTATCGATAATTGAATCGATGCTTCAAGACATCCCTACTTGAATTAGACTGCGAGTAGGCTTTTTTATTAGCGTTACGCGTGCTTTAAAATGCGTAAAGTTGCTTATTAGAAATTAGGTTCGTCGAGTTAGGTTCATTTTACTCCTGGCTGAATGGGCCTGTAATCATGTTATGCCCGAGATTTCAAAAACTGAAATTGAGTACAGAAAAATATCGAGGCTTTACTTTATTTCTTTTTTGGTATGATGGATATTCTTTGAAATGAAATTAAATGAAATTGTTTATTTATCCAAATAGGCCTTCACAGGCACTTATGAATAGTCAGACTCTATGTAGCTTTCCGCCCCGCGGTTCCACCCGCATACCCCCTTTTGAACCCTTTAAGGGTTGAATTTTGAAAAATCCTTGATATTCGATAGTTATCATTGCCATAATATCTGAATTAAACGAATTTAAATATTTAAAAGAAACAATGGAACGTGAAATTGCTCTCCGAAACATTTACAACAATTCTCAATGATTTATTTAAATGTAACTAAGTATATTATAGCTCGAATTGGTCCAATAGTAATCTATTCTGGCTTGAATTGCAAATTCTGGGAAATCTGGCAAATTTTGCTAATTGCCTTTACTTCGGTGCGCCCCGTTACAAAAGTTTTTCGGGTACCAAATAACGTTTCGTTTCGATAAGTTCGTGATGTCGATTTTATCGACTTTAAATAATGAATGCAAGTCGATATTCGGGCTTTGAGTCCTTCAGTTTATTTTCTAAATATCGTATATTTTTATGCGTGTATAACAGGAGGTATTGTGTAAGATAGATAATATATAAAAAAATATAGAAAAAACTAGCCCCCCTTCTACTTCACTTGCGTTCACGGGAAAAGGAACCCTTTTCCATATTTGATAATGCTTTTAGGCGTTAGAATCCTGCTAATATTATAAATGTTTCACCCGCGTTTCCGAGGGATCTCATCTTTTTCCGGGTTAAAAAGTATCCTATGTCTTATTCCAGGATATGATCTACCTGTGTGCCAAGTTTCATCAAATTCCGTTGAGCCGTTTTTGCGTGATTGAGCAATAAACATCCAAACAAAACTCACAAAAATAACATTAATAATATTAGTAGGATCGGATAGCAGGATATTATAAACGTAGGATAGGATAGCAGCAAATCACGTCATTATATTGCTCTGTTGCTAGGTGAAAGAATATATACTAAGAATGTATATTAAGAAAGTATATTATGAAGCAAAAAGCACGCTTTTACGCGTATTTGAGAAGTAACTTTTAAATGCAAATAGAACAGCTATTCTTAGCAAGGTAGGTCGCAGTATTTCCACGCTCGTAGCATTTCGTAGACGTTCGTAGCAGTTTCGTAGAGGGAATGGCTCCTTGTATAGTTTATTAAAGTTCCTACTTCTATTTAAATTGAATTGTAATTTGGGTTCGAACTTGGAAGGCATAGGATGTTTATTTTAACCAGAATTTTGTGCACGAAAATGAAACTAATCTATACTAATATTATAAAGAGGTAAAGTTTGTAAGGTTTGTTGCTTACTGAAATCTAGCACCAAATTCCTACCAGTCATTTAATAACTAACTAAGAACTGGACTTGAGAGACAGTTCCCTTTTGCAAACACTACACCAGATATCATGGTGAGTTTACACAAGCCTTAAGGATTTTTTCTCATAATAAAAGTGTCTTACTGGATCAAAATGTATGTAAAAGTGGGATCACGAGTAAGTTTTTGAGGTATATTTAAGGTTAACGCAACCAGAGCCGAAGAAAGCGAAAGAGCCGAAGGAATCGAATTTTAGAATTACTTTTATGAAATCCTATGAAACCTCCACTTATCCGCGCTGAATCGGACGAATTGAAAACCGAGTTTCGTTACGAAATATATGAAAATTAATAATGTTTCGTTCGGGGCAGTCGATTCTTTCGGCATATACAAGTGTGCGATCAGCTTTATCGTGCCAGATATAGAATACAAACAAACAATAATAAAGCTTATTTCTATTAGATATTATTATAAAGAGGTAATGTTTGTGAGTTTGTAGAGGGTGACCTCTGGATCTACTGAACTGATTTTTAAAATTCCTTTACCAATAAAAAGCCACGTTATTTGTGAGTGTCATAGGCTATATATTAACCCGAAAAACAATAATTAGTTTCAAAAGCCAATATGTACCTAGTATCTTTACACACTATTCAATTCTGTTAATTTCGAACAATATGTAAAAGTATTTATTTAATAAACAAACAACATAAGGCTCCTTGCCTATACACTATAAGTATTGAATTTCGACAGAAACGAAATACATCCAAGCTCATATTACCCGACGCACTTTAAAAAGGTCTTTACCGTCTTTACGTTACAAACAATTTGGGACTTACCATCTCAAAAACATCGAGTGACAAAGAACTCTTCAAGTCTTTGATGTGAGCCGGCCCTTGTACCGACAAAATGGAGTCACGCGCGAGTTAAACGTCTCGATTCTCACCAACTCGATCTTGTTATATATCGAGTGATATCGATACTAGATTATGCTGAGCCGTGGGAGAAATGTTACTGATAACGGATTCGGATTTGGCTTCATTGGAATGGGGTTTATCAAAGTCAAAGTTAAAACCATTTATTCAGTTAAAACACTGTAAAGAATCTCAGTCAGCTTTGATCTTTTATATATTTTTATGATCTGACTATTTTGGCTTATACAATTCAGGATAAATAAACAATTGTACCCTAAACAATATCAATTTGAAGTGAATATGTTTTTTTAGGGTTCCGTACCCAAATAAAAATGAAAACCCTATTACTAAGACTCCACTGTCTATCTATCTATCTATCTGTCTGTCTGTCACCAGGTTGTATCTCATGAACCGTGATAGCTAGACAGTTGAAATTTTCACTAAAACAGATTAAAACAATAATTTAAAAAAAAACAAATGTACTGAACCCTCGGTGAAGAACAAAGAAAAAAATCTATTTTTTCCTCTTTATAATATTACTTTAGATGACGATGCAAAACTTTATCTTAGCACTGAAAATATCAAAAACCAAATTAACCTTATTACCATATTCGTGGTACCTATCGATAGGTTGTTGGTTGCGCCCGGCCCCCGGCGCCCGGCGCCCGTGTGAATCGGATTTGGGTTAAGTGTGTTCCAGCCTTAAGCCGATTGTACCTTTGAGTGAATGTAGGGGAATGACTGAATGTAACGTTGTGTGCAGGGCTTTATAGTTTCTACAAAATTGTATCGATTTTAAAATCTGGTGTCGTATTGCGCCCCAGGGTCCTTAAATTTTTTTCACGTTCTTTTTTATGTAAAAATTAAAAAAAATTGTAGTAGTAATGCGTGATAAATTAATGTTTAAAATTGTATTTACTAGAACTAGAAAATATTAACAATAAATAAAGTAAACTATGCTATTTTTACAAAGTAAATCAAAGAAAAAAATAATCTAATTAAATACCTAAATAAAAATATATTTACAATAAAAGATTTTCCCAATGGTCCATGGTACCCATAATGCTAGCAGTGTTGCCCCGCTGAATGATTAAGCTTAGCCTCTGGGCAAAAAGTCCCTAGCTTTCAAGTCCCCAGAGGCCAACACCATGCGTTTGCCTATGTCTTCAACTACACTTTTGGTGTCAGATGACCATGGGCCCATGGTTTCTGCCGCGAGCGCCGCAAATTCGTAGTCATCAAAATTAAAATCAAAACTAGAAAATTCAATTTATTTAATTATTTAAAAAATAATTAAAATAAAAAAAACGTAAATTTTAGTATGATAGCTAACATACGGGCTCTTTTGAAAAATAAAATGAACAATGTATTAAACATAAAACAAGAAAATGCAGATGTGAGGGCCCACAATGGCCCAGGCATCTCGCCATCAAGTGGAATCAGAATTGTTTGAATCTTAAATTATTATATAACAATTTTACAGTCCAGTGTCTCTTCATTACCCGAGAGAGACTCACAGTAACCCCACAATACAGGATCACTCCTAGTGTGGGGGGCAGAGGTTCCCTTAAAGGTACACTACCTCCTTAATAGCAATGTACCACATCCACCTACATCATAAGCTGTACCTTTGTACCATTGTTTTTGCTCAAATAAAGTTTTTATTATTTATATTTTTATTATTATTAAAAGCCCCAAAGGCCCCATTTTATTTCGAGTTAACTAAACAAATGAGGTTACACAAAATGCATTGTTCACGGAATTAGTTGTTAAAGTAATTCGTTTTGGATTCATGTTTAAGCGCCTTTTACAAAGCGATGTATTTGAGTCACGTCCGCCCGTCCGTCCGTCCGTCCGGCCGTCCGGTAGACACGTGTGGCAATAGTGTTACATACGGATGTAGAATTTTGTGATAAATTATTTGGTATAGTAAACTTGTAGTTTGCTATACTAAGGGTTAAGGAACACATTTGCATTCATAAGTTTTATAGGTTATTAAAGTAAGACATGAGTCGGAGGTTTCGTGAGAACTTGCCTTCTCGTTTTGTCTAATGTTTTTCATATGTAAATGCTCAAGTATAGTTTATTTTAGTTTGGGATCTCAAGAGAAAAACTACACTTGCGCTTTTAGACTTACATACCTAGATAGTTTTAGTTTATCATTTTTTTATTAATACGTGAAGAAAAATCTTTGTACCCCTTTTTCTCTTTTGTTTGTCAACCGCTTTTCTTATTTTGTATAGGAGCTTAATAAGTTTTAGTGTTATGAATAAAAAAAAAAAATTGGAAACAGATCTTTTTCTAAAAAAACAATATAGTTGAATTGCGAACACTGGTATACAGAAATATATACTATAATATAATAGTACATACAACAGAAGTTTGACAAGCAGGTTGGTCGCCTATTGGTACAGATGATAGTGTGATGATGATGATATCGAAGACGCACCCTACTCATTTTCCTAATCCCGTACAGTGCAAGCATAAATCCTTTGGCTAGTGTTGTAGTGCTGCATATTTTTATTTTATTTATTGGCTTTGTTTAATATCTTACATAAGATTTTTTTTAAAGTACTTTTGTATATTTTATTATTTATTATTTATGTTAGTTTGTTCTTAATTAAGGTTAGTATTATTAACTGTAAGGGCCGCCTTTTGCGGTGAAAGCCTCCTCCAAACCATTCCAGGTGACTCTATCTTTTGCCCGCCTTGGCCATAAGTTTCCGGCTATTTCTACGATGTCGTCACTCCATCTTTTGAATGGTCTACCCTTTCTTCTTTTTTTGTACATTGGGTACCAATTTGTGATGATTTGTGACCACCTTTCATCCCTAGCTCGCTGAATATGACCTGCCCATTTCCATTTTAATTTCAGGACCTGTTTGACCGCATCTCTCGCCTTAGTGCTGCATATCGACAGTGCTACAACACTAGCCAAAGGATGCACATTTGCATTGTAAAGGGATTAGGAAAATAAAAGCGTATTAAAAAGAGTGGGGCGCTTCTGTGGATATTATTATCTATAAGTAACTATCATAGTGAACATTCAAGAAAATAGAGAAATACACTAAGAATTAAGCAATGTATTATACTATAACTAGCTGTTTCGCGCGGTTTCACCCGCGTTCCCGAGGGATCTTATCTTTTCCCGGAATAAAAAGTAGCCTATGTGCTATTCCAGACTATAATCTATCTCTATGCCAAATTTCAACCAGATCCATTCAGCCGTTCTGGCGTAAATGAGTAACAAACATACATTCATCCAAACTTTCACATTTATAATATTAGTAAGATGAACAATTTTAGATACTTTTCTAAAACCTGTCAAATACCCTATTACGTATCACTTAATGCCTATTCAACTGATATGAAAACAATTAACACAGAGTACAATTGTTCGCAGAATCTCAACGTGATATCGAGTGAAATCTTGTGAACTTCTCAAGTATAGCTAACTGCAGGTAAGTTATACTTTGTTACACAAAGTTCTCACAACTTCGAGTTGGCACAATGCTAATACGGGCTTCGCGCTGAAACAATTATTATTTCGTTGCAACAATTAAGGATTACTAGTGTCTATGCTGCTTTTAAGATGTGTCTTTCTTTAGCATACCAATGGCATGTGGTTTCGCTTGCGATTTCGATGAACTAATGATTTCCAAAAAAAATATTGAAATGTTTGGTAATTTATTCCTGAAAATGTGTTAAACAGGCAAATATGTTATGTGTATGTTTTTTACCATATGGTATTGCTAATGTGTATAGGCGGTGGTATTCACTTACCATCAGGTGACCTGCCTGTCTGGTTGTGACTTGTCCATAAAAAACAATATCAAATGACTATATATCAAAGCCTCCCATCAAAATGTCACCATATAAAAAACTAATGGAGCGACTCTATTAAAAAAACGTCGTTAACAACAGCCTGTATACTCATTCAGCTTAATATTACATTTTTAAAACACTTACGCAAATTGAAAAACAAATTTTGGCCACTTCTCCCCGTATTTTCCTTTAGCCCAACGTTTCTTGGACAAATTTCATTAAGTTTCTTTGGAAACAGTCGTAACTTCAATTTAGTTTGGTAAACACTGGTCCGATGCTTGAGTCCGGAGTCCGGACAATATCTTCTTGTAACCTGTTACTTGAATGGTGGAAAACGTCTCTTGTCTTTACTTGGAAAAAACAGTGACAAACGAAATAAGTATACCTTTTTGTACGTTTTTTGATGCAGTGCATTGGGAATAGCGAATAATGCTAAAAAAGTCTCGACACCGATTTTGGTGCAAACTAAAACTGAATCATAAGAGTTTTGATAAAAAAAAAACTCAAACCAGAAATCGAACCCGTTGATTTTGAGAAAAATAAACACTCTGTAGGTATTATTACATCATCCGGTAATGTTGCAAACATTTACGGATTTCTAGGGTTATTAATTACACCTATAAAATATCCTTTTATATAGAGCCTAATAGTAAAGTAGAAAAATCAAGTCCTTAAATACAAACCTAAAACTCAATCCAATTTGTCAAGGAAGAGATATTTTTTAGCTCCAACCTTTAACTCGCCGTTAACTTCGCTTCAACAAGGGGATAATCAAATTTAGGAACAAAACTCAGTTTGCCAAGTCGACGTCCAATCTTAGTTAACCTTCAGTTAAATTAATTGTTGAAATTAATCACTGCTGAGTTTGAGGCACGCCGCTAATTGGTCACGATCGTGATTCGTGTGAAACTACCATTGTTTTTATTGAACTATTGCTAGTATGGTGATGATAGCTCAGCGGTAAAACGTTGAATACTGCAGCGAAGGTCGTGGGTTCTTGTGGTCTTTGTTGGCTTTTGATGAAGGAAAAGATAGTGAGGAAATCATAGCACGGTGGTAGGGTTGTCGTCAAGTTCTTATCGGTGTTGCGGCTGTAGCACTTGAGACAGACACATTAGCATCAGAAGGTAGTCACTTACCATCAGTTAACTCGAATGCTTATCAAACTACTGACTTAATAAATCAAGTTACGAAATTGATCAGTAAGTACCTACGAGTATATGACATTTGTAGTACCTACCAAGTACAGTTCTAAAAAAAGCGTGTCACTTTTGTACCCTTTTAATATTTGCTTATTTTTTAAGAAAAAATATCAAGGGCTTTATTTTACCTTTTTATCCACAAGATGTCTCGGGAACGCGGCTGAAACCGCGAGGGACAGCTAGTATAAAATAACGTGATTTATCGACATTCCTATTAGTCAAACATGGAAGTTATTTAACAATTAAAATTAATGGCGCTTCCAAATATTTTTAACCATAACTATTATTAATACAAGACTATTCGTTTAATCACAGTGCAATCGCATAAAACCGGCGCGTAAACGCCCGCTAACCGCGAGAAACTTTTAATTTTCGTGTTAACGCATAATTGCCCACGTAATACGCAGCGGGAGACCGTAAATCTGTCCGATTCGTTATTTATACGCGATTCTCGCTGTAAAATATAAGCGAATGCTACGATGTTTTTTGATTTAGCTCTTGCGATGTAAGTTGTTGCGTTTAATTAAGATTTTTAAGAGAAATAATCTCTAAACCTTTTAAAGAACCGCAGTATTTTGGTTATTGTCATAAGTAAAATTGAACTAATAATCTTAATCATCTAAGGATGACATGCGAGGAACATATTGAAGTAGCAAATGAAGAACTGAATCAGAACAAACGATTCGACTTAATAATCGTGTCGTAGGCTTGTAAATAACTATAAAATCGTAGATAAATAACATTTATTATGCTTATTATTTCGGTAGGGCGTGACGAGCAATATTGAATGGGTCATAACCCGTGGTCATAACGTTCAAATTAACATAAATGAGTCTATTATGCGTTCATTACAGTTTACTTTTGATGCAGTATTTTTTTATCTTTATTGTTATTTTATTAATTTCACTGTGATATTGAAAATATAATTCCCCATTTTTGAGATAAAAATGTTGGGTTTTTGTGAAAAGTGACCGTTGGCGTGGTTGATAAAAACCTGACATGTTCAAGGTCGTGTGTTCAATTCCCACCCAGGACAGATAAATCAACCCTCTTTGTGTGCATGAATATGTCAGTTTTTCTTGAGTATATGTAGTATATCAGTTATCTGGCTTATCAGTTGTCATACTCTGCTTAGTTTGGGATCAAATAGCCTGTTTGTCCTGGCCAATTTGCTACCGAATATTGTTTTTATATATCATGATCTTGTGAGGGTCGCAAGAAGCCACTGGATGCGGATAGTGCAAGATCGGCCATTGTCCAGCAGATGATGATGATGGTGATAACTTCATGGAGAAGGTAATAGTTTTTTTTTCTATAAACAAGTTTGTCTTTAGCCACAATCTGACAATGAACCTACTGATAGTCCATGCAACTGGCGGGTCACTGGTTTTTGAAATTGAAGGTAAGTAATAGGCTGGTTAATATTCAAAGAATTCTGAAATAGGCGTATACCGTAGGTCCAGTAGTAGTACGACAAACATAAGAGGGATAGAGGTGGGCGGGTCGTCTACCAAATGTACAAAAACACAATTTTCGAGATTTAATATCTAAAATTCGAAAATCAACACAAAAGGCGATGATAGCTCAGTGGTAAGTGACGTCGAATACCGCGGCGAAGGTCGTGGGTTCGAATCCTACAATGAGCTTGAGCTTTCGGTGAAGGAAAACATCGTGAGGAAACCATAGCACGGTGGTAGGGTACTTTGTACCGACTGGCTGGCTACCACCCTCAAGTTGAAAATCTGTCGCCAAAACACCTATCGGTGTGTTCCGACAGCTGCACTTGAGAGCCAGTTCCCATCTAGGCTTTGTGTGCTTACCATCTTCGGCCACATCATCACTTACCATGGTGAGATTGTGGTCAAACACAAGCCTATCCAGAATTAAAAAAAAATAATATGGAAATATTTCGAAAATGGTGTCCTTTTTATTGACCTCACCTATTCCACCCTTAAGTCTGTCGTACTACTTCCCTTACACCCTGTATATACCAAAAATTTCAGACAAACAAAACAGAAATATCGTATAATACATATTAGCATACAGCATACATAAGTAACGTAAATAGGTAGACGGGGTAATTGCTTGGAGGAGCTGCGGAAGACAGCCCCCAAGTTTATTAATGACGGCCTACCCTCCCTCCCCTATTTACAAGTCATTAACTGGGCCTAACAGGAACAATGTTTGCGAATATTTGCAACTATGAATTTTATATTGCTCTTAAAATTGTATTAAAAAAGTTATAATGCAGATACACAATTTTCTTGTGTAACAATCGAAGAAATGTCAAAAAGGTAGATATAATAAAAATATCTTGCACTACTCCTCCGCATTCCCGAGGGATCTTTAGAATAATGATCTATCTGTGTAAAAAAAAACATATTTTTTGCTATTCATGTAAGTAAAAATAATTCGAAAACCTAAAACTATTATAACATATTCGGTTATTGATTCTTAACAAACATACTTTCAGATTCTGTATACTAGAAATAATCTTATACAAGACGGTACACCAAATTATTTTTGTCACTCAAATATTTTCTTGAGTTTTTTTCACTGGCAGCTTTCGAAAACAAACTTTTAGATTAATGACTTGCAAATAAACCTCCAAGAGGGATGGAAACATCGACTATACCTACGCTATTCTTAACATTTTATTTGTTCAAAATTCAATCGAGATAAAAGGCGGATAAGGTATATAATTAAAGTTATAACTTTAAACATTTTTCAATAAATACAATACTGGTGTAGTTTATTTAGAACTACAGTTTTAGTAGGGGGAGTTACATTACTGCCACTTTAAACATTATCGTAAATACATAGTTAACTTAAAGATTAAGCATTGCCATTCAACGTGGCAATGCTGCCAGTCTTTTGGGAACGTTACCAGTCGACGGCGATGCGGAGGAATTCTTCGACGCACTTTTATAGTTTATTTTAGGTAGTTTTTAGATTAGATTAGTTTTAATATAGTTATAATAATGTAAATATTTTATTGATTTTATATAGTGTTAACTAAGTATTTAAAAAAACTGTACGGGTCGTTTATGCAATTTCCGCCTAGGACATAGGCACCTACAGTTATGTCATGAACAAATCTTTTTGTCCCGAGTCTGCTGTATGTGTTATCTAAAAAACCCGTATTATCTATCTAATACCTTTTAACGAGAAATTCTTGTATATATGTGTGTATATAAATATATAATCTGAATCTGGGAAACGGCTCCAACGATTTTCATGAAATTTAGTATGCAGCGGGTTTCAGGGGCAAAAAATCGTTCTAGCTAGGTTTAATTTTTAGAAAACGTCGTTTTATTAGTATTTTCAGGCAATGAAAAACTGCTACAATATCATTAGAATACGAAGGTAAATTTCACTTCCATCTACAAGATTAAAAAAGCTCAGGGGGAAATAGAGCAGACTTGAAACCAGAAGACCCCCAGATCGAGTTCAATGTTCCTTCTTTTGTGAGAAAAACTATTAAAATTTTACCCGGTCACCCTGGTACTTGTAATAGTAAGACAAGAGTAAGACATTTCAAAAGTCAATATAAGAAGTCATAACTCGATTGTAATGCCCTCAACTCACGACACTCCGAACTCTATTCTAGTGAAATTAATTTTGTGCCCGACAACACCGCTCGCGCCCGCGCGCTTTGTCACCGGTGCACTGTAGTTTATGATCATTCTTTTATATCCTTACCTGCTACCCGAAAGAGATTTATGTTTTTGATATTGTTAGGGAGGAGGAGGAGTCTCGTGTACGAGGTATTTTATAACGAATAGTAAAGTAGGTGAATTTAATGTAATAACTTAAATGTGGTGGGAATTTGCGAAGTGACGTTGCGTTTTTATTTTATTTTCAATAAATTCGTGTATTTTGAGTTTTATTGAATAACATCGGTGGTGTTTTGTCCAATAAAAATCAATAAGTGCACAAGTGGAGTGAAGTGAAATGAAAGCGTGCATCGTGACTTTTCAGGTTATCCGAAAAAGTCTGTGAAAAGTTTTAGTAGAACAGCCGCCAATTTCACTAAAGCCTGACCGGACGAGGACTACTAGACTTTATTGTGAATGTGATGTAACGTGACTATATGACATATGTATAAGAAGAATACCTATTTTTTTTTTTTTTTATGTCACTAGTGACAACGAGGCAGGCGGGTCACCTGATGGTAAGTGACTACCGTCGCCTATAGACATTGGCAATACCAGGGGGACTGCCAACGTGTTGTACACCTTATTACAATGCCTTAAGGGCAAGGGCAACTGGCTCTCAAGTGCAACTGCCGGAACACACCAACAGGTGCTTGGCGACAGATTTTCAACTTGAGGGTGGTAGCCAGCCAGTCGAGTACCACATAGTACCCTACCACCGTGCTGTGGTTTCCTCACGATGTTTTCCTTCACCGAAAGCTCAAGCTCATTGTAGGATTCGAACCCACGACCTTCACCGCGGTATTCGACGTCACTTACCACTGAGCTATCATCGCCTTATTACATACTTACTTGATACTATACAACGACGGGCCGGTTGGCGTGGTTGGTTAATATACTGCCTATCACGCCGCAGGTCGTGGGTTCGATTCCCATCCAGGACACACATTTGTGTGCATGAACATGTCTGTTTGTCCTGAGTCTGGGTGTAATTATCTATTTAAGTATGTATTTACAGTATTATATGTAGTATATCAGTCATCTGGTTTCCATAGTACAAGCTCTGCTTAGTTTGGGATCAGATAGCCGTGTGTGAAAAATGTCTGAGGATATTTATTTATTTATTTATACTAGCAAAATACACAAGACGTACTTGACGTCAGGTGCCGTAACAAAGGTAGTGGTTTGGAATTTTACAATGAGCTTGGAACTGCACGGTGCGGACTAAGCACGGTAGGGATTTTGTAAAAAGAGCATTTCACAAAGCTGTTTGTTTATTAAACAAAGAAAAGAATGTACAATGCAATTCACAAGTAATTAACAAAAAAGCAGAACAAAAACATTGTGAATTTAACGCGATTGAAGACACGGGTTCTTAAAGAGAGAACATGCATTTCACTAATTAATTTAATGGCAGCGCAGACGATCGCTTTTGGTTCGAGCGATTTGTGTGACTAACTTAGTTATAAATATTACTAGCGTTACTAGCTGTCCCCCGCGGTTTCACCCGCGTACCCGAAGGATCTTATCTTTTCCCGGGATAAAAAGTATCCTATGTTTTATTCCAAGATATGGACTACCTGTCTGCCAAGTTTCATCAAAATCCGTTCAGCCATTTTTGCGTGAAGGAGTAACAAACTTTCACATTTATAATATTAGTGGGTTTACTGCGCATTTGGAAGGAATTTGATGAATTCCCATGGATCCCATCGATATATTAATGCCAATCAAAGAAAAAGGTAAGAATGGATTTAATAAATGAGAGTGATAGATAAATCGGAGAGTAAAATATTGGCCACTGACTTCTGACTGACTAAAGTATGATAATAACTAGGTTTTTCCCACGGTTAAGTCTGCTATTTCACCATAAAAAAGTTGCCACTGTCTTTCCATGATTTTCATAACAATTGTTTTAGCCGTTTAGCCAGACATTCGAACTTATAATTACTATTGGATGTTCTCTGACAGCTGTCATAAAAGTTTTAACCAGGAAAAGGTGGTTTTGGGATTTAGCTCTTTTCATCGTATCTAGAAAAAGTAGTTGTATTTTATTTCACGTGTTGACACCAATATCGGACTATTTCATAATTTGGTGACATCCATCCAGAAGAATCAATGTACACTGTAATTTACTGCACACCTTTATATATCTTTGTTCCAAACTATTCAGCAGATTCTTTAGGGTAGCAAGTAGGTTGTCTGTGCTGCACCTAATGTTTTTAAATTCCCTGCAGCTACTAACGAGTGAATAATTTGTGCATCTGTTAATTAAGATTTAAAGCATAGTTTGCACTAAATTCTGTAACGTTATTTGCTTTGTTTCGATTCTTTATTTTTGCAGTATCGACTGCTTAAAAGTTGCTTTAAAATAAGGTTTTATGTAGCTTCCCAGCTAGCTAAAAAAATGTATAGCGTTCACAATTTGTAGTTCTAAAGCCATGTATTCACTGTGAAACATGTTTCAGATACGAATTTTTTGGAACAAAAAGTAGATGTTTACAGAAACAATGTTTCGGGGTCTCATCTCC
The DNA here is from genome assembly GCA_951361185.1 of Ochropacha duplaris. Lineage (NCBI taxonomy): Eukaryota > Metazoa > Arthropoda > Insecta > Lepidoptera > Drepanidae > Ochropacha > Ochropacha duplaris. The sequence goes on along the minus strand of OX592707.1, from coordinate 2,281,886 downwards.
TGGGGAGGTATTCCATAATATCGGCTTCGTTTGAAATAATTCTATAAATTTAAAAATGATATTGTCGTCTCATACTACCGCCATGTTTATAAACAGCTGAAACACGCGTCCACACTTGTATACAGCTGTAGCGAAACTGATTTGTTTCGGTGCTCTCCAATTTCATCGGGGAGCACAGAAACATGCTAGAAACACGTAGTGTTTACCGCAACAATTTCAAATGTTTCAGAAACATATTGATTTGTTTCAGAAACACGTAGATTTTTTTTCTGAAACAGTGTTTATAAACAATTGTTTCTCAGTGAATACATGGCTTAACACATGACTTTCTTACTGGAATAGATTTTGACACAGTGAATATACCTACTTATACAAGCCTTATGAACAGAAATAAGGTAGTTAAAGCCATTTCAATTTAGACCTTAATAGAGCAATTTTGTAGCTCAAAATCAGATAAGGGCGTTTTTCAAACCGATGGTTCTTGCCACTCAATGTTTTTTCATGCTAAATTGAAATCTATTTTCATCACCATAGATGTTATAGAAGCCCACAAACATAAACAGCTACAACTACTAGTCCAATAAAAGCCTGTAGCAGAAGCATAGTGCAAGTTAATTTATAGTGTTCCGCTTTGGTTAATTTAAATGTAAAATCTCAAGTCCGTACGAGACAAGACCGGGTTCATTCCCATTTTAATTAAAATCTCTTTGTGTACAAGCTATCTTTGTCTTTTGTGTCGCAACGGCCGGCTGTATTAGTAATTATATCAGTGTTAAATCAAATGGGGATACGGAACCGCGATGTTTTTATTGAGTTCGTGGATTAAATAGTTAAAGAAGACAAGATTGGGACTTTCATTGATTGAAAGTGTTTAAAAAAATTGATTATTTTTGGAAAGAAGGTCTGTCTGTTTGTCAAAAAATACGAGTAATCTCCAGTTACGCGTCGGAGAATTAGATGGAATGAAAAATATTTCTTGGATTTATGTGGATTTGAACGTATGTCCGCTAGATGCTTCGTGGTTCTTGACCCCTCGACCAGCATGTAATTTTTATAATAAGGAACTTCGTTCCTATCTGGTGTCCCACGACACCACACGGTTTTATTGTTGTAGAAACGTCTAGAAAATGGTATTGATAACTTAACTGCTTTGCTGAGTTTCTTGCCAGTTTAAGTGTATTTCGAACCAGTGGAAGAGTCAGTTAATCTTCATAAGTGCCTTACCAGGGCTTAAACTGAATAAATGAGTTTTGGCATTAAATTTGAATTTGATTCTAGTATTATAGTTATTACTCACTAGTTTTCTGCCCCGCGGTTTCACCCGCGTTCCCGTGGGATCTTACCTTTCTCCCTAGATAAAAAGTATCCTATGTGTTATTCCAGGATGTGAACTACCTGGGCGCCAAGTTTTGTCAAAATCCATACAGCCGTTTTTGCGTGAAAAAGTAACAAACATCTTCACAAACATCTTCACACACATCCAAAAACATACTTTCACATTTATAATATTCCGCGTAGTTTCATCCGCGTTCCCGAGGGATCTTATCTTTTCCGGGGATAAAAAGTAGCCTATGTGCTATTCCAGACTATAATCTATCTCCATGCCAAATTTCATACAGATTCATTCAGCCGTTCTGGCGTAAATGAGTAACAAACATACATCCATCCAAACTTTCACATTTATAATATTAGTAAGATTAGTAGGAAAGTAGGATGTTCAAATGAGTTTTTTCTTGTCTGAAACAAAAAAGAAATACATCAACTAAAAGCTTTTCCTTTAATAATGCAATACATAATATAAAGTATTAATTCCAAGTAATTAACTTCAGTGGAGGCTTAAATTATGGACAAAAAAATGTGAACTCCACCTGGACGGCATCCAATTATCTCATCAACAATTTTTAAAGGAATGCCTTGAAATTAATTGGGGACAGAAATGACTCGTTACGTTAATGGGGAAAGAGGGGCTCTTTAAAATAATTATATCTGACGGTTTTAGGGTTCCGCATCCAATATTGAACCCACGTCTGTTAGTCTGACAAGCCTCTATCCCGGTAATAGACAGTAACCAGTAACATTTCTCATAGCCAAGCCATAAATATATTTATACTAATATTATAAAGAGGTATAGTTTGTGAGGTTGTAGGGGGGTAATCTCTGGATCTACTGAACCGATTTTGGTAATTCTTTTACCAATAGAAAGCCACGTTATTTGTGAGTGTCATAGGCTATATTTTTATCCCGGAAAAAGAAAAGATCCTACGGGAACTCGGGTGAAACCGCGGGGTACAGCTAGTGTTTAATAATGCATGCAATATAACATTCCAAAAAATATTATCCCAAGATGATTTTCCATACGAAATATAGGTAGGTAAATACTCTAATACTATAAAGAGGTAATGTTTGTTTGTTTGGATGTAGGAGGTTATCTCCGAAACAAGGTAGTGATCCGATTTTGAATATTTTTCACTCGTAGAAAGACACAATATCGAAAGTGTCGAATGTGGTCCCGAAGTATAGGGAACCCTTAGTGCACTAATATGATTCTTACTTCACCGACTTTTACCGAGATATTTTGATTTTTCAACTTGTGTGTGGTAGCCAGCTAGACGATTACCACCGTGCTGTGGTTTCCTGACGATGTTTTCCTTCACCGAAAGTTTTTTAGGATTCGAACCCAGAACCTTCACCGCGGTTTCCGACGTCATTACCACTGAACTATGTAATATTAGTAAAACTTTTCGTTTAATATGTTTATTATTAATAGTCTCATTGATAACAACTGTCACTTTTTCCCTCCTTATTAAAGTTAAAAGCTCTTTTGTCTCAATTCTCCCGCACTTCTCTCTCTAAAACTAAGCCACTGACACAACGCGAATCAAACTGTCCCTAATTATAGGAAACAAACTAACCCGCTACCACGTTGCCAAATCTCACCGGAACTCACTAACGAGCCGCTCAAGCCGGTAATTGGCCCAATATCTGCTTAGTCACGTTCGTGCAAAGGTCGTCAGTTAATGACATTCACCTACAACTGTAACTGTGCGAGTTATTGTAGTAGTATGGGCATGTTGAGATTCCTTTTGATTAAAACACGTTTGAATTATTTGTTGTTCTATTTTTGAAATTTTGATTGGAAGTAATTTATTTAAACTCAGAATTTTCTGATTTTATTCTCATTTAATAAACTATTCGTGCTTCAAATTCTACGAGTAAACCTCAGTAACAAAAACAGAAGGTAAAGAATTAAAAATAAATAATTTATCCTGAACTCAATTTCCGTCACAGTTGAATTGTTTCCAACAAAAATGGCGTCAAAAGTACCTCCTCGATGGAAATGTCAAGAGAGTCCGGTGCTGATTATAAGAGCCATCTCAGACTCAATATTAAAAAACAAAATACAATTGTGTCTATATCAAGCATATAAATGTATCCCATTATTTAATAGTAGGTATCTAGTAATTCGCTACCTACTACTACTGATGATTTGGCATTTGATTGCAATTACCTATATCTAAAAAATTACATAGGAATCATTCAAATTTTAGAAGGAAACTAGCTTTTGAGTGCCACTGCTGAAAGTGATTTTAATGCAAGTAGTACCAGAAAATTGCTTGAAACTGTCGCAACAGTCAGCGCCCGTAGTCTGAGATGTCCCTTATAGCCAAAGGCGTTTGGTTATTTCAATTTACGTTAAAAAAACACAGCATTTTCCCTAATATCGACCTTTGAGTGTTCACGGGTCGGTGGATCTTTTATCTAGGTTGTAATTTTCTTGTGGAAATATTTATTATTTCCAAAAAACAGGTAAGATTTGTTGGTGGCATTGTGTTTATTAATTAAAAACAATTTTGAGCTATTTATTATTTTATTTATTTTGGAACGAAGTTCCTTATCGCGCGTTGTGAAAGGGGGCTAGAAGGAAAAAATTCTTACGACAGTTTTAGTGTTACTGTCACTTTATTGTAAGCTGTGCGGCGTGCGCATGTTTCTCTGTCTGTCTCTCTCTCTCTCTCTCTCTCTCTTATAGAAAGCAAGCCAGATATTTTCATTTCTATTTATAATATATATAAAAAAAAATCTATTTATATATATTGTTTTTTTTATATATATATACTCTCTCGACTTATATAACTTCGTTCCATCCGGGTGTCCCTTGACACCTCTCAAGATATTTTTTTGTCACTAGTGACAAAGAGGCTGGCGGGTTACCTGATGGTAAGTGACTACCGTCGCCTATAGACATTAGCAATACCAGGGGGATTGCCAATGTGTTGTACACCTGGTTACAATGCCTTAAGGGCAAGGGCTACTGGCTCTCAAGTGCAACTGCCGGAACACACCAACAGGTGCTTGGCGAAAGATTTTCAACTTGAGGGTGGTAGCCAGCCAGTCGAGTACCACATAGTACCCTACCACCGTGCTGTGGTTTCCTCACGATGTTTTCCTTCACCGGAAGCTCAAGCTCATTGTAGGATTCGAACCCACGACCTTCGCCGCGGTATCCGACGTCACTTACCACTGAGCTATCATCGCCTTGCCGGTGCTTCTCAGTTGAAGGCTGACTTCCGAACCGGTGGTGATTTCTGTAATTCGACCTTCATAAGTGCTTCTAAGGCCTTAACTGAATAAATGGTTTTGACTTTTAAAAACCAATATATATATATATATATATATATATTTTTTTTGTTTTTTTTAATATATATATACTCTCTCGACTTATATAACTTCGTTCCATCCGGGTGTCCCTTGACACTTCTCAAGTTTTATATTTATTACAGTGGTTCTCTTGATACATCTTCCAAACCACTTTACAAATCCACCTGCCTCAAAAATCAAAATCATAACTCATTTATTCAGTAGGCCTTGGTAAGGCACTTATGAACGTTACAATTGACTCTACCACCGGTTCGGAATACACTTAAACTGACGAAGACTCCGGCAAGAAACTCAGCGTGGCAATGTGTGGCATGCATAAAACCTATAAAAAAGTATATCTTGATTATATTTGCTGAAACACGCTTATTATCAAAGCTTGTAAAATAAATATTCTTTAGTACTTGAATGTGCCCGCATTTCTAAGGCAGTTGCTCAAGTGAGTTCACCCATTTAGTTACATCAGCACCGCGACCGTGCGACCAAATGTTTACCACGCCTGCACCGACCTATACTTGACAAACTTTGGACTTGACAATTTATGGATGAGTCTGTAATTTTAACAATATTGCTGGTAAATAAATTTGTTACATTTGGCTGAACATTTATATATCCTATTAGATGACCCGGTGACGTATTAACCAACCATTTATTTTTTTATAACTTTTGATCACCGATTATCAATCCGAGGCGATTTTCATACAAAATAACCAGTCCGTATTAGAGCGAAAGAAACAAAAAAAAAAATCAAATCGGTCAAGTAGGAGTTTTTGTGTTTGTATATATTTATTTATTTTTCTTATGTTTGTTCTAGTATTTTATTCATGTGATAAATTTTGTACGCCACGCTATAATTCGAATTTTAAAATATTGTTTTTTTTTTACTATTTATAGATGCAAAAATGAATGATAGATGATAATAATAATAAGTGAAAGTTGAATGCCAAGGTTGAATTTTAATGTATGAGTAAAATTGTACATAAATTGCATTAATTTTATATCCGATCCAAGATTCTACATTCTCTGACACAAGCTGTCTGAAGAGGCGTGTGCACTGCGCAGCGCAGTGGTTGGCAGTTCTTTGGGACTGTCACCTATTTGCTTCTATACAGAATAGAAGGGTACAGCAAAGCTACTGTATTTATTTCATTCCTTTCTCATTCCGTTTACTTTTACTGTTGCATTTCTATTTGTTTTTGTTTAAGTTAAGTTGTGACTGCTCGGGGCAGTCGCGGCTTTACTTGCGCTCGACTTTCGACTCGCTCAGCAACCAGACAAAAGTCCTAAAGAAAGCCGGACAGGCTGAACACGTCCGTAGTCCGGCCAAAGCCACCTGGCAACTATAGCCGGAACACGCCAATAGGTGCTTGGCGACAGATTTTCAACTTGAGGTTGGTAGCCAGCCATTTGAGTACTACAAAGTACCCTATCACTGTCAATTCACTGTATGGTTTTCTCACGATGTATTCTTTCGCCGAAAGCTCAAGCTCATTGTAGGATTCGAAGCTACGACCATCGCCGCGGTATCCGACGTCACTACCACTGAGCTATCGGTTTTCGCGTGAAAATATGACATAGGTTGGCATACAGGTAACGTCCTGTCAAACACGTCCTACTAAGATGCAATAACCTCTTCTTCCAGCTTTGTTTACCTATGCTCCGTTTCACTCTTGTCCGCTCCACTGGCCTTTTATCCTCTTCAGTAGAAAAGCACTCTTATTTCACAGACTGCGCCAATCACAAAGTTAGACAGAAATATGTTTACCAAAAGTTGGAAACACAAAAATAGCTTATTCTGATATTTGTAACAAACTTGCTGATATAATCTTAATACGAATAAGAGTTTATGATTCTACATTATTTTGTTTTCATCTGGAATTTATTGGTATGACCCAGAATTTTGTAATTTTATAACAAAATCAGATTATAAATGTTGGTCAATTCCTTATGGCAAAAGATTTAAGGCGATGATAGCTCAGTGATAAGTGACGTCGAATACCGCGGCGAAGGTCGTGGGTTCGAATCCTACAATGAGCTTGAGCTTTCGGTGAAGGAAAACATCGTGCGGAAACCATAGCATGGTGGTAGGGTACTTTGTAGTACCCGACTGGCTGGCTACCACCCTCAAGTTGAAAATCTGTCGCCAAACACCTATCGGTGTGTTCCGACAGCTGCACTTGAGAGCCAGTTCCCATCTAGGCTTTGTGTGCTTACCATCTTCGGCCAAATCATCACTTACCATGGTGAGATTGTGGTCAAACACAAGCCTATCGAATATAAAAAAAAAGACGTAAACTTGTATCAATGTCAAATCCTTATTGGTGATAAACCGGTGAAATTATTTAGAGATGAAACATTTTCAAAACTATTTTCATACAAAAAGAAAGAAAGTAATACTGCTTCAAATCTTTAACTAGAATTTTTTCATATTTCATCCTATTCAAAATCAAGCCTCCGCCACAATCAGAAAATTAAAAAATAAATAATTTGAAATAAGAATACCGTTCAGAAACGGGCATAAAATTAAATATCCGGAAAGAATCAAGGCGTTATCTGTAATAGAAATCTGTGGATTTATCGGGTTTGCGGCTGGGTTGTACTGGCTTTCGAATGAAATATAGGCTGAATGGGCGCTGGCCCGTGCCTTTATTTTTTTAAAGAAGAGAGCACTACCACTGTATTGGCGCGCATTTCAATGTACTTTCTTGTTTTCTTTTTGTAGTATTAGTGACTGTGTATCTAGATACCTAACCTAATGTAATGTAATATACTATTGAGATTGCTCACATTATATTGCGATTGTATTGTTTTTCGGTGATAGATGAATTCAAAATTTTCAATCTCAAAATGGAGCATTTTTTTAAAGTAGCTTTTGTTTATGATGAAATCCTTCCTCATTTTTAATTAACGTTATTTTGTGTTCCTTTTAAAGTCAATTGAGGCCCTTGAGGATGAGGATATTATATAATGATGGTAAGCTAACTAAGGAACATTGGATTAGAAGTTTACCCTCAACTAAAAAAATCGCCACGAAGCTTAGCTTTACGGCTCACCACCAACTCTTGTTGCGTTTGAACTCTACCTAAATTGAAACGAATTGTTTTTCTGTCACTTTTTCAGTGTTTTTGGAAGGTTTTTGGCGAATGGTATCTGGCTATTGTTGTTTTTTTATCTATAGTCCATTGAGAAAACAGTTTAGATGTCAATTCTAATGCACGAAACACTTGGAAAAAATAAATACAAATCCGAAAGAAATCCTCTGAGAGTTGACAAAAATATTTCTAAACATTTATAAGAATTGACTTATACGAGTAAAGCAGCCGTCTAGGGGGAAGTAATAATAATTCCCGTTTTATTGGGAATGTCCTTCAACAAGATTTTTCCATACGAAGAAAGCAATTTATGTGATAACGTTCGGGGAAAATTGCTTTTTGGCCTTTTCTTGCTATTGAATTTATTACCCGATTCAAACTGAGTGATATTTATTACACAACTAAAGTCGGCTCAAATAATTTATTATTATATCTACTATCAATAGTAAGGATGGCTAAACAAGGAACTATGGTTTTATAAGAGCCTATTCAATAGATTTCTGGCTGTGAAAATTGTTTACAGTTCAATAAATAATATACATTTGTTTACCCGCGCTTTTCTATATTTGTGTATTTTTTATTAAATGAATATTTTTGTGTTAGTGTTGCCACTAAATAAAAAAGATACCCCATATTTTCAATTAAGCTGCTCGTTTTATTCTTTAAACATAGTTTTTATTTATTCATATTCGGCATTATTATATATATCCTTGCCACCTTAGTGGAATAAAAATATAATAAAGTTCACAATAAGTATCCGCAAGGCTCCGGCAGATGGCGTTACCGGCTCATATCTCACTGTATTTTTCCACATCATTCACCGCAGTGTGCTGTACGATGGTATGTATCTCACATTTATGTGGCTTAGGTTATATTTGTAAAATATAAAATAAAGTTTGAGGTTTAGCTGCTTTAAGTATCTGTCGCTGAACACCTGCCGGTACGTTTTGACTGCACTTTTACTATAGTTCATAAAATACAGCTTGATACCTGTGACAGCTGTCAGAGTTACATGAAAAAAAAAAATGTCGGCTTTGTGTACTACACATTATCTATCTTTGAAAAGTTGTAGCTTTCTGTGTAATAAAATGAAACTCAAAATATCTTCATTAAATTTACTTTTTTTATTGCGATGATAGCTCAGTGGTAGTGACGTCAGATACCTCGGCGAAGGTCGTGGGTTCGAATCTTATAATGGGCTTGAGTTTTCGGTGAAGGAAAACTTCGTGAGGAAACCATAGCACGGTGGTAGGGTACTTTGTAGTACCCGACTGGCTGGCTACCACCCTCAAGTTGAAAATCTGTCGCCAAGCACCTATCGGTGTGTTCCGACAGCTGCACATGAGAGCCAGTTCCCATCTAGGCTTTGTGTGCTTACCACCTTCGGCCACATCATCACTTACCATGGTGAGATGGTGGTAAAACACAAGCTTATCCAGAATAAAAAAAAACTTATTATAAGTAGGTATTAAACTATAGCAATAAGGTTAGGTGGGTGAATATCCATATTCAAAACAGATCCGTAGATAGTTCTAGTCGATATTTTACTACGCCCCATTCCCTTTTTGAAATATAAAAATAGTAAAGGCATATATGGCAACACATGGGTGGAGACAGGTGCGTTCGTCGGCTCATGTATTCGTAGAATGGTGAATTGGTCTCCTGCATCATTTCCCATCGCACTGTAGCATGTCTCGAGAACAGAGATCATTGATGATGGATTTTGTGAAGTTGTGGTAACCATGTGAATAAATTGACAGATTGATTATAGAAGTTTTAAGATTCAGGTCTGATTTTGATTAAAATAATTCCCTTTTGTTTTAACGACCCAGTTGGACACACTATCTTGACAGGTAGTGGGTTCGATCCTATCCAGGATATACATTTGTGTGCATGTAATGTCTGTTTGTATTGAGTCTGGGTGTCATTATCTATTGAAGTATGTATTTAAAAATGTAGCATAATACTGATATTATCAGTCATCTGGACACAGAATAAAAGAACCTACAAATAGGAAAATACTAAACAAATTTTGATGAAAATTGGCGAAAAAAGCTTAAAACCTGGAAATTTACTTTACATCCCGGGATGCGAAACAAACAACTGACAGACAGCTAGTATACAGCAACGCTTAAGTAAGCAGACTCTCCTCATACAGTCTTCTAAGCTCATTGGCAACTGAATATTTCTGACAAAGTAAAACATTTCATTTGCAACTGTCACAGAGTTCAATTTACTCTGTTTCAATAACTGAGCGTGATTTTCCCTCGGAATTCAAAACAGGAAATATTTTCGTTGCGTTTGGTTGCAAGTTTATTCAGAGTTTTTTGCTTGTATTCTTTAAACTATATACTGGTCTTTGAACCAAGTAATGCAATCGTTTTAGCGTTTACTGCAAAAATTAACATAAAACGACTAAACTATACAAAAAATACCTAATATAAAACATACAAAACTAATTTGCGTAGTATACAAACCCTGTAAAAGTGACATAACTTCCATACTTATATTATATCTATTATATACCATATATATTATTAGTATTATTTATCATATTATTATCTTACTTATTATAATTGATAATACTCAGTTTATAATAATAAAGTAACTCTGTCTGTCTGTCTGTTACCTTTTCACAGTGAGATGGGCGTAATCGGTTACTTTTGTAATCAGATTACGTAATCTGATTGCATGTAATCAGTAATCATGATTACAGTAACCAGTAATCAAGATTAGATGATTATTTGTATTCAATATTTTATTAGTAGTTTATGCTGCTATCAAATAAAAGCTATTAAAGCACATGAGGCGAAATAAGAATCATGATTGCAGATTACACAATTTAATCGTAATCTGTAATCAGTAATCTGATTGCATTTTGCCCAACACCGCAACCGTTTAGCAAATATTTATGAATTTTGGTAGAGACATAGATGAGACCTTGGAGTACGATAGGTAACTTTTTATCCCGGAAAAAGATAATATCCCTCGGAAACGCGGGTGAAACCGCGAGTGACATAGTTTTCATATCTTACATAGCTAAATAAAAATAATTGTAATAATAACTTTAAAACAGTTGCAAAAATACTATACTCACAAAAAACGTGATAAATTATTTCTTAAGACCTTAAAGTCTGTATGTACTTATGTTTTTTCCCGCGCTAAGTGCCCGAGCTATCTGTCTGTACCTCGCTGGGCGACGTTACCTGAATTAATTACTCGTTTAATTAAATTTTTTACCGTCTTGAACACTGAACATCGTGAGTACATGTTTTAGTTATTTACTTTTGAGTTTTATAGCTTGAGCTTTCGGTAAACTTAAGTATAAAATTGTTAAACTTTTGAAAAAAAAAACGCCAATATAAGTAGATGGTCCAAAAATATTATTTATTTATTTATAGACGAGCAGCTTAGGAGCTGATGTGTCTACATCTTGCAGTGTTGAAGTAAGGGTCGCACTTCATCGATCACTTATGCAGTTTATTAGTTTTTGTCCAGTTGTCCAGTCGGTTTTTAAAAGCGTTTGTTGAGGTCGCTGATATCACATCATCGGGTAACCGATTCCAACACTGGACTACTCTATTGCTGAGGAAATGGTGAGCAGTGTTTGTCTTTGATGGTGCACGAATTTAAGAAATGTAACCTTGCTGAGTTTCTTGCCGGTGCTTCTCAGTTGAAGGCTGACTTCCGAACCGGTGGTGATTTCTGTAATTCGACCTTTATAAGTGCTTCTTATAAGGGCCTTAACTGAATAAATGGTTTTGACTTTGACTTTAGTGTTATAGTAATTTTGCTGGTTTCCATTACCGGCGTGATCCATTGCACTTGAGAGCCAGTTTTATTCAAGGCGTAATAAGATATCGGTTATACATTGGTAATTCTCCGGGCACAATGTCTATAGGTGACCGTAGTCATCTGGTGACCCATCTGTCTGCCTATCAGACTTCATCAGTCATAACAAATAAACGTAGTTGAGTTTGGATAGACTGTCAATGAGACGAAAAGAAATACTACCTTGTATAGTTACTTTGTTAGGTGACGAATAAAGTCTACAAAAAGTCCAGGTGTGGCGCAGTGCTTAAGCCAGAGATTTATTCGGGTGAAACCATAAGAGGGAAACTAAATTAATTTAATAAATAACAAAAATAATCGAAGAGTGTTTTTTCCTATGTTTGGTTTACGTAGTAGATACAAATTAGATGGTGTGCCTAAGACGTGTAAATATCCTATTTGTATAGTTATGTTTTGGGACTGTTTTATTTTTTATATAAAAATAATGTTTTTTTTTTGTATTCAATGTTTTGTATATTAAACAAATAAACAAAATAATATCGAAGTCATGAAGAAGATTGACGACTAAACAATTTTAATTACATTGTAAAATCTTGAGCATGTTACATAAATCCATAAAGTATGTTATTGCAAATTTATAAGATGCTTGCATGAAGCTGCTTTAAGGATGGAAGGTACTATTAACAGAGTTAATTGAAGCTCGGAAGGGTTCCTGCAATCTCTACGTGTAATCTTGAGACGTATTGCTGTACGTATAGTCATTTCATACGCAAGTACGTCATCGTACTTAAGAACAAGGTCTAATTTAGGTAGGGGCAAAAGAAGTAAAGTATGAGGATCCATGGAGATAAATTTATTTAGAACATTTTTTGTAATAATGAATAAAAATTTGAAATGTTTAAAAATAATAGAATTAGACTTACTAATATTCGCCCTCTGGTTGAAATCAGACCATAATATTTTTTTAAGACAATTGAATTAACAATTAAAGATAAAAAATGTGTTTCCATTTCCTGATCAAAAAAATAATAAAGCTCCATAGCTACTAAATAAAAAAAAGAAAATCGGTTGACATACAGAGGAGAAAAAGGTATCGAACTGTTTTGCCTATTTATATACGTACCTCATTCTCCACTACTTATTTTTAATAACTTCGATCGTCAAGTATCCTACGAAGCTCTCCAAGTTGAATGCCTGGTCATTAAATTAGTTGTGCCCGTGAGGTTTCAAGAGGTAACGAACAAACTCACTATCGCATTAATAAATTCTAGAGTTCGCCTTCTGGTTGAAAAAAAACTGTGTTGAGCTCGTCTTACGGCGTAAGTCTACGTCTATCTAACTGCGTAGTAGCTTACCAAACACAAAAAAAAATAATTAAAATCTATCGCCAAAGTAACTATTACTATCAGTAGCTGCATTTAAAACCCAGTTTGGGTTGCAGAATGCTTAAATTGGTTTTAAATTTCACCTCTAAATATTTTCCAAACATCTAGCTCATTTCGCCCCACCCCTAATCCGGTCCTGGGCACGGACGTCAAGGCACATGAATAGCACAGCAGCATATCACGGGGACGTCTCGTATTCATAAACTCGGTACTGCGAGATTTAGAGCTAAATGTATGAATAAAGTGAAGTATTAGATGTGAGTTGCGCGCCAAATGTTAAGATATGCATTTTGCCAGCCCGTGAAAGGGTTTAGAACATTTTAAAAAAAACAGAAATTAAAACCTATATTTAATTTTGCATACAAACTGTCGTTGTATGCAAAATTGAACCATATGAACTATGAACTATCGTTTCGTCGAAGCTTTTGGCTGGCTTAATACTCAAAGGATGTAGGCGATGATACTAGATCAGTGGTAGAGACCATTCGTTGCCCGTGGTCCTACTGCGTGGTCCTACTGGTAGGACCACGGGCAAAAATAATGCCCGTGCTGCAACAAAAACATCATTATTTTGTATGGGCAATGGTCCTACTAACAGTGAAGACGAAAAAAAATGAAAATCAAAAATAAAAAAACTAGCTTTAATCTAAGACATTTACACAAAAAATCAGATTTTTTTCGCTCTTAAAAAAAAACCTATAACCTATATTTTTCTTCAACAATAATAGAATAGAGGTAGGATGACGAAAAAAAAACCAAAACTACGGGCACTGTTACTTGTCCGTAGTCTTACCAGTAGGACTACGGGCAATGCTCAGTGCCCATGGTCCTACTAATAGGTCGTGGGTTCGAATCCTACAATGAGCTTCAGCTTTTGGTGAAGGAAAACATCGTGAGGAAACCACAGCATGGTAGGGTACTTAGTAGTACCCGACTGGCTGGCTACCACCTTCATGTTGAAAATCTGTCGCCAAGCACCTGTCGGTGTGTTCCGACAGCTGCACTTGAGTGCCAGTTCCCATATAGGCTTTGTGTGCTTACCACCATCGGCCACATCATCACTTACCATGAGATTGCGGTCACAAGCTAAAGTAAAAAAAAGTAGGTACATAGTTGGATCAATACACAATGTAAACTATGTTCTATGTATAATCAGAATATGAATGATTTTCAAGTAACTCTAAACTAAAACGTTCTCTTTTGTATACAAATAGGCGTGAAATTAAATTCGATATTTCTAAAGATATGCAACATCATACATATTTCGGAGATGGTTTAAAGATCATAAAAACAAAGAGATATGTTATTAAATATATTTAATTTTGAATCGAGAATGTTAATAGGAATGCCAAATCGGTTGTAAGTTTGTTACAGTAAAGCTTGTATGTATACAAATACACTAGTTTTTGTTGTAGTCAAAAATACCTATTAGTTTTGATTTTACAGGCATTTAAAATTACGATAAAATCGAGTCCCACTAACAGTCACGTGACTGCATGTGACGTCAATTTGCAACGCTCCGCTATGAGCGAGTGTTGCAAGATGACGTCACACCGTCACACGAGTACGTCCGATCGAGAACGAGTCCAAATCGCACGTTTACTTCTATAAATCGGAAACTAATTGACGTATCGAAGTAATTCTTTCACTTGAATTTTTTATTTTTGACAGAGAATATGGAGAGCTAATATACAAAATTAGTTAACATTCTTCATTAACATCCATGAACGCGCACCCTACTCTTTTTCCTAATCCCTAACAGTGTAAGTATCCTTTCGCTAGTGTTATAGTACTGTTGATATGTCTATAAAGTACAATTATATTTGTCGATATGCAGCATTAAAATACTAGCCAAAGGATGCATACTTGCACTGAAAGGGATTAAGGAAAATAATAGGACGCGTTTTCGTGGCACTATCACAGAACAAATAACTTTTTCTTGACCTATAAAAGTATGCCTAATAGATTGAAAATACGGTGACGACAGCTCAATGGAATTGGATCCTAAAATGGATTTTCGATGAAGAACATTACTTTTAGGAAACCTTAGGATATTTTTTAGTACCTTGTCAATCAGTTTGACATGTAAATTTATGATCAAGATTCTTGGTTAGTAAGTTATGTATGTATGTAAAACGTTTATTCATTGAACTATGACTATAATCTATTACATGAAATCTGCCAAACTGCATAGCAGTTTGTTGGCAGTTGAAGCTCTCTATACAAATAGAACTTATCGCTTGCCACTTTCTCGTCCTAATCATCTATTATTATATTGTTGCGGTGAAAATTAGGACCATAAAAATAGCGACTGATATAGGTAGTATTGCAAAATTTTCTACTTTGCATAATTTGAATTCACTAGCTGGGACACTACATGTTAAAATAAAGAATACAATAACAAAAAAAAATCCCATTGAAATCCCATGAAGCTTCAACTCGAAACATGTGTTGTTTCACTAGCTGTTTCCCAGCGGTTTCACTCGCGTTCCCGTGGGATCTTATCTTTTACCGGGATAAAAAAAGTAGCCTATGTGCTTTTCCAGACTATAATCTATCTCTATGCCAAATTTCATCCAGATCCGTTTTGCCGTTCTGGCGTAAATGAGTAACAAACATACATCCATCCATCCAAACTTTCACATAAATATATTATTAGTGAGATCTCCATGTTTTTTTTATTCTGGATAAGCTTGTGTTTGACTACAATCTCACCATGGTAAGAGATGATGTGGTCGAAGACGGTAAGCACACAAAGCCTAGATGGGAACTGGCTCTTAAGTGCAACTGTCGGAACACACCGAAAGGTGCTTGGCGACAGATTTTCAACTTGAGGGTGGTAGCCAGCCAGTCGGGTACTACACAGTACCCTACCACCGTGCTATGGTTTCCTCACGATATTTTCCTTCACCGAAAGCTCAATCTCATTGTAGGATTCAAACCCACGACCTTCGCCGCGGTATCCGACGTCACTTACCAAGTTACCACTGAGCTATCATCGCCTTTAAATTGTTTATGATTTTCATCCATGTTTTTATGATCTGCCACTTTAGCGTTAACTTGATATAAGAAGGTCAGCTCTCGCCGGCCCTAAGGCTATTGAACTTTTGGACGTTATTGGCCCAACTTATTTAGGACCAAGAATAATGGATATATGATGGTTTTTCTATCGTTATATATCGCTCCGTTAAATTATGTGCGATTTTATATTGAATAAAAAATGTATTAGATTACTCACAATATTTTTCAAAAGCCTTTTATAAAAAGTTACATTGAGATATTGAAGTCTGGTGGAAATTGAGCATCATATATTGGAACAGTATTTCAGAAAGAATTTTCAATTTACTAGCTTTGACGCTGCGGTTTCATCCGCGTTTGTAACCCAGCGATTGTGAAATGAGCCCTTTGACTAGTGACCATTACTTTTTAAGGTTCCGTACCCAAAGGGTAAAAACGGGACCCTATTACCAAGACTTCGCTGTCTGTCCGTCCGTCTGTCTGTCACCAGGCTGTATCACAAGAACCGCGATAGATAGACAGTTGAAATTTTCACAGATGATGTATTTCTGTTGCTGCTGTAACAAAAAATACTAAAAATAGAATGAAATAAAAATTTAAGGGGGCTCCCATACAACAAACGTGATTTTTTGGTCATTTTTACGGAACCCTTCGTGCGCGAGTCCGACTCGCACTTCGCCGGTTTTTTTCTTTGATGGCAATCGTTCTTTAGGTCATTTTTGACAATGTAATAATGTTATAGTCACATTATATCACAGTAATATCAGTCTAAACAAGTCAGGTCAGGTGTAATGAAATCAGAGGCCATTTCACTAAAACTTTTCACGGAATTTTAGGACCACCTGCAAAGTCATGATACACGTATTCAATTCATTTCACTTCACTGGTGCACTTTGATTGAACTTTATTGGACAAAACGGCACCGATATCCAAACTAATATTATAAATGTGAAAGTGTGTCTGTCTGTCGGTCGGTCTGTTACCTCTTAACGCTTAAACCGCTGAACCGATTTACATGAAATTTGGTATAGAGATAGATGAAACCTTGGAGAAGGACATAGGATAAAGGGAAAACTAGTTATTCCATAAAACTCAAAATACCTACAATATAATGAAAACGCGTCACTTCGCAAATTCTGGTTCAAATACTATACATAAATTAGTAATGAAACCCAGACAGGACAAACAAATATGTTCATACACACAAACGATGTGGCTGTGGGTGATGGTAAGTGTTTTTACCAACCACACAAACCTGTGCGTCAATTTATAAAAACCCTTCATCTTTGACGTCTTTTCGGAAACTTGTCATGTAAATGTTGGTAAATATTTGTCAAGTTCTTGAGCGGAGACCTGCCAATCCGAATGTCAGGGACACTCGTACGACTTTACCTAGTCGACTCACAATTATTATGGTTCCTTATGTAGGGGTCATATTTATACTTTTTAAATTACAATTCTGCCGTTATCGCGTACTACATGTATTCTATTTAAACCTGGAATAATATTCTAGGAACGTTATTGAAATCGCGGGTGACATAAACAAAATTCGCTGTAAAGTTTATCACTTATAATACCACAAGAGCTTCAAAATTATCGGGTATTTATTTCCCGATAATTTTGAATGTTGAAATGAAATTTTATTTGTTTGCAGGGAACCTTGAGGGAAATGCCAGATAATTTTGAAGCTCGTGTGGTATTCGGGGGATTATTTTTCCGTCCCAAATGTCGGCCAATAGAATTGCACCATGAGACGAAATGTACAGTTAACAAATACGAAAAGGTTAATTTGACTGGATCATGTTTTGTATAGCAACGACCAGAGAAAATTTTCAAAAAATTATCAGTATAATACCATGTAGGTTGTACCACGTGACGTCGAATGGTGCAATTCTATTGGTCGATATTTGGGTCGGAAAAATAATCACTGTTATTGGATATGTCATAGGTACCGTGAAAGGGGAAAATCTTCCACCGGGCTAGGTATCAATGCCCCGGGACTGCAGTCCAATGTTTCTTGATGAAAACTCGTATATAATTATATACAAAGTGCCGAGAAAACTTCGTTAGCGCGATGTAGGATTTCTGTGTCATATTGTCATTACGTCCATTTGTTGTGTTGACGCGCTTCTATTACTTTTCAGCGCTGTTATTATAGCCGCAACACTATCATTATCTTTTACCACGATGACATCAAACACAATACATAAAATAAAAAATAAGTTCAAAAACTAAAACGCGGCTATTGAAAAACACGCTCTAAAAAGCATGAAACAAGAAAATATTCTCATTTGAAATAACCGTGGTCTTTTTCGTGATAGCGTTTATTCAACATTTTGAAGAATCAAGAACATTCATTGTTATCAAAACTATTAAAAGCAAAATTTCGTGCTCCATTGAAGCTTGTTATTAAGCCAAACAATGTATGAATCAAGTACTCTAGTGATTTGTGATATAGACTGTAAATATGATAAAATATGTTATTATTGTTGTTGTATTTCAATATTCAATAGCAGAGGAGCCATCAGTTAATTGCAGGGTTAGTAACATTTGGTTTTGTTAAAACCGTTGCTTAAATCAACGCGAAAGTAGCTCGCGTAGCTGTTCGCGTACAGGCAAAAAAGAGCTCAAGGTCGGCATCACATCGGCAATTACCTTGGTATTGCAAATGTCCATAGGCGGCGGTGACCACTTACCATCATGTGGACCATCTGCCTGTTTGTCAACCTAATGACATAAAAAAGGGCAACACACTGTAAATAAATAAATATCCTGGGAAATTCTTCGCTCACAGCTTCTCAAACTAAGCAGAGCTTGTACTATGGAAACCAGATAACTTTTTTTAAATATAAACTTTTTTAGATAAAGTAAAGAATCCGTCCTGGTTGGTAATCGAATCCACGACCTGTGGCATGATTACGGGATGGTTAACATCAACACTACAGAATCGCCCTCGAAAGAGAGGATCGTTGCGACGGTCTCAGATTCGGTTTTGGGTCGCTAACCTGAGCTGTCAATTGTTATCCGATCGCTCACCGAACAGTACGCGGGGCCAAATTGACCAAAGCCTTAGTTCGTCAAAAAAATTGGCACTGTTTAATGACATTTTGGACTAGGGGTCAGAAAGATTGTCGATTGTATAAAGAGGTCTCTTAGAGCGCCTAAGGAAGCCATAGGGTCATCCCTATGGCTTGGAAACATTCATATGTTCAGCAATGGAAACCCCTCAGCTGAATATACTAATAAAGTATAGTTATAAATCATTTACAATTTCATCAAACGTGACCTTTCATAAAGATCATATTCTTTGAAGCATCTTGCTCATCACATAACCTACACCAATAAAAAACTTCTGTGTTATTAGAAAGACTTATTTTCCAGTACCGCAGCAACCATCTCCGTCAAGATGGAGGTCTCTGCTTCGAGATTCCTCCCTGGCAGCATCAACCAGTGGAACTGGAGCAACATCTGGTCAGACTGAGGGAGAGATGGGGTAACTCTAGCAACACACGACGGCAACTGAGAGGATTTCAAGTGGCTTATGCTAACAGGTAGATACTGAGTTCGATACACAGTTGCTATAGATCAGAATGTTCGGCATTTCTTTTGTTGAATTCATCTGAATTTTAACCGCACCTTGTTGCAAGTGCAATAGGTTTGTCTTCTGCTTGAGCTAGTGTTGGAGCTTTTCCACTTAAATGTTTTAGTTTTATTAACTAGATACATGGAGTATTCTTACTCTCTTTCTGTACTATTTCTTCCAATATTTTTTTACAAATTTTAAAAGGGCCGTATGCATCAGTGCTTAGCAATACGTTCTTGTAATGTAAATATTTCTGGCCATTACTACAATTTTCTCTTTTCTTCACAGTGAAATATCTCGCTACATGGACACAGTTCTTGCTCCATTTCTGGACACTTATCATAGGAACATACAGAACTCTTATCAGCAGCTAACAGGCAAGATCTTGCGGAGGATCAAGGATGAGATAAACGCAGCAGTGCAGAAGAAACAGCAGATTTATTCAGATTTATTGAAGCTTGCTGATGATTTGAAGGTGCCAAGTATGTAGTAGTACAATTTTTTGATGTTTGGTACTCATGCCTTAATAGCCGAACTGGATAGATAATTATGGTCACTAGTAGATCCTGTTTTTTTTTGAAAATAAACTAGCTATGCCCCGCAGTTTCACCCACCTTCCAGAAGGATCTTATATTTTCCCGGGATAAAAAGTATTTTATGTTTTATTCCAGGATATGATCTACCTGTGTGCCAAGTTACATAAAAATCCATTTAGCCAAAATCCATTAAGCCTTTTTTGCGTGATTGAGCAACAAACATCCATCCATCCATCCAAACTTTGACATTTATAATATTAGTGGGATTCATTTTTTCTCATTCGATTCTGGTTTTTTACCATATGACACCAATGGAAACAGTTTAATAAATTTATTTGTCAATATTCATAACTTTATAGCGATGTGTGACGAAGAACGTCGTTCAGCCCGTACTGTAGCTAGCAAACACGTGGCGCAGATATATTCCTGCACGGAAGAGGCAAGAGCGTCCATCGCCAAGATGGGCAAATACGCTGAAGAGATGATCAGTATAACGAGGAATCATATGCAGACCACACTGGATGGTGTCACCAGGTCATTGGACTTAAACTTCCAAAGAAGCAGGTTGCCGCAGAAGTAAGACCTTGCCCTCTACCTTTTACAAAATCCAAACATAAGATAAGCCGTCTCCAGTAACACGTTAGAATTTGCTATTATTAGCAAGTAGATTCAGTAATCTATATTAATAAAAATTAATCAACAAAATGTGTTGCTAAGCGCAAAACTCGAGAACGGCTGAACCGATTTGACTGATTTATTTTTTGTTGTGTTTGATGTCTGAGGAATGTTCTTAAGGAGAGAAAAAACGTAAAAAATATGAAGAAAATAGTAAAACGCCCATTTTCTTTTCCCATACAAACCACTCTGTCCCCAGCTGTCAAACATTTGACGTCAATCAAAACAAAACAAAGGCGCGTTAGGATTATCCTTCAAGTTGATTAGAGGTCGCATGTCATTAATGAAAATAATATAACGAGTTCCCTCAAATTTGTTTTTAAATCTGTCGGGGTGTTAACATAAAATAAACAATGTTACTTTGTTTTAGAGAAAAAGGGCAGGACAAGGTCTCCCGGGACAGCTAGTTAAAAATAAAACCAAATACATATGCGAGTAATTATTATCATATTTGACGGCCCGGTTGGCGTGGTTGGCAAGATACTACATCTGTATCTAAATCTAAACTAATAGTAATAGATAAAATCAAAAATACTTAGGATTTTAAAAACACGTTTATCAGCAAGTAAGATTGGCTATTTTATTTTACTTCTCTCGGGAATGCGGATGAAACGGCGAGGCGGGAAACTAGAAAACTAAAGCTTTAATTGAGATCTGAAAAACCACTATTCTAAATTCAAAAGCCGCCCTCATATTTTTCAGAAGCGACGTTTCTGTCTGCTTAGAAGAACTTTCTAAAGCCGCTGTAGCTCTGGGCTATGAACTGGACCTGAGCCTGACGAACGCACGTCGTCACAACGAGCAGTCTTGCGAGAGACTGTCGTCTTGCGGCAGCAGAGCTAAGAGGAGTACAGAGGAAGCTGTAGCTGCTTTGAGAGACCAGTTGTATCAGTGTGTTTATGCTTGATTTGTGTTGTTTATTGTAGATATCATTTAATAAAGGATTACATATACAGGTTGTCCGGTAAGTAGTACAAAAACTTAAGGGGAAGATAGGTGGTTGGGTCACTATATAAAAATCACCTTAAGTTTACCATTTTCGAGATATTCCGTTATTTTAGATTTTTATGTATTTATTTTAGAATTTTAGATCTTAAATTATCTTGAAAATGGTGACACTTTTACAAAGGTCATTTATATATATTCGGTATGTGACCCGCCCACCTATCTCGTCCTTAAGTTTGTATAATTGCGAATGTGTTTATTGGTTTTCTTTTACATCGCATACAAAATTAAAGAAGTCGAAATTGAAGTCGTTTTTACTTATAAAGCTTTTTTTTACGCCATTTTATTAAAAAGGTTAAATGAAGGGATATATATTATTCTCTGTTGGTTTTCTTTTACATCGCATACAAAATTAAAGAAGTCGAAATTGAAGTCGTTTTTACTTATAAAGCTTTTTTTTACGCCATTTTATTAAAAAGGTTAAATGAAGGGATACACATATTATTCTGTTTTGGTTTAATTTCATAAGCAAATGAAGTTGATCATTTCTTGAAGATATTGCTGTTTTCAAAGGTGACCCTTTATTTTTGCAGGCGAGTGTATTAGTAGGCTTACCGATATCTCTAGAGTCTTTTACAAACAAAGTAGCAATCACAGTCAAGTGTTATGCAGATCCCAATAAAGCTTAAGGAGAAGGTAATTTAAATCCCATCCATTAGAATTTAAATTGAAACAAATTATTCAATTATTCATATACGTTTAAAATAATACCTTTTATCTATTACGTCGCTATTGTTGAAATTCAGTTTGAAGCGCAACCCTCATAAATATGTATGATGATGATCACAGAGAAAATTGAGCAATTTTACTGTGATAAACGTATTTGTATGGACCCTTTTGATTAAGTATATGTATGTTATTTATATTTTACAACTAATTTAAGGTTTATTTAATACTTTTTTGCTTAATAAAATAAGCTTTTTCCATTTTTAGGGTTCCAAAGATAAACCCTTAAAGTTTCGTCATGGCCGAATAGAAGGATATCGTTATTATTATTTTTTTTATCAAGAACCCCGAGTGGTAATGTGAATAAGTCTTAAAACAGGTTGCTTCAATTATTGTTATTGATTAAAATTTTACGGGCCGGTTGGCGTGGTTAGTTATCACACTGCCTATCACGCCGCAGGTCGTGGGTTCGATTCCCATCCAGGACACACATTTGCGTGCATGAACATGTCTGTTTGTCCTGAGTCTGGATGTAATTATTTTATTATATCAGTAATCTGGTTTCCATATTACAAGCTTTGCTCAGTATGGGATCAGATAGCCGTGTGTGAACAAATGTCCGAGGATATTTATTTAAATGACTGTTTTGCTTTATTTTAATTTGCAAGGAATGAAGTTACAGGTCGTCAATACTATGAAGTCAGTTTAAATACATACATAAATAGATAACCCAGACTCAGGACAAACGATTATAAGGCGATGATAGCTCAGTGGTACAGAGTCTGTACAACGTGGGTTTGAATCTAACAACAATGAGCTTTCGGTGAAGGAAAACATCGTGAGGAAACCACGTCAAGGGTAGTAAGATGTAGTACTTGACTAGCTGGCTATCTTCCTCAAGTTGAAAATCTGTCGCCAAGCATCTGTGTTCACTTGAGAGCTAGTTACATTACATTGGAAATCCCCCTGGTATTGCTAATATCTATAGGCGACGGTATTCACTTACCATCAGCTCACCCGTCTGTAGAAATCGAACCCTTGAAGTGTAGCGGTAGGTAGTGACTTGATAGGTAGTCCTACTGAGTCAACATCAATATTCAAAGCTATACGTAAATAATTTTAAATACAAGCATCAAATAAAGGGGAAATAAGTCATGTTATCGGAGTTGTATTTATTTTGACCCAAATCCTGGGACACTGTCACAACATTCAAACAGTAAAGTTTTGTGGTTTTCACTGATGAATAGAAACTGTTTTGTCCATGAAGTACTAAGCCTAACCTGGTCGTAGAGTAAATTGAAGTCTGATAGACTCCGGTAGAGATATTGAAGCTATATATAAAACTGGTATTTTTAAAATCGTAGCCCATTTAATTGACTCTGCTCCAACACCGCTCGCACCCAACACCGCCCCTATACTAAAAGTCAACTACCGAGCAGTCTGATGGCAGTAAGCTCGCTGACAGCGAGCTGTCTGCTAATTTATGTTGCCAATATAAACTATATCTAAAGAGCACGACCTGAAGCCCATATTTGAATGATATTTTATTTGTCGGGTGGGAGCGGAGTCGTTTAAGTAAGCTACGACCTTTAATCATCACTTTTTATGATTTAACGTTTATATAATGCGTCTTGACATGTGGAAATCTAGACTCGCACGGTTCGGAAGTTTGCGCTTGCTGAGAAGAGTCGGCAATAAACTCAGCAATTGCTCTTTAAAAAAAAAGCAATATATACCTATTACATTCAATAAGTTCAGTCAACAAGATATTAAAATGGTAAACTTGTGAAATAAGAAATATTAGACAGTAAAAAAAAGCCTTGCTGAATTTCTTGTGTCTTCCTTCAGAGAGGTGGTAGAGTCCATCGTGACGTTAGTAAGCTCCTAATCAGGGCCTGAACTGAATAAAAGAGTTTGAATTTGAAGTCTATGTAGAAAATAAATAGAATTGTTTTGCTTACTCCAAATAATTCGAAGCTCGACAAAGAGGACCCTTGTCCCCTTTGTCCCTCCTAATCATGGCCTTTCTACCAAACCCTGTAATTCACAGTTATTCGACAAAGCGAAATCAAATTATTCAAATATTTAGACAACACGGCTGCCCGCTAATGAATTTTGATTAGTTGGCTTGAATTAAACGAGCGATGGACTTCAAATTAACAATGTATTTGATTGGATTGTTGTATGAATAGATATTGTGATAATTGATTTAAAACGTATCTTGGAGATTATCTCTTATCTAAATGTTATCCTTTTATTGATATTAAGATTCCGAAATTAGATTCTAATAATAATCTTATAGTACCTAAATTGCACTACATTATCTTACTTATTCTACTAATATAATAAATGTGAAAGTTTGTATGTTTGGATGTTCGTTCGATCACGCAAAAACAGCATTACGGATTTTGATGAAACGTGGCGCACAGGTTTTTTTTTATTCTGGATGAGCTTGTGTTTGACCACAATCTCACCATGATAAGTGATGATGTGGCCGAAGGTGGTAAGCACACAAAACCTAGATGGAAACTAGCTTTCAAGTGTAGCTGTCGGAACACACCCATAGGTGCTTGGCGACAGATTTTCAACTTGAGGGTAGTAGCCAGCCAGTCGGGTACTACAAAGTACTCAACCATCGTGCTATGGTTTCCTCACAATGTTTCCCTTCATCGAAAGCTCAAGCTCATTGTAGGATTCGAACCCACGACCTCCGCCGCGGTATTCGACGTCACTACCACTGAGCTATCATGACCTTAAAATATAAGGTCACATCAAACTAGGTGAAATACATAAGTGAAAGTTTGCGTGTGTATTCCGGTGTCGGCTTTACAGATTCTCATTAATTTGATAACATAGGTAGATTATAACCTAAAATAACATTATACCATACTGATTATTCAAGGATGAAGGAATGTGCATGAAACAGAGGGGAATAGTTAAACTGTGAATGTGACGGTTTGTGAGGAAGTTTGGTCACTCAATCTCGAAGTAATAACTGAACTAAATATAATGAAATTTAGCTCATAGACAACATGTGGGATTTCTGCTGTTCATTATATAATATTGTTGTCTATTGCTTGGTTGCTAGGTGGAGAAGGACTTACCAACAGACACCGTTTCGCATTTATTTAATTATTATACCAATTACATTTATCACCGGTAGGTACTAAAATGCATGACTTTAAAAATTCTTTCACCTATAGAAAGCTACATTTTCAGCGCGTAACATGGGCTATATTTTATTGGAACGAAGTTCCTTATCGCGCGTTGTGAAAGGGGGCTAGACGGAAAAAAATCTTACGAAAAATTGTCACGACACTTTTTTATGTCACTATGTATGTTTATTAAGCTGTGCGGCGTGCGCATGTTTCTCTGTCTGTCTCTCTCTCTCCCTCTCTCTCTTATAGCAAGCCAGATATTTTCATTTCTATTTATATTTATATATATATAAAAAGAAATGTTTTTTTTTTATATATATATATATATATCGAAGTCGAAATAGTATATATAGAGTACATATATACTCTTTCGACTTATATAACTTCGTTCCATCCGGGTGTCCCTTGACACCTCTCAAGTTTTATTTTTATTCCCACGGGAACGCAGGTGAGACCGCGGGGCAGAAAACTAGTTTCAATAAAAATACCGGTCAAGTGCGAGTCGGACTCGCGCACCGAAGGGTCCGTACAAACTTGTAGATATGTAAATAGTTCGTTGATCACGGTAATGAAGTCTCGAGGATTTTTTTCTATTTTTTTTCAGTATTCGCGTTCCCGAGATAAAGGGTCTGGACAGACAGACGGACGGACGGACAGAGAACAAAGTAATCCTATAAGGGATCAGTTTTTTCCGTTTGCGTTACGGAACCCTAAAAAATTGTAGTTGCTTGTAAGAAATAAGATCTATACAAAAAATGTAACCGCAAGGTTCACGATACATTCCTTAAAACATGTATTATCCCAAACAAATATTTATTAAATCAAATATTCGTATTGAAGCCAAAATAGTGCCCCACATACCTTAAACAATTACTTGGTTACAAAAAGATGGATGTAAGTACCTACCTGAAGGTACTCTCAAAGGGATTACTTCGAGGGAAGCATTACGATGTTCATGTCGTATGATATTTTTATGACAAAAAGGACGAAAGGGCGCCCACATCGCCGCATTGTGAGAATGGTAAAGGCTTCCTACGTTCAGGTTTTAGGGATGCATAGGTTGATTGTAAACCCGACGGTTTTATGGGGATATAAAGGTGTGTATGATATCAGTGCTTTTGTTGTTTGAGCCAAGAGAACACGTGTAGTTCTAGATAAATCCTAGGCATTTCGCAAAAAGCTGAAAAAACCGGTCAAGTGCGCGTCGGACTCACGCACCGAGAGTTCCATACAAATTTTGAAGTTTTTTTTAAATTATTTTATTCTGTTTTTAGTATTTGTTGTTATAGCGCCAACAGAAATTCATCATCTGTGAAAATTTCAACTGTCTAACTATCACGGTTCATGAGATACCTACAGCCTGGTGACAGACTGACAGTAGAGTTTTAGTAATAGGGTTTCCGTTTTTACCCTTTGGGTACGGAACCCTAAAAATGATGTAGCTAGTAAAATTATATAGCTAATAACTTGCTCTACCTATCTGAATTGTTGATTTGGTTTTGATGAATCGAGTCTTTACGGAACCACTTTAGTAAAGAAATCGTTCACGCATGCATGCGGTTTTTAAACGCTACAGTAACACATCTTCGCAAAACATGGTTGCTTAAGAGCCATCTCGTATTCTTTGTTGTGAAAACAAAGAGTACGTGTACCTAGAGATCGTATTATAGATAAAATATGTAAGTGATGGGAGAAGGCAAGCATCTTATCATAAGAACTGTTCTATTTTTATATTATCTGTGAATTTGAACTCAATGTTTAATAGTTTAGTTGGGTGTCGTAATTAGTTGTGTTTACAGTAGTCTTGCAACTTTAAGGGTCACTCTCTTGCTGAGCCTCTTCACACTTTTCTTAAAGAAACCCAATGATATTAAAGAACTCAGGTTAGGTGGGATTTTTTTTCAACCCCTAAAGGATTTCCGCGGGGCTAAGTTGTACTTA
This sequence comes from Ochropacha duplaris, assembly GCA_951361185.1. NCBI lineage: Eukaryota > Metazoa > Arthropoda > Insecta > Lepidoptera > Drepanidae > Ochropacha > Ochropacha duplaris. The sequence continues at coordinate 2,254,379 of OX592707.1, read as the reverse complement.
CTTATGCAAACGGGAACTAACCCACTACTTTGGTACAGAATGGATCAAAAATAACGAAAAGTGGGTTAGTATCTTTGTTGACAGTGACTTTGAAATCGTTTAGCATTAATTTAATTAAGTTCTCAAATAACAAAAATACATATAAACTCTCGTACTTATTAGGATATCATTCTGCCTACATGGTACGTGTCATAGCTTCAATATAGCGGTATACAAATATCGCGACAGAGATAAGGTGCGTCCGCAGAGGTGGGTCGCATCAAACTGGATTTGAGCGGCAGCGGTTCCATTATGGTAGGGGAGGCGAATAGGGGATTTCGGGATTTACTCGAGCGCGTCAGATTAACATAAGGGGGGCAACCTTGCTCCTTGTGAAGTACTCTCACCAAATCGGAGCCCTCTATATAGTGTCGAACGTCTAGGGTAGCCCGTCAGATTAGTAAAAAAAAATCGATGGTTTGAAATACTCGAGCGCGTCAGATTAAGGTAAGGTAAGTTAGTTACATGCAAAATAGTGTACATTTCAATAATCTGACAATTTGGGCGTGACGAAAGAAAATTGGAGACTCGCAAAGTTGCAAAAAAAAAACGTCACCTGGATTTTCTCGAGCGCGATTAGTTTTTTTTTTATTTTGAAGGAAATTAGTCACGAATCACGGAAATATCTTAATCTGCCGATTTGCACAAGCCGAAGTAGCTAAAATCATTATTAAGTGTATAGTCCAGGAATATTATGAGTTTCACCTCAGAATGAGAGATAGTCACCTATTAACTTGTATAAACCTTTATTTTGACACCCTAAAACTTGTCTCAAAAGCTACTTATCATAGGGTGCCCGCGACTACTGATTTTTCAAGGTCAAAGGTCAAAAAATGATTTATTGCAAATATCTCGTTTCCTATGGGTTTCTTGGTATATGTATTCATAATAAATATTGTAGAAAATTAAATTCTCTACAACTTTTGCACAAACATTTTTTCGATATCTTGAACCATTTTCGAGATATCGATATTTTTTATATATTTTTTTTTTCAAACCGTCAGATTAAGGAAACTCCTCAACATAATTGTCAGATTATGGGTCAGTACAACAAGGCCATCAAGAAGAACCGCCTGTATGAAAATCTGACCCGCTCGAGTAAATCAAGGTCACGATTTTTTTTTGCATTTTCAAAAATCGGCCCTGACTGATGGTCGCGTCCAAATCGTCAGTCTTTAAAATTGGAGCTACTGGAGGGTTCACTTAACATCCCTTATCAATGTCTGACGCGCTCGAGTAAATATTTTTTTTAAATATTTTCGACCCCTTCGTACGGCCACCCCCACCACGCAAAACGGCAGATTATTATTTTTCCGTTATCAGACAGACGTGGCGCGACTACCCTATTAATATCTGACGCGCTCGAGTATTTCTTGATGACAGTTTTTTTTTACATTTTTGAAACCCTGTAGACGCTCCCCCCACCGCTGAAGGGGAAAATATCACATAACCTTTTTTTCTTTATTCCACCTAATCTTCAAATTCCAGTAGGTCCCAAAGACGCTCGAGTAACTACAAATTTAGCATCATTGCCTCCCCTACCATTAATCATGCCGAATGCCAACTGTGCGTCTACCCTCATCTATTTGTGTATGTAGGTACTGTCGAGTACATAACTTATAAATATATTGACATATATTTTTGTCATATAATTTAGATTTAGAAAAAATCCTTATCGCTGTCGCTGCTGTTGCTGATCGTCAAAGTTTCAATCGGGCTGGTGGTCCCGTTCTCAAAGGTTATGATAATACTTTTACTGGGTGGATACTTTAGTGTGGCATTTAAAAAAAACTTTTGTCATTATTAACTTTTAGGGCCAACTTAAATTTTGTAAAATTAAATTTTGCTCATTCGAAATGTATGGAATGTGAAAATTATTTTTCACGATTTCTAGGTTAGTCCTAAAATGCGAAAATTCATTTGAATGACAAACCCATAAAGAATTCGTACAAACGCCATCCATCGGGTAATCAATTAAAAAAACAACCTAAAAAATTATAATCTAGTTCAAAACAAAGAAAAAGATAAAAAAAAAAATCAAACAGTTCTGTGTCCAACTGTACCTGCACGTTTATAACACATGTTATTAATAAGGGAATGTAACAGTATTCATTATAAAAGGATATTGTTTGAGGTTTCATTAGTGATATTTACTCGCTACGTTCGAATAAGACGCTTGGTAAATAGTAGTGGTATGTAATCGAAGCAGACATCGGTGGGTGGTTTCATGGTTCACAAGCAAATTGAAACTATATTTCTAGTGCAATAAAGATCAAAATCATTGGAAATAGGTCTCAAAACAAACGCTCTCAAACCTTCGATGTCTTGTGAAATGACGATCCCACTATTACCTATTTATTAGTAAGTATAAGGCGTTGTGTTAAAATGTCAATACTTTACAAATACTCAAAATATTATATTTCATTACAAGTGCGGAAAGGCTGTCATTGCAAAGAGGTTGACAGTCGGAACAAGTTGCAATGACGGTTCCGCAAGTGTACTGAACGACTATTTTTAATACAGTTGCGAAAAATGAAGCAATTTAATAAAATAATAAAAACACAATAAACTCAACTAACTAATCATTTATTTCTTATAAAAGTTATAGTACACATGTACATTGAAATTGGTACAGTTTTTTAAACTTACTGGGGAAGTTTTAGGTTGCATATTTACTGTTTGAGACAAACTATTATTAATTTCGTATGATTGTTCATGTATATTTGTCATACAATGTTTGTGCAATTATAGTGATTCCGGTGGTGTTAATTAAAAAAAAAATGGGTCGAAATTACTCATTTTGTGCAACAAACAACTATACTCGCAAAGAAAATTTCTGGAAAATGGCGCCAATCGTAGAATATAAGCAGAGTTTTTTTTTCTTCACCCAAAGGGAACTAACTATCCATACAGCTTAGTCTTCAGTATATTTTTTTTATTTTGACAGTTGGGAAAAAGACGCACGAGTTCGGTAAAGGTAAAAAAAAAGCACTAGTATGTAATAGCCCACATCCCGAACGCTATACGTCCCTGTAATACACCACTTTTTGAGCAACTGTATTAAAATAGTATATTTCATTACAAGTGCGGAAAGGCTGTCATTGCAAAGAGTTCCGACAAATGTGTACCCGAGCCGAGGCGCAGCCGAAGGCGCAGCCGAAGGCGAGGGTTGACAGTCGGAACAAGTTGCAATGACGGTTCCGCAAGTGTACTGAACGACTATTTTTAATACAGTTGCGAAAAAATGAAGCAATTTAATAAAATAATAAAAACACAATAAACTCAACTAACTAATAATTTATTTCTTATAAAAGTTATAGTACACATGTACATTGAAATTGGTACAGTTTTTTAAACTTACTGGGGAAGTTTTAGGTTGCATATTTACTGTTTGAGACAAACTATTATTAATTTCGTATGATTGTTCATGTATATTTGTCATACAATGTTTGTGCAATTATAGTGATTCCGGTGGTGTTAATTAAAAAAAAATTGGGTCGAAATTACTCATTTTGTGCAACAAACAACTAAACTCGCAAAGAAAATTTCTGGAAAATGGCGCCAACCGTAGAATATAAGCAGAGTTTTTTTTTTACCCAAAGGGAACTATCCATACAGCTTGGTCTTCAGTATATGTTTTTTATTGATATGAAATGTAAATGAAATTTAATGAGATGAAATGAAATGAATCCTAACCTAACTCATTAAATCTGATATTGAAATAAATTAGTAGATTCTTTTTAGAAGTATACGTATTTGTATGAATCACAAAAACTCTTTAGTAAAAACTTCATGGTTGGTTTTTCTTTTTAATGAGACATTATTTTGACAGTTGGGAAAGAGAACGCACGAGTTCGGTAAAGGTAAAAAAAAAGCACTAGTATGTAATAGCCCACATCCCGAACGCTATACGTCCCTGTAATACACCAGTTTTTGAGCAACTGTATTAAAAAATAAGTTCGCTCAAAGCGAGTACTATCGCGAAGAAAAGTTAGCCATGCATAATTTTTGAAAATGTAAATAAAAAGAAAGATATACTGCAGAAAAAATGCCTTGCTGAGATTCTTGCCGGATTCTTGCCGAACGAAATTTTTACGTTCTAAGTGCCTTACCGGGGCCTAACCTGAATAAATGAGATTTTGATTTGATTGACGTCGCAAAAAGTACTCATTCTTTTTCTATTTTTTTTTCTGGATAAGCTTGTGTTTATCCACAATCTCACCATGGTAAGCGATGATGTGGCCGAAGGTGGTAAGTACACAAAGCCTAGATGTGATCTGGGTCTCAAGTGCAGCTGTCAGAACACACCGATAGGTGTTTGGCGATAGATTGTCAAGTTGAGGGTGGTAGCCAGCCTACCACTGAGCTATAGTTTCCTCACAACTTTCTATGATTATTTTAACTACTGTTGTATACAAGTTTCCTCACTATGTAATTCTATACCAAGAAACACCCACATAACCACCACGGCCTCAGACCTTCCGAACTTTATCTAAAGTTTTGCAAACGATGAAACCTTGTACTATGGTAATATAGCAAGAAGTATTATAACCCTCGCGTCTGTCGCGGACGTCTATCTCAAAATGGGTTTGTAAGTGACACAAGGGATTGGGGTTCGATTTTAAGTAATAAATAGATAGAGATTATAATGATTGAGGTCATATTTAATAGCTTTGGGAATTAGTTGACTGAATTGACATGTTAGATAAGATGTTTATATGTATGTTTTTATCTATTTAAGTATGTATTTACAAAAAAAATGTAGTATATGTAGTATATCAGTCATCTGGTTTCCATATTACAAGCTCTGCTTAGTTTGGGATCAGGTAGCCGTGTGTGAATAATGTCCGAGGATATTTATTTATTTATGTACTAGTATTTTTCTGGTGGTCGAAATTTAACTATATTTTTTTAAACCTTAAACTCGTCAATAGTTAAAAAAAAGAAAAGAAAATCGGTTCCCAAACAGAGGAGAAAAAGAAGTCCTTCAGAGAAAACAACCTGCGTTAACGTGACAATTCATAATTATGTGCCTGTGAAGGCTTATTTGGATGAATAAACATTTCATTTCTTACACCTCATTTCACATCAAAGATTTAATTTAATTTCACGTATTACTATAATGATGTAAAGAGAGCAGCATCATATCCGAAAAAAAAAACACGTTTGTTGTATGGGACAACTGAGTATTTTGTGAATATTTCAAGTGCCTACCTCTTGCCATTATTGATATCGAGAAAAAAGGGCAATAAAAACGCGTTTGCTGTATGGGAGCCGCCCTTAAATATTTATTTTATTCTGCTTTTAGTATTTGTTGTTATAGCGGCAACAGAAATACATCATCTGTGAAAATTTCAACTGTCTAACTATCGCGGTTCTTGAGATACAGCCTGGTGACAGACAGACAGACAGACAGACAGCGAAGTCTTAGTAATAGGGTCCCGTTTTTATCCATTGGGTGATAAGGTGATAATAGTTTCTTTTTAGGGTTCCATAACCCTAATAGTTTCTATTATCACCTTCATGACAAAAATAACTCGCTATGAAACTTTATAATAAAAAGACAACAAAAACTACAGTTCGATGGAGTTTTACTTTTATTTTCAGTGACTTCATTTAAACGAGAACTTTTCAGTCACAGCGACCGCTGCGTCCTGAGACTGAGGGTAGTCTTGTTTTTTTGTTTTCCACTTCGTCGTTTGTCTATGAAAGTAAAAAGGTTTTCCATTTCTGTTGAATATTATGAAGAGATAAGGAATCGGTTATCGATATTTATTCAATAATTTACGCTTTCGATAAAGGAAAACATCGTCAGGAAACCATAGCATGGTGATAGAATACTTTGTAGTACTTGACTAGCTGGCTACCACCCTCGAGTTGAAAATCCGTCGCCAAACAGCGGTGTGTTTCAACAGCTTCACTTGAGAGCCAGTTCCCATCTAGGTTTTTGTCCTCTCTTCTACTTATTCATTGTAAGTATTGCTGTGCCCGACAGGGTCCACAAATTGACTAAACCTAATTTACCACCTAAGGTGTAAAATAACGCAAAGGAATGAATAAATAAATGAATGAATAAATCCTAACGTAAAAACTATATCGAAATTACTTTTCTCTCCACAGACGGATACCTTAAGGTCCTGTATTTTCTTCATCTTATACGTCACGTTTAATACCTACTATGTAATATTCAAATGGTAATCACAGCAAAAGTCTTAGATAAGAATGAGCAATTTGAACTCCCTGTAGTTATAAAATCAACGGGACTTTACAAACTTGGGCCGTGGAACTTCGCCGCGACCAATTGAAATGGTGGCGTCGCTCTAATTATATTGAAAGTTGGTTGGAACGACGTTTTTATCCACCCTCCACCCCACCTAGTTCCCTGGTCCCCTGGTACCATGGCGGAATACTGAACACTTTTTGCTGGCTTCCTGAGACTGTTGACGGTGTTTTATTTTAAAGTTTAACTCTTTTCAGCAACTCGGAGTTTTACCGTTGCCCAGTTAGATTAAAATTGGTTTTATGGTGAAGTGTGGTGATGCTTAGGATTTTATGTAAAACTAGCTGTCCGCAGTTTCACCCGCATTCTCGAGGTATCTTATCTTTTCCCGGGATAAAAAGTATTCTATGTGTTATTCCAGGTATTGATCTACCTGTGTGCCAAGTTTCATTAAAATCCATTCAGTAGTTTTTGCGTGAAAGAGTTACTAATATCCATACATGCAAACATTTTTCACATTTATAATATTAATTGGATTTGCTCGGAGGTAGGGTACTTTGTAGTTCTCGACTGGCTACTGGCTGGCTACCACTCTCAAGTTGAAAATCTGTTACCAAGCACCTATTGGTGTGTTCCGGCAGTTGCACTTGAAAGCCAGTTGCCTTTAAGGCATTGTAATAAGGTGTACAACACAGTGGCAATCCTTGTGGTATTGCTAATGTCTAAGGCGACGGTAGTTATTTACCATATTTTAAGGCGATGATAGCTCAGTGGTAAGTGACGTCGGATACCGCGACGAAGGTCGTGGATTCGAATCCTACAATGAGCTTGAGCTTTCGGTGAAGGAAAACATCGTGAGGAAACCATAGCACGGTGGTAGGGTACTTTGTTGTACCCGACTGGCTGGCTACCACCCTCAAGTTGAAAATCTGTCGCCAAGCACCTGTAGGTCACCATCAATTACCACGGTGATGTTGTGGTCGAACACAAGCTTATAAAAAAAATAAAAAACCATCAGTAAAATAAATGAAATGATGACCTCAACAAGCCTCACACCGCTTGTAATACGTACATAATAACTATTATCTTTGATCGAAGATAAAAAGGTACTTTTGCATTCGTATATCCATAACCCTTTTTTGAAGTGAGCTAACGATCTCAAGGACATCAAAAGTGAACTCAAACACAAACGTTCTTTACGAATATAGGGAAAGTTTCCACTCCAATTGGTTTAGGGTGGGGCCAGAGACAATGTTCTATTTATATCTATGCGTTCGACCCTCATGCCTAGTTGACCGTGGGTAATTCAGTTGCAGACCAATAGCACGGAAGTAAAGGGAGGAAATATATTACGTTTCATGCTATGATATTCTTATGTATTTGTGTGGTGTAGGATAAGTTTGGGTAATTTATCGTTGAAGGGATGAACTGCCGCGTCATGCTGTTCACTTATATATAAATATAGGTTACTTCTAAAGCGTGCACCATCGTAGACCCCATCGTCACCTATCTTCAAGTGATATAGTGGTCAAACGCGAGCATGTACACGGTGGTAAGGTACTTTGTAGTACTCGACTGGCGACTACTACTGGTACTTTTTAGGGGACAAATTAGGAAATAAAAAAAAGTTTTGCTAACCTTACCGTGTTATATTATTATATCAAATGGAAGTGCTCGTTATGAGGATCTCAAATATGTTTTTGTTATTCGCGCGTTGTGAAAGGGGGCTGGACGGAAAAAATTCTTACGAAAAATTGACACGACACTTTTTTTTACGTCAAAAGGTTATTAACCCCACAAATCTCAATGTTTCTCTGTCTGTCTCTCTCTCTCTCTCTCTCTCTCTCTTATAGAAAGCAAGCCAGATATTTTCTATTATTTATATATATATATATAAATAGAAATGTTTTTTTTTTATTTTTATATATACTCTCTCGACTTATATAACTTATATAACTTCGTTCCATCAGGGTGACCCTTAACACAAGTTTTTGTAAAATAAATAGTTTTGATTTTATTTATGAAAGAAGACGAAAATTTACCATTCCCCCCTGATCTCCGAAACTACTGAGCCTAAAATGTTGAAACAAAAAGTATACAAAATTTAGATTACAGAAAAACCTATAAGAATTCTATCAATTGAAAATAAAGTGGTAACCTCAATATAATACCTTCACTGACTATGGCATTGTACGGATCCCTCTCCACGCGAATTCCACTCTCACTTACTCACATATAGTCAGATGGTCCAAAAATATTTAAAAAATTTAACCTTGCTGAGTTTCTTGCCGGTTCTTCTCAGTTGAAGGCTGACTTCCGAACCAGTGGTAGCTTCTGTAATTCGACCTTCATAAGTGCCCTTCTAGGGCCTAAACTGAATAAATGGTTTTGACTTTGACTTGGTTTTTGTTTTTATTTATAGAATAGTCTCTTTCTTTGTTTTTTTCTTGTATTTATTAAATACTCTAGATTAAAACAATTTTTCAATAGCAAAAACTATAAAAGAGATACTATCAAAATCACGCAAAAAACGATTTGAATTTTAGCCCGTATACCTTTTTTTACGCTGAAACTTTAAGCCATGTATTTTCGTGTTGCGTAGCTTTTTTTCGGTAAATTCTAACCGGTTTTTGTGGGTAGCTTACATTCGTCAGAGCCACAAGCCTCTTTTTATATTCAAAGCTTGAACTACAAGTTTAACCAATCAATATATGTATTTTCTGTGGTGTGTGTGTCTGTACATGCCTGGATATTGACTATAGGAGTTAAGGTCGTAGCTCACTTACACCACTCCGCTCGCACCCGACAAATACAATATCATTCAAATATGGGCTTCAGGTCGTGCTCTTTAGATACAGTTTATTCCTATAAACTCGCTGTTAGCGAGCTTACCGCCATCAGGCTGCTTGGTAGTTGACTGTTGGTATAGGGCGGTGTTGGAGCAGAGTCGTTTAAATGGGCTATGACCTTAAATCTATTTAAGTAGGTATTTATTTAAAAAGTAGTAATATCAGTTAATATCTGCTTAACCGGTCACGTGTGAACAATGTCCAAGGATATTTATACGTTGCAGTTACGTTAATGACAGCGTGGCGATGATAGCTCAGTGGTAAGTGACGTCGGATACCGCGGCGAAGGTCGTGGGTTCGAATCCTACAATGAGCTTGAGCTTTCGGTGAAGGAAAACATCGTGAGGAAACCACAGCACGGTGGTAGGGTACTTTGTAGTACTCGACTGGCTGGCTACCACCCTCAAGTTGAAAATCTGTCGCCAAGCACCTGTTGGTGTGTTCCGGCAATTGCACTTGAGAGCCAGTTTGCCTTAATAAGGTGTACAACACATTAGCAATCCCCTGGTATTGCCAATGTCTATAGGCGACGGTTGTCACTTACCATCAGGTGACCCGCCTGCCTCGTTGTCACGTGTTTGACTTTACAAACATACAGTGCGAATGGTTCTGCTGAGTAAGCAGTCGTTTGCTTAGTTATATGACCCTGGGGAAATTTAAGAGGCAATAAAAAGTGTGTTATGCTGTAGGTATTATTAAGGTTTAAAATTCTAGAAACTTTTTATGGTAGTAATTTTGTACTCAATATTTTATTTATTCATTCATCATTGCTTTATTTGATGATGTGTGTAAGTATTTTTTATCTTATCTTTTCCCGGGACCAAATGTAGCCTATGTTTATCAGAGATAATGTAGCTTTCTAATAGACACGCATCGTGTATAACTAAGTACCATAAATATATTCCCTATTTTATTGAAATCTTTCCTTTTTTTACATCAAAAACTAAAAAAATATATCAACAGACAAAACCTACGTTTTTCATGTCCGATACTCCGCCAGTTTTTATATTCTCAAGTTAATAAATTATTGCTCAAGTTAAGATTTATTTCACCTTTTCTCAACAGCTGGTTTATCGGTGGTGTTTTATATTCTTTCTGACACGCCGTCTGTCGGGTGTCACGAGAATCGGAATAATTTATCCATGAGATTTCCCACTGGGTTATAAAGTAAGACAAACGGAATATAAGTACTTGTTGTCAAGGAATTTTGAGTCAAAAATTTACTGCGAATAAAGCATACTTTTATTTTGTATGGGCTTAAATTTGGTAGCGAATCTATTCACAAGTAGACGGTAGCAACGCCGAAATTGGCCGTGCTTATCCAGTCAAATGCATGTCCAGCTAATTAACTCTGGCTGATGCTTAGTTTCAGAATTTTAGCTTAATTTATAGGAACAAAAATATCTTGCTACATATTAAGTTATTTTACTTTGTTTTGTATTTTTGTTACGGATTGGTTGTTAAAAATTTAAAACTTTACGAGAATTTTTATATATATTTTATTTTTATTTTAAAAATTATTCGAGGCCTCGGGTGGCCGGCGGGCGCGGAGTTTTTTCCGCCAACGCATCAGATTGGCCTTCCAAAGAGGAAACGCTGCCAGCCTTCTGGGAACCTTGCTGATCGGCAGCAGCGGCAGCCTCGAAGAAGTTTTTATATTTTGGTTGTACATTTGTTTGTATATTTTGTACATTTGTTGTAAATAAATTCGGTAAATATATTTTATAATCTAGTTGAACATATCCGAAAATTATAGAAACTTCCGGCGACCAAAGGGCTGGCTCGTACTTTGGACAACGAATAAGCCTCGCTATACAGCGAGGTAACGTAGCCAGTCTTTTGGGCACGTTATCCATAGACAGCGATCTAAATTCTGTGTTTTATTTGTAATTTAGTTTTATTTATAGGTATTATAGTTTTATTTCTAATTTAGTATGTATGTAATAAAAAATCAGAAAACTAATTTAATAAATCGTTTTCAAGATTGAAACTGATTGCAACAAGTTACGTAGTTGACTCGCATCTTGCCGACCCTAATTCAATAACTGCCACACCCTTATCAAATAAAGATTATAAATACCCCGTACACTTCAAAGTGAAATGAGACTTACTATTTAATTCTAACAAAATAAGCCCTTTCAATTCATTGATCTAATAATGTACTGGATACCGTCTTTTTCACAAAAATCGGGTTAGCAAAGGTATTGGACCGAGAAATGTTCAAAGGTCGCTGGTAAATCTAATACGCTAAAATTTTCACCTGAAACATTTACAACTGTGAACATAAGGTCCAAAGTTACTTGGCATTTTGTTTCTCAAATGTAATAGGCTTTCGTTAAAGATGTGATGTGACCTTTCTTACCATTTGATCCTAAATACGAGGGCTGTTTAATCTTTTTAACACAACAAAGACACTTGGATAGTAGCTGAATAGACTACTCACGTACCTGTAAGGGGTCGAGTACTGAAAGGAATGTATGGTATTTATTATTTGCTAAGAAATGGCGTATCTCATTCTGATTTATGAATTTATCAATTCAAATTTTATTTATGGAGTTAGAAACTCAACATTTTACACCGGCTTTTCATATAAAAAAAAACTTGAGAGGTGTCAAGGGACACCCGGATGGAACGAAGTTATATAAGTCGAGAGAGTATATATATATTTAAAAAAAAAAACATTTCTATTCATATATATATATAAATAGAAATGAAAATATCTGGCTTGCTTTCTATAAGAGAGAAAGAGAGAGAGAGACTGACAGAGAAACATGCACACGCCGCACAGCGGTCGGTGACTTTCGTCACCGACACAAAAAATCACCGACATCTTTAATGTCGGGGATTTTTTTTCTGTCTAGCCCCCTTTCATATTTCATAACGCGCGATAAGGAACTTCGTTCCAAAACGTGTTAAAACATTGTTAGTAATTCTTCTAAGCAAGGTTTAGTTAAAATGGAGAAGACGGGGGTAAATAAAGCTCATTTATTCTTGCGACATTATAAAAACAAAATGTATGAATGAAACACATGTCCAGTGAGATCAATCAACTCTATTAAAAATATCTTGTTCATTATGTCTGTTTCCAGATTTATTTTGGAGCCTAATTATTTGCCAAGTGATCCAAGAGGCTACCAGAGTATTCCGTGCTAGGGAAAGTTTGGGATATTATGGAAACCTGGGTAGGTTTACCATGTGTCCAGATTTGTGCGGACAAGTTTGGCTATTTTATTATATGTCTCGGTCCTTACCTCTTTTTTTTTTACAGCAAGAACTTTAAGCCATCAAAATTGACTAGAGTCCACGCCTATTTTATCCGTATTTCAGAAGTAAAAAGTACCTTATGACAGTCTCAAAAAAACACAAAATTACTTTGATCCCTTGGTCTGTATTTTTTTTTAATTTATTCCTTTAACTCATCTTAATCTTTAGCGTGATATCATTGATTACTTACTAGCCTAAACCTGGAGGACCTTTTTTTAGGATAGAGAAATCCTTAATATTATTTTAAGGATGTCAATTATCGACGTACATATGTATATGCTAAGTTTCTTTGAAATCCTTTTAGCTATTATTACATCATGAATAATTAAACAAAATACGAAAAATACTGCATCAATAATATTACTAGGATTATCTACAATTTCACTTTTGGTATACAAAAATGGGGGATTTGGAAAAAAAAGTTACGTAAAAAAAAATGGGACTTTTTAATTTATAATTATGGTTACCCTATCTGAACAACTTCAAGTTTTATTTGTCAAGTTGTTTGAAGGAAATTATAAGGTGCTACGAGTTTGCGCGAGTGATTTTATTACCTCGGCTTACTCTTGAAATTAATAGTTAACGGTCAGGTTTAACTTTCCAACTTCGTTTTGATCAATTTGTACGAAGTAATTGGTTATTGTAAATATCCACTTTAAATTAAATTTTGGGCTGTTTCTTATTGTGTTTTTTACTAATATCTACTCAGACTTAGGTTAATGTTTGATGCAGATGATGTGGCTGAACATACACTAAAGGTTTGGTGATAGATTTTAAATTGATGCAAACATGCAAACTTTCACATTTATAATATTAATAGGATATCAGATGGCATAGGATTGAAGCGTTGATAAACCATCGTAGGTCCTCATACAAAATGGATGTAACAAAAATTAATTTAGTCGCCATTCATATATGTATAGTGTATATGACACACAAATTGAGTCGACAAACTAATTCGGAGTTCCGCGGTTCATTCCAAAATATCAGTATACGGAATCCTGACTCGTTATAACTTTTTACATGGATATAGGTGTATTTAGAAGAGACATGTTAGACAAAAGTTGTGTTTGTTTTTATTACATTTTAAAGCCGAAATAGAGTACAATAAAAAAAGATAGGTAGCAATAAAAAAATATTCAAAATTAGAAGAGAGTGCTACCTTGACACACTATTGAATATTACAAAGCGGTAAAGTTTGTGATTTTGTGAGGTTGTAGGGGGTAATCTCTGGATCAACTGAACCGATTTAAAAGTTCTTTTATCAATAGAAAGCCACGTTATTTGTGAGTGTCAAAGGCTATATTTTTATCCCGGGAAAATATAAGATCACACGGGAACGCGGGTGAAACCGCGGGGGACTAGTTTGATAAATATAAGAAATAACACACATACTACCACTGCTTTTCGGATTTTTAATGCATATTAAAGTACACAAAGGGCAACTTCTATCCACATAGTGTTAAAAAATGTACAATCCCATATTGTGGTAAAGTACAGAAAAAAATTACACTAAAAATAGTAGCGCTAATGCAAGATTTTTTAAATACAAAACCACAAACATTTAACGGAAAGTGAAATGCCACAATAAGGTTGTAATCAAACGTAACCTGGGCAACAAGTTGTACGACAAACTTAAGAGGGAGATAGATGGTTGGGTAACCTACCAAATATATAAAAAATCACCTCAGATTTTTATGTATTGATTTTTGAATTTTCTACTTTTTGATTTGTATTGATTTTATTAACTAGATACTTACCGGACACCCTGTATACATGGAGTCATTTCCAGTGATGAACATACCTATGTAACCGCGCTCATATGGAGGCATGTGTCATAACACTACCGAGAATATTTCCAGACAGCCAGATAGATGAGAAAATGTTCTCCATAACTCATACTTTATCTATGGTTATTTATACTAATACTTGTTCTTATCAACCACTAAACTGATAGAGATTTTTCAACACACTTGCTCATAAAGTGGCTCTAATTTTACCGCAATTAGGCACATAATGACACCTATAATCAAACTGTGACTTTTTCATTACTATGAACTATTCACAAAGTGAGTTATAAAGTTTTTATTTTTATTTTATTGGTCGAGTTGCTTTTTTTTTAAATATGTTTCGATATAAAAAGATCGTCAATAGTACAAATAAATTAATGTACCTATTGCTCGTTCATTTCATGCAACTTCGTATTTAATATAGATAATTTAAACTTGTACCTTTTTAAATAAATAAAACTTCACTCAAATATCACTTTTGTTTTCTCTTTAATAAAGAAAACTTTGAATTATAATATCATTTTGAATGTGGCTAAAAAAAAAAAAAAGATACCTCATGTTTTTAGTCTATGGCCGATCGCCATTGTTAAATGAAGATAACAACTATATTAGGACAACTTCTCTTTCTTTCATTCAGGGTAAGTAGGGTTAGAAAGAGAGATTGTCTAACGTAGTGTTATCTTTCTCTTTTTCGCACTTGATAGGTATTTGCTTTAAGTAGGTATGGATATATACATATATATAGATATACACCTACCTATAATAGGTAGGTGTATAATTCTTGAGGAAAACAGATTAATTTTTCCCGCCATTGCGAAAAAAAATTCACAACCCGTTTTCACTGTTGAAATTATAGTTATTTATTAAATAAAATGTCTATAAATACTAGTTAAATAAAATAATTTATGTTGTACACCGCCCGATATGAGATGTGAAACGCTTAACGTTATGGAAAGTTTACTACCTGAAAACTATCTATGTATTATCTACTAAATAAAATTATTTTTAAGTATTATTTTCTTCACAAGTGTGTTGAAAAACGTCCTATGATACTCGTGTGTATTGATGATTACCGTCCTCGGCTCTCTTATGACCCTCACCTAGCGGCTCGGCTCTCAATTGCGCCTCAGCCGTAATGACCAACTTTACAGAATTGTACCATAATGTACTATTATACATTTTTTTTAAGGTTGTTGGCTAGGTATCTAAATCTTTAAGCCATTTCTTCGGTTTTAATATTCATCTTTTAAGTTATACTAGCGTTCCCGAGGGATCTTATCTTTTCCCGGGATAAAAAGTATCCTATATCCTACTCCAAAGTTCCATCTATATCTATTCCAAATTTCATCTAAATCAGTTCAGCGGTTTAAGCGTGAAGAGGAAAGACAGACAGACTGACACACTTTCACATTTATAATATTAGTAGGATAATTTGTCGCAATTATTGTTATGACAAAATATAGCTTTATATGAATATACATCGTAGGTATATGCATCCGTGGTGAGGTATGAAAAGCATATATTAACGAAATAGCATAGTACTATTGAATATAACCGAGTATGGCCAGAAGTCTGCCGATCCTTTCGTGTATATAATTTGTGTGTTGCACTCGACCAAAATTCTCATAGTGCGCTTTCAAGTAGTTACTGGGGCGCCTGTAATTTTGATATTCGCCAAAACTCGCCAACTATTAGATTGTGTAACAGACGAGCGATTGATACATAAATCTTGCTATAATATTTATTATACTGAGGTCTAGAATAAGGTCCTAACACAGAGTCATACACAACAGGTGCTTAGCGACAGATTTTCAACTTGTGGAGCCAGCCAGTCGGATACTACAAAGTACCCTACCACCGTGCTATGGTTTCCTCACGATGTTTTTCTACGCCAAAAGCTCAAACTCATTGTAGGATTCGAACCCACGACCTTCGCTGCGGTATCCGACGTCACTGTGGTCGCCATCTTTGCCGTAGTAGGGGTCTGGTTCTCGTACAGAACTCATACTCTCTCACCTTTTTTTTTATTTAGCTGTAATAAATATTTTGAAAAATTAATTCGACACTTTACAGATTAATAATCAAAGCATTCCCAGTAAATTTGCCTTTCACCAACATTTAACCCTTTCCAATATAGCGATAAACTAAGAAATTGTTGAAATAAATAGCACGGATCAGTCGTCCGTCTACACCGGGCTGGAGTAATGCCTCCGGCCGGCTGCCTGCCACAAAATGTCGACATATAATATGTCAGCTGGTGACCGCAACATTCTACAGAAATTAAGGGAATTAATGCTACAATTTCCCCCTTTCGCACGATGTTAGAAATTATAATTAATGTCCGCTATGTTCTAGTTATAGTTCGTCTTTTTGTTCGTCCAAAGGTTGCATTTAGTTTCGTGTTTTCATTTAGTTTCAGTCAAATTTGTAATTAGGATAATGTTTGAAATTAATGTTGTTACATTCATTTTAATTATTTAATTGTACTTAAATATTATACTATTTTTTATAAAGATTGTAATGGATAAACTCAAATCGTCTCTTTCAGTGCGGTCGGCCAAGAAAGTGGTGTGCCATCAGGCACACCACTTTCTTGGCCGACCGCACTTATACGGATACGACTTAGGGACCTTCAAGAAAAGAGCGTATTCCCTTTTAAAAGTTTGGCAACTTACCTGTGATCCCTTGGGTGTTGCGGGTATGCATGGGCGGTGGGGATCGCTTAACATCAGGTGACCCGCATGCTCTCTTGCCCCCTATTAAATAAAATAGCTATTAAAATATCTACATAGAGTTTCTCAAAACTTAATAACCTAAATACAACAAGACGATTCCTATAAGCACGCAAATATTTAAAAGCATGTTACACAAGTGTACCTATATTTCTACTGACAACCTCTCTGACGTAAAAATGTGAAAATATTTCTGATATAAAGGTTGTCACATACACTAGTAGGTACTGCTAAATATTCTTATATTGACACGAACCAAAAATATGTAGGATTGAAATATGAGTTCCAATTCCATGGAGGAGTCTGACACCAAAACTTCGATAGCGCGATGTAGATTATTTATCTAATTTCATTTAAATAATCACGTATCTACGATGCTGAATCTGTATACGACTTTAGACTAGGAAATGTGAAAATATTTCCACATAATGCGACTCCTATAAAGAGGTGCACGCTCCGCCTACATCTTACCGTATTTCGTTTTATTGACATGGTAAGTATTTACGGAAAATGCGAGTCTATTCATTTCAAATTTAATTGCTCTAACTTTTTTTTTTTATATTGTCCAAGTCACTCTTGTATACCAGATGAATATGGATTTGTTTAACTCATTTTATGCACAGGAGCAAAAATATAGTATAAGTAAATAGTAGGTATCTAAAAATTGTAACAATTTGTAAGTGAGAAAACGAACTACATGTTTTTTCTGAACTGTCCACCAAATTACCCGACCAAATGAAATGACAATACAATTCGCCAATCAAATTCCCTTTTCCCTTAACCTACTCACACTCCATTTTTTGCCACACAAGCCCTCAATCGAATCAAACTACAATTTATTTAAGAACGAATTGGGTCTACGCCTTTTTAGTTCCTCAAAATCCTTCCGATGCTTTCGACGACGTTAATGCGTAGGGTTGGCACAATAATTACTTTTTATTAAATAAATATCCTGAGATTTTCTTATATACGGTCATCTGATCCCAAACTAAGTACAGCTTGTAATATGGAAACCAGATATTCAGATATTATCAAATAATTATACTATTTGTTAATATCTGAATTGTAATTTTAGTTCGGTATTTAAGAGGCTAAGTACATCATTATCAACAATGAAATTCTAGCTGAGCCTAAGAACTACTTTATGAAGTTATGGCAGTTAGAAGTTTAGTGACAAACCTCTAGTAAATACTTAAAATACACTTGAAACGGTATGAAGTGACAAGATAGCCATTATAGTAGTAGAATAAGCCGCTAATTTCACCTTATTTGTTTTAGTAAAAGGGTTACCACAAAATAATTTGTTTCTTTTTTTATCATTAGCTCTCATGTCCAGTGCATCTGATTGGTTGGTTCTTGGCTATAGATTTTCATCGGAAGCCATGCGTTCACTGCCTACTAGTAATTTTTTTTACCTTTTATTGGTATGGTTTAATCCTCTTACAGCCTATAACCAACCTAGAATTATCCGTGTCGTAATTTATCCTTCTTCTATGCAAAATATTATTACGTAAATGGAATAAAGTTCTTTTTACTATGGTTTCGGTAAGGCTTGCACAAATTGGACCGCACTCTTGTATCCAATTTGACGTTCAACGTTCAGCGATTTAGCGCTCTCGAGCCTAACGAGGGATGCGATGTGTTGCTACCGTCCAACCGTGAGTCCAGCGGTGCAGCGCTTCAGCCGCTGACTTGACAAATGAGGCGCTTACGGGCTTAGGGGCCCATTAGTATGTTACTGGGTTTTGGTATTTTTGTTAGGATGTTGCTAGTGTACATTTTTTGAGTGTAACTAGAAATGTTGCAAGTTGCACTACAGAAGCATTCATCCATAATCCATACTAATATTATAAATGTGAAAGCGTGTCTATCTGTCTGTTACCTCTTCACGCTTAAACCGCTGAACCGATTTAGATGAAATTTGGTATAGAGATAGATGGAACGTTGGAGAAGGACATATGATACTTTTAATCCTGGGAAAAGATAAGATCCCTCTGGAACGCAGGTGAAACCGCGGAGGACAGCTAGCATTTCATAAAGAGATCTGTCTCCCGTGGTTTCACCTGCCTCCCCCAGGGATATAAAATCATAAATCGTATCCGAAGACCATTGATATTTAATAACTAAAGATAAACAATCCCAAGCAAAAGTTCTCTCAAAACTGTCTCAAATTGGGTTGGGTAATACTAGTTTTTTTTAAAGTTTTATTCACTAAGCTATGTACAAAAGGTAATAAAATTTTACGACTCACACCTGCTAGCCAAAATATATCTAAAAGGAGCACTGAGGCATGTTTACCATCAGAGCGTTCGAATGCTACTAAATTAAAATACCACCCAAATGTTCGAGACATTCGGTAAGGCCATTTTTTGTCGCTGTTGTGTATCTTTAGTTATTAGATATCAAAGCCAAAAACATAAATAAATGCAACTTCCAAAAACTCATACAATTCATTCAAATATCATGTATTAAAACCACTTTTCAATATCGAATGCTGCCAATAAACTGTTAAACTCGTACAGTTAACAAAATGAAACTAAACTGTTTGAATATTGGCCATATAGTGGTTCAAGTTTGGCCATAACAAAGTATGTTTGTACTGCGGCTGTCGAAACTTGTACATTGATATGCAAAGGCTCCAATGTTACTGCGGACTGCTTACCTCTTATGCACTAAGCGCTGGTAGGGTGACCATTACTACTACACCGTTGTGGATAAGTCTTTTATTGGGTAAACACAATGTAGACAATAAAATATAAGGTTAATGAAGTGTATAGTGCGAGTCGGGCTTCGCACAAAGCATGAGGTTCCGTATAGAAACAAAGAAGACAATTAGGAAGTAAAAATAATGTATTTAGCTTTTTATTCATTCATTTTGTTAACAGTAAATGTCGTTGAGAGCACTCAATGTGACCTTGAAATTAATATACTTTTTATTAAGGCGATGATAGCTCAGTGGTAGTGACATCGGATACCGCGGCGAAG
Organism: Ochropacha duplaris; assembly: GCA_951361185.1. Classification (NCBI taxonomy): domain Eukaryota; kingdom Metazoa; phylum Arthropoda; class Insecta; order Lepidoptera; family Drepanidae; genus Ochropacha; species Ochropacha duplaris. Next base: position 2,234,500 of record OX592707.1, on the reverse strand, counting down.
GTCGTGAGTTCGAATCCTACAATGAGCTTGAGCTTTCGGTGAAGGAAAACATCGTGAGGAAACTACAGCACGGTGGGAGGGTACTTTGTAGTACCCGACTGGCTGACTACTCAAGTTGAAAATCTGTCGCCAAGCACCTATCGGTGTGTTTCGCCAGCTGTACTTGAGAACCAGTTCCCATCTGGGCCTTGTGTGCTTACCACCTTCAGCGTCAAACACAAGCTTATCATGAAGAAAAAAAAGTATAAAATACTTTCTACGTCGACATTATCAATTTATGCCTTTTGCGGTCGATACCATGGGTCCGTGGGGGTCTGAAGCTCGTCGTTTCAAAAAATGTATCGAGGCCTCGAGTGACCGGCGGGCGGGGAGCCAACGCATCAGCTTGGCCATCCAAAGAGGAAACGCTGCCAGCTTGCTAGGAATCTTGCCGATCGGCAGCAGCGGCAACCTCGAGGATATTTTTTTTATACAACTATAGTTTGTATATTGTGTACATTTGTTGTAAATAAATTGTTTTTAGAAAACGTGCTTAAAATATTAAACAGATAATGTTTAAAACAAATTCCTAGAGAAAGAAAGAAAGAAAAAACATTTATTGACCCACGAGTCACAACACACAATATAGTAATATTAAAGTAACTTAAATAATACTTAAAACTAAAAAAAATATAATATGCATGTTGCATGAGCAGAGAAAACAACATTCAACTCGAGAATTAAACGTAATATTATCTCATTAAAGTAACTGAACATTGTCACTGTCCAAGGCAGACAAAGTTTATCCACAATAGAAAATGCGGCTCAAGCCGGCCTCGCTGCCTCGCATGTCACCCGCCTCAGACAAGTTCGGGAGCCGACTCTTTGTAGTCACCAACTTGATATTATAAACGCACGACTTAAATGTTGACTTGGATATTTGGATAAGTGTTCTAAAACTGGAGATAGTTAATAGTTAATTTAATTTATATTACTACTAGTTTTCCGCCCCGCGGTTTCACCCGCGTTCCCGAGGGATCTTATCTTTTCCCGGGATAAAAATAACCTATATCCTTCTCAAAGGTTCCATCTATTTCTATACCTAATTTCATCTAAATCAGACGGACAGACACACTTTCGCATTTATAATATTAGTGTGGGTATTAATAGCGATTTCTAGAATTTTATTTTTTACCCGTTTGGCGAAGGAATGAATGTTATGTCAGTATAAAAGCTTATCGTTTTTACGTATTTTAATATACAAGGTAAGTATCATAAGATTAGGTTTTTTTTGGATAGAAATACCTTTTTGTTATTTCGAATCAACTTGTTTTTTGCATAGAGATAGTCTAAGGACTGGAGAGTTAACTTATTAAGCTATCTAAAAAGTTTTAAAAAAAGTGGGGTTAGTAACACTATTTATAAATCAAGAACAGCTAGACCGATTTTTATGATTAGATTTTTTAGAATTGTCTTCCTCCCCAATAGAAAATAAAAATTAAAAAGGAAATTATTTATGTCAAACGCCTTTTTTTACAATGACATACTCGAGACCCGGTAGGTCGCCACCTACCGGGTCTCGAGTCTAAAATCGGGTTCTATGTTTTGTTTTAATTTCAGGACAGGACAACGTCTGCCGGGCTCACTAGTCAAAACATGTCAAAGAAACAGGACAATGAACCTTATTGCCATAGAATAAGGTGCATACGTATAATGTATGGTTAATTGTATGATAATACAGATGGACCATATTGAAGACAAATAAGGTTCATTTTCATGTAACTCTGACAACTGTCACATGTATCAAGGTATATTTACGAACTATAGTTGTTAATAGATCATTCCAAGCTTTTACGAGCAGTACAATTTTGTCGTGTAACTATATTATCGACGTATAATGTTGATCGTGTAAGCGCGCTGTCATGGAATAAGGAACGAGAGGCTTACATGAGTACACACGGCTGTCCAGGTTGATCAACTTTATTTATCTCAAAATATGTTGGAGCAGAGATATTGTACAATTTTGTTAGGTACTAAAGCGTTTAGGTTAACTAAAGTCACATTCCAGGCCATAAACCATTTCTATGTTAAAAATAAAGTAAATTCGTTGCTCTGTTGCTGAGTGCAACAAGGACAAACTTACAAACAATCTTTCGCATTTATATTAGTATGTTTGCAAACCTTAAGTTTTGTGATATTTATTTGTATTTCTTTACAACGAAGCTAAGTGTAGATAATCATTACGTAGTAAGTACCTACGATAAAGCATTGTCTGACGTCTGTGGCACATCATTAAACCGCTTACAAACAGCCGTTGTCTCCGGTGGCGGCCACGGAGGTGATCGATTCTAAAGACGACCTTAGCTCATAGACTAGTCCATGATAGCATCCGCAAAATAGCTGTCTACCACTGTCTTAAAGATACATACGAACAAATCGGCCAACAAATCAGACGAACTCCTCTCCTTTATGTCTCTCTAGTGTAGTATTAACATGATGCAAACACTTGTTCCACGAGACGTGATTAAAATTATAACTGCAGCTTATGTGGTGCAATATTGACAGTGAAGTTTCAAATCTAAAACTAGAACGAGACTAAATATGACACGTTTATAACTGAATAACTAAGTTAGTAACTTTGGCCCTAGAGTAAATATAAAACTATACTTCGAAATGTTTGGATGATTTGGTGGCTGTAGAATTTTGTAATAAAAAATTTTACGTGTTTTTTTTTATACTACAAGTGACAACCAAACAGGTGGTTCACCTGAAGTTAAGTGACCACCGTCGCCTATAGGCATTAGCAATACCAGGGAGATCACCATCTTACTGGATCTCAAGTGCAACTGTCGGAACATAGCAACAGGCGCTTGGGGGCAGACTTTCAACTTGATTGGTGGTAGTCAGCCAGTCAAGTATAACAAAGTACCCTACCACTGTGCTATGGTTTCCTCACGATGTGTTCCTTCACCGAAAACTCAAGCTCATTGTAGGATTTGAACCAACGGCCTTCGCCGTGATATCCGACGTCGCTAAAAGTAAAAAAGTGTTAAAAAGTAAGTCTTAATAAAAAAATGTGTTTATCAATTTAGTTTACATTATTTTTAATGGTGAGATTGTGGTCTAACACAAACCTGTTAATTAAAAAAATACAAAATAACTCAGCAAAAATAAACAATAGACAAATGTTTATGTGTGGTCCACGCTTTATGGATATTTTTACCATTCGACCCTTCTGTGCGTAATCTATTATTCATATCCTTCAAATCATGCATCCTATTCACTCATGAAAGTCAGATAGAGAGGTAAGCATCGCCTTTCGTTTAAATGAATTCTTATCCGGAGGGGGGGGGGGCGAAAGATCAATAGGTATAAATCATGTTTATAGCATACTTATCATACTATTTTTGAGGTACCGACGTTATTAGAATATCCAAATATTATATAGCGGTAATTTATGAATGTGCCAATATTTCTTAACAACAAAAATGGCACAATACATTTTGTCCCGGTCGTGCAATAAAATTATAATGAAATGGCTGTATTTTTATATTAATATCCCTCCCGACTCACAGATTTATGAATTTTAATTTTGTTTCATCCAAAGCAAGTATTATCTTTCACAATGTACATTATTTTCTAAGAAATGTCAAAGATTTTATGTTTACAGAACGGATATTAAAATCCTTGACGAAAAATGGACATGAGACTCTGTGAGCGGTAAAAGCATTACATAAATAATAATAACTCTTTCATTCGGTCCTCAGATCAGATAAAAAAGGTAGACTTAAAGTGATCGCGTTCCTGTGCGACGCAAGTCACGTGGGATAACATAGGTACGTGCAGGTCACGCACACACCTTTGTGCATGATGCTTCACTTCAGTGGAGACTATTGTTTACGTACGCTCCTTCTACCTTTTTTATTTGTTCTGTAATTCGGTCATAACTTTACATTGAAAATTATATTTGGAGAAAATCTTTTAATAAATTCTTTGTCAAACGAATGCAATTAATAATTATTGCCAAGTCATTTATTACTTTAGAAATAATTTGAAACATTAAATTTATTTCAAAATATCGACCTTTTCAAATAGATTAACCTATACTTATTATCACTGTAGCCTTTATATTGTATTATTGTAGCCTTACTCTCCGGTACATAGACTATCTTTATGCAAAACTCTAATCCGTTACTCTGTTGCGTTACCCCGCAGTCCCGAAGGATCTTTTCCCGGGATAAAAAATACATATGTCGTTCTCCAAGATCCCATCTAACTCTATGCCAAAATCCATTAAAATTGGTTCACCGAGTTACTTTCGCATTTGTAATCAAATCTCCCATCTTTGCCAATGTTTAATCTTTGAGCACAGGTAAGCAGCCATCGTATTAGAGGGCGAAGCTTAAGGGCTCTCCCTCCTTTATCATCGCCCAACAACGGCCCCTGTAAAATGAAATACGGAATCTGAACAGATAACTTACCTGCCCGAATTACTTCCACGGCATGCCTCGATGCCAAAATTAAATTGTTTTTATTTTTATTTTTTGATTAGCTCAACATACAACACCGACTAAGCGGGCTTGTGATGAGTGAATGACCAGTCTTTTATTTGTTTGATTAAATTCTTTAATCTTTGTTTTTTTTTTATTTACAACAATGTACCCAAATGGTTATTATATATAATTATATTATTGGTTATTGGTTAAGCTAAATAGAACTATTTGCAAGTGCAAAATTAGACTTATTTTAAAGCTATCAATTAAAGGGATCCGTGACAAAGTGAAGCTAACTGGTTTCGATAACCAAGTCAATGCGATTAGTTTGTCTGTTTCCCATGTAGTTGTATCTTTTGAATACTAGTTCCTGTTGCAAAAATTATATTTTCGCAGTAGTTTCTTGTTCGTACATCAGGGTAAGTATGGCAGACATTAGGATGATTCTACAGTCCGATACGGGAGGAACAGTATCTGCGTCCGGCACCTAAACTGAGAGTCGTTTGATGGTTGAGTTGGTGAAGCGGCTTTCAAGTCAGTTGAGTCACACCCACTAAAATGAAGGATGCTTGTTTTTCGCGATTCCGAGCAGGGATTTCTGAAATACATGTAAATAGACGGTGTTTTAAATACGCTGGGAGGATCCAATGTATGCTTAGGTTTTATATAAAATCCTTTGTCTAGAAGAGTATCCTAAAAGCCTTTCTCTCAACCTATTAAGATATATCTACTTGAGTAATTACTTAGTAATCTGTGGATGGCGTTGTGGATAGTATATTTAATAATTTTCTTATTTCATGATTTATGTTTATATTTTAATATACTATTGTTTGTTGTCCCGAATAAAAAAAAAAAAAAAAAACATATATCTACTGGTTTACGCAGCGCACGCCAGTAAAGCTCCCAGTCGGCATGATTTGTTCCAATATCTTCTACAATCATCGTCATATATCAGCCAATATACAAATCCTTAATGATTTATATACTAAAACCTTCATCACAAATTGTTCCATCTATTGGTGAAAACCGTATGAAAATCCGTTCAGTAGTTTTTGAGTTTATCGCGAACAGACAGACGCGACGGGGGACTGTTTTATATAATATAAGCTGTTCCGCGCGGTTTCACCCGCGTTCCCGAGGGATCTTATCTTTTCCCGCCATAAAAAGTAGCCTAGTGCTATGACATTGTATCGGTGGCGGGATCAAACTGGATCGGAGTAGCACAGATTAGGGATGAATGGAAAAGATTGGAGGAGGCTTATACCCTACCCAGGGATTCCTGTAAAATATAGGATAGACTGAAAAAAAAAAAGTATTAACGTATAATTTTAACTAACAGTACCGTCACTTACTAACATTAGGTTAAGATCTAATTATTTTGTAAACATTTTATGGGAAATAAAAAGGCTATATATACGTGCTATTCCAGACTATAATCTATCTCCATGCCAAATTTCATCCAGATCCATTCAGCCGTTCTGGCGGAAATGAGTAACAAACATCCAAACTTTCACATTTATAATATTAGTAAGATGTAATGATAGTCACTAGTTTATCAGACACAAACAAACATTGACTTTCAGGAATGTGGGTGGTCAGGTAATATTCGTAATCGAGATTCCACTTAAACAGGGTCCAAATGATCCTCTGTCAATAGGGGAGGGGGTACGTGATTAATTATATACGAGCGGCCTTTGGGACCGACACAGGTCTTACGTGTGTTTAGTCACCGTGAAAGGGTTAATTAGGGTGCCTATGATTATGAAAATATTTGGGATATTTACAGGTAGGGATTTTTCTCAATCTATACTAATAATAATATTATAAAGAGGAAAGATTTGTTTGTTTGTTTGCATTGAATAGTCCGAAACTACTGGACCGATTTCAAAAATTCTTTCACCGTTAGAAAGCTACAGTATCTCTGATGAACATAGGCTATATTTTATCCCGGGATAAGATAAGATCCCACGGGAACGTGGGTGAAACCGCGCGGAACAGCTAGTATTTCATATTGCAGATCATAAATAAGTCTATTGTTTTTTTAACGTCATCATCAAAGATGTATTTTAAGTCCCAATGTGATAACTTTGTCTCCATTTTTCCGACTATAAATAATCATTGCATCATTGCTAGAAATATTAAGACTAAGCTGAAACTAAACGACTGATTTATAATAACAATGTATTGTGATAATAAATAAAATATTTATCTTAGAAGCACGGTCACCCTATTACGAATTCTTCGAGGTCCAACCGTTGGCCAATTCAATCGGGAGGTTTTGAATTATAGTCGGAGTTGCAGGCATGTTGAGAAAATCGACATTTTGTTACTTTCTAGTTTGACTATAGCGTTTTAAACTCTAATGGCCTTATTGACGATGATAGCTCAGTGGTAAGTGACGTCGAATACCGCGACGAAGGTCGTGGGTTCGAATCCTACAATGAGCTTGAGCTTTCGGTGAAGGAAAACATCGTGAGGAAACCATAGCGCGGTGGTAGGGTACTTTGTAGTACCCGACTGGCTGGCTACCACCCTCAAGTTGAAAATCTGTCGCCAAGCACCTATCGGTGTGTTCCGACAGCTGCACTTGAGAGCCAGTTCCCATCTAGGCTTTGTGTGCTTACCACCTTCGGCCACATCATCACTTACCATGGTGAGATTGTGGTCAAACACAAGCTTATCTAGAATAAAAAAAAAAAAAATCATAAAAATAGGTGGTGTTAAGTGATTAATGTCCTACAGGTCTATAAAAATTAGTGATTCCAGTGTGTTTTCCACCTATTAAGATGACTTTAAGGAAGCTGGCTCTCAAGTGCCACTGCCGGAACACACCGCCAGCCAGCCAGTCAAGTACTATATACTTACCAGTCCTCCGTGCTATGGATTCATTCACCGAAAATCCAAGCTTGACTTTTATAAAAATAGTTGTTGCACTAACTTTTAACTTTTCTCAGCAATATAATTAAGGATTTCAGAATTTAGCGGGCAAGCGTGAGAAGAGACACATGAGTGCGAGAGTCGCTTCACCAACTCGGCCATCAAGCGGCCCTCAGTTTAGGTGCCAAAAATGTGGACGCTGCTGTCGCTCCCGTATCGGACTGTAGTTACTCTAAAGCCTGCCACACGGACGCTGTTTAGATCATATATTTAATATGTATAAGGCCTTTATGTAATTAAGGATTTGATTTACGGATATTCATAATAAATCCCGTTTTCTCACATTCCCCGCAACCCTACCAGGCGTGAGATCATCCAAGCGTGAACCAGTTCGGCCGGTGGCTAGGCCGCAACTTGGTCACGTCATTAATGCTTTATTCAATTAGGCTCAAGGGCACAGCCTACGTTAGTACACTGTTTATTATTCTATAACACCGTAATAGTTGCGTATGATAATAAACCGTACCTGCTCAGGAATAAATGAGTAATTTCAGCGTCAATTATTTCAATAATTATAGTGACGGACCAGCGCTGGCCCAAGCCTTAATCAAGGTTGCGATGATAGCTGATGAAGGTCGAGGGTTCGAATCTTACAATGAGCTTGAGCTTTCAGTGAAGGAAAATATCGTGAGGAAACCATGGCACGGTGGTAGGGTACATTGTAGTACCCGACTGGCTGGCTACCACACTCATGTTGAAAATCTGTCGCCAGGCACCTATCTGTGTATTCCGACATCTGCACTTGAGAACCAGTTCCCATCTAGGCTTTGTGTGCTTACCACCTTGGGCCACATCATCATTTACCATAGTGAGATTGTGGTCAAACACAAGCTTATCCAAAATAAATTAAAAAAAGGTAGAGAGAGATGTCTTTCGGCGTCCTTTGATCGACGCTTATACACCAAAAATTGTAATTCAGTTATTTACTGAGCGAGCGAGCGAAGCGTCTCCATTTCAGCTTGGGCCAAAATGCTGTCGTATGTCTGTCTAGCTGTCTTTATATCCGGCTGTTCTCTACAGGTCGCATTTCTCAACCAATCCTAGTGATATTTTGCAGCGTGCAGGTCCTCGTTGATTCAGGTTTTGGTTTTTTTTTCAAAAAGGCGGAGCCATGGGCTTATATTACAAAAATCTTTTAGTCAAATAAGTAATAGTAACCGGCCTTTTTTATCCTTATATAATTATTTTATTTACAACATTACTTTTATTTCTGAAAAGGCGCCATATATAAATTATATGATTTGTTCGATATTGTTTACCACATTTGGAATTTTGGCGGCCCTTGCTACCTGGCGCCTAGAGCGGCCGCACTTCTCGCTCTACCAGGGTCGCCGCTGTCTCTGACGGTCACTCCACAGCGTTGCAACCCATTTAAATCTTGAAAACGTAATTTTATTGCCCATGTATTTTAACCTAACCTGACGGAAGAGTCTACTTCCTATTACTCCTTAGGCGCACAATTACTGTTACGAAATTTACTAGTAAAATATAATTTTTATAACAATATTATATATATATCCTCGGACATTTTTCACACACGGCTATCTGATCCCAAACTAAGCAGAGCTTGTATTATGGAAACCAGATGACTGATATACTACATATACTACTTTTTTTTTTGTAAATACATACTTAAATAGATAATTACACCCAGACTCAGGACAAACAGACATGTTCATGCACACAAATGTCTGTCCTGGATGGGAATCGAACCCACGACCTGCGGCGTGATAGGCAGTGTGTTAACCAACCACGCCAACCGGCCCGTCAAATATTAGCAAAGCAGACAATGTGGTTTTTGCACAACCTCTAGATTGGCCGTGACTACCCGCATAGTCCGATTTTAAAATTTCAATTAATAATTATAAAGCGACAGGGTCTACGAGACTACAGAGTGCTACGATAACCGTAGCAATGTCTACAGTCGTAGCTCGTCTTCGTAGGATGAAGATTAAAACTAAGTCAAGATTTAAACAGATTGTGCTCATCGAAATTTAACATTATGATATAGTTTCAGGGTTCAAATTCAATTGTTATAATTACTTTAAATAAACGACATATTTAGATTCACTTTCTATAACCATATCATAAACTTGTTTTCCGCCCCGCGGTTTCACCCGCGTTCCCGAGGGATCTTATAATTTCCCGGGATCTGCTAAGTTTCATTAAAATTCATACAGTAGTTTTTGCGTGAAAGAGTAACAAACATCTTCACACACATCCAAACATACTTTCGCATATATAATATTATTAGGAAGTAGGATAAACCCATCAAAACAAATGAACGCTTCACCTACGTCTAAAAGTTTATTTAATTGTTTGCTAAAATTTTAGACGTGTCTCTGTTTAGTTTCCATGATAGGTTAGGTTACAAACATAACCCGACCTATTTGTCTCCCGAGGTGTGGTTACACGCATTGTTTTGGTATTTCTGACTGTTACGTTTACGTTAACGTTTTCTTTGAAGTTGTTGTGGACTGCGGGTTATGGAAATATGCTGTTGTAAAATATATAAACCAATGATATTAATAATACTTAAATATACAGTCACTATATGTTATCCTATTGGCTCGCAGATGAGACGGTCGTCCCAAAACTATCAACCAAAAAATAGAGTTTATTTTTATTTCACAAATATTCAAAAAGTTATTTACTTTGGATTGGATGGACACAGACCGTGTTTGTTTTTTTTTCCTTAATGATAAGTTTGTGTTTGACCGCAATCTCTAACTTTATAGTAAGTGATGATTTGGCCGAAAGTGGTAAGCACACAGAGCTTAGATGGGAACTGCAGCTGTCGGAACACACCGATAGGTGCTTGGTGACAGATTTTCAACTTGATGTTTTCTTTCGCCGAACGCGCAAGCCCATTGTAGGATTCGAACCCTCGACCTTCACCGCGGTAACCGACGTCACTACCACTGAGCTGTGCTTGGTGACTTTTTTAACTTGACTATTCTCATCATATCTCGTTAGGTCATTTTACATTCAAATTTCAATCCTAAATTTCTATTTTCAAAACAACTTAGCATCAAGTGACCCTACTATCTACGGCATACTACTGCTATGGCAAAGGCCTCATTCCAATCCAATTCTTCTTCAATAATAACGTCTTATGGGACCTAGTTCTGATAAGGGACAGACGTGCCCTACCTAATCCCAATCCAGCTTAGCTTAGCTGAATTATTATATCAAAGTAGCTCACCAATCCCCGGGTGTTTTAGCATAACTTATTTATTCTGGAATACTGGAAATACTAATTTTCAGTCCGGTTTAAATATTTATAGTGGCAATGTTGTTGGTTATTTGTCTGTTTGACCACAATCAGCGTGGTGTGTGGTAGCTATATTTAAAGTGGTAACCACAAATTTATTATTATTATAATTCTACTTTCTTACCGCTATTACAGATGTTGGGGCTTACTTATAAAACGCTATTTAATTACTTGAATTTGATCCTGGAATTCATTTTTTTGTAGGTAAGGCAGGCGATAGCGCAGTGGTAGTGACGTTGGATACCGCGGCGAAGGTCGTGAATTCGAATCCTACAATGAACTTGAGCTTTTGATGATGAAAACATGGTGAGGAAACCACAGCACGGTGGTATGGTACTTTGCAGTACTTGACTGGCTGTTAATTAAAAGCCTTCAATTTAAAAATCTGTCGCCAAGCACCTGTGACTCGATATCTTAAGATTACTCTAAAATTCATAGTTAAGAATTTTACGATAATTGAACTAAGGGGTCACCGGATGGTAAGTGAATACTGTCGCCTATAGACATTAGCAATACCAGCGGGATCGCCAATTCGTTGTACACCTTATTAAAAGGGCAACTGGCTCTCAAGTCCAACTGCCGGTGTGTTCACTTACTATCAGGTGACCGGTGAAAAATGACACCCAGTGTAATATTTCCTTAGTTCGATTATCGTAAAATTCTGCCAGTACGTTCAACTGTGAATTTTAAAGTAAACTCTTAAGATATCGAGTCACCAATTACTGAATACAGACCGTAACTCGACTAACTTACCTCGGACTTGAAGATGAGTTTATTTCTAAAACGTTGTTTACAAACAGAATATTTTATACGGCAGTGTACGGAGCTTGTTGAACTAGTTCTAATAGAAGAGGTAGAGATAAAATCAATAAAGAAACTGACTAAAGAAAGACTTGGACCTCAACTTAAAAAAAAAATTGGTAAGAAATATCTTTGACCTATATCAACTTTGATTATAATTAAAATAGCAGATAACATAACACTGTTATTTACAACAAATGTACAAAATATACAAACAAATGTACAACTATAATATATAAAAAACTTCTTCGAGGCTGCCGCTGCTGCCGATCGGCAAGGTTCCCAGAAGGCTGGCAGCGTTTCCTCTTTGGATGGCCAAGCTAATGCGTTGGCGGAAAAAGCTCCCCGCCCGCCGGTCACCCGAGGCCTCGATTAATTTTTTACATAAAAAAAATTATTGTGACTTGTTTTACTTACTTTCTACTAAGTACAACAATATTGCTGCCCAGTTTATCTTTCATTATGTATACTTACCGACCTTCTCTTTTCTATTAGCTTTCTTTTTATTTGTGAAAACTTTTAAATGGAATTCAGATATTTATTCTTTACTTTTCTGTATGTATTAGCTGTAAGTTTTCAAAAAAACCTCTAAAAAGAAATATCTAAATATTGTCTCTTAACGTTTAAATATTAGTAAAATATTTTAGTCCAAGCGTAGTTGGAAATCGCTAAGTACATAAAATAAAAACGGAATACTATTTAAAATAACAAAGTATGAAATGAAATAAGGGATGTTATTCAGCAATAGACACATAGCCCGGAGAAAGTTCTTCCTTATCGGTGCACTATTGTCATTTCCAACATTAATGAAATGAAAATATTTTTTATTCAAATATACTTTTCCAAGTATACACTCTAATACATGGTTCGGAAGGTTGTTTTTGCGAAGAGCCAACTGCAAGCTCAGATAGTTTTCATTCATACATTACTAGTGGGCCCAGCAGACGTTGTCCTGCAACAAAAACATAGAACCCGATTCCAGCGACACCTACCGTGTCCAATTTGTGAATCTAAACCATCTGTCATCTGTCAGCCCGATCTCGAGACATGTCAAAAAGTCGTTCTATACTAAATGTATGACAAAAATAATTGTCTTCATTATTCTTTTTTTTTTTTGTGCATTTTTCTTATTTTTTAATAGTTATTCTGCTATTCCGGGCGGAGACGAATCTAACAAATCAAAATCTATGAAAATCGGTCCAACCGTTCTCGAGTTATAAATAGTGTAACTAACACGACTTTATTTTATATATATAGATGTTTGATAAGTAAATGTATTTCTTTCTTTACAATTTTGAACTATTTAAAAAGCAAAACTTTTTAAGCCCGCTTTTGCCATATCCAGCGACTTATTTCTTGACTACATCTTCGTTGAAATCTAATCTCTAGTTGTCTCCGAACTTCGGCTTTGATGTCACACAAGTGTCTAATGATGGACTCCCAAAAAACTTTTAAGTAAGATTCTTTGTTTTCCAAAGACTTTCGAATGTTCTTCGATGCGTATTTATAATAGCTTCTATTTTGTTAAACGCACAGTTGCCTACTAGGCATTGTAATAGGTTGACAACTCATTAGCAATCTCCCTGGAATAGGTGACAATAATTAATTAAGTAGGTACCGTAATTTTTTTGATTCTGTTGACTCGCGACATTAACCTGTCAAACAACTCGTCAACTCGCGCACAGTTTTCAAAATTTCAAAATTCGCGCCTAATTTTCAAGTAAATGTCATCGTCCTGATTGTCCCATTTGAGAACCAAGTGGTGCGGTCTCTGAAACCCGGATTGTCCCAAGAAAGAACTAACAGGTTGAAACTGAAAAAAAAAAGCGACTGAAAGACTTTGTATCTATGGTCATGACTAAAAATGATAAAAAAAGAAGAGAGTAGGTACACTAAAAATGTCATCAAACTATCGCTAAATATCATGCCCGTGACTGTAAACTCCCGGCTTACTAAATGGTGCGAAAAAAAACAGAGCTTCGGCTATGGAATTACTACTTACGTATCCAATAAATGTATTTGAATACTAAATGCTCACTTATATTAGTACTTTGTAAACATCTAGTTGAACTTCTCGATGCTAAAAGCTGACTGCGTAATTTGTCCAACTCCAACCTCAGTTATAACCTGGCAAAGTGCAAAATGCATCTACAACTACTTACTCGTACTACTCTAAAACTAGAGTTAATACTATTTGGTTGCGTTAACAGCAAAGCGAAGTGAGCTAGTGACGTGAATTCCAGATTTGAAATTTGCTTTTGAATTTCGAAGCTTATATATATTCTAAGTTACTTTGATATCAGTCATTACTTTGAAATCAGACTTGTTCTAAGAAAAATGAGTGGAGTTCTAGAGATTTATGTGTTTGAGAAAAAGTGCTTGAATTATATTCGGATTGTTAGGGCTTTACTAAGAAACTTATTTTAGACTAGCTGTCCCCTGCGGTTTCACTCGCGTTCCCGTGAGATCTTATCTTTTCCCAGGATAAAATTATGTGAAAGTGTGATAAAAATTACTCATATTTCACTATGGAAACCAGACAACTGATATCTATACTTCTATACTAATATTATAGAGAGGAAAGATTTTATTGTTGTTTGCATTGGATAGGCTTTGAAACTACTGTACTGATTTGAAAAAATCTTTCACCATTAGAAAGCTACATTATCTCTGACGAACATATGCTATATTTTGTCCCGGGATAATATAAGATCCCACGGGAACGCGGGTGAAACCGCGGGGAACAGCTTACTACATAACTTTTAAATAGATAATTACAAACTCAGGACAAACCGACATGTTCATGAACTAACTTTGATATCTAATAACTAAAGATACACAATCAGTGACAAAAAATGGCCTTACCGAATATCTATCCACTCGAACATTTGGGTGGTCTTTTAATCTAGCAGCATTCGAACGCTCCGACGGTAAACATGCCTCAGTGCTCGTTTAAGATATATTTTGGCTAGCAGGTATGAGTCGTAAAATTTTATTGCCTTTTGTACATAGCTTTTTGAATAAAACTTTAAATAAATAACTAGTATTACCCAACACAATTTGGGACAGTTTTGAGAGAACTTTTGCTTGGGATTGTTTATCTTTAGTTATTAGATATCAATGTGAACGAATTGTGCCTGAAAGTGACCGGAAGAAGACTTCCTAACTACGCCAGCCAGCTCGGCAAATCGACTTACTGCATCACAAAAACAGCAAACATCGTCTCGCCAAAACACAATCGTGTTATTAGTCAAACGAGAAATGAATAAATTACACAAAAGGACGAGATTTATTAAAAAAAAAACGAGACAATGACTGCCGCCTTTGTTCGCGATATAATGGATAATATTCTTTTTATGAAACACAATAAAATATGAGACCTCTATCGAAGCTAGGAAGGTTTGTTTTTGACAATTACTATAACTCCATTCGTAAATAAGCAAAGTGAAATAAAATGCGTCAATTGCGTATGTACGGAATGTCTATTATTTGCTTATGTCGGTTTGTTTAATAACACAAAAAACTAGTAAATATTTTTCAATCTCTCTTTGAACTTTCTTTGGTCTTAGTGCAAGGTTTAGTTTCAATCCTTTCTCATGAAGTTCCCTAGGCTAATCAAAATCCTTGAAGTTTTTCAACTTATAGTGACAGAATTAATTATAATAATATAGTATAATAAAAACAACATGATAATTCAAATGTTAATTCAATGTTTTTTATGTATTGTAATTGTACATTTGTTGTAAATAAAACCTGTATTGGAAGATAATTCAATGTTTATTTAGTAATAATTCGAACTCTGCTTACATACTTTTGTGTGTGTATACATAAATCTTTTTTTTTCTATAATCTTTGGAATAATCTTTTTTTTTATATTGTACGGCCGAGGTTACATTAATTATATTTAGCTAAATCATATCCAGTCGTCGTTTGTTCAATTTTAGATTTCAATTGATAAAATTTGATTATCTATAAATACCTGATGGAGATAAACTAAAATTACATACAGGCAAATCCAACGCAGTCTTTAGTGTTAATATAATTTAGATTTAACAAATGACAAATCCAGAAGGGGATTTCGTAAAGCCGGAATGTTGCGATCTGCCTTTGACGTCATTAATCTCTGTCAGCCTCGGGGATCATTTCTCAGGGTTCGGTGAAAAAGTCATGTAAATAAAGGAAGCTGGAAGTAGGTACTCCTGCGTTTTATCTTTTTGAGGAAAACAAATCTAACTGTGAAATAAACCTTATAATACCATAAATTAATTTAAGGCGATGATAGCTCAGTGGTAAGTGACGTCGAATACCGCGGCGAAGGTCGTGGGTTCGAATCCTACAATGAGCTTGAGCTTTCGGTGAAGGAAAACATCGTGAGGAAACCATAGCACGGTGGTAGGGTACTTTGTAGTACCCGACTGGCTGGCTACCACCCTCAAGTTGAAAATCTGTCGCCAAACACCTATCGGTGTGTTCCGACAGCTGCACTTGAGAGCCAGTTCCCATCTAGGCTTTGTGTGCTTACCATCTTCGGCCACATCATCACTTACCATGGTGAGATTTTATTTATTTTTTTATTATTTATTTGGGTCAACAAACAGTTACACACTTTCATAAGAAAAAATATAAATTAAACAAATAGATAAATGTGTAACCAGCACCGTTAACCACATGTTACTTAACAATATGTTGAGCTAGGTTAACACAGAAAATTAATGAAAATAAAAAAATAAAAATACAAATGTAAAAAAGTACAAATGTGAAAAATGTGAATGTGAATCCAAATGAAGCAATGTACGCATCATCAACTACATAAAGTAATTAAAAATGCCCACATATACACAATGAAATACACAATAATAATAACAATAATAAAATAATATATGAAATACACAATAGAGAGAAAAAAATAAAAACAATAGTACAAAATAAAATTTATGACAATCATTATGACTGCTTGGACAAGTTTTCTTTTAATTTATCACAGACCAACCTCTTGAATTGACCAGCACGCGTAGCAAAGATATCAATATGATTGAAGTTAGTGTTGTAGGAGCTAACTAAACGGTATAGCGGTGATCTCTTACCCGCATTTGTTCGGCATGTGTATGTAGCAAACAGCTGATGACTACGGCTAGGACGTGTATTGACCCTATTTGGTATTTTGTAGTTTAATTTATTTACTAAGTCAATACAGTCATATTTGTTACTACAGATGTCTCCTAACATCATAGCCTCAAGCTGCTGACGCCTATTTGTTAGTGTTAACAAGCTATACTTTTCAAGAAGTTTGTCATACGTCATACGACTATGGAAGCATTTATAATGCATACAGCGAATAAATACACGTCATTTATGTAAAGTTCAAATAAAAGAGGGCCCAAAATCGAGCCTTGCGGTACACCCGAACTTATGCTAACTGCATCCGATTCAAAACCATTGATCGTAACCTTCTGAGTACGGTTAGTAATATAAGATTTAAACCAACGTCAGAGATTACCTCGAATACCATTATATGCAATTTTTTCCAATAACCTTTTATGGTCCACTCTGTCGAACGCTTTTTGAAAGTCAGTATATACGCTGTCAGTTTGTATATTAGCATCTAAGTTTTCAAATACATGTGTAGTGAATGTGAGTAAGTTAGTTACAGTGGATCGACGCTGAACAAAACCATGCTGCTGTGGGATTATTATGTTATGTAGGGTTGGATAAATAGCACCATGTACAAGCCTTTCAAAAAGTTTCGACAGTGCGGACAATATAGAAATTGGTCGATAATTTTCCACATCTCTACTAGAGCCACCTTTATGGACAGGCACAATCCGTGCAGTTTTCCATATTTTAGGGCAAGTCCCTTCCCTAAGACACTTATTGTAAAGTAAGTACAGTGGGTACCTAATTGATTTAGCAACACACTTAAGGAAATAAGGTGGGATATTATCTGTTCCAGGGCCTTTAGTTACGTCTAAATTGCTTAATTGCTTATGAATGTCATCAATGGTTAGATATATATCACAAATGTTAATATCGTTTAATGTTATATTCATATCGGCGTTAATTTCATCATAGCTGAAATCATCCAATAACGCTGATGGTTCAAAAACTGAGTGAAAATAGTTTGAAAAAAGATTACACGTATCCACAGGATTAGTAGTTGTTTTATCTTTATATGTCACACTACTAGGGATAACCGCTATGCCCTTGCGATTAGACACATATGACCAAAAATATTTTATATTATTTTTAATGGAACTTTCTACACAGTTTATATAAGATTCAAAACATTTTTTTGATTCTGATTTAAATCTTTCACGATACATAGAAAACACGACGTAATCTGATTTATTTTTATATTTTTTCCATTTTATCCAATATTTATTTTTATTTCTGAAAATATGAGCCAATGGCTTGTTGAACCAAGCAGGGAAGTCATTTGTTTTAATTATTTTGGTAGGTATATTTTTACGAATAATTCCATACAAGTTTTCATAAAGGATGGCTACTGATTCTTCCCCGGACCTATTATGAAATAAATCTTCCCAGCTTATGTCAAATATATCTTTGTTAATTATATCATAATCAGCGTTCTTAAAACAATGTCGAGTTATGGGCTTTTTCGACATACCACAACTATCCCTGGTGCCCTGTTGTGGAATCGTCACGTAGAAAGGGGGGTGGTAGTCATCTGGGGGCACCAGCGGGTTTGTGCCCGTTAAAGTACAATCTGATACATTTGTTAGATATAAGTCCAATAATTTATTAGTTTTATTTTTGATATGATTTAATTGCAAACAATTCATAAGTGACATAAAATTAATCATATGTTTACCCGGCAAACAGGTATTCGAGGCAATCACAGGTACCATATACTTCCCTTTACTATTCCATATAATAGAGGGTAAGTTAAAATCACCCACTATATAAAAAATTCCCACGTTTGAATTATGGAGTACTGATTGCAAGTAGTCAAGATAGCTTAAATATACGTCTAGGTTTTGATTAGGTGGAATATAAACCGCAGCAATAATGCAATGTTCGGCACCGACACTCATTTCTATAGTGACGTAATCTATCAAGGGACCTGGAGCGGGCGGCGCGTGCGCCACTCGGAGTGCCGGGGACAGCGGCACGACGACGCCGCCGCGGCCGGCTACGAGCGTGCGCTGTACCGCCACCAACACCCCGCCGCCGACGCGCCGTCCGCTCGCAGACCGGTCTCTGTCGCATCTAAACACCTGATACCGCGAGTCAATGAGTTCACTATCCAGAATGTCATCATGCAACCACGTCTCGGTCAATATTATAATATCATATGCATGTAATAGTATATTCATATACAGTGTGTGAAGCTTTGTCCTCAGTCCACGACAATTTTGGTAGTAGATTGTTAAATTATGCATTGCAGAAATCAAATAATAAAAGGGTTACTATAAAAGGAATAACGACTATGATATGGATAGGTACACACAAAGAGAGCATTAATAAAACATAATAAAACTTTTCAAACTTTATAGAAATCACTACATACACCTTAATTCTATAGATAAAATGTTGAGTATCCACTAACACAAACATTACTATATTAGTATTTTCTACACACAAAGTGGGTATGTAATAAAACTTGCATACGTAAATGGATCTTTCCCGAGCCCGTAGATGTGCTCGTTTTGTTACTATAATATGGTTATACATTGGCTTATACGTGATATTGTAAGTTATAACGATCGAAGTAGCATTAAAACATAGTACTGACCTCACTGGAACCCGATTCAGAGCATAATTGTTAACACAGTTAACTGTGTAAATACATAACAAGAGTGGGTAAATAGCACATAGATACAATAATTTGATAATGATTGTATAGTAAAATAAATATGAAGTTATTAGTATGCATTTTCGTCTGAGTAAAACATAATTTATACAGTTAAAACGATGTAGTACACAAAAGAAAAATAGTAAGTATATAACAATATAAGGTACAAAGTAGGGAAAGCAACGATTACTTAATTTTTTTAATATCCGGTAAGGACCGAATAGCAATAACTGGGGAATTATCATTCTTACGTGCCAGGACAATTCCATTTTTGACCCACACATACCTGTACCCGCTGGTCTTTGCCATAGCTTTGCTCTCGCGAAACAACACTTTATTTTTTAATGTAAGGTGCTCGTTAATATACACATTCTGCGATGGACCCGAGATAGATAGTTGTTCCGAGTTGAGACCTTTTTTAGCTCGACTTGCAGCAATTACGTTATCACGAACAATTCTCGATGCGAATTTTACAATAACATTCTTCGGCCGGTGATCATTTTGACTGGCATGGGGTACACGATGGATAGCCATTATGTCGGAAGGCATGATCTTATGGTTGATTGTGGTGCCCAAATTCACAATAGTGTTTATTAGGTTCTCACCTCTTTTCTCTGGTAAATTAGTTATTTCTATATTGTTTTCTCTTGCCTGCTGTTCCATGACAGCCAATTTATGTTCTAAAACTGAAACTTGGTCAGATGTAGCACTGAAATGGGCATTTTTTTCTTCCATTGCTTTCAACCGTAGCTCGAAGGAGTCCTGACGTTCATGTGCGGCAGTGAGTGACTTTTCAATATCATCAAGTCTGATTTTGACTTCTCCTATGGAGTCCTTAATGCATCTATTATCCTCGCTTAGTCCAGATACAGCAGTTTGAATGCCGCCCAGGGCTTCTATAATTTTACCAAGTTCAGACGTCATTGCTGTTCTAACGGAGCAGGTTACCAATTGTTCCAGTGATTTACTGCATATTTTTTGCTCCAGAAGCCAGGAACTGGCATCTTCACGTTGTCCTTCGAGTCTAGTGCGTTTACGTGAGGTTATGTAGTTGTCAGGTGTTGCTGAAACCGACAAATCCGGGCTGGATGAGCACTTTTGTGCATCTTGCGGCGGTGTACGCTGCATTGTGTAGTATGATGCAACTAGATAACTTGATTAGAGAACAATTTAATATTTTGTTTGTTCGTGTATACACAATTTAATTAAATCACAGGCGCAAGAAAGGGCTTAAAGGAGGTGAGGTATCGATACCCCGCAGTTACGGCGGCGCGATGCGATGACAGACAAAGATCGCACTATTGGTCACTGGTATGCCTCTTTCGGATCACTTAATTCACTACACTCAATTTTCACAGCTTAGCGTTTGTAAATACTGGCGAGAATTCCTTACGCACGTATAGAAAATTACACTGGAGCGGTTAACACGTCTAGTCTCAACAAAATCGATCGTCGAATGTGGTCAAACACAAGCCTATCGAGAATAAAAAAAAACAGTTTAAAATGGTGAACTGTCTTTCGATGAGTTCTGTGACTGGATCAGTTTTCTTTGCAGGACCAGAAATGACAGTGAGTTAGCTGCGTTACCTGATTAAGGCAAAGGTGGCTTGCTGTGTGACTGCAGAGACCTGATGCGGAGTGTTAAAGTTTCCAGCTGCTTGCTTGAGAAGATTGCCGCAGCTTTTAGGAGAGATTGCAAGTTTTCCCATCTATTAAGGTGCGTCTACGCTATAGTCCGTTCCATATGGATTGATTATACCGAAATGGGTACCATGATAATCAAACGATAGCAGTTTTGCGACAAGTTTGTAGGGCGAGCGATAGGTTTACTGAAGATGGTAAAGGACAGTCAATGACCTTTATTGCCATCCATATGGCGATACTATATGGATATACTATAGAGGAGGCGAACACGATCGGAGCCGCTCTGCGCGTCTGTGCTCGCGGCGTATAGTGTGGACTTACGAGTCAATAATAATGACTGTCCACGAGTATTGTGAGTATTTGAGAGTGCGATACAAATCCCTTTGCATTCGTCAAAAAGCCGACAATTGGCGGAACACAGCCGAGCGCAATCCAAACGCTTGAGGCGTGCTTGTTCGAGGCACGTAAATCGGTCCACTCCATGATACACGAATACGTGCTTCGCTGGTGCTCCGCTCGTGCTGAAGACGTACCTTTACGTTGGGGTACGAGAACTGAGGTAGTAGACTTCTGTATTTAAAATTGATGATCTTTCACCAGGCTAGATGCTAATGGCCGGAGAATGACCCAACTGACTCTCGAACTCGTATTTACATATACATGCAAAGTTAAAAAACAATAGCCCGATGTAGATTGCAGATGTATTGTAAATTAAATGGCATCTGTTAATTGCTATTCTTTGAATATTTGGGGACCTACATGATAAAAAAGTCACAACTACATACAGTCGTGTTTGGATCAAGCAACTGGTTGTAAATTGAACGGTAACCCACCTCTGGCGATATGGGAACCGACTTGATTGATGTCAACGATGCCCGCGGGAGAACTGGACCGGTTTATTGATAGAGCCACTGGACTGGAAGTAGCTAGTGATTTTAATGCATTTCACTACATAAATGATTATTTTTGCCTTACCATCAACAATGGAACCAATCGAATTTTAACTTTAAAACTTAAATGTACTGTTTATTTTCAATTAACAAGAATACATTTCTTGTTTGACTTATATAGATACTAGTTTTACGCCCCGCGGTTTCACCCACATATCCGAGAGATCTTATCTTATTCCAAAGTATGATCTACCTGTGCGCCAAGTTTAATTAAAATCCACTCAGTCGTTTTTGCATGATTAAGGAACAAACATCCAAACTTTCACGTTTATAATATTAGCAGAATAAGTCCATTTGTAAGAGGTGCTTATACTCTAGCATGGGTATTATTTTACCGTGATTATTAATTTTAAACAGTTCCTCAAATATTTAAGATTTGTGAATACATCAACAGTCAGTCCCAACGGCTATTATGTAAGGATACGACCTACTTTAAAAAACCTTTTTCTCCTGTTTATCGAGCTTTAGATGAAAATCAATGAAAAAAGTATTGAAAGAGTCCTTTTTTTCAACTTAAATGTGAATTCCTATATTTTCCTATAAAAAAATATGGCCGAATTTCGACCAACGGACGAACACAAGTACAATAAAACTAACCAATAAAATACAAAGCAACATAATAAACCACGAAACACAATATTTAACACATGTATGCATAAACTCAATACAAATTATGCAGTCACGTAGCCAAGCGCAATTTCCACAAAATTATGACCGCTAACTAACTTACTGTTCTACGGGAATTGCCTTATTGCTAGCGTTATTCACCGCGGGCTCTTATCAGCACCGACACGAATGCAAAGCGCAGCCTTACCGATGATAGCATCTAGTACGCCAAATTGCGAAGATCGAATGGTTGGAAGCACGCCAGACCACTCCTATACTTAATTATACGGTCAATTTTAAGCATAATAATAAAAAAATCTTCTGGACTCGAACCGGGGTCTTCTGGTTACGGGAGCGGTCGATTTCCCCCTGAGCTATTATAACCTTGTGGATGATAGCGAAATTTACCTTCGTATTCTAATGATATTATTGCCTGAAAAAACGGATAATAAAAATGAAACCTAGCTAGATCAATTTATCGCCCCCGAAACCCCCTGCATACTAAATTTCATGAAAATCGTTGGAGCCGTTTCCGAGATTCAGATTATATATTTATATACAAGAATGGCTCGTTTAAAGGTATTATAATATGATTGAGAAATAAAATGTATTAACCCTACATCTACAAAAATCCGTTGAGGTTATAAACTTGAAAAATGTAAGGTTCTATTTATAATATAGGCATACACTAAGAAAGGGTATTTCATATCAACTGAGGGGGTAATACAGTAGATTTTTGAGTTTATTGCAGACTCTTCACAGCAAAAGTAACTTTCCGAACCGTGCATTAGAGCCTGAATGACTATTCATAAGTGCCTGTGAAGGCCTATTTGGATGAATAAACACTAGATCAGACGGTGGTGTGAGAGGAATGTCCCAGAATAATTAGGTAATTATTTTACCACATTGAGTTCGATGAATCAAGTTCAAATTAAAATGTATTTTTTGACGATTTATTAAAAAATAAACCAAAAACAAAAAAAAACACGCATTGAACCTTTTTTTTATGTCACAAGTGACACTGACAACGAGGCAGGCCTCGGAACAATAACTAGCATCAACTGGTGTTGCTAACGTCCATAGTCTTAGTCAGTTTTAACCAATGTGTTGCCAACATCTCTACAGTACCTGGATGTGATAACAAAAGAAACCTAATTAAGAAATAATCTAGATTTTTAATTTAATTACGTGGAAAATGAAGGTCTCGCTATATTAAGATCGACGCTTGATATTGTCAGGTTGTACAGTAAGTGGTGCCCTAAAATACCTAATTTTTGTGATAAGGTAGCAGGAAAATTGGCTTCCGACCTTCCCATGTCATTTTCAACAAGAAAATACTATTTGTTTTCGAAAGACTCTCACTTTGCCTCTATTTATGTACACACACAAAAGTATAAAAGAAAACCACAAAATAGATTGACGGTCACTTCACAGGTTTTAGTTTCCATAACATAAACTCAGTTTATTTTGGGATCAGACGTGAGTGAAGAATCTTCCAAGATATTTAAAAAAAATAGATAAGATACAAGAACACGAACTGATTATTTTCTAATATAAATATCTTTCAGCAGCCCTGCGACTGATAATTTGAACCTGCGTCTGCACAACGATTTCCATGGCGCATTAATACGACTGTATTTCTTTGTCAACGAGGCCGTAAAGTAATAGGCCATGGGAACGCGCATTAAAATGTCTTGATTTATGTCATTTTTGATTAGTATTTAGTTTTTTAAGCTATTGTATAGCTTTTATCGCGGGCTTTGATAGCGACCGAATCAAAAAAAAATCGTAACGAAATAACCTGACACCGTAACCATGACAACAGTCATGTCCTTAGGCACCTAACTAAAGTACTGCGTCGACGGCAGCCGTCGACGCGCCGATGGCAGCCGCCGACAACGCGGTTGCAAAAAAAAAGTCTAAAGATAACTTCTATCAGTGCCTCTCCAACTAGTGGAGGTTAGCCGTCAGTTCGGAAAACTTCTGTTTGTCCTTTGCGAGGCGGAAAAGTTCAGCGGCGCTGTTGATGCCGGTCCACTCGCGAATATTGCGCAGCCACGACTTTTTTCTCCGGCCTACTGGTCTTCTCCCAGCCACTTTGCCCATCATTATGAGTTGCAGCAGTTCGTATCTGTCATGTCGCATGATATGGCCCAGATAACGAACTTTTCTCTGTTTGACGGTTTGCATGATTTGGCGCTTCTGACCAGCTCGACGGAGAACTTCTTCATTGGTCACTCTATGTGTCCAGCTAATAGCCAACATACGTCTGTAGGTCCACATTTCAAAGGCTTCTACTCGTTTCTTGAGTTGCTCTTTGAGTGTCCAGGCCTCGCATCCGTATAGAAGTATGGGCCATATATAGCACTGTAGAAGGCGAACACGTAGGGATATCTTTAAACAGCGACTGCATAGTACCTTACTCATAGATTTAAATGCACTACGGGCTATTTCTATACGAGTCTTTATCTCGAGATCGCTCTCCCAGACATCATTCAGCCATGTGCCAAGGTACTTATACCTGTGCACCCGTTCTAGTCGTTTACCTTCCACAGTGATACCGGGGTCGGCACTTGGGATCTTTGAGACGACCATGACTTTGGTTTTGCTGACATTCATTTTAAGGCCTGCTCTCAGGCTACACTCGTTTACCCGGTCAACAATTTGCTGCAGCTCGGCCGCTGTGGACGCTATTAGGACGGTGTCGTCAGCGTAGCGGAGATTGTTAACATACCGACCATTCACCTGTACACCACCTTCCAGTCCCTCCAGAGATTCTGCGATAATGGCCTCCGAGTAAAGGTTGAAGAGTGTCGGTGACAGTATGCATCCCTGCCGGACGCCTCTTTTTATCTCTACCTCACCGGTTTCCTCGCCATCAACACGAACAGTAGCCTTTTGGCTCCAGTAAAGGTTTCGAATGATCCTGATGTCTTTGTCATCTAACCCGGCGTCGTTTAAGAGTAGTACCAGGCGGTCGTGAAGTACTCGATCAAACGCTTTTTCGTAGTCAATGAAACAAAGGAACACCTCTTGTTGCATATCTTTGCATTTCTGCACCAGTACCTGCACCGCGAACAGAGCTTCTCTAGTGCCCACTACAGATCGGAAACCGAATTGGCTGTCTCCCAGTTGGTCGTCGCATTTGTTTCTGATGCGTTCATGTATTATGTTAAGAAACAATTTTAACACTTGGCTCATAAGGCTTATCGTTCTGAATTCTTCACATTTTTTCGCATTTTTCTTCTTTGGAAGAGTGATAAAAGCCGATTTCAACCAATCTTCGGGCAATTCTCCAGTATCATATACGAGATTGAAAAACCTCACAAGAGCGTCCAGATTACTTTCGTCGATAAGCTTGAGAATATCTATGTAGACATCATCTAGGCCTGCAGATTTTCCTGTCTTAGCTTTGCATAGTGCCTTCCAAACTTCATCCCTGAGTATAGCGGGCCCTTCATTGGTAAAGGCAGTCTGTGTTGTGCTTCTGGACTCATCTGCAAACATACTTCTGATGTAATCTTCCCATATAGCTTTCTTTGTTGAGAGCCCCAGAACAGGCAGATTGTTGTCATCCACCAAATGGTAAGACACGGAATTACGGCCAATCATATTCTTGATCTCTTTATGGATATTAAATGCGTCCTGCTTTTTAAGGAGTTCCTCTACGTACTCGCACTTATTCTGGTACCAAGTGTCTCTAGTATGACGAACCAATCTTCTGACATTCTTGTTAAGTTCCTCATATCTAGTGCTATCGGTGGGTTTATAGAGCCTTCTTTCTTCCATAAGTTGGTAGATTTCATCCGTCATCCAAGCCTGTTTTGGTTCCCATTTTGACGGTTTGAGGTGCTCGCAGGACACTCTTATGATTTCAGCTTTCAGTTGATGCCAGTTTTCCTCAACTGAATCTGAGACCTCCTCTTTCGCACTTACCGCCCACTCGTTGATCTTATCCATCACCCCGAGTCTGATGTCTGAATCACGCATCTTCTGAATATCGATTCTTGGTTTTGTCGACTTTTTACTGATTTGCTTCAAAGCACAGCTCAGTTTAGCTATAACGGGATTGTGGTCTGAATTTATGTCAGCCCCAGGGTAAGCTTTGACACTTTTGATACAGTTTTTGAAGCGACTGTTGATCATCAGATAGTCGATTTGATTGCGGACTATGTGTTGGCAAGTATGGCGAGGTGATGTCCACGTATACAGTCTTCTAGCTGGTAGTTGAAAGAATGTATTTGCGACAACCAGATCCTTTTCTTGGCAGAACTGAACCAGAGTGTCGCCTCTGTCATTCCTTTCTCCTAACCCATACTTCCCGACGACGCCTAGGACTTCCCCTTTCCCTACCTTCGCATTCATATCTCCCATGACAATGTTGATCTCATGTCTTTTCGTAGCGTCCAACAGTTGTTCTACTTCACCATATAAATCATTAACTTCCTGGTCTGGCTTTTCGGCGGTTGGCGCGTATACTAGAATGATGTTGAAGTTTCTCGGCTTTGCCTCAATGTGGAGCATAGCAGTGCGGTTGGATTTGGCAATGAAGTCAACATTACCCTTCACTGTTCTCACGTTAATGACCACTCCTACGCCGTACATATTAGATGATTCGTCGGAACCTGAGTAGTAGAGGACATGATCTTCATCTATGATGTGCTTTCCTTTGCCCTTCCACCTGACGTCGCTCAGTCCCATGACGTCTATCTTTAGGCGTTTGATCTCCTTTACAAGGTTGTGTATTTTTTCTGGTCGTAGCAGGCTGCGGACATTCCACGTTCCGATGGTAAAGGTTATTCGCTTTTGTTTTTGTTCTCGCCCGGGGATTCTTCGCACCCCTGTCCCATTTAAGGGACGCCGGGCACTCGGGGCCGTGGCTATTTTTGACTTTTCCATCTGACATAACTAGGGAGTGATAGTGCAGTGGTTTCCCCTTGCCTTCTGCACCAGTCGTTTTTGGGGTATTTGGTCCCAAGGCCGCTGAAGCCTCTTCCAATCGGTTTCCCGGCGGGGTTATGGTTATACCGCCATTGCTCGGTCGCCAGAGCCTCGTCCGTTATCTAGCAGGGAGCACCGCGACAGCCGAAGCCACCGCCGCCAGCTATTCATACGAACCACTAGCGCGTGCAGGTGAGGTTGACAATTGGGGTCGGTAAGATGTTGGGACCGTTCTCCCCCGAACTCCCCTAAAGACAACACACTTTTTTAATATTATTATTCAGCTATTATTTGGCGGCGGGACTCCCTCGTCGACTTTTCGAATAGATGGGATTAAAAAGTATAATGCTATGATTGCATATTATTCAAAATTTTCTTAAGCTATTGAGCTTTACCGCAGCAGTCTCCGAGTGCCACAGTTAATTTTATTTTTATTTAGTATTTAAATCTTATTCACGGCACTACCTCAGAGTTATCAGCTATTCGCCTCAGAAAGCTGGTAGCTGCCGGAACACACCGACAGGGGCTTAGTGACAGGTTTTCAACTTGAGTGTGGTATCCGACCACATGATGCTACATGTGAGTTTTGATCGAGAACATGTGGTAGTGCAACAGTACCCTTAGATCGGCGATCCTTTGCACAGATTATGTCTACCTGTTATAAGGAAAAGGCGAATTTGACCCGAACGTAAGAGAATAATTGTTCATTCGTTCGGAGAAAAATAATTTTGTTCTGCAAAGTAAGAATTTCTCGTAATAGTAACCTAAAAATAAAATTAAAATTATTGCTGACTCTTTTCATTCTAAGAACCGAAACTGTAAAATGGATTGCTTGTTGTTGGGCTGTCTGTCAGATATCTATCTATCAGATAAATAAGCAGAATTTTAAATGTAACTTATTTATTTTGTACATATATTTAAGTATTAAGTCAGATATTATAAAAAAACTGAATACATTTTCCATTTCATAAATAGAGCATAACTCATCTACATATACTAATATTATAAAGAGGTAAAGTTTGTGAGGTTGTAGGGGGTAATCTCTGGGTTTACTGAACCGATTTTGAAAATTATTTTACCAATAGAAAGCCTCGTTATTTGTGAGTGTCATAGGCTATATTTTTATCCCGGGAAAATATAAGAGCCCACGGGAACGCGAGTGAAACCGCGGGGGACAGCTAGTGATTCAATAAAACACTACATGTTTTTTTTTATAAAATACGTTTTGGTATTCTAAATTCCTTTAAAAGAATTTAAATAAAATAAAATCAAATAAAAGAGTATGTTTGGATAAGAAAACAGAATCCAACGAGAGATCATATCTTTGTTCAATTACTCTGAAAAACTTGGATTCACTCGCCGATAGGATTAATCATGTAATACGTCATAGGGTTTTTGTTGACTCCCCAAGGTATAGTTGGAAGCGATTTCAATTTTTACTAAGTTTTTTTTACTCATAGGGGAGAGATGGCATGAATATCCAGCTAAATAAAATCGTTTTAAAACAGCACTATTTCTGTTGTATGTTAACCCCGATATGTGAGGGAGTACGAGATCGTTGGTCCCCAAACTAGGTGAAACCTGTATCTTGGGAACCACCTTCCTAATTGAAACAAATCTACACTTATAAAAGTATATAACATTATGAATATCGATATAATATTTTAAATGCAAAAGGTAGATGAAATAAAAGAAATGTGTGCATGTGAGTGAGTGTGTAAGTGGGTGTGTGCGTGTGTGTGTGTGTGTGTGTGTGTGTGTGTGTGTGTGTGTGTGCGTGCGTGTGAGTGTGTGTGTTTGTGTAAGTGTGTGTGTATGCGTGAGTGTGTGTGTATATGTTCCTTTAGTCTGTAGATTGTGTAATATTTTTTTCTGTTTCCTCATAATCCAGTGTCAAGAGCCAGTTCGTTATTTTAAATTTACTCTCAGAATATATGAGCTCATGAAACTTAAGAATATGCGATTAAACATAGGATACTTTTTATCCCGGGAAAAGATAAGATCCCTCGGGAACGGTAGGTGAAATCGCAGGAAACAGCTAGTTGATTCTAAGGAATAATATAAAACTACTGCTAAAATATATGGAAGTAATCACCATAAACATAAAAATTTAACATTAAGTGCCCATAAAACTCACAAAGAAACTGTATTTCAACATTAAATTTTGGGACAACAAAATAATGCAATATTGTGAATTCGCTCAAGTTTTTCACTTAGCTAACACACAAGGGCCTGCTATCGTAGGCATCCGTTATTCTTTTATTCTCCGAGCGCACATTATGCGCGTGTCCAAAGATTATTAAGGGCAGAGGGTCAGAAAAGGTCTTGCGTGTGTTATGGAGACAAAATAAATTATTCATTCTTTGATTTAATTTCTACAGTGATAAAATACTCGTCCAACTGCTGTTATAAAACTGATGTTTAACCACATAAGTAGATAATCATGATAGGAGCTGTTGGAAAATTATAGTTTTTTTTTCTAAACCAAAATTCTAACTCAAAATATATTTATTAAATTAATTTATTATACTTAAGTACTTTTTATTTTAATCGTCACTTGTTTTTTCGGAATTCAAACAAAAAGAATTTGAGGAGAATAAAAGATCGAAATTTAAATTATACCGAGTTCATAAAATATTTCATGAAATTTCAACTAATTTGTTAAATTAGAATCAAAATCATTTTTAAATACTATCAAGAAATTAACAATTTGAAAACTATACACATTAATTGTTCAATTGCATTCAATGGCGCTCTACAGAATGCTTTTAAAAATACTATGTCTGCACGCAAAAAAACGCGGGCTATGTACGCAAGCTATGCGTTGTATGCGAGGCCACGAAGCGTGGACTACACTGATCGCATTTTAAGGTACTAGAAGTGGTAGTAGGCTTCACCGTAGTTGGTAAATCTCCGGTATTATCATTGTAGCGGCTATAGTAGCAGCGCTACATGTGAGTCGAGTCAGCGGAAAGTAATAGAAGCGCGTCATCACAACAACATGGACGTCATGACAATATGACACAGAAATCCTACATCGCGCTAACAAAGTTTTCTCGGCACGCCTTACTAAACTGAATAAATAAGGTATGCGTTTGAATTTGTTGTTAACGAACTGTCATTCACATCTTTCTAATTTAGTTTCTAGTATACATAGTTAAGTGCAAACCACAGAGTTTCTCAATTCGTAAAATACAGAGTCTGTGGTCGTCACTAAAATTGGTTAAATTTATCAAAAATTACCATCATTGACTAGATAGCGTTTAATTTCCTTTTTAGGGTTCCGTACCCAAAGGACATTAAAACGGAAACCCTATTACTAAGACTCTACTGTCCGTCTGTCTGTCTGTCACCAGTATCTCATGAACCGTGATAGCTAGACAGTTGAAATTTTCACAAAATGATTTCTTTGTGTTGCCGCTATAACAACAAATACAAAAAAAACTACAAAATTTGTACACAACCCTCGGTGCACGAGTCCGACTCGCACTTGACCGGTTATTTTTTAATTTTGGGTGACTTACAACATAAACAGCGCTATCAAATAAAAACATTAAAAGCCACTTCAATAATAACTACATCTGGCACAGCATGTCACAGCCTGGCCGCATGCCAGCGGCTTAAAATGTACCAGTATCTCACGGCGGGCCATTTGTTCCGCGATAACAAAGGCACAAATTAACCAAATTATACCAACTTACCGCCAGTGTAAGGAGCGCCCGACACTTTTCACTCTTAGGAGAAAGAGTAAGATCCGTAGAAGTTCAACTGGACTAATTGAATTTTGAAGGATAATTCTGAGTTATCAGAGTCATGTAGATATAAAAGATTTATAGTTTTCCGCCCCGTGGTTTCACCCGCGTTCCCGAGGGATCTTGACTTTTCCCGGGATAAAAAGTATCCTAGGTTCCATTTATCTGTAAACCAAATTTCATCAAAATCGGTGCAGCGGTATAAGCGTGAAGAATTAACAGACAGACAGACACACTTTCGCATTTATAATATCAGTATTGATTGGAAATAGAAGGGCTTTATTATTTTTATTATTATTTATCGCAGATAAAACAGCGGAATAAAAAAATAGTTTTTATATCATATTGATGAAGATGCAATGCAAAAATAAATATAATAAAAATAAAATAAAAATATGTTTCAGAAGCTCTAGGTCAGACGGGTCACAGGTTCAAATCCCTCAATCATACAAGTATTTCTTATATTTGGTTAATAAGAAAAGTTTGATTAAGTTTATAATGGTCATCTAAGACTTAGAAACTCAAAGAAAATGTAAAAACTTTCTTTACTTATGTTTCATTCTTTGTTTTTTTTTGTTCTATACAGAGTAGATAATATAGCAATATCAAAAGTGCTCGATCAAAACAAAAAAAAACATTCAAGATTTCAAAATAGAATTTAATTTTTCGGTGTTTTTTTTTAAATTTATTATATTTACCTATATAAAAGTTAAATACTTTACACAAGCCTCCTGCTGAACTGTGAAACAGTTTGCCGGCAGCTTCCTCATTTTACATTTTTAATAGATAGGTTAGGATAGATTATCTAATTGAGTAAGATAGTATATGTGCTGTAGGTACTATATTAAGCATAAAAGTAGTAACACAAAAAAAATAGATAAAGCAAATTTAGCCTACAAACTGCGTTAGTAGTTTGGCGATGCTAAATTTTATAAAACATAATGGTATCTTGGTATTTTTGAATTTTAGATATTAAATATCTTGAAAATGGTGACACTATTATTACTAAAGACATTTTTGTAATATTTGGTAGGTGACCCGCCTACCTATCTCCCACTTAAGTTTTTTGTACTACTTACCGGACATCCTGTATAAGCATACTTGTATGTTTTAATAATACCTTGATTAGTTTTTCATCTATACTTGAGGAATAGATCCTTCAAAGGCGGAATATATTCGGCTATCACAGGCTGGGACTACACGTCGGGTTTTTCCGTTCGATAATCTGCACCTCGGAACAATAACTTATTGTTCCGAGATCTGCACCGACAAGCCGACTACCGGATAGACCCGATCAGACTGTCAGACGTGTCAAAGTCTCGGTTTAAGTGAAGGTATATTGAAGCGGTGGTATAGTCTATTGTAACGTTTATAACTGCCTTACCAGGGCCTAAACAGGGTTAATGAGTTTGAGTTTGACTTGTGGTTTAAGGCGATGATAGCTCAGTGGTAAGTTACGTCGAATGCCGCGGCGAAGATCGTGGGTTCGAATCCTACAATGAGCTTGAGCTTTCGGTGAAGGAAAACATCGTGAGGAAACCATAGCACGGTGGTAGGGTATTTTGTAGTACCCGACTGGCTGGCTACCACCCTCAAGTTGAAAATCTGTCGCCAAACACCTATCAGTGTGTTCCGACAGCTGCACTTGAGAGCCAGTTCCCATCTAGGCTTTGTGTGCTTACCATCTTCGGCCACATCATCACTTACCATGGTGAGATTGTGGTCAAACACAAGCCTATCGAATATATAATAAAAAACAAAAAATACTAGATACATATAATTAAAGATTTATTTATTTATTTTCACACAAATTGTAAAAAAACAAATATGTGCTAAAATTTCCTTTCAAAGTCGCTTCAGACTATCGCATGGTTTCGGACATGTATTCCTAAACTCAGTAAAACCAAGCAAAAAATCTTGATAAAAAATATTTTTCATAAAAATACCAAACTCCACGCAATCATTACCAGTTTTATCTGAAAAAGAATCTATAACATTCACGCAAGTTTCATTTTTTAACAAATGAAATGAAAAAAATAAAATATACCTAAGTTGCGTTGCGAGAAATGTTAAATTACATGACGTCTAAGTTTTGGCCCTGATTTTTATCTGTTATTTCTGACCTGACTGTGTAAATCGTATTTGGTTTATTTTTATTTTGTTGATAACTTTTGGACTAGTTTATGCGTCGCATTCATTCTTTTTATTTTATTCGGAAGATCACAACTCTTATACATTTATATATAATATATAACATACTTATAATTAGCATATAGTATATTTCATTACAAGTGCGGAAAGGCTGTCTGGTCTGTCGGTTCCGCAAGTGTACTGAACGACTATTTTTAATACAGTTGCGAAAAAATGAAGCAATTTAATAAAATAATTAAAACACAATAAACTCAACTAACTTATCATTTATTTCTTATAAAAGTTATAGTACACATGTACATTGAAATTGGTACAGTTTTTTAAACTTACTGGGGAAGAACTAAAAACAGAAGGCTAATTTATTATAATCAGCTTACATTCGAAAAACCTTTAAATCATTATTAGAGATTACTGTACTCAGACTCGTTTGTACAATTTTCTTGGAAAAAACTGCAAATATCCAACAAAATAGTTTTAATCGTTTAGAGTGCCTCTGTTCGTTGAATGAATTGACTCGGTTTATCTTTTTAACTGTTCTAGGCCGCTTCTAGTCGTGTTAATGCATTAAAAGAAGAAAAAACAAAATTGAGAGAATTTAAAAAGTTTCTACAAAAGAGTTAGCATTTTTGGCGCATCGGAAATAATTTGCATAAATTAGGCGTACCGCTGGAATTACATACTGTAGTAGATAGAATTTATATTAATGTAATAATGTTTGGTTAGAGGTTAGTTTTATGCAGTTTTAAGGGGTTTTTAGTTCATTCTGGTTCCAATCTTCTTGATTATACAAGAAAGAGTAGAATTAAAAAAAAATAATGATTAAGAGCTTGATTTTCATTTATAATTAAGCAATTGTAAAAATTAGTTCAGGTACTATTTCTAATGGTTGGTTGTGTTTAAGGCGATGATAGCTCAGTGGCAGTGACGTCGGATACCGTGGCGATAGTCGTGGGTTCGAATCCTACAATGAGCTTGAGCTTTAAGACACAAGCTCATATAAAAGTATATTGTTAAATATTTGATGAAAAAAAAGTTAGCTGCTAAAGCCAGATTGTTAAATATTAAAAATGTTACATTGGTGAGTTTCTTGCCAGTTCTTCTGAGTTTGCCTTCCAAACTAGTGTTAACTTCTGTAGCTACAATATCTGCCTAAACTACGATAAACTTATAAATTTTGAAGTTGTCTGATTTAACTCCTAATGTGACAAAATCCAGAACTAACCGAGACCCATTCAATCTAGCACTCATCAACATCAAGCGGGTCTTTGTAGACACCAACC
This sequence comes from Ochropacha duplaris, assembly GCA_951361185.1. NCBI lineage: Eukaryota > Metazoa > Arthropoda > Insecta > Lepidoptera > Drepanidae > Ochropacha > Ochropacha duplaris. Next base: position 2,199,879 of record OX592707.1, on the reverse strand, counting down.
ACAATACTAGATAACTGGACTGAAATCATTTCGCAACAAAACATGGTATTTCTATCCACCTAGCTGGCTAACCACCCTCAAATATCGTCAAGTACCTATTTATTTTAAGTTCAGCAACACTATAGCAATCACTAAAGAAAGTCCCGTCATCAGCATCATTGACAGTCTTGTAACATAAAAACAAAATACGTCTTGAGCCATCCAGAAAAGAAATGATGTCACAACATTTGTAGGTACATAAACCTATACAAACTTGGCATCAGCTTGGCCATCCAAAGAGGAAACGCTGCCAGCCTTCTGGGAACCTTGCCGATCGGCGGCAGCGGCAGCCTCAAAGAAGTTTTTTATATATTATAGTACATTTGCTTGTATATTTTGTACATTTGTTGTAAATAAAATAATTATAAAAAAAAAAAAACTATACAAACCGTAAACCTTTTAAGGTCCCAAAAATATCCCATACAGTATTAACACACTGTCGCCAAACAATCAGCGTTAACAAACAAAGTAATGTTATATGAAGGAGTAAATTACGCAGTAAATAGGCCGGGCACGACTCAACTTTCAAATTGATTCGCCAACTTATTCTTTGGGACTACTTCTGGGATCCTACTATTTGTCCACGTCGGTGTAGATAGTGAGAAGCGAGAGAGTTTTTCTGTGAATATTATGTGAGTAAGTTAAAAAGAAATTTCTTTAGGAATAAAATAAGTTATATTACTAGAATAATTTAGGTAGGTAACCAGAGCTTGTACTATGGAAACTAGGTAGCTGATATTACTATGATTTATTAGTTAAATAAATTATTACACTCATAATGAGACAGGACAAACAGACATTTCATGCACAAAAATATCTGTCCGGTCCGTCATTTCGAAGGACAACAGCTAAGAATGCATTGAGAATCTTCAAGTTTTGGTAAATAGAATCATTTTACAAATCAACGTGCTTATCAATTATCAAAACACGATGTATGAAACCGTTCATAACTCACGCAACCAAAGCGATAATATCACGACTTCCTCATTTCCAATAGTAGGGCTATTGTTACGACCCAATTTACCAGTTTTGCCACCTATGTATAATATGTGAGGCTTGATTATTTGCAGGGAAAATAGGACGTGTTAATTAATGCCTAGCAAACAAGTCTAGATTACTAACGGCGTGGATTTTAGCCAAAATTTACTGAGAAACTATTTTGCTGGATTATGAATCACGATTTGCCTCAAACTGCAATATTTTGGATTCAAATTTAATCTTTTTTATTATAAGAATCCATACAATTTTTTTTTTAAATTCTGGATAAGCTTGTGTTTGACCACAATCTCACTATGGTAAGTGATGATGTGGCCGAAGGTACCACCAGCACAAAAAGCCTAGATGGGAACTGGCTCTCAAGTGCAGCTATCGGAACACACCGATAGGTGCTTGGCGACAGATTTTCAACTTGAGGGCGGTGGCCAGCCAGTCGGGTACTACAAAGTACCCTACCACCGTGCTATGGTGCTCACGATGTTTTCCTTCACCGAAAGCTCAAGCCTATTGTAGGATTCGGACCCACGACCTTCGCTTCGGTATCCGACGTCACTACCACTGAGCTATCATCGCCTTAAATTGCTTGATTTTATTAGCTACTTTTGGAGTAAAATATTAATTTTTAAATGGAAAATATAGGCATAATAAAGACTACATACATTATGTTTCGTACAAAATGGAAGCACATATATATTATTGTCGCCTCTGGGGATAATACGCGGACGGCCGATAATCGGGCGGTTGAACGTGTACCCGACTATATGCCGATATGTTGAGCTATCAATAGGGACACACGGGCATGGTGGCCGACGAACTTTACTTCTTTGTGTAATAGTTTTTTTTCATATATGGCAAAAAAGCAATAACCACGAAGAGTAGTTTACAAATCGTTTGTACATTTTTTTAACACTAAGTTCTTGTATTATAATAGGGTTGTGTCCTAAAAAAATCTATTTAGTCCGTCAGTTAGATTACCAAAAAATATTGGACACGTATTTTTTATTTTGTTCCGTAAACGAAAAATGACGAGGATACAGTACGTTGAAATTTCGCGTGACGTCACACCGTGGCACAAATTTTACCACGAAGTGACGTCACAAGCCCCCACTCCTATACTTTGATGCGCTATAACTTTGTATATTTTAATTGATTTGATAAAGCAAAAAATACGTGTCCAATATTTTTAATTAGAATTCATTTTTATTGACCCAGGACACTACCCTATTGTACAGATTGTCACATACTGTGTTATAAAAATCATAAAGAGGTACAGTGTGTGAGGGTAATCTCTGGATCTACTGAACCGATTTTGAAAATTCTTGTACCAATAGAAAGCCACGTTATTTGTAAGTGTCATAGGCTATATTTTTATCCCGGGAAAAGAGGAAACACGATGAAACCGCGGGGGACAGCTAGTCTGTAATATACAGGGGTACTTTTTGTCCGACATAGATTTTGTAGATGTCCCGGAATGCGGGTAAAACTGGGAGATGGGATTCCATTACTTGTATTACTTATATAGGTAGATTTGTCTCTGCTGACGTCCAAAATAATACCGTATTACACGTAATTGAAACTAACATAAAGTACTTTCCAAATTGCTACACAACATTAAATACCTATACATATTTATTTTTCATTTCACGCACATCTAATCTGAAATCTAAGCAGAACTTGTGATATGGTAACCATACAACTGGTATAGGAAATAATTGATCATGCACACAAATAACATTCACCTATTTTTTAAGTATCCCATATTGTTCAACCAACGTATACGACCGTATGTATCAAATCGTAGAAAGTGATTGATTCCTTTTGAATCAAAGTAGGTGCGAACTGATATAAGAAATCCAAAGAGTCGGAGTGGAATACTGACGGATTGGATGTTTTCGAAGAATGAAGCTGGGAACATTCAATCTAAACAAGGTTACAAAGTAAATTATTTTATTTCGCAGCTTTTTTCGAGCAGTGTTTGGTTACAAATACGCATAAAAAATGGTGCGGTGGATAGGAATAAAGGAAGGTAGGAATAATTGTGTTTTGAAATATAAAATAAAAGGAGATATTCAATGACTGACTGACGTATCAGCTTACAGACCTCATACTTCTACAAAGTCTTTGAAGGCGACTGAGGGGTTTCAAGAAATGGAACCTTTTAGGGGTTGAAAAAGGGTAGCTCCTTTTTTATGAAGATCTAATATGTGTTGATAAATTCGTGAAAATTTGTATTAGGCCTGTTGATTGGAAAAATCGTGACAGGGATCGTGAAAAAGACAAGCACAGCTTTTGAAAGACCACATCTAAGTGACAAAGTTTGTACGAGAAATAAAAAAGCCCGTAATGTTTAGTTTAGTAGAAATTTTGGATTTATATTCTTGAATACTATTAATTAACACGTATGCGTTTTTCGAAATTCTAACCGTTGGTATAAAAAAAGTTTATTTGGCCAATTTTTATTGAATACAAAAAAGCCAAGATGGTTCAAACATATTTAAAAAATGTAACCTTGCTGAGTTTCTTGCCGGTTCTTCTCAGTGGAAGGCTGACTTTCGTACCGGTGGTAACTTCTGTAATTTGACCTTCATAAGTGCTCTTCGACGGCCTAAACTGAATAAATGGTTTTGACTTTGACTTAGTAAGGAGGTGGATACAGATTAGAGTTTCTACTTGTTACTAAGCTACGATAAAATAGAGCAGCACGAGCGAAATCGCGAGGCGGAAGGCTAGTTAAGATTACATTGCTTCCTCTAATTACAAAAAACCATTAAAATTTACTACGAAACCGAAGCGCTCAATCTTAGTTTTACGGTACTAGGCTAAGGAGAAAAAAGAAGCCCGGTACGTTCTATGCGCGTAATTTTAAGTCTTTCAACATGTCAGCGATGGTTTCGAGGTAAAATGAACCTTTTTGAAAGGCGACCGTCTGGACTCTTTGAGAGGGTTCACTATAAAGAACCTCGTTGTGCACGGTAGCCATTTTGCACCCAAGTTGTTCGGAGTAGTTAATTTCTTGCTCACAAACCACTTTTGAGGTAAAATGTCGTCGGATAAAAAGGACGTTAACCTGGGGCGGTAAATAATTTGTTTTATTTTTTAACTTTAATTGCAATTCCTTTTTTTTAGTTAGTTTTGGAACGACCATCCCGTCCACGACTTAAAGGGTTAACATTGCTTTTTTATCCTATCCCAAGCTATCCCAAGCTAACTCAAGACGAATATACTTTATATGTTTTATTTTAATTTTTTCGATAACACAGTCAACAACGTCGAAATCGTTAGGCAAATCAAAGTCCGAGATCCAAGCAAAAATAGTAATTAGTATGAAAATTGTAAGAAAAAAATATTTGTAATTTGTTGGTGCTTCGGTTTTTTCGTAAAATTTACCGGTAATGTATTAGCAAACATAAAAAAGCAGAATGCTTCGTGTATTTTAGTAAACAAGAACACCTACCTACAGATATTTAGAATCCGCTGTGTTACAAGTTATAAGTCATTGGCGATTATAATTATATTAATAATTATTATTTTTTACGAGCATAGCCTGCAGAGTCAGTAAGCTGATGCAATGGGCCACTTTGCTCGATAGTCAGTTTAAAAGTAATATCCATAAAAAACTGCCTTGCTAAGTTTCTTGCTGGAGTCTTCTCAGTTTAAGTGTATTCTGAAACGGTGGTAATTGACTCTACCGTTCGTTCATAAGTGCCTTATCAGGGCCTAAACTGAATAAATGAGTATTGAGTTTGATTTCGAGTTTTTTTAATGAAAGAAAAAAGGCTTTTGGGTGGTGAAACTATATGTTGAATAGGACGTTTTTCCACGTGTTCAGAAACATTTCTTGTAGAGTTATTATTTTATGTGAGAAATTATTCTGAGATCATAACAGGCCGATCAACTTACGGAACTGTAATACATTTTTTCAGACTTCTCTCCCATCTAGAAAAATAAATAAATCCGAATACATTCATTTGATCAACTCGATCGATTTGATCGGATATACTTATATTATTCACTAATATTATAAATGTGAAAGTTTGGATGGATGCATGGATGTTTGTTACTCTTTCACACAAAAACGGCTGAACGGATTATGATGAAACTTGGCACACAGGTAGATCTTATCCTAGAATAACACATATGATACTTTTTATCCCGGTAAAGGATTAGATCCCACGGGACTAACAATGCAGTTACGGTGGCATCAAAAAAGTTTTCCCGCAACCTCATCAGATTAAAGAGGGACAGAATTCGCAAAGTTATAGGAGTTATAACCGGCCACTGTCTACTAAACAAACACCTATTTACCATAGGTGTGACAGACAGCCTCCTATGCAGAGGATGAATGGTGGTGGAAGAAACGCCACAGCACGTGCTTATGGAATGCAGGATCGTGGCAGACAAACGGGCACAAATCCTCCTTTCACCAGCGTCACTTCCGGAAGCCTTTGGCAGTCTACAAAGGCTGCTAGCCTTCTGGGATGACGTGAGCTGGTTGGAGTGAGAAGACTCTTCTTCTTCTTCTTAGTCGGACACTCTTGACAGAGTGGTCGTGGTTATGGTAAGTCTCGAGTGACGGCTCTAGCGATGCATCTCCATTTGGCTCTATTGAAGGCATTGCGAGAACATTCGGTCATGGTGGAGTGTGTGGTGGACTTTATGAGATCGGACCATCTAGTCGGGGACCGACCACGTGGTCTCTTGTCATCCATTCTGCCTTGCAGACGTTCAATTGAGTCCTCTTTGCGGGTAACATGTCCAAAATATTTCAGGATTCGGATCTGCACAGTCGATGACAGTCTTTCCTCTATTTTGAGTGTGTCCAAAATCGATACGTTGGTGCGGTGCGCTGTCCACGGTATCCTCAATAACCGACGCCAGCACCACATCTCCAGTGCATCGATTTTTCTCCGCTCCTTCAGTCTCAACGTCCACGTCTCAGCTCCGTATATGAAAATCGGAAAGACGAGACTTCTCATAAGCCGGACCTTAGTGGCTCTGGTTATTCTTCGGTCTTTCCAGATTTTCGTGAGCTTCTCAACAGCTGAACGGGTCACTGCACAGCGTCTTCTAATCTCATCTTCACAGCTTTTTTTTTTGTTTTGTTTTAGTTAACTATGTAGGTAACTAATGCGGGTTATAATTTTTTATGTATTTTTGTATTAGTTTGAGAATAAAATTGTTAAACATTTGAAAAAAAAGCCAATATAGTCAGATGGTCCAAAAATATTTAAAAAATGTAACCTTGCTGAGTTTCTTGCCGGTTCTTCTCAGTTGAAGGCTGACTTTCGAACCGGTGGTAACTTCTGTAATTCGACCTTCATAAGTGCCCTTCTAGGGCCTAAACTGAATAAATGGTTTTGACTTTGACTTTGACTTTGCTTCCGGTATTAGTGATGTTGGAGCCCAAGTAAATATAGCTCTGGACAACATCACAGCTCGCTATACTTTTAACGTCCGGTTGGTTATTCTGCGCCCGGTCCACTATCATCATTTTGGTCTTTTCATGATTAATAGCGAGACCCAACCTTAAGCTGTTTGATTCTAGCCTTTGTAGGATATTTTCCATATCTTCTTTAGATGATGTAAGAAGAGTGGTCAGCATATCTCAAGTTATTTATTTTTCGACCTCCAATAGAAATCCCTTTGTCCCATTCATCCAGTACTATCCGCATAATATATTCAGTATAGATATTGAAGAGCAAAGGAGAAAGGATACATCCCTGCCTAACACCAGCCTGTGTCTTAAATTCTTTAGACTCTATACCATCTACCCGGACTGTCGCAGTACCATCTTCGTATAGCCTTCTGATGAGGAACGTTAAATGAGCCGGTACTCCCATCTTAGTTAACACTTTCCACAACTCCCTCCATTGGACAGTGTCAAAAGCTTTTCTGAAGTCCACGAAGCATATGAAGAGAGGGTTATTAAATTCTCTAGCCTTTTCTACAATTTGGCGTAGGATGAGAATCTGTTCTCTCGTTCCCTTTCCCTTGACAAAACCTGCCTGCTCGGGTGCGATTTGGCGAGACAGAATTGACTGTAGCCTGTTGTTAATGACATACAGGAGTATTTTACTAGCATGTGATATAAGGGAAATCAGTCTGTAGTTATTGCACTTTTTCGTAGAGCCTTTTTTGTGCAATGGTATGAAAAGGGAGCTAGACCAGTCCTTGGGCCAATCTCCGGTCTCCCAAATTCTACAGCAGATTTTATGTAGTATATCCACTCCGATTTCCCCCATCGCTTTTATGATCTCTATTGGAATTTCATCTACACCGACGGCTTTATTGCATTTAAGGTGTTTTATTGCTGATCGTATTTCGTCTTTTAATATAGCAGGTTCTAGTGCACGTGGTGGAGATAGTGTTGATGTGTTTGTTGTTAAATGAGAGACACTAAATAGAGACTGGCAGTAATTCTTCCATGTTTCCACAATCTCTTTGATCTCGGTTACTGTTGTTCCAGCGGAGTTTTCTATAGCCCAAGTCTTCAGTTTAAATTGGCGAGTGATGGAGCGTATTTTCATGTGAAGGTCTTTTGTTTCGAACTTTTGAGAATGACGTTCTACCTCTTCTCAGATGTTATTAAGGGCCGTGTTGCGGTCTCTCCTACAAGCAGCCTGTATTTTGGAACTTAGACAATTGAGTTCTTGTACAGTAGCTTAAATACGTACAATGGCCCAATCAAGAGGCTAAGTGCGGAAACAGCCCTGCCAAAACAAACAAACAACAAGATCCCACGGGAACGCAGGTGGAACCGCGGGAGCCAGTCTTATATCCATATCTATAAGGTTACATTTTAGTTGATGCCTGTGAATTTACACAAATAGCCATGTATTTGCTACCTTTCGCTTGAAGTTTATCACTTGAACCACAAGAAGTATGTAATAGTTGCCATCGAGTTATGAAATGAGGTACTATGTATGCGAAACTTTGACGTCTTGTATTGAACAATAAACATAAATAACAAAGACAAATGTTTCGCTGTTGGAAAGGGGAATACTTACCGTGAATTTGTTCTATGAAATTTTCAATATTAGAAGAGAACATAGAAATTATATGAATATTGCTTGTACTAAGAAGGTATGTTATTTTATTATTTTATGGTTTTAACTTTGTATAATCCGGTACAAACCATTAACCGGTTGGTCCTGAAGGTGTACGATCGTCCCACTTAAACAATAAGATAACAATTGAATCTAAAATTCCGCGAGCTAGCTTATTAAAAAACTGATGGGAATATGTCTATAGCCATATGAAATATTATAAATACATCAGACACGTCAAACATATATTACTGCAATCTCGTAGTACTGGTAGCTTCGTAAGTCACAGCCCGTAGCGTGTCGTAGCGCTCTCACCGTAGCGAACTCATCCGTCGTAGCAGGTGTGTCGTAGCACTCGTAGGTTACAGATACGTAGACTCCTTCTATGTTCTGGTTGCCTGGTACTTTTCAATATATTTGCCATCTAAGTTTTTTTTTTACAATCTCACCATGGTATGTGTTGATGTGGCCTATGGTGAGAACAAATCCTTGACTGCACTCAATTGCAGCTTTCGAAATCCACAGATAGGTTCTTCCAGATGGTAACTTGAGGGTGGTAGCCAGCCAGTCGAGTTTTACAAAGTAGCTTACTACGTACGTGCTATGGTTTCGTCCCATAACTATCTAAAGAAAAGAACAATAAAAAAAACATTGCTTCAAAAATCTCTAACTTCAACATTTAGTAAAATCAAACCAAAATTGTGCAAAACAAATCAGTAATTACAGTTGACGGTGTGCAGTGTGCAGACTTAGGCATTTGTCTCACTATAAGCAAAAAGCTACACTTTTTTCTAGCTTTAGATACCGAGCGATAGCAAAAGTACATAGGTACTGTATAATTCCAGGGATCACATAACAATTATTCATAATGTGCGGTAAATATTGGAAGTATTTAGGCCGTGACTAATATCTCTGTCACTGTCATGTTTTTCGAATTTGATAGTTCAGTGCTTTGTGTGGTTTTTTATACCACTAAAGTAATGGTAGGGGAGGCATTGATGCTAAATTTGTAGTTACTCGAGCGTCTTTGGGACCTACTGGAATTTGAAGATTAGGTGGAATAAAGAAAAAAAGGTTATGTGATATTTTCCCCTTCAGCGGTGGGGGGAGCGTCTACAGGGTTTCAAAAATGTAAAAAAAAACAGTCACCAAGAAATACTCGAGCGCGTCAGATATTAATAGGGTAGTCGCGCCACGTCTGTCTGATAACGGAAAAATAATAATCTGCCGTTTTGCGTGGTGGGGGTGGCCGTACGAAGGGGTCGAAAATATTTTAAAAAAAAATTTACTCGAGCGCGTCAGACATTGATAAGGGATGTTAAGTGAACCCTCCAGTAGCTCCTATTTTAAAGACTGACGATTTGGACGCGACCATCAGTCAGGGCCGATTTTTGAAAATGCAAAAAAAAATCGTGACCTTGATTTACTCGAGCGCGTCAGATTTTTATACAGGCGGTTCTTCTTGATGGCCTTGTTGTACTGACCCATAATCTGACAATTATGTTGAGGGATTTCCTTAATCTGACGGTTTGAAAAAAAAAATATGTAAAAAATATCGAAATCTCGAAAATGGTTCAAGATATCGAAAAAATGTTTGTGCAAAAGTTGTAGAGAATTTAACCTTCTACAATATTTATTATGAATACATATACCAAAAAACCCATAGGAAACGAGATATTTGCAATAAATGATTTTTTGACCTTTGACCTTGAAAAATCAGTAGTCGCGGGCACCCTAAGATAAGTAGCTTTTGAGACAAGTTTTAGGGTATCAAAATAAAGGTTTATACAAGTTAATAGCTGACTATTTCTCATTCTGAGGTGAAACTCATAATATTCCTGGACTATACACTTAATAATGATTTTAGCCACTTCGGCTTGTGCAAATCGGCAGATTAAGATATTTCCGTGATTCGTGACTAATTTCCTTCAAAATAAAAAAAAAACCAATCGCGCTCGAGAAAATCCAGGCGACGTTTTTTTTTTGCAACTTTGCGAGTCTCCAATTTTCTTTCGTCACGCCCAATTTGTCAGATTATTGAAATGTACACTATTTTGCATGTAACTAACTTACCTTACCTTAATCTGACGCGCTCGAGTATTTCAAACCATCGATTTTTTTTTACTAATCTGACGGGCTACCCTAGGCGTTCGACACTACATAGAAGGCTAAGATTTGGTGAGAGTACTTCACAAGGTGCAAGGTTGCCCCCCTTATGTTAATCTGACGCGCTCGAGTAAATCCCGAAATCCCCTATTCGCCTCCCCTACCATAACAAACAAGCACGGTGCGTAAATTATTTATAGTTTCTACACGGGAAATTTAAATGTTTTTCTAATAGAAATCTACCCAAAGGGTAAAAACGGGACCCTATTACTAAGACTTCGCTAACTCTCAAGAACCGCGATAGCTAGACAGTTGAAATTTTCACAAATTATGTATTTCTGTGGCCGCTATAACAACAAAAACAGAAACAAAACAAAATAAATATTTAAGGGGGGCTCCCATACAACAAACGTGATATTTTTGCATTTTTTACGGAACCCTTCGTGCGTGAGTCCGACTCGCACTTGGCCGGTTTTTAATTGAAATAAGTACGTTTGAAATAAATAAGTAAGTTTTAAAACATTATTTACACAAAAAATCGTTATTTTAATTTTCCTTTGTTCTCGAAAGTTGGTATTATCACTAGATGTCCTATGTCCATCGATGGTCCGCAATTAACTTCTAAACCAATTTTGATGAAACTTGGCACACAAATCGATTATATCCTGGAATGAAGCTTGGATACTTTTTATCCCGAGAAAAGATAAAAGCTCAACTATACATGAATGCAGTTTGACGCTAATAGTCAGACCAAAGCCTTACAGGTCTCGTACGTACAGGAAACTTTGTTCAGCTAATTTTGACTGGTAAATTGAATTTGTAGCAATGCCCGAAAGCTGAACTTATTTGAAACTAGTTTTGGAGTTTTTACGACCGATTTTCCTGTTCTTTTGACTGTCACTGGTTGATAATTTACGTGTGATGGAATGGTATTCGAATTTGAACTTTTGGAATGCACTCTATCGTGCTAATTTAAATACCTTGGGTTTTTCACATATGGCCATCTCATTCCAAGTAAGCAGAGCATGTGCCATGGAAACAAGATAACTGATATACTACATTTACAACATTTTTCTTTTTAAATACACACTTAAATAGATAAAGACCCTACACCTAAACTCAGGACAAACAGACAAATTCGTTCATGCACACAAATGTCTGTCCTGGATGGGAATCGAACCCACGACCTGTGGCATGATAGGTAGTGTGCTAACCAACCACGAAAACCGGCCTGTTATAATGATATTATATTTTTTTTCTATTGATCCGGTTTGAAATACTGTATAATAATAATAATAATTTATTGTGCTGGAAATCAAGTTGAAAATCTGTCGCCAAGCACCTATCGGTGTGTTCCGACAGCTGCATTTGAGAGCTAGTTCCCTTTGTGTGCTTACCACCTTCGGCCACATCATCAGTTACCATGATGAGATTGTATGTGAGAGTCTGGTTAGAAACTCTGCAAGGCAATCATCATTTTGTTTATGAAAGTTCTCAATATAATATTTCATTTATAATTTATCTTTACCACAATGTAGTCATGGTCCTAAAATTGTATGTTATTTTACAAAATCATGTAATTAAACTGTTTTCCACACTTTCTTTGTTCGTTAATCTTCAGGTTTCATTTGTACTGACAATTAAAACTAAACATATAGCCGTATTCAATTACATAGTTGAACTTGTAAACAGGTTGTTTCTCGTAGATTTAAACCCAGTAATAAAGTGTATATTTTTCCTTCATTACACCACTTTACGGTTACCGCTTGAAACTAGTATGAGACCGAGCGTTTTCTTCAAAGTTGTTGATGTAATTGAGTTTCAACACTTAATTGCCGGTAGTCGTCGGTTTTGCTATAAACTGGCGGTCTATTCTGAACATGCATTCGTTATTTAATCGAATGAAACTTTTTGAATCAATCAATTGATTCAAAATCAAAAACTCATTTATTCAGTAGGCCCTGGTAAGGCACTTATGAACGTTACAATTGACTCTACCACCGGTTCGGAATACACTTAAACTGAGAAGACCCCGGCAAGAAACTCAGCAAGGCAATATTTTTTCAGCGGTGGATCTTTCTTAAATTTATTTACATTTTCAAAAGTACATTTAGATACATTTTAACGTAGTATATGTAGTATACCAGTCATCTGGTTTCCATATTACAAGCTCTGCTTAGTTTGGGATCAGATAGCCGTGTGTGACAAAATGTCCGAGGATATTTATTTATTATTTACTCAAATATTTTACACTACGCCAGCTTTATATGCATATTTTTTTTATACCACGAGTCTGGAAAGCAAGCAAACGGGTCACTTGATGGTAAGTGAATACCGTTGCCTATAGATATTACCAATACCAAAGGGATTGCCAATGTGTCAACCTTTTACAATGCCTTAACGGCAACTGACCCTGAAGTGCAATTGCTAACAACTTTAAATTAAACTAAAGTAAGTTTCAGAGAATATCATGTAGTTTTTTTTTTTTTATATTCGATAGGCTTGTGTTTGACCACAATCTCACCATGGTAAGTGATGATGTGGCCGAAGATGGTAAGCACACAAAGCCTAGATAGGAACTGGCTCTCAAGTGCAGCTGTCGGAACACACCAATAGGTGTTTGGCGACAGATTTTCAACTTGAGGGTGGTAGCCAGCCAGTCGGGTACTACAAAGTACCCTACCACCGTGCTATGGTTTCCTCACGATGTTTTCCTTCACCGAAAGCTCAAGCTCATTGTAGGATTCGAACCCACGACCTTCGCCGCGGTATTCGACGTCACTTACCACTGAGCTATCATCGCCTTAATACTGTGATGTAGCATTATTTAGTCTCACGTACAGCTTTGAGATAGAAACAGAATATTCTATCAACTATTTGTTCATTTTTTTTATGTTTCGGTGTTTTTTTAAATTGGCTTGTAAATAATTTAATTGACGTCTAAATGTGCTAACAATTTTACTTTTACCATCACTTTCGTGGTGTGATTAATTATACGCAAGCCTTTCAAATACAACATCGTACCCAAAGGGTAAAAACGAAAACCCTATTACTACGACTCTACTGTTCGTCTGTCTGTCTGTCGCCAGGCTGTATTTCATGAACCGTGATAGATAGACAAATGAAATTCACAGATGACGTATTTCTGTAGCCGCTATAAAAACAATTACTAAAATAATTAAACAAAAAACAAAAAAAAACTACAAAATATGTACGGAACCCTCAATGCGCGAGTCCGACTCACACTGGATCAGTTTTTAATCAAAACCTCATAGCAATGATAAGAGCATGATTAGTAAATAACTGTGACGGACTTTTTGTCACAGTATTATCCTAAGAGTACCTACTTAAATTTATTTAACTAACAATCTGCCCCGCAGTTCAACCTGCGTTCACAACATAAACATAAGTACATACATATTACATGTACAATATATGTATACACACAATTGAATTTGAGAAGTGAACGTATTATGTTATCTGACCCCTCGTTTATTGTAATTATCGAGCGCTATCAATAATAGCCCCTCCACAATAACTCCTAACGTCTAGGGGCGCTTGCATGATTGCACTGCAGCGCTGCAAAGCGACGTCAATTTATTGTTTTTCGCCTCACTATTAAAGGGTTAAAATTGTGAATTATGGACTTTGCTTTATTGATGGCCATACTTTGTGCCACGATAAGAGATGAAGCGCTTTAATGTCTGGCTTAATATACTGAATTATACTTTTTTGCTGAACGAACTGTGTGAAAACTTTTAGTTTATGCTCATGCTATATCTATAGGTATTGTGAAAATTGTTCAGAAAATTTTATTTTAATATAAACTCTATACTTTTGTAGCAATATCAAAGCTTTTTGAAGCAGTGTTTTTGGTAAAGTTTATTTACATACCTACACCCAGGTACAATTTTTTTAGCTATTTAATAAAACTCAAAATACACGATTTTATAATGAAAATAAAAAGGAAAACGCAACGGGTTTAATAGCTTGTTTATTAAGGATGGTAACGAAGGATGTCATGTTATGTCAAAGAAGTGAATCAGTAACTGGAAATGTCTGTTGTGGATGAAACTGGGAGCAGGTAAACTAGCGGCTATGGTGGCCATTTTGACAGCCCTATTGTGGCAAAATGGGACAAGCATAGATAGTAAACAGAGACAGCATATCGCTAGCTTAGTAATATATGCCTAATTGGTAGTAGATCCAGATAGCTATCAAATGATAGCGTACGTCGAGAAATATGCATTTCTAAGATCAATATTTCAGTTTAGTATTGATGAAACTACCAAATTACTACGCAATCTTAAAAAAACAAGATACTTTCCTGTTTTTTTTCTTGTTTTTAAAAAAATAAGAAAGTAAGTAACTAATGTATTTCAAATAAAAAATAAATAAATTTTAGTTTTTATGCATCTCGAAGTCCATAAAACCATAGATCATTTTATGGACTTCCAGCACTCGAAAACAATCTTATCGAAAATTTTACTCAAATATTCTACAATTCGTTCCATTGAATACACGCTCCATCCATTAAAAACTAAACCAATTTGTGAACACAAGGAAACCTTCAAATAAAATCAACACTTGGCGTAGAAGGTGGCATTACCATTCGATACTGTCGCCTTGATCGCTTCCCACTCTCAAATTTCCATTATCTCCCATCGATCTCCATATTACAGTTTCAACACCTTATTCTTCCCTGCCATCTTTATTTCAGCCCTCTTCCCAAAGATTACAGTTTATTTTCGCTTGACAATTGACGCGAAAAATTGTATTTACTTGACATATTTTTTCAGTTATTGTCTATATACGTTGAAGTATTAGTGAGCGTTATATTTCTAAGTACTGAAAAGTTTATCCAGTCTTGTGTTTATCCAATATTATGAGAAGAATATATTATTCACTAGCTGTTCCCCGCGGTTTCACCCGCATTCCCGTGGGATCTTATCTTTTCCCAAGACAAAATATAGCCGATTTTTATCTGGAATAATGGAACTTTCTAATGGTGAAAGAATTTTTCAAATCGGTCTAGTAGTTTCAGATCCTATTCAATGCAAACAAACAATCAAATCATTCCTCTTTATAATATTAGTAAAGATAATGTAATATTTAATGTTAGTATAGATAAGGTAACGGGATATAATAATAATAGTTATTTGTTATACAAGAGTGGAAAGTTGTTTATTAACCGCGTGCTCAATTTTGATGACCGAGCAAGAGAAGGATTCTAAAATTGAATCACGAGCGTAAGCGAGGGAATCAAAAGAGCAAGAGGTGAAAAATCTGTGCACTCGAGTGCAACACATAATTTTTCATCCCACCTCAGCGAGGAAATGACGAATTCGGCACCATGGAGGGAGAAGTAAGTAGGTTTAATGATGATTTGAATTCACAAACTTAGTGCACACGATGTTCTATTTACTTTATCCTCTAGGGGATAATAACGGCTTTTATACTCAGAAATCGAAGAGCAAAAATACTCTTGCCGAGATGGGGGGATGAAAAATAAATTGTCACTAGTTTCTGCTTCATCGATTTAACGCAAACAGTAAAAGGTTCACTTCAACGCATCCAACTACATTTCTTCATCGAAGAAACTCAACATTTAATAATAAGAATGTGAAATATTTAATTGAAATTAACAAATAAGAAACTCTTTTTATTAATCATCGCAACTAAGTGAATAGTATGGCAATCTTTACTGACATTTTTGTATATTTGGTAGGTGACCTACTACTTAACGGGCAGCCCTGTATATTAGATATATAGATAGATGTAATATTATTTTAACTACTCGTGTGCAGAAAATAAAGGAAGTAAACTGTCTGTCTGTTCCTTTTGCTACACCTCTGTAACTGGTTTATTTCTACAAACCAATAAAACGTCTGAGAATCTTTTAAAAATATTCATTGTAAAAAACGTGTTCTTTAAATAAAATCAAAATGTCTGTATTAAATGAACTTATTACAAGTATTTTATAATAGTCGCATGTTTGATATATTAAAAGTTTTTTTTTACTCTAACGTACGGTTCGGAAGGTTGCTTTTGCTGAGAAGAGCCGGCAATAAACTCAGCAATTACTCTTTTTTACTCTTTTAGTGACCTTTAAATAAAATCTTCATGCTCGTTGTTGGGTTCATGAAATAATGTTCCTTTTAATTCGTAGCATTGATCATGTCACTTGTATCCTCCTCAATGGAATATACAACCTAGTCGTACATCAATAAGGTACATTATGAAATAACGATTAATGTTTTTAGCAGTATTGTAATTATTGAAATTAACTTTAAAATTATAATTGCTCTAGTGAATTGCACATCATGTCTGACAAAATGTGTTGCGGATTACGACAAAATTGGACTGTGTTCCAAGTAATTTTATTCAGTTGGCATGAAGCCAGGCATCACTGTGTTTAAATAGATTTTGCTACAATGGAAATTTCAATTCAATTGTGATTACTTCAGGTTTGGCAGGTCCTAATGAACCTCATATAGTGATAGAAAACGAGCTTTAAACCTTTTTTTCACGTTAGCAAATAATATGGTAATTCAGATATAGTCATAGCTAAAACTCTGCGATGCTTCCTCAACCTATACTAATTTTATAAAGAGGAAAGATTTGATTGTTTGTTTGCATTGAATAGGCTCTGAAATGACTGGACCGATTTGAAAAATTCTTTCACCATTAGAAAGCTACATTATCCCTGATGAACATAGGCTATATTTTGTCCCGGGAAAAGATAAGATCCCACGGGAACGCGGGAGAATCCGCGGGGACAGCTAGTCTTATATACCTATAAAGGGAAACGAATTATCTTTAAAATATTTTACTGCCCGGTATGGTAGGTTGCATTTGCTGAGAAGATCCGGCAATCAATTCAGCAATTCGCCAACTCTTTTTTAGTAGATGCCTACGTTATAAGTCACCAGTGTGCAAAAGTTTTTAACCCCAGCGGATTCAGCTATGCGTTGATAGAATAGTCTGCCAGAAAAGTATTTTTATATGTATATATGAAAATAATAATACTGCTTCCGATATAACAATCACCCAAACTGATAAGGAAAACAGAACATAAATAAAGTATTTCTTTATTGGCTATCTTTGGCATAAAACAATCCCCAAATTGACACGGAAACGATGGCGTTCACAATAACGAAACAATCTGACTCGTATATTAAATAAAGATCTTGTTTGACTGAAAAATTACAGCGACGTGAGACGTGTGACGGGACGTTTATATCTACTGAAACTAGCTGCTCTACGCGGTTTTACCTGCGTTCCAGTGGGATTTTATCTTTTCCCGGGACATAATATAGCTTATGTTCATCAAGGATAATGTAGCTTTCTAATGGTGAAATAATTTTTCAAATCGGTCCAGTAGTTTCAGACCCTATTCAATGCAAACAAACAATCAATTCTTTCCTCTTTATAATATTACTAGCTGTTTTCCCGCGGTTTTCTATCGATCTTTTACCGGGATAAAAAGCCTATGTGCTATTCCAGACTATATTCTATCTCTGTGCCAAATTTCATCCAGATCCGTTCAGACGTTCTGGCGTCAATGAGTAACAAACATTCATCCATCCATCCAAACTTTCACATTTATAATATTGGTGAGATTATTAGTTTAGATATAGATTCAAGCTGTCTTCTTATAGAGATAATCGTTAAGTAACAGCATCGATACTTAATGAGAGAGTATTAATCAAGTTATCGAGGATAAGAGGCTGATCCTGAACATGAAGATTGATACGACGCTCTGAGATCGATCACCTCCCCAGAGACGCGAACTTGTTTTAATTGGAGCTTTGTTTATTTTTTACGCAGTAATAGTACTTCAGCTGTAAATTACTTCCTAGTTGGGCATCTCATTAATATTACTAGCTGTTCCACGCGGTTTCACCCTCGTTCCTGAGGGATCTTATCTTTTCCCGGGATAAAAAGTAGCCTATGTGCTATTCCAGACTATAATCTATCTCTATGCCAAATTTCAACCCGATCCATTCAGCCGTTCTGGCGTAAATTAGTAACAAACATACATCCATCCAAACTTTCACATTTATAATATTAGTAAGATTTGCAACAAATGTACAAAATATACAATCTATAGAATAAACTTCCTCAACTGCTATCGCTGCTGCGATCGGCAAGGATCCGGCAGCGTTTCCTCTTTGAATGGCCAGACTGATGCGTTGGCGGAAAAAGCACCCCACCCGCCGGTCACCCGAGACCGCGATTATTTTTTTAGATGAAATACTTGTGAAACGACAAGCTTCAGATCCTAACGGACCCATGATCTCGACCGCAAAAGGATATTGATAATTTTGACCACTTTTACTGAGGACATTTTTGTTTATTTGTTAGGTGACCCGTACTACTTACCGGACACCTGTATATAACTTTATTTATGAAAGTGGAATCTCTCTGATTAATCACGATTTACCCCCGCGGTTTCACCCGCATTCCCGAGGTAACCCTTTAGGAGTTGAATTTTAAAATACTTTCTTGGCGGTTACTCACTTTTAGGAATCTACCTGACATTTTTCAAGATACTTTCTAACATTTCGTGATTATAAAGGTGGCGTTTTTATAATATAAAAATATATTTTTTGTGATGGCAAACATATGATATAGTAAAGGGTATAAGCATCGACTTACGAGGATTCTAGCGATAGACAATAACGTTCATGTAAACAATTTGTTTAAAAACTGGTAAGAGTCAAAGTTCGCTGCAGCGCTTTTTCAAGTTATGTTGTCTAACCAAACTTTTAAAAACATACAGCGCTAGATCGCTTAGTATACAGTTTTCTCGCGACCAAAACGTCGTAAGTGCCGTGAATTTCATGGCGCTTACGCGTTTCGTTCAAACGTTGTGAACAACATGTCGGTCGTCCCTATTTAGTCGCTAGTCTATTCTATGATTGTAGGATTGCGTGGAATTTAAATAAATAAATACTTTTCTATAGTGTTATTACGATATTGTTACCTAGTTTTTCACTTAAACAACAAGTAATTTTATTTGCTAGACTACTGAATAATTATTTACGTCCAGGTTCCACTTTGAGTTGGTTTCTCGAATAATTAGCGCCGCTCACACTGAATGAATGTAGGAGCCATAGATCATTGGTCGGAGCCACACTAAAGCAGGTGTACGGACTGCAGTACAGTTCAGTTGAACAAAGTGACTGTTCGGATCGCGTAATCTAGTAGTACCTACATATATATCGATGGGTATAACTAAATAGAAAATATTGGAATTTTTGTATGTTTCTATGTTTGTCTGTTTGTTTGTAATAATAAACCTATGTTACAAATTCTTTTAACAATAGAAAGCTACATTATCAACAAGTAAGATAGATTATAATTTTATATTAATTTCCTCGGGAACGCGGCTGAAACCGCGGTGCAGAATGCTAGTCATAAAATTGAATTATTGATACCAACAGACAAATTAACATACTCATACATAATGGAAGCCACAGAAACAAATGAAACCGAACAGAACTATTTAATATATCACTAAGACTTGACCACATACAGAATGGAATTGCGCGATGAGGTTTCGACTCGATTCTTTTCATTCGATTTTCCTTGATCAATAGTTAGATAATAATAATAATTTAAGGCGATGATAGCTCAGTGGTAAGTGACGTCGAATACCGCGACGAAGGTCGTGGGTTCGAATCCTACAATGAGCTTGAGCTTTCGGTGAAGGAAAACATCGTGAGGAAACCATAGCACGGTGGTAGGGTACTTTGTAGTACCCGACTGGCTGGCTACCACCCTCAAGTTGAAAATCTGTCGCCAAGCACCTATCGGTGTGTTCCGACAGCTGCACTTGAGAGCCAGTTCCCATCTAGGCTTTGTGTGCTTACCACCTTCGGCCACATCATCACTTACCATGGTGAGATTGTGGTCAAACACAAGCTTATCCAGAATAAAAAAAAAAAAAAAAAAAATCTTTGAGGGACGACACTGGCTCCTGCCTACGGTTTAACTCGTATTCCTTTATCTATCCATTATATAATTTTTAATATTAAGTATTTATAAATATATACTTAATAATACAACAATACTATGTAGGTAACTAATGCGGGATTTAATTTTTTACGTATTTTTGTATTACTTTAAGAATAAAATTGTTAAACATTTGAAAAAAAAAGCCAATATAGTCAGATGGTCCAAAAATATTAAAAAAATGTAACCTTGCTGAGTTTTTTTTCCTGCCGGTTCTTCTCAGTTGAAGGCTGACTTCGGAACCGGTGGTAACTTCTATAATTCGACCTTCATAAGTGCCCTTCTAGGGACTGAACTGAATAAATGGTTTTGACTTTGACTTTGACACCAATAAGTTATTTATTGGAATTTTATTGTGCACTTGTGTTTAAAATTTCCGTTTTTTAGGGTTCCGTACCCAAATGATAAAAACGGAAACCCAATCACTATGAATCTGCTGTCCGTCAGTCTGTCTCATGAATCGTGATAGCTAGACAGTTGAAATTTTCACAGATGATGTATTTCTGTTCCCGCTATAACCACAAATACAAAAAAAACTACAGTACGGAACCCTCGGTGCGCGAGTCCAACTCGCACTTGACCGGTTTTTTTATTTTACAAAAACGTCAGATGAAAATCATTATAGACAATAACATTATGCTGAGGTGAATTAAAGCAGTTTAGCGTTATAATCAATTTGATAACCTATTTTACTTACTTTAGTTTTATTTTTGAGTGTTTGTCTATTGTGTTCGTCAAATAAATGATTCTATTGAAGGATAAAGGCCATAAACATCTTAAATAGATGATCTAAACAGCGTCCGTGAGCCAGGCCTTAGAGTGATTGTACAGTAGCGTCCACATATTTGGCACCTAAACTGAGGGCCGCTTGATGGCTGAGTTGGTGAAGCGACTCTCGCACTTATGTGTCTCTTCTCACGCAATCTGAAGGATTGGGATAGTTAACAAAAAAAAATTACTAGTTTCAGTCAGAAAAGGGTTTCAAACTCTTCAGTTTGAAGCGCGTTGTAAATGTAGCATCTTATTAATTTTTAATTTTCGGAGAGTACCCCTAACATTCAAACATTCAAACTGTACCTGTTTAAATTATTAGTATAGATATTCGAATTTTCATGAAACGTGATAAAATTATCATATTTTAATTTTAATAAGAATTGGATGAGAAATCGTACCATCTGATAAAAAATATTCTCAGCCTTTGATCTTGAGAAGTAACAGAAAGCCCAATACCGCTCCAGGCATCATAACGGGAAACGACCGAGGGAAAATTTACAATTCGCGAATTTGCTATTCAAATTGGTTAACTCCGGTCCAGTAATTACTTATTCTTTTTCTTGAGAAATAACTCTGAGTCTGGTAATCACGCATTCTTTTTCTAATTTTGAATGAAAATAAAATTGAAAAAATATACTTGCAGGTGATATTCTTAAGCGCTTCGAGTGAGATTTGACTGATGAATAGGCAGATTGAACGGAGCGCATGCGGGTTTAAATAATAAGTTATTCAGATTTCGAGATCGAACGACCATCCCTTTACGAGCCAATTGAACAAAATTTTGTACTTTTATAGTGTCATGAAATATTTGATTGGTTATCCAAAATTAACATGGAATAAAAATAAATTATGTCTTTTTCCATTGACATTTATGCATTTATAAAAAAATCACATAATACTAAAACTAGCTTTCGCACGGTGGTAGGGTACTTTGTAGTACTCGACTGGCTGGCTACCACCCTCAAGTTGAAAATCTGTCGCCAAGCACCTGTTGGTGTGTTCCGGCATTTGCACTTGAGAGCCAGTTCGCCTTTAAGGCATTGAATAGGGTGTACAACACATTAGCAATCCCCTGGTATTGTCAATGTCAATAGGCGACGGTTGTCACTTACCATCAGGTGACCCGCCTGCCTCGTTGTCACTTGTGACATAAAAAAAAAATAGCTACCAGCTTCTACCCTTTTGTAACAGTTGAGTATGATTTAAAACTGACCAATCTATCTCTACAGCCATTCATAGTAACACATTGTTTTGAAGAACAAAAATCAGCTCTATGCCTATAGTTTAAGTATTGTTTTAAAAATATTGCAAAACTATTGTGCCAACGAGGCCTAATATTTTAATTTTTTTATAACAGCATAGTATCCTTTTGAATAAGCTATAATGGTTAAGAATGTACCGTGTAATAGGGTGTGGGATTCCGTGTGCAGCCTAGCCTGTTTTTTCAAGTTTTTTCAAATCTATGAATTTTAAATAAACACAAGCCTTTTTATGCATTAATAAGTTTCATCAACGTTATTATTTTGTTATGTTAATAAATTAAACATGGATTACGAAACATGAAAATACCGCGCTTAACTATTGCCGTCGCTCGCAGCGCCCGCGGAGAAGCCAAGTGCGAGAGAGATAGCGGCCTGTCGGTAACGTCCTCTTGCAATTCAAGTTTAGTGAATTAGAATATGGACGTATTTTTTTATATTGTTTTAAACGTTTGTTTTAAACCCCGTAGGGTTATTATATTACCAAAAAAATATAACACATCCAAAATCTTAACCATTAAGCTAAAAAATATATATTAAAATCACTTTAATTTCCGGGTGATTCAAACGCGGCCATTATGGCGCGCTTATTTTGTGATGTCAGATTAGACGAGTTCGATGTCGCCTCTGATTTTTCCATACGGGACCCTAAAAAGAACACATGGCGTAACGTTTTCTTTTTAAAATTCTAGCTCTTAGGCGACATCTTGTGCAGTAACAACGTGTGCTGCCAACGGCAATATCATTATTTCATACTCGCTAGTTGAGTTCGGAAACGTTCCGCCATGTTTATTGTTAGCTGCTTTTGCTATAAGATTGCTTTTAAAATTTTTGGCACCAGTCACATTTAGTTATTGTATTTAGATTTACTATTCGTTTTTAGGGTTCCGTACCCAAAGGGTTAAAACGGGACCCTATTACTAAGACTTCGCTGTCTGTACGTCCGTCTGTCCGTCTGTCCGTATTTCTGTCACCAGGCTGTATCTCAAGAACCACGATAGCTAGACAGTTGAAAATTTCACAAATTATGTATTTCTGTTGCCGCTATAACAAAAAATACTAAAAATAAAACAAAATAAATATTTAAGGGGGGGCTCCCATACAACAAACGTGATTTATTTGCCGTTTTTACGGAACCCTTCGTGCGCGAGTCCGACTCGCACTTGGCCGGTTTTAGGTATAGATGTTTTAGATCTAATATCGACTTAAAATATGTTGTTTGGCTGTTTTACCATGGTGTTTCGAAGATAATAGGTATACCTATAGGATGATTTAGTTGGCTATGTTAGGTCGAATACAGTGGATAGATAAATCTATACTACTGTAAAATGTAAAGTTTGTAAGTTTGCATGTAGTTATGTAGGTGAAAATCTCCAAAACTACTGATCCTATTTTGAAAATTAATTTACTAGAGGAAGCTAAATTATTTTTGACTACTAAATACCCCGGGTCTTTATTTATTAAAATCTTTAGTATGTTAGTTATAATAAGGTTATGAGTGATACCCCTTCATCCCATCAGGGGGGAGGAGGAGGGACCTTTAAAAGTTATGGCAATTCAAAATTCAAGGCCTGAATGGAATCCTATGAAATAGGTAAATGAGATCTTTTATAACAGTGTAAAATATAGATTCATTCGTTTATAAATATAACTGAAAACTGAAAATAAAACAGGATTTTTTTTCATAATATCATAGATTTTTTTAAATAAATAAACTCTTCACTAGTACTACACACTAGCAACTTTTTTTACTTTCAATTCACGTTTTAATTATAATCCTACATGAAACTATTGGTCTCTCTACAACCTAATATGAAGAATGTTACCTAATTTTGAATATTAGCTCTCCATATTCTCTGTCAAAAATAAAAAATATATGTGAAAGAATTACTTCGCTACGTCAATTAGTTTCCGATTTATAGAAGTAAACGTGCGATGCGGACGCGTACTCAATGTGCCATACTCGTGTGACGGTGTGACGTCAATGTGCAACGCTCCGCTATGAGCGAGTGTTGCACATTGACGTCAAATGCGGTCACGTGACTGTTAGCGGGACTCGATTTTATCGTAAGTTTAAATGCGTGTAAAATCAAAACTAATAGGTATTTTTGACTACAACAAAAACTAGTGTATTTGTATACATACAAGCTTCACTGTAACAAACTTTCAACCGATTTGGCATACCTAGTAACATTCTCCATTCTACGAAGCCCTACGCCTTAAGCAACGCTTTTACAACATTATTTATTTAACAGATACATTTTCACCTTATTCTCCTTAATAAAAAGCAGTGTTAAACACTGACATGATCGAAATTAATTGCCTCAGCGGAACTACATCACACGAGTAGGTAAGCCTGACTCGTTTATTTTCCTTACGAAAACATGTTGCGAACACATAAGCCTTGCTCATGACGTGTATCTTCGACAGATTAGTGAAGGCTCAAGTTATGAGATCAATGCGGGGTCAAGTTGTTAGAAACATTAAATGGGTATTTTTTTTCGACAGTATAATTTTTTTTAATAATCTTTTAAGGGTTCTAAGACTCTTTACTACTAGTTCTCTACTAAGACTGTGCTGTCTGTCCGTCCGTCTGTCTGTCACCAGGCTGTATCTCAAGAACCGCGATAGCTAAACAGTTGAAATTTTCACAGATGATGTATTTCTGTTGCCGCTATAACAAAAAATACTAAAAACAGAATAAAATAGATATTTAAGGGGGGCTCCCATACAACAAACGTGATTTTTTGCCATTTTTACGGAACCCTTTGTGCGCGAGTCCGTCTCGCACTTGGCCGGTTTTTTTTTATTCCACAAGTGACAACGAAGCTGAGAGTCACCTGTTGGTAAGTGACCACCGTGACAAGTGGATTGTCAATGTGTTGTGCACCTTATTACTATGCTTTAAAGGCAACATGTGTAACTCATGTGTAACTGCCGGAACACACCAACAGGTGTCTTTAGTCATGACATAGGTATCATACAAAGTCTTTCAGTCGCATATATTTTCTTCAAGTTTAATATTCTTCTTTGATGTTATAGTCACATTCACTGTAAAGTCTAGTCCTCGTCCTTCCAAGTTTGGAGTGAAATTGGCGGCAGTTCCATTAAAACATTCACGGACTTTTTGGGACAACCTGAAAAGTCACAATACATGCTTTCATTTCATTTCACTGCACTTGTGCACTTAGATTGATCTTTATTGAACAAAACGCCACCAATATTATTTAATAAAACTCAAAATACACCAATTAAATGAAAATAAAACCAAAACGCAACGTCACTTCGCAAGTTCCCACCAAAAAGTCACACCAATATAACAATAATAAGTGTTGACAGCAATTAAAATTGTAAACAAATGAAATTCAATAATATTGGTTACTGATGATGTAAATATTGTGGTAAACAATAACTAAGTGGAAAATATGAAATAAACATTCGCCTATAACTTGCACCGACCACCATTCGTAATTTAATATTAATTATTTGTAGCGAACAGTATTAATTGCAGGCGTTTATAACAAAACAGCGCTCCGGTTTCTTACGAAATAATAATATGTAGGCAACGTAAACCAAATGAGATATTGATGTAATTATTGAACATTTTACCCCTACCTTTGTGTTGTCATGGGAGAAATGATGATCGAGTTTATGTGTTTTTAGGGTTCCGTACCTCAAAGGGTAAAAAAAAGGAACCCTTATAAGATCAGTCTCTTGTCCGTCCGTCTGTCTGTCTGTCTGTCTGTCTGTCCGTGTGTCACCACAGATTATCTCAGGAACGGGTGGACCTAGCAAGTTGAAATGTATACCAGATACTGAGGTCCCTATTGGGTGTATAAAAATCAAGGTCCTGAGTCAACACGATAAAAAGATATCGGCAAATTTAGATTTTCGCGAAAACTTGTAAGTACAAAAATTTACCTTAATTTTCAACTTCGGCGGCAATTTTCAACGGCAAAAAGCAAGGTCTTACAGCACAAATAATGGAAAAATTCCAAAAAATGAAAAAAGTTGAAAATTAAAGGGTGTCCCCATACATACATAGTTAGCACCAATTAAGATAGACCTCTGAGTTGTATCGGCGCTCATATAATTTAGAGGTCTAGCTTAATTGGCAAAAACCTCAAATAAGGTAATCGCAAACGTAATCTATTTACAAGATTGTATGGAACCCTCGGTGCGCGAGTCCGACTCGCACTTGACCGGTTTTTTTAATGTAAAAGCTATTCATGAGGAAGTCGAGGATGACATTTCAGGTATGACTCACTAAGATAATTCAATAAATAAATGGTATAATAAGCTTTATACAACATATGTACAAAATATACAAACAAATGTACAACTATAATATTTAAAAAACTTCTTCGAGGCTGCCGCTGCTGCCGATCGGCAAGGTTCCCAGCAGGCTGGCAGCGTTTCCTCTTTGGATGGCCAGGCTGATGTGTTGGCGGAAAAGTCTCCCAGCCCGCCGGCCACCCAAATACCGCTTCGATTAATTTTTTACATAAAATACCTGTGAAACGACGAGCTTCAGACCCCCACGGCTCAACCGCAAAAGGCATAAATTGATAATTTGGACAAATACAGGCGTATTTTTTAAATTTTGAATTGTCCGCACCTTTCGCAGCCGCTCCCGCGGCTTTACAAGTCGCCGGTAAGTGAGATGGCGCAAGTGTATCGACACAAGTGGCATCCCACACCAAAATAAATAATAAATTAAATTCATTGCTTGTTAATTGTTCCAAATTTTTATAGTTCTTATTTTTGTATACCACAAGTGACAACGAGACAGGCGGGTCACCTGATGGTAAGTGACTACCATCGCTTATAGATATTAGCAATAGGGGTATTGCCAATCTGTTGTCGACATTTTTACAATGCCTTAAAGGTTGCTCTCAAGTGCAACAGCTGGAACACACCAACAGTTGCTTTTGCGACAGATTTTCAACTTGAGGGGTACCAATCGAGCACTAAAAATACTCTATCACCGTGTTATGGTTTCCTCGCGATGTTTTCCTTCACCGAAAGCTCAAGTTCATTTTAGAATGCTGATGGTGAATAATACCTTAGTAATGGAATACGATGCTGACCATCGCAGCAACCACCCTCGAAAAGGTTGACTTTACATTATTATCAGAAATATTGCATTGCTGTCTGCATCAATTATAATTATAAGTAAAAGATATAAGTTGAAAAAACTTTTTTTAAAACAAGCTTTGGATTCAGAGTGACGTCATTTTTTGAGTTATTCTCAGCAAGCCCTTTCATTTGATACCCATCTTGTAGGATTGCATTAAAAAATAATAGTCCGCTATCATAGGTGTTCCGCCATGTTGGATTTAGAATGACGTCACACAGCTAACCATGCATTGTCATCCAAACTAAACGTGTATACAAAATTTCAGTATATAACAATCACTTTATTTACAACAAATGTACAAAATCCAAAGAGGAAACGCTGCCAGCCTTCTGGGAACCTTGCCGATCGACAGCAGCGGCAGCCTCGAAGAAGTTTTTTATATATTATAGTTGTACATTTGTTCGTATATTTTGTACATTTGTTGTAAATTTCAGTTCAATCAGTTAAAGATATCTGCTTCAAAATTGAGTTGCAAGATTCACCCCGGAAAAACATACATACATACATTGCAAGTTAATATAAAGCTTGTATTAAAAAGGTTTAGATAGGTTATCAGCGCTCCGCGAGCGGTAGGTTAAAAACTGGCTAATAAACAAGCCAACCTGTGTCGCGGCGCCGGTGTCAACGGATGCACAGGTACATGAAGTACCGAGAGAAATTAAATGTAAATGTGACTCAATACAACCAAATATGTGTTATATCGTAATGTAGTCTAATATTGCAATATTACGTCAGTTATATGTGCGTTAGTGTGTAATTTTTGGGCCTTTTTAGGGTTCCGTACCTAAAGGGTAAAAACGGGACCCTATTACTAAGACTTCGCTGTCTGTCCGTCCGTCTGTCTGTAACCAGGCTGTATCTCAAGAACCGCGATAGCTAGACAGTTGAAATTTTCACAAATTATGTATTTCTGTTGCCACTATAATAAAAAATACTAAAAACAAAATAAAATAAATATTAAGGGGGGCTCCCATACAAAAAACGCTATTTTTTTGCCCTTTATTGCTCGATATCATCACCACGCTGTATCTCAAGAACCGCGATAGCTAGACAGTTGAAATTTTGACAAATTATGTATTTCTGTTGCCATTATAACAAAAAATACTAAAAACAAAATAAAATAAATATTAAGGGGGGCTCCCATACAGCTATTTTTTTGTCCTTTTTTGCTCGTCATCAATAATGGCAACAGGTAGGCACTTGAAATATTCACAAAATATTCAGTTGTATTTTTAATTTAATAATAAACAATAAAATAAAACTAAAATAAATATTTCATTTAACGTGAAAACCTTTTTTACAGAACCCTTCGTGCGCGAGGCCGACTCGCACTTGGCCGGTTTTTTAAATAGCGAATGCTTAGTAAGTTATCTATCTACACATTTTTACTTAACCTATCTTTATTGATTTACAATAGTTTAAAGATTTTGCTTAGCAGTTTACTAGCATCATCAATTCCAAGTTGTCCCGAGATCTTTAAACGTAAACGACTTACAAGAAGCGCAGCAATCCGAACCAATTCAGTATATGTCTCGTTTTTAGATTCAGTGCATGTAATAAATATCAGGTAGATAGAAGTTTAAGAATAAAATTGTTAAACATTTGGAAAAAAAAAGCCAATATAGTCAGATGGTCCAAAAATATTTAAAAAATGTAACCTTGCTGAGTTTCTTGCCGGTTCTTCTCAGTTGAAGGCTGACTTCGGAACCGGTGGTAACTTCTGAAATTCGACCTTCATAAGTGCCCTTTTAGGGCCTAAACTGAATAAATGGTTTTGACTTTGACTTTGACTTTGAAGAATCACAACATAATGTTCAAGAACAATTTCCTGCAGCTCGGCGAGCGCCCCAGGGTTCGGCAGAAACAATAAATTAGTACGATAACCACAAGAATCGCTGTACCGGGTGCTATCAGATAATTGTTTCCGCAACCGAATGGGTATGTTTGCTTATTACAATATTTACTGTAGACATGTAATTTCGATTTTGAATTTTATTTTAGGGGGTTCTTTATTGGAGTTGGCTGGCACCTTTTTGATAGCCAAAAGCTGTGGTTTCGAAGCTTGGATTTGATGAAGGATAAGATAAGAAACTAATATAAATAAATAATTATCCTCAGATATTCTTCATCTTAATAAATAATTACTTCCTTATGCGCCTTAGGAGAGGCCTATTTCTAGCAGTGGACTAATATAGGCTGGATGATGGATGGATGGATGATGGATTCTTCACCTTCGGCCTGAACGGAATCGTCTTTGCGTCAAAGGAAGTCAGAATGTACGGACAAAAGTAACAATCGACTGAAAAATAATAAAGTATAGGTAAAGTTGGTTCGCAATAGAATTGACGGGTTTTTTTTATCCCACAAGTGACAACCATGAAGGCGGGTCACCTGATGGTAAGTGACTACCGTCGCCTATAGATATTAGCAATACCAGGGTGTTTGCCAATGTGCTTTCGACCCTGTACAATGCCTTAAAAGCAAGTTGTATAATGCAATAACACAGAATACATAGCACGGTGGTAACGATTAGTAATTTAATATGGAATGTATACACAAATTTTCAATAGCAAATAAAAACATTAGCTATAAAGGAAACACGCCCCGGCACCGAACCAACGACCATTATCATAATCACTGCACCGCAGCGGGTTTCGTTTCATATTCAATTCGAATTTACATAATCATTAAAGTGCGAAAAATAGGATTCTTTTGCAAGATAAGAACAATGTGGGGTATATTTTCTTCAAAAATATTGCTTGGAAATATATATTAAGGTTTAGCGACGAATGCTCAGGAGTAGAGACGTCGAGTTGTGGCGGGGATAATGAATTCAAATCCATTAATTAACTTGAACTTTTGGTGAAGGGGGTGCGGTACATATTAGGTAGCATAACATCGGTGGCAGGTGATGGAAATTCTTAAAAATCATACTCAAAGTATCTTTATTGAATGAATTATTACATTTTTAATTATTATTATTTTTTTATTCTCGATAGGCTTGTGTTTGACCACAATCTCACCATGGTAAGTGATGATGTGGCCGAAGATGGTAAGCACACAAAGCCTAGATGGGAACTGCCTCTCAAGTGCAGCTGTCGGAACACACCGATAGGTGTTTGGCGACAGATTTTCAACTTGAGGGTGAGCCAGCCAGTCGGGTTCTACAAAGTACCCTACCACCGTGCTATGGTTTCCTCACGATGTTTTCCTTCACCGAAAGCTCAAGCTCATTGTAGGATTCGAACCCACGACCTTCGTCGCGGTATTCGACGTCACTTACCACTGAGGTATCATCGCCTTGAATATTGTATAGTTACTAAAGTTAACAATTTTGATAGTTTTATAATCTGCTGTATAACTAACAGTCTACATTCCCTAAACATTTTGAAAAATCCTCTATTAGCGGATATCTACTCTGTATGAAGAATCTTCCTGCCAAATGCCATGTTTGTGGCAATTACACTTTCAGAGATTTCGTGATTAATCAGTGGTATTTCACTTTTATGTATATAGACTAACTGTCCCCCGCGGTTTCACCCATGTTTCCAAGGGAACATATATTGTTCCGGTATAAAAAAGTATCTCATATTTTATTCCAGATTATGATCTACCAGTGTGCCAAGTTTCATCAAAATCCGTTCAGCCATTTTTGCGTGAAAGAGTAACAAATATCAAAACATACAAACTTTCACATTTATAATATTAGTCGGATATCGTATATTATAATTGGTTTAAAAAAAACTGAATCAAGAATAAAACTGGACAACAGCGTCCATGAACTGAACTATCTCGGCAACTGCCTGTAACAGGTAGACTGGAAATTAATTCTCTCTCGTAATACGATGAGAAAGCAATGAAACTTCCACTTCTTCAATTTAAACTTTATTTTTATCATTTCTTTTCATAACAACATAAAAAGTTACAAGAAGGAAGTATTTATGACGGACACTACTTATCACGCCGCAGGTCGTGGGTTCGATACCCATTCAGGACACACATTTGTGTGCATGAACATGTCTGTTTGTCCTGAGTTTGGGTGTAATTATCTATTTAAGTATGTATTTACAAAAAAAAGTAGTCTATGTATTATATCAGTCATCTGGTTTCCATATTACAAGCTCTGCTTAGTTTGGGATCAGATAGCCGTGTGTGAAAATATCCCAGGATATTTATTTTATTTTTATTTTTTTATTTAATACCACTAAGGAGTCAAATAAACATACGGCCCTCCTAATCAGCGATGACCGTAACTAAACGCTTGAATGAAATGAAACGGTGTTAAGCACTTAATTATGTGTTCCAGCAGTTGTACTATTTCCTATCGGTGGTAGTCACTTACCGTCAAGTGACTCGCCTGCTTTGCCTGCTTGCTTGTCAGAATTCTGTCGTAAAAAAGAACCTTCCATAGTACTGGTATGTATATTGTGTGCTTTTGACGTCCGTCTAATAAACTCTCCCATAATAGTTTTTATGTTTATTATGTACATGGTCATAATCTTTATTTGATTACTTACTAGTTGACCCAATAGACGTTGTTGACCTGACCTTTTAACTCATAGAAAAAAACTTTTAAAACTTTTTCGAATTAGCTAATTTTTCGGGATAGTTTAAAAAAAATTTTTTTTTCTAAAAAATCTTTTATTTAAAAAAAATTACCAAAACGTTCCAGCTGTTCTCAAGTGATGCTTTCAAGCTCTTCGCTCACTAAAGGGACGGTTGTCCCAAATCTATCTACTTTCAATTCAGGAATCACGGTTCTAGTTATTAGTTGTTTAATCGATGATAATTTAGGTTCGTATCCTCACTCGCCCAGAAAATATAATTGCGGCCTTATAACTCCGTTATAAACGTTTTTTTACCTATCTACGTAGTTATAGTCAAACATTAGTACATAGGAAATGAGGCCTGACTCACTGATTCATCAACGCTCAGCCTAGAAAGGACCTAGAAAGCTGAATTTGTGACAGGTGTCATTTTTAAAACGTAGACGAGAAATAAGAAAGGATTTTTCTAAATTCTGCCCCTAAACGTATAAAAAGGGGTACGCGGGTGAAACCGCGGGGCGGAAAGCTAGTAGCTATTCTTTAACATGTTATATTAAATGCTAGGTTGGTTTGATGCCAGATTATCTTGTGTACGCTCCGAAGATTTTAATCACTCCAGTAGTGTTGCCAAGATGTCGTATATTCGCGCCAAGACTCAATATGTTTTTTTTTATTGAGATATCATTGACTTTTTGCTTGGCGATTGTTTTTAAGGAAGATACGAAATCCCGGTGTTGCAAGCGTTTATACAGGTGAATTTTTCAAGTGGGCGTGGTTGGCCAAATCCTAAACTAAAGGGAATAAATAACGAAAAATGTTGAAAGGAGTCTCGAGGCCGATTTTGATAAAACATAAAACCTAAAACTGCATCATTAGATTTTCAAAAAAATATTTCCCCAAACCAGGAATCGAACCCGATGAGTTTGAAAAAAAATACAGAGCCTGTATTATTACACCATCCGATAATGTTGCTAATAAGGATCGAATTCTCAGAAGTAATGGAAAAAAAATGGAAAAACATATTGGAAATCCCTTTAGCTTAGGATTTGGCCATCCACGCCCACTTGCTTCTCCAGATTTGAAAAAGAGTGGTCGGGTTATAAGAATAGCCTTTGTGGAAAATTTCAAGTTTCTTACCGCAGCAGTTTAGACTGTGTGTTATTAGGTTAGTCAGGACTCAGGACAAGTCAATTGGGAATAAAATAATGCGAATTATAGGATAAAATTTTATTGTTTTTTAAATTGGCGCAAGCGAAGGTGCGATGCCCTTCAGCCCCATGGACCGATGACCTAAAAAAGGGTGGCCGATGTGGCTAAATGCTTATGTCCAGCAATGGATCACTACAGGGTTACTGGTTATTCGATACATTCCTTTAAGGGCGTGATAGTTTACACTGTAAGCTACGAAATGAACCCTATATTGCATGATACAAATGTTGACCGTTACTGAGATATTTGGGAATTTAGTATTTTCTCGAAAAAATCCCGAATTACAACTTCAAAATCAAATTTAAAAAAAGTACGTAACATTTTTAACTTTTTTTGTTTCTGGTACTCAAACAACATGTAAATACTTCTTTTAAATCAATAATATGATGAAATTTTGCTATGGCTTCGACACAATATCTTAAAAATCGTGTCACTTTGAATTATTTCTCTGTTTTTATAAAGATTAAAATGCCAATAAAAAAAAAGTAATGGAGTTAGAAGTGTACAAAATGTACCAAAACTTCTTCACCTATCATGACGCTGATCGACCTCGCCTCCACCTTACGTTTGGATGTCACCGACTTAGGAATCGATGTAGGTATTCAGCTCGGGCAGCCGCAGCATCACCATTATAAAATCCATACACAAACAAGATATCGACGTACTCAGCTTTTATAAATGATTGCTGCCACCTTGTCGCCTTGGAAGACCCATTTTACAAAAGAAATACTCGCGAGAATTCACGTAGCTCGCTTAACAATACTTAAACGCACGCGCAGTCAGTTGTTCGTAAACGAACTGACGCTAGCGAACCCAAAACTTACCAGCGAAAATGGGCATGACCATTCCCGAACTATACCGGAATTTGCCGATCTCTTATTACAACATTGTCGGTGTATGTACACTTTTTCTGTTAAAATAATTATAAATGTTATTTTAATAAATTGCGACCTGTTCTGTTTCTAAGAACTAATTCTTCATATTATGTAGAGAGTTTTTGTTAATATTCTTACTTCATTAGATAGCTAGATAGGTGAAGAAGTTTTGGTACATTTTGTACATTTTGTACACTTCTAACTCCATCACTTTTTTTTTATTGGCATTTTAATCTTTAAGAAAACAGAGAAATAATTCAAAGTGACACAATTTTTAAGATATTGTGTCGAAGCCATTGCAAAATTTCATCATTTTATTGATTAAAAACAAGTATTTACATGTTGTATGAGTACCAGAAACAAAAAAAGTTAAAAATGTTACGTACTGTTTTTAAAATTTGATTTTGAAGTTGTAATTCGGGATTTTTGCGAGAAAATACTAAATTCCTAAATATCTCAGTAACGGTCAACATTTGTATCATGTAATATAGGGTTCATTTCGTAGCTTACAGTGTATACTATCATGCCCTTAAAGGAATGTATCGTATAATCAGTAACCCTGTATAAGCTGAAATGATGATGATGATCTTTTAAATATATTTTAACAGTTTGAAAATGGAAGCGATAATTTACATTGTCTGCAAGAAATAAATAAATGCTTCGAATGCTACGAATAAATTTGATCATGTTTTTAAAACTTTTAGTTTTGTCGATAGTTTGTAATTTGTTAATAAAAAATATGTATCTCGGTTGGTTTGGTTTATTTATCATCCGTACAAAGACCCTAAAGTTTTCCAATCACCTAATCTAACATTTAAATACTGTTTTGTTTACAAAACAACCGTATTTTACATTCCGCAAACATATTAAAATTCTCAATCGGAAAAATGGGTGAAGCCAAGATTTATGGCTTATTTTGACATAGTCCCCTAAGGTTTGGGGGCGGTATAAATAAGTTATGAGATTTATCGACAGGAATACTTTAAAAAAACATGGTAAAGTGTGATACAATTTTACGAGCCGAAGACTTCGCAGATCTAAAAAGACGTGAATGCTGGAAAGTTAAGTCTAACTCAGTGGTATAAGTCGAATGTCGTGACAAAAGTCGTGGGTTTGAATCATATAACGAGCTTGAGCTTTCGGTGAGGTCGAAATCATAGTGAAGAAACCATATCACAGTGATGCTTTAGGTCATCGGCCGTATGCCCTCAAGTTCAAATTGTAGCCAAGCCCATTTTACTGTGTTTCTAGATATGGGCTGATTTTAGGATTCAAACCAACCTTAATAAAGATTTTGAAATCATTAACACTAAACAACTATTGTAGGAATTGTCCTATTGAGTTGTACTTAAAATATTAAGTAAATTTTATTCGTTTTTAACTCGAAAAACAGGTCACCGGTCGTTTCTAATTCTAAGGCGATGATAGCTCAGTGATAGTGACGTCGGATACCGCGGCGAAGGTCGTGGGTTAATCCTACAATGAGCTTGAGCTTTCGATGCAGGAGAACTTCATGAGGAAACCATTGTACGTTGGTAGGTATTTTGTAGTAGGCTACCACCTACTCGACTACCACCCTCAAGTTAAAAATCTGCCCTCAAGCGTTTGTTGCAATTGAAAGCCAGTTGCCTTTATGGCATTGTAACAAGGTGTACCTACAACAGTAGCCAGCTAGTCGGGTACTACAAAGTACCCTACCACCGTGCTATGGTTTCCTCACGATGTTTTCCTTCACCGAAAGCTCAAGCTCATTGTAGGGTTCGAACCCACGACCTTCGCCGCAATATCCGACGTCACTACCACTGAGCTATCATCGCCTTAAAATACAAATATAAACTTACAATCGAGTAACCTGCCTGGTTTACGCTATTATAAAGCTTCCATTGAGCTGATGGATGCCTTTTTTAAACAAGATAAAGCAAGGCGAAAGTCACACAGCGTATGTATTTTACCTGTTATATTCACTTACACACAAATAAAAAGCTCCCGTTATAAATACTTAACATGCGGAACCATAAAAACGCCTACGGGACACATTCGAACATACCTTTTGAATGAATAAATGTCGGAAGAGTTTTTCCATGTCTACTTTTGCTCACGGCTATTTATCAAGACGGGGGACGAATATAAACAAGAGAATGTCAAGCAATGAATGAATACCTACGTTTTATTTACTTTGAACAATATGTACAATAGTTTGTCATTTTTTTAGTAGCCATTATGAGTGACAGGTAAGGTATTTGTTTTTGGAACGAAGTACCTTATCGCGCGTTGTGAAAGGGGTCTAGACGGAAAAAAATCTTACGAAAATCACCGACACTTTAATGTCGGTGATTTTTTGTGTCGGTGACAAAAGTCACCGACCGCTGTGCAGCGTGTGCATGTTTCTCTGTCTGTCTCTCTCTCTCTCTAATAGAAAGCAAGCCAGATATTTTCATTTCTATTTATATATAATATATAAATAGATTTTATATATATATATATATATATATATACTCTCTCGACTTATATAACTTATATAGCTTCGTTCCATCCGGGTGTCCCTTGACACCTCTCAAGTTTTTTTTTATTAAGTATCAATTTCTAGATCAAGGTTTCAATTCTTTCGTCCTCATCATCTGTCGCAGTAGAATAGATTATCAGTAGGGCTATTACGTAACTTGTTTCAATCAGTTTCAATCAGTTTCAATCGTGCAAACGGTTTATTAAAACAGTTTTTTTGCATATACATGCGTGCATATACAAACAGTAGTTCATTGCGAATGGAACCAATATTGCCATTCTAATGTTTCTATTGATTTAGAGGCTGTTTTCAAGATTGAAACTCATTGAAACAAGTTACGTAATAGCCCAACAGATCTAGACAAAATGGTTGTCGACAAAATAAAATGTTGACTGACTTATCTAATTAGCTATTTTTTAATAAATGCCAAAACGATATTTCATATGTAGTTTAGTATGAAATAGTAGCTTATCGCGTCATAATAATATTTTCTCACCAGAAAAAAATCATCAGGAAGATGAATTTTATAGCATGTTTGAAGTTTTAGAAAATTCTATTGTAGTTAGCATTTGTTAATTTTTCTCCAATATAGGTAACATTCCTATTGTCATCGTTATGATGATAAACTTTTATTGGCTATAACAGTTGTTAAAATTTACTTACTGCGTAAAGTGATCTACATTTGTTACTGACTGTACATTAACGAAGATGTTGTATTGTAGCCCCGATTGTACTAAAAAAATAAACTTGAGAGGTGTCAAGGGACACCCGGATGGAACGAAGTTATATAAGTCGAGAGAGTATATATATAAAAAAAAAAAAAATTTCTATTTATATATATATAAATAGAAATGAAAATATCTGGCTTGCTTTCTATAAGAGAGAGGGAGAGACAGACAGAGAAACATGCGCACGCCGCACAGCTTACTAAAAATTGTCACCGACACTTTAGTGTCGTAAGATTTTTTTCCGTCTAGCCCCCTTTCACAACGCGAGATAAGGAACTTCATTCCAACTGTGACGGTTCAGTCGAATCATCTTCTGTGGGTGTATATAAGACAATGATTCGACAAGCTACTTGTATGTTTCATATTTTCATTATTTTCCAAATTACCTAATGTTTTTTCAATAATGGAAACATCTTGAAGAGATCTACGAGAAAATAAGAGGTCTTAGTTTTTCTTTATTTTAATAAATCCATCTTATTTTCTCCTGATATAATTATGAATGTGACACAACGTAGGATGAAAGGTAATAAGATATGTTACACGTAGTTCTACAGATTTAATATTATTTAACATCGTGAGGAAACCACAGCACGGTGGTAGGGTACTATGTGGTACTCGACTGGCTGGCTACCACCCTCAAGTTGAAAATCTGTCGCCAGCACCTATTGGTGTGTTCTGGTAGTTGCACTTGAGA
This sequence comes from Ochropacha duplaris, assembly GCA_951361185.1. NCBI lineage: Eukaryota > Metazoa > Arthropoda > Insecta > Lepidoptera > Drepanidae > Ochropacha > Ochropacha duplaris. The sequence goes on along the minus strand of OX592707.1, from coordinate 2,161,943 downwards.
GCCAGTTGCCCTTGCCCTTAAGGCATTGTAATAAGGTGTACAACACGTTGGCAGTCCCCCTGGTATTGCTAATGTCTATAGGCGACGGTAGTCACTTACCATCAGGTGACCCGCCTGCCTCGTTGTCACTAGTGACATAAAAAAAAAAATTATCAATAGAGAATCAAGTATTTAATATGAATAGAAATTTAGTTTTTTTTTAGTCTGTGCCACGTTGGTCATTTTTCTGGCGACTCACCTGATGGTAAGTGACATTAGCAATACAAACAAGGAGGATTGTCAATGTATTGTTGTCCTTTTTACGATACTTTGAAGGCTCAATACCTCTTTGCGTTTATCAGCAACAGGGGGCTTGGGGATTGAAGGTTTTTCGAATTATAAATTTAAATATAACATACACTGCGGGTTTCTTAAGCTTGAATAATATCTCTAGCGGCAAATTTCCACAATGAACACATAAAAATAAATATTGAAATAAAAGTTTCCTGAAGTGCAGTTAACGGAGCCGTTGGCGCTACGGAACTTTTCACAATTTAACTACAAGACGGGTAAGAGAGCAAAGCGCGAGGTGGATATTAATTTTCTCATGAACAAGTTCAAATAACTATGAAACTAATCTAAGGTAGACAGTGGGCTTCTTTGTGCTAGTTATTTTTTATTAAACTGTTATAGTGCAAGATATCTTGAGATGTTTGCAAATGTAATTAAAAACAAAATATTTTTTTTTTGGGATTGTAGGCGTGTGTGACATTCTTCACCCGTGGCCATAATATTTCATGATAAAATAGTTAAAAAAAACTAAAAAATCACGCTTATATAAAAAAAATACTAAAACTATTTTCAATAAATTTAAATTAAGGATAAGTACCAGTGTGATTAAAAAAAAAGCGTGTAATAACACTGTAAACCATCATATTCATTTCTTTATGACATAACTCAACTATTCATAACAACAAATACAGTAACACAACGAACATTCAATAAAAAGACACAAGATGAAACTGTCATGTTTTTACAGCCCCTCAAAGCTAGCAGCAAGTTAGCGAAGTTACAATAAACACTACTGTAACGCTGATTCGTCCCTCTCCCCGCACCCCGCGTAATTTCCTGTAGCTAGCACCCCAACAGCTTACAGTCTTCCTGTGTAGGACTGAGTTTGGGGGTGCGAGTCAATAGCGGGTAGCGAAGCGGGTAGGATGAGCGTTTTTGTTGTTTTTTTATGCCACAAGGCAGGTGGGTCCCCTGATGGTAAGAGACTACCGTCGCCTATAGAGATTAGCAATACTAGAGGGATTGCCAATGTGTTGTACACCTTATTACAGTGCCTTAAAGGTTATGTGGCTCTCAAGTGCAATTGCCGGAACAAACTAACAGGTGCTCGGCGACAGGTTTTCAACTTGAGGGTGGTAGCCAGTCAGTCTAGTACTACAAAGTACCGTACCATCTATTAATGTAAGAGAAAAACATATTGTGCCGACCTCACCTAGCGTAGGATAAGGACAGGAAGAAGAATGTATGTATTCGTTTAAGAAAAAAAAGCCAATATAGTCAGATGGTCCAAAAATATTTAAAAAATGTAACCTTGCTGAGTTTCTTGCCGGTTCTTCTCAGTTGAAGGATGACTTCCGAACCGGTGGTAACTTCTGTAATTCGACCTTCATAAGTGCCCTTCTAGGGCCTAAATTAAATAATACTATGACTTTGACATTGACAAGATTAAATTGAATGTTTAACTCGCTCAAATGTCTAACCTTGCACCTCACATCGACTTAGCGATTTGCCGAGTTCTGGCTGCCCCGCAATTTGGCCTATTGAATTCGGTCGCCATACAGCGCGTTTGCTTTGCGCACTATTGCATCGTAAGCCTTTACAATGTGCGCTTCAATTAGATCGTTTTGAGTGAATGCTTGTTTGTTTGGACCATTAGCCGTTTTAGACTCAATTAAAAAGGAATTAAGATAAATATTTGAATTTAGAATATTTCTTGTGGTATCTAGTAAATTAGGCTTTAAATTAATGAGCTAAAAATTTACGACCGCGTTTCTGAAGATTACTTTTTAATTGTTTTTTTTTTGTATTCAGATAAAGGAGTACCTACGGACCTTTGGTTCCTATAAATAGAGTAGAAGCTGTATAATCAAAGGGGTAATGGTTATGGTAGATCATATTACCTACTCAGCTCGTTTTTGTTGGAATTTGTTGGAAATGCGTTTATGACACTTGTAAATAATTTGTTGAAAATGCGTTTATGACACTTGTAAATAATGCGTCTATCACAGAAATGGCTAATACAATTTTGGTGAGACTTTTACTAAACTATGCCTAAGATAATACTGAATCTCCCTGTGAAAGTACCATCAAGCATGGGTTACATGATTTCATGAATTAAAAATTATATTAAACTTAGGTAAATGAACAAAGCCTACTATAAGGTGGCTCATTATATGGAAGACAGAAATATATAGTTGTAGTATCTTCTTTCTGCACCAGCAACCCCCTGGCGTAGTGTAAAATATTTGAAAATGTATCTTAACTTACCAATGAAAATTTAAGAAAGATCCACTGCTGAAAAAAATTGCCTTGCTGAGTTTCTTGCCGGAGTCTTCTCAGTTTAAGTGTATTCCGAACCGGTGGTAGAGTCAATTGTAACGATCATAAGTTCCTTACCAGGGCCTAAATTGAATTAATAAGATTTTGATTTTGTTTTTTTTTTTATTTTAGCGCGTTATTTATAAGTGCTAAAAACGCATTATCTCGACGGCCGCACTGTAGTTATGTTTTTTTACTCCTTCTTCTACTTCTTGTCTTTATCCCACGCTAGGTGGGGTCGGCACAACATGTTTTCATCTTCCACGCCGCTGAAATAAAAATATTTTTATATTAGGTAAATGAATTTTCAAGGCAAAAAAAATACGACTGGACCCCTTGTTGGACCCAAAGATAAGACTGGCTGTCTGATCAACGTACAGCCTGAACCATTAATTATAACTTCAAGGTCAATCAAATTGAATTTATAAATTACTAGCTGTTCCGCGCGGTTTCACCTGCGTTTCCGAGGGATCTTCTCTTTTCTCGGGATAAAAAGTAGCCTATGTGTTATTCCAGACTATAATCTATCTCTATACCAAATTTCATCCAGATCCATTCAGCCGTTCTGGCGTAAATGAGTAACAAACATACATCCATCCATTCAAACTTTCACATTTATAATATTAGTAGGATTTGTTCAAATTATCTTATACATTACTCGTATGTATCAAAAACATGTAAAACTATGATAATATGTAAAATAAGTAATAAATTATTTGGCTAATACATTAAAACTGATATTGGAGAAAAAATATTTGCATATAAATTATTTAAATTGATGGAAAAACTGACCTAAATGTTAATAATCGTATTTCATCGACATTTGAAGAGCGAGGGGTCCTTTCAACAGTTTTAATGTAAATCATATCGTAATAACATCGATAGAGGGAGCTCGGATCGCTAAGCTTATAATAATATTATTTTAATGGGTACTTAGTTAGAAAATATGTGTTTGTGATGTTTATTCCAAGTATTTTGTTGATTTTTAAATATTGTAACTAGGTAGACTTTTTTTATTATATTATTAAATATCTTGAGATCTTCTTCACACACGTATATCTAATTTTAAACTAAGCTTTGATAACCAAAAAAAATATTATACTCTATACTCAGATCAAATAACAAAGGTATACAGAGCCCTGTGCACTTAATGTGAACCACAGTAAAGGAAGCTGAATTTGAAAAAGAAAGCCGATAGCGTTCCTGTATGACGCGAGTCAGGCGGGATAACGTACCTACGTGCAGGTCACGTACACAACTTCGTGAACGTTGCTTCACTTCATTGGAGACTATTGTTTACGTACGCTCCTTCTATCTTTTTTATTTGTTCTGTGATTTTATACCTACTGTTGTAAATGCCCTTATCTTTTATCAAAATCTATCCAGCCGTTTAACCATGAAAACAAAGTAGACTGCGACTTTCAGATTTAAATTGGTATGGATATCAGAAAAGAGATTTCATATCGAGTTATCGCTTTTATATTGTACTAGCTGACCCCGCGGTTCCACTCGCGTTCCCGAGGGACCTTATCTTATCCCGGGATAAAAGTATCTTACACTTTATTCCAGGATATGGACTACCTGTATGCCAAGTTTGATCAAAATCCGTTCAGCTATTTTTGTGTGAAAGAGTAACAAACATCTATCCATTCAAACTTTCACGTTTATAATATTCGTGGGATATACAATTACATAGATAGAAAGATGCATACTGCATGTGAAAACTATTATAGGTTTAATTGAATAACGTTACCTCTCCTGTTTACTCCCATATTCATTTTATGTTTAAAATCCCTTTGATAAACCAATCTGTCGTTTACAATCGAAAACATTATCTGTATTGGAGGCCTCAAGCGATCCGCCCGACGTGATGATAAAATATTTATCATTCGTAACTGTAGAAATATAACTTTTTGTGTTACTTTTGGCAAATAACAGGTATTGACCATGATTTTTTATTACTATAACTGTTTTTATACTAACTGTCCACCGCGTTTTCACCCGCGTTCCCGATGGATCTTATCTTTTCCCGGGATAAAAGTATTCTATGTGTTATTTCAGGATAGGATCTAGCTGAGTGCCAATTTTGATAGAAATCCCTTCTGTAGTTTTTGCGTGAAAGAGTAACAAACCTACCACCGTGCTGTGGTTTCTTCACGATGTTTTCTTTCACCGAAACCTCAAGCTCATTGTAGGATTCGAACCCACGACCTTCGCCACGGTATCCGAAGTTGTTAGTAATGTATACTTACCCTAGTGTTCTTAACCATGAAACTGAACAACTACAAGCCAACTTAAATGTAGTTATAAATTAACAAATCGCCTCCGAGCTCAGGTAGGCAAGTACACTCGTACGAGTACACTAGCATCTGCATGTCTGCTAAATAACTAGTGAGTACGCTATCACGTACCCTAGTGAATATTTAAACGTTAGCGCCTCTACGCAAATTGTGTAAGTTTATTTAGCACGTGTACTTGCTCCGTGTGTATCAGCCTTTATGTTTGATTACGTGGTGTGTACTTTGTGTGTCCTTGAATATCATTAATTAACAACATATTATAATAAGATAAATTTTGTAACTAGGTATTGATATTATTATAAAGAGGAAAGATTTGTATGTAAGTATGTTTGTAACGAATTGGCTCAAAAAGTACTGGACCGATTTTAAAAATTCTTTCACCATTTGAATGCTACATTATTCCAGATTAACATAGGCTCTATTTTATCCCGGGATAAGATAAGATCCCATGGGAACGCGAGTGAAACCGTGCGGAACAGCTAGTACATTATAAGGAACGTGTTAAGAACATTTTTGTACAGAAAGCACCATACTACCATATTAACGACTAGCTCTCTTCCACGGTTTCACCCGCGTTCCCGTGGGATCTTTTAATTTTTCAGATTAATATATTAATATACACTCACAAATAACGTGGCTTTCTATTGACAAAAGAATTTTCAAAGTCGTTTCTGTAGATCCAGAAATAAACGCCTACAACCTCAAACTTTACCTCTTTATAATATTAGTATGTAAGGCGATGATAGCTCAGTGGTAGTGACGTCGGAAACCGCGGCGAAGGTCGTGAGTTCGAATCCTATAGGTAACGAGCTTAAGTTTTCGGTGAAGGAAAACATAGTGAGGAAACCATAGCCCGGTGACAAGGTACTCTGTAGTTCTCGACTGGCTGGCTACCACTCTCAAGTTGAGAATCTGCCGCCAAGTGACTGTTGGTATGTTCCGGTAGTTGCATTTGAGAGCCAGTTTCATTTCATTTCATTATTGATGTGATTCTGTTGTTTTCAAACTGAACTAATTTGATTTTACTGTATTTATTTTTTCCTAAATATTGCATCTAGCTTACATACAGCGGATTCATCCGCGTTCCCCAATTAAAATAAAATAAAGACTATGTTATTGGCTGATAATGTAGTTTTCTATGGGTGATTTTTTAAATAGGTAAAGTTTTTTTTAATTAGACATTTAATTATTGTAAAAGATAGAAAATATTTAAAGTCATCAAATTAGTTTTTGCCAACGACGGGTACCGTACAGTCGTGACCACAGTTTTGTCAGGGATGAAATAAACTTGTATAGCAGTTGACATGTGTATATGTATATGTTATGTGCCTGACGTTGTACAAGATAATTAAATTATAACTTTTACATGGAACAATTTAGTAATTCAATTATAATTTCTTGGCACCGAGCAACGGAAACATGATCAAGTATTACGTAACTTCTAAATTAAGGAATAATTTTTGGAATACATTATTCCATTTCATTCAGCTAATTGATTTAACATTAATGAATTTAGCTGTATTGGAATACTAGCTTCCACCACGCGGTTTCATCCGCTTCTACGGTCTACTGGATTAAAAAACATAGTAAAATAAATAAAAAATATTTTCTCTGTAACCTTAAATAGGTTACTAAAACCTGTTTCTCCGTTACGGATGTGAAGATAAAAAAAAAAACAATTTATTTTCTCAAATCCATAGAAACTTCAAAATGCGAAACATTGTTTATTTAATTATTTAGTTTAGTTTGACGGCCTAAAAGTAGAAACCGACTAAGATACTATTACCTACTTAATTTCAACTGAAATTAATTTATAACTTAAATTAGATAAATACATTTTAAAACTAAATCTAAAATAAATTAAAAAAGTTAGGCCCCTTCGGCATGGTTCCTCGGATGCTGGCAGCGTTTCCTCGCTGTATCGCAATGCTGATACGTTGTGCGAGGAAACTGCCAGCTCTTCGGTTTTCAGTACAAAACCTTAACCTATTAGCTAGCTCTTTAAGGAACCCCACGGATCAAGGGACTCAACACCGAAAGGAATAAAATTATATTCAGTGCCGAGACCCCTATATTAACCCCCTATTACTATCTATACAATAAATAATTTATAACTTTCATTACTCTAATAAATTATTTATAGATTTATTTAAACTAGTATTTTGACGACTGGTTGAAAATCAACCATGTTTAATTATTGAAAAAGAATATCTACGTAACTGTTTTATTTTTGTTTGATAACACTAAAGCTGTTCAAAAGCAACAAAACTAAAAATAAAGGAAATCGGTTGACAAACATATGAAAAAAGGGGGACACCATTTTTAATTCACATATCAATATAATGAATGACAAAAAAATATTGTCAGTTCATTTTCATTTCTATTTGAACACACAGTAAATAATGTTTATGATAATATTTAAAAAATTAATATTGTAAACATAAGTAGCTAACATAAATTATAATAACTGGCGTAATGTATTTTTAATAGACAAAACTATGTTCATCTGTTTTCGGTCCCAAGTGAAATGTTCCCGAAAACTCAATCACGTTTCCCAAACATGTAATTTATACGAACTACAACGAAAGCTCACAAAAACTTTGCACTCGCCATTTGTGATGGTCACAGAGCTTTCAGTGCAGCTTTCATTTTAACACGAGAGATAAACAAGACGTTAGAATCATATTGAAATAGCTTTTAACTGAGTAAAAAAACCGGTGGTAGAGCCAATTCATAAGTGCCTTATCACAGCCTAAATTGAATAAATGTCTTTAGAGTTAGAGATTGAAAAATGCTATGGTGGTTACCGTCACTTATCGATGTTAGCATTAGCGAGGAAATTGAGAATTTGCCGTCCCTTTTATGGAGGAGCGAGGTGTTAGATTCCTCCATTGAAAATGGAAGATCTTCCGCCAGGCTAGGTCATCGTGCCTGGGGACCGCGGTCCAACTGTTTATGTTGGAATTTTTTTATATATGCAGATCGCATAAAAAACTTCGTAAGCGCGATGTAGATTATTGGAGCGCCATCTATCCAGGAGTCGTGCGAACTATATATCTATTTGTAGATAGATGTCGCTACAAATACCTAAGTTAAGTTGAATTCACGCACAACACACTAAATATTATTACTAAAACATCTAAGATCCTTAAAAAGGTTCATAAATAAAGAAGTGACAGAATCAATACGATGCCAAATCATAGTAACTACTTATTTTCAATATTAGTGGACAGTCATTCTAATACCTAATAATATATTGCCTCTTTTTTTTTCTTTTTTTTTATGTCACAAGTCACAACGACTCGGGCGGGTCACCTGATGGTAAGTGAAAACCGTCGCCTATAGACATTGGCAATATCAGGGGATTGCTAATGTGTTGTACACCTTATTACAATGCCTTAAAGGCGAACTGGCTCTCAAGTGCAATTGCCGGAACACACCAACAGGTGCTTGACGACAGATTTTCAACTTGAGGGTGGTAGCCAGCCAGTCGAGTACTACAAAGTACCTTACCACCATGCTGTGGTTTTCCTCACGATGTTTTCCTTCACCGAAAGCTCAAGCTCATTGTAAGGATTCGAACCCACGACCATCGCCGCGGTATCCGACGTCACTTACCACTGAGCTATCATCGCCTTTTCACTAATGATATCAACAACTTACTCCTTTTACTTCTTAGACCCTGGTACTGGCATAACACTGATTTCTTACGTGACGATTTCCGCCAGTTCTCTCTAGTTACTTATAAACCGCGTAAAAGAAATTCGATCCAAAAATATGCAGCATTTCTAGTATTGACTGAGTAATTTCATTACAATTATAAACCAAAAACCATGCTATCCATTATGTAAAACTAATTAACAGTTTACCCACCACTCGAAACGTAAAATAACAATCAATTCATTTCAGGACACGGTCCATTCAAAATATGAAATCTAGTACCTACCTATATTGTTTCAGTTAAAACTGTTTACGTACCGTACGTAGATACAAATACAATTATGTACGAAAAACCTTTTGTGTGTGTGACACTTATAATTATTGAATTAATCTTTTCGATAAAATTGAATTTATTTCTCCCGGTAATTCAATCCGGGCTCGATTTTCATTATGGAGCCACTCGGATAAAGTAACAGTTGTTTTAACTTTAATTTTGAGGTAATATTTCACGGAAATGCTTGTTTGGTATCTACAGTAAAATCATTCTCATGCATTACTTTAATAACTCGAGGGAGAAAGAATACAGAGTTGAAAATCGCGTATGGAGTTTTAAGTTGTAATCAATATATTTTTTATGTATAAACTCAAACTCAAACTCAAATATTTCTTTATTAAGTAAACTCATTACAAGTATTTTTAATCGTCAACTTGATTCATGTTAAATTCTACCGCTCGGTTCGGAAGGTTGCTTTTGCTGAGAAGAGCCGGCAAAAAACTCATCAATTACTCTTTTTAAAAAAGCAAATTAGACCTATTACATTTTATAATTATTTATATAGGTCGTCTTACTGATAATATATGTGTGTTATGGCGGCAAAAAAGGAATAAAGAAATTGAATTTAGTTACGAGTGATTTAGTAAACAACAAACTCAAGCAGACCAACATAACATCTTTCCTCTAGCTTTTCTGCAATTTGTGCGAGTGATTTCGTAAATACGTAGTTACTCTATTGTAGTGAAGGTTTTAGCCCATACAGCCTCAAACTCAAAACCATTTATTGACCAATGAGCGCGTGCGGTGGTAGAGCTGACTTTCAGACGGTACCGAGCCATTTTCTGAGAGGTTGGTACATGTATGGTGCTATCAAGGTGCGATGTCAGATGTTACACATCATATGCAACTACTGTAAGGTACGTTCGTTTTCATTCTTTTTATTTTCTTGTCTCTAATCTCGTCGCTAATATTTTGTGTAGGTAATTTCTATCGTCCACTTAACAAAAAGGATTATAGGTATAATATTTTATGTAAAAAATTAATCGAGACCTCGGGTGACCGGCGGGCAGAGGGGTTTTTCCGCCAACGCATCAGCTTGGCCATCCAAAGAGGAAACGCTGCCAGCCTGCTGGGAACCTTGCCGATCGGCAGCAGCGGGAGCCTCGAAGAAGTTTTTATATTTTATAGTTGTTTGTATATTTTGTACATTTGTTGTAAATAAATGGTAAATACCTACAAAAAGGTTATTTCACGTAACATATTAATTTGAGGAACTGCAAGTTCAGTGACCTCTCTGTGTAGTTTTCACTTGGTCTCATCCGTGGTCTCACCCCATACGCTTCACATACGATAGCTGCATCGTTTACAGTGACCACAGATAGAATAAATTAATTTGAATGAATTTGCATCGCTGGCTTATGTTAACTATGGTTACTGGGCTACATAATTAGTTGGGGACACATGGCTGTTTTAAATGGCGATTATGATAATTTTATTGGGAAATATGAAACGCATGTCATAAGGAGGGATGAAAGGCATGTAACAAAAAGAGCATTGAGCATGAGTGTGGATGGATATAGAGGTAGAGGAAGGCCGAAGAAGGTATGGATGGACTGCGTGAAGAATGATATGCATATGAAAGGTGTGAGTACAGAGACGACTAGTGATAGAGCGGAGTGGAAGAGGAAAACATGTTATGCCGACCCCACCTAGCGTGGGACAAGGAAGAGAAGAAGAAGAAGAAGAAGAAATATGAAACGTTGTCGGCATCATTGCAGTAACTGATGCAGTTAGTTTAGTAGATATGACGTTAATGTAATGTCATCTGAACAAACATAGACTAAAATGAAGCTTAGGCAAAGATTAAAATTATTCAGCCGTGGCAATGAGGTCTTTCTTACTTTCGAATTGTTTTTTTTTTACTTGAATTAGGCATTTCAAAAAAGTGAATGGATGTCTGGACAAACGTTTATTTTGTTTAAGGGTCGTTTAAAATATGAAATGTTGTACTTAATATACTGAGGTCGGGTTTTGTTCTACAGTGAGATACAATATGCTAATTAATTCAAATATAATAGGTAATATCATAATCTATATATTAGCTATTATCAATTTTAATATTCAATTAATTGAAACCTCAGTGCAAAATTATAGCCTAAATGGAATATCAAATTTAATTTATATTATTTTGATTACACACGTAATTAATTTCTCAACTTTCAGAAATTGGAGGTTAACGTTCTATCATACTTAAAATTAAAAAAAAAACCGTCAAAAGCCCGAAAAAAAAAAGACATTTAAATTGAAGTATTTTCAAAATGTAATAATACTCATTTTTAATTATGATAATTTATGAAAAGTGTGAGTATTGAGACGACTAGTGATAGAGCGGAGTGGAAGAAAACATGTGCCGACCACACCTAGCGTGGGATAAGGACAAGAGAATGAAAGAAAGAATAATACTCATTAGAAAATTTTCAATTACCTGTCAATTTCAAAAGTTACAGTCTTGCCTTTCATTCACACTCATCGCTGTCATATTGTCTTTTTAACTGTCATCTCTGTCATACACAAGGGTTGATATATCTATGGACACCATTGCCTCAATTAAGTTATCCAGTTACATCAGCAGAACACCACATTCGGACGTGTATTCGACATTCAGGCCGACTAGGTACCTGCGGTCCAATTAGAGACTGACGCACCTAATACCCATTAGTGGTTTATGTGTTGTGTTCGCAAGTGACAGTAATCGTGTGTGGCTGAGGGTAGTATTTTATTTTCAAGGTCAGAGTGAAAAGTCTTCTCATGGGCTAGCGTGGTCTATCATAGGCTTGGTCGTCTTTTGTGGGCGGGTCAGAGCAAGTCGCCACTTTAGAAAAATCCGGTCACGTGCGAGTCGGTTCTTTATGTTTTTTTTCGTACTTACGTTGTTTTGTTTTTCGGATATTAATTGCAAATTTACGGTTTTCGGATTTATTCCTTCTGCTATATGACATTGATTCTTGCCAAATTTCATTATTCTAGGTCAACGGAAAGTACACTATAAATTTGGATTCCCTTGAGAGTGTCGAACTATACGTTTTTTGCGGTATAAACGGCCGTATCTTTTTTAGTAACTTAGAAGTTTGATTTTTCACAGCTTCAAGGAACTGTAGACTTGAGTAGGTATTTCGTTTTAATTTCGACTTCATACCTTCACGCGTTTCCGAAATAAAGGGTCTTGACAGACAGACGAACAGACGGACGGACTACAAAGTGAGGATATATCGGTTCAGTTTTTCCTTTTGCGGTACGGAACCCTAAAAATGTGGTGACCTGATGATAGTGACTACCATTGCCTATACACATTATTGAGGGAGTGTATGCCAATGTGTAGTAGTTTTTAAAGGCCTGGAAGGGCAACTGGCTATCAAATCCCACCGCCAGCACACCAGTCAGCTAACAAAATATTATAGTATAACAACATTCGTCGTGCTATGGTTTCCCTGCTTTTAATGTGTATAACTCGACATGGTGGCTTTCGGGATCAGCCCTGGGAAGTGGGAGGACCTGGCTGGCAACCGCAGCGGGTGGAGGAGGTCTTTGGTTGAGAGATGCGGGGCCCACGATAGGTGCTGGTTTCAGAATTTAGCGGGCAAGCGTGAGAAGAGACACATGAGTGCGAGAGTCGCTTCACCAACTCAGCCATCAATCGATCCTCAGTTTAGGTGCCAAAAATGTGGGCGCTGCTGTCGCTCCCGTATCAGACTGTAGTTACTCTAAAGCCTGCCACACGGACGCTGTTTAGATCATATATTTAAGATGTATAAGGCCTACTTTATGTTATGTGTATAGGCGAAGGTACCAAGTGACCTGCCCGTCAGACTTGTGACAAAATAAATAAAAGATTTCAAAAAATAAACTCTAATAGTAGTATTTCATAATAATGACAGTACCTATGCAAGTTTAACCCCATATGGGGTGCCGTGTGTGTAGGAACCCGCGCCGAGCACTCCAATTAGGCACCTTGTTGTTACAAGCTGTTGTTTCACATTTCACCTATGAAATAGCGAATTTCAAGTACTCTTTGTTTTTCAATGATGACGCGAAATATTTTCAACATTGAAATGCGGATATTTTCAACGTTTTAATTGAAATGATTTGAGTAAATATCGTACCAAGTGGAATGTAGCTTTTTGAATGTTACATAATTATTTAAGCAATTGTTAAGTAAAGGCCAATATAATTACACAAAACTTTAATTAATTATACACCATAACCGTTCAGTACTTTTTGAGGTCATCGCGAATATATATACAGACAGACAGACGTGACGAGAGATTTTGAAATACTCAGCTAAAATATTTTTTTTTACGTTAGGTTACGAATTAATCGCTCAGAATTTTATTTATAATAAACTTACAAAAAATTACATAATTTCTATTATTATGTCAAGTTCTAAAAGTAATAGGTATGTACATCCATAGGAGATAATGCAAAACCACACCTTCATAAAACAAATATCCTGCTAAACCGCTAGCTAGATATTTTTGGATAAAGATTCCTTTAAAATGTAGGTATGCACTAAGAAAAGAAAAAATAACCTCAGAGAGGGCTTGTTGCGGTGATGAAAGGTAATTAAAAAATAACCTTTCAGTCACAATTTGCATTAGAATAATGATGTAATAAAAACATTAGTAAGCTACATTGTGAATCTACTGCAATTATAAATACAAGCAACTATGACTCTTAACAGTAACAAATTAAGACAAGAAATCCATTGGTTAATCTAGTGGAAACTAAGTTAAAAGAGCTTTAAAACGTCCGCTGGTCACACCGTCTAATTTGCTGTCAGTTTTTCAAAATAGTAATAGTCTTTTTTTTACATTCTAGATAATTTATATATTATGTATATCTGTGTGCCTGTGTACTACAAGGAAAAACTTGTAAAAATCAAACGAAACCTCACATATTTAAAAAAAAATGGAATAATAAATAAACAAAATCAATCTTTATTTGTTCTAAAAATAGTGCATAAAAATAAATCTTATTTTAAATGAACAAAATACTAGTAATATAAATACTAATATTTCATTCACACATTTTTTTTTTGGTAATACTTTTAAAACAACGTTTTAATATATCTATGTTATATAAAAAATTTATACTACAGATAAACTAATTACATAAATAAATAAAAAAAATACTAATATTGATTTTATGTATGTTTTCCTAACTTCCCAAACTGGGAAACTAAATTAAACCTAATATACCTAATTATTTTGACTAAAATGTTTATTTCATTTTAAAGCGTGTCGTAGACAAAAGTGATATTACAATAGATTTGTAACGCCCTTCCAACTTCGTATGACAATCTTTACTTGTTTTTGTACAAATCTTACACGAATGTTATGCTTCGGTGTAACGGGAGGTCTACTGTAATGGGTTGTTAAATTTGTTGGACGCCTTATGGCTGAGAAACGGAGAAGTTGGAGTAAATTTATGCAGCGGATAATTTTATTCCCATGCGTCAAAGATGGGATTAGTTCTCTCATAGCTTTGCGTATTGTTACAACATATTATTGATACGGTCTTATACGGTTGCAGACCTATTATCTAACATAGGTCTGTGTATACCATAGAGCATTAAACCACAATACTCAAAGGTGTATACGGTCCACAAAGTCTGGGGTCAGATGGCCGTGTGTGAAGAATGTCCCAGGATATTTATTTATTTTTTAAAAAAAATATAATAAAACTCACCTTTAGTAGTTGTACAAGTATAATTCTTCCAAATATATTCAACGTTTCCTCTGTGAAATTTTCGATTCGATTCTCGCCGCTTCCTCCAACAAAGTGCATTCCAAAACTAACCACCCTCAATTTCTTTTTTTTTTATTAAATTAAACCTAAAAAAATTGCGTTGCGAAGACAACAAAAATTATAAAACCACAAAAAGCAAAAGTTCAAGAAATCTAGGATCACCTTTCTTGCGTCGTGCACCACAGATGTTATTTGGTTTTGATACCGAACCAGGTCACAGGTGCTATTGAAATCAACGACACTGATTTCCCGATGGCCGCTTTCCCTCTGGAACCCCTCTAGAGGGAATGCGGCCAGCGGGATAGATATTTTAAGTTCCAACATCATCACTGACTGTCGGGTTTACCAATGTAAACTTTAATTGTACCAGGAGAATAGACCTCTTTTTACGTCTCACAATAGCTTTGGAATATGGGAAAAAAATACTGTTTCGAAATAAATTGAATAGCCTTACATTTTACCACATTTTCATGTCGAATTTATAAACAATCCTTCACAAAGATAAATTCCTGAATCATAAAAATACTAATCTATGTTTCAAACCAAAAAAATAATACTAAAAATATTTTACTCACTTTCACGATTTTACCGCGAGCAGGTACATTTTTTTCACGATGAGCGACACCCGTATCAAGTAGATGACCGGGTTTTTAATTAATTAAAACCCGGGGTTCAAGCCAGAGCGGAATTTGTGATAATGAACCGGCGAATTTTTTAATTTCTATGAAGAAATGAAACTTTGGTACCGGCCTGCCTTATGCAAGATTGAATAAGTTGATTCTTCGTTTCTTTGTGTTATTAAGTATTTGTTATCTATTTTAAGAATTTTGCTTGGAGATTTTTTTTGAAGCTTTATTATTAAATCTGTCTGAGTAAGGGACAAATAGTATAATTGAATGATATCAAGGATTTTCCAATAATTCTATTATAGGTATAATCAAATTAATAACTTTAGTATTTTTGGGACGACCGTCCCATTAGTAAGCCAAAGAAAAAGCTCGGGTTATTACTTACTCCCTAGAATACTAAATAGTAAGTATACCTACTCCATTAATAAATATTTTTGTGTATTGCCAGCTGCAAAATAAAATACAAAATTAAAAATAAAGCGTTCAACCAAATAGAAGCTAGATACTCCAACATTGGATACAGCAGCGACAGCGAAGAGCGCCGGATATCCGGACGGCCATCTTGGAACCGGATGTAACGAGATATTACAAGCTACGATACCCGCCTGTGGGATGCATGATTGTTATTCATAATTTTAATGTCATAATTTCATTACAAGTAGGTGTACAAAGGAGCATTGTTGGGCAATGGGGCAATATTAAGTGGGGTAATAGAAATATTATGAGAAGGGGGAACTTAAATTATACTGTGAATAGTTTTATTTACAACAAATGTACAAAATATACAAACAAATGTACAACTATAATATATAAAAAACTTCTTCGAGGCTCCCGCTGCTGCCGATCGGCAAGGTTCCCAGAAGGCTGGCAGCGTTTCCTCTTTGGATGGCCAATCTAATGCGTTGGCGGAAAAAGCTCCCCGCCCGCCGGTCACCCGAGGCCTCGATTAATTTTTTACATAAAATATTTGCGAAACGACGAGCTTCAGAATAGTATTGAAAACTGACATATAGCATTGAATGGTAATATGATTTTCACCACATCTCACCACGATAATAGATGATGTGTTCAAAGGTGGTAAGCGCATAAAGCTTAGAAGGGTACTGGAATTCTGACAGCTGCGTCAGTTTCAAATGGAGACTGCAAGTGGTGTGGCAGTGATTCTTGTAGTACGTTGGAATGGCAACATTAACCGAAGACTGTCAAAAGTATAGTTTGTTTTAAATCTTGACTAAATAGTAGGAATGGTGACTGACATATCAAAACAGCTTCATTTTATTAAATGTCAAAACGATAATTTAATGTATACTTGTGACGTCATAAATATACTGCACGGTGGAAGGGTACTTTGTAGTACCCGACTGGCTGGCTACCACCCTCAAGTTGAAAATCTGTCGCCAAACACCTATCGGTGTGTTCCGACAGCTGCACTTGAGAGCCAGTTCCCATCTAGGCTTTGTGTGCTTACCATCTTCGGCCACATCATCACTTACCATGGTGAGATTGTGGTCAAACACGAGCCTATCCAGAATAAAACAAAAAAGAAATACACCATCAAAAGACCTACTCTTTGTCGTTAAATTGTTAATTAAACATTATAAAAAGGCGGAATTTGACGTTTTCGCTATTTTCGAATATTTTTAGATAATTTATACACTAGTTAGTGTTAATTATAAGCATCATCCCAATTCTGATTATTCTCATGCATTTCTCATTCATATTTCATCATCAAACGTGTGCAGTTCCTTCTATTCACGGTAAGGTGAATCTGTTATACTTTGTTCTACCCGGCTTTGTTAACCGGGTAATACGGATGCCCGGGTGTAAACAATGCCCGGGATGTGCGGGCTTATTCTTTAAAAATATACTGTTTGTGCTGTACTGTGCTATTTTGAGCGTGGAAGTTGGGGGAAAAATATGTATTTTTTTCTTAATTTCCAATGTTGAAAGGTATTCACGGAGATCTACTGTAGCAATGCCTAACCCTACTCTCTTCCGCCGGGCAAGGTCATCGTGCTTGGGGGGGACCGCGGTCCAACTGTAGATGTTGGAACCTTGTATATATGCAGATCGCATAGAAAACTTCGTTAGCGCGATGTAGATTATTGGAGCGCCATCTATCTAGGAGTCATGCGAACTATATTTATTTGTAGATAGATGTCGCTACAGTACCAAGTGAAGATATTTAAATTGAAGATACCTCGATAGTAATATCGAATATAATGGGTTCGAATCCTAAGGAAAATATCTCGAGGATACGGTACCGTGGTGGTAGGATACTTTGCAGTACCTACTGGTCGGCGACCAGGCGAATAGGTACTCTCATATTGAAAATCTGCTGCACTTACTGACGAGTTCCAACAGCTACATTTGAGAACCAGATCCCCTTTGGGCTTACTTTCAGCTCATAATCACTTACCATAAGATTGAAAAATATATGATTCACAAAAGATTTTTTTTTTTTATATTTTTCCTCGTCTATACTTGAGGATGATTGTTTTAGTATCCATTGACTGTTGCGTATTCTGCGCAACAAAAAATGCTTTTTCATTTTACATTCGCTTTTAGATTTCCGTAAATGAAGTGCATGTTCCATGTCATGTATTTTTAAGATACAAAAATGGCCTTCGTTGTAATTTAT
The DNA here is from genome assembly GCA_951361185.1 of Ochropacha duplaris. Lineage (NCBI taxonomy): Eukaryota > Metazoa > Arthropoda > Insecta > Lepidoptera > Drepanidae > Ochropacha > Ochropacha duplaris. The sequence goes on along the minus strand of OX592707.1, from coordinate 2,144,045 downwards.
TTGATTTAATGCATAGAAGCTATATTATACAAGTGAAGAATTAAATAAATAATAATTTTAGTTTTTAGCGCTTTGGTTAGCTGGGACGGCCGTCCCAAAACTACCTACAAATATCATTCTAGGAATCGCGAATAATGTAGGTAAATAATTAGAATATAAGTTGCAAAAACAAAGATGTTGTAAATTATTTATATTCATACCTACCTACTTATTAAATTAAATATCACCATTTTCAAGATATTTAAAAAAAACTGAAATATTGAAATATATCGAGCGTAAGTAGTTTAAAGTGTCACCTTTTTCAAGATATTTAAAAAAAACTGAAATATTGAAATATATCGAGCTCATTTTAATATATTTGGTAGATTACCCGCCCACTTATGCCCCCCTTAATTTTGTTGTGCCTTACCGGGCATTCTGTAGGTATATGCTAAGTTTACTGCCAGGTCTACTGAACAAATGCAACCTTCCAAAGGTGTACCTTCTTGAGTCAGTATTCATAAAATTATTATTTTTGTTACAATAAAACTAAAGTTATAAATGTAACAAAGTACGAACTCTGCTTAGTTTTTTTTATTTTTTTTTATTCTGGTTAGGCTTGTGTTTGACTACAAACTCACTATGGTAAGTGATGATGTGGCCGAAGGTGGTAAGCACACAAAGCCTAGATGGAAACTGACTCTCAAGTGTAACTGTCGGAAAACACCGATAGGTGCTTCGCGACAGATTTTCAACTTGAGGGTGGTAGCCAGCCAGTCGGGTACTACAAAGTACCCTACCACCGTGCTATGGTTTCCTCACGATGTTTTCCTTCACCAAAAGCTCAAGCTCATTGTAGGATTCGAACCCACGACCTTCGCCGCGATATCCGACGTCACTTACTACTGAGCTATCATCGCCTTGAGTTGGAACCAGATGGCCGATGAGAAATATCCCTGGATATTAATAAAAAAAACAGGTTGCGTTTTTTAATTCCCACACACACAGTTAAATAATAAATGCTGAACGCAAAACTTATTTGTGTTTTGCGGTGACACGGTCAGTACATTGGACGAATTACTCAAATAACGTGCTCTGCAGTTATGTTTGCCTGGTAACTGGTAATATTTCACTTTGTGCCGTGATGCCATGATGGCGGCCTGTCGACGTCAGATAGTTATGATGGCGTTTTATCACAAACCAGGCTTTGTGTTTAAATTATTTATTGTCCATGTGTTTGTGTAATTTAACTTGCTGAGTTTATTACAGTCTATACCAAAAAGTTGTGTTCTTACATATCTGTAACTTTATTACTGTTTCAGTTTCAGTGAAGGAAAACATAGTGACCACACTAGAGTTGAAAATCTATCGAATCGTCCTGGAGTATTTCAGCAGCTACTCCGATCTTTCATGTTGAAATTGTATACAAACCTATCCATTATCAAAAAAATAGAACACTTTCGACCACATTAAAATAAATAATTATTCTGGGACATTCTTAATTAATACACGGCCATCTGATTTCAAACTAAGCATATAATATGGAAACCAGATATCCAATACTTATTAAATATTTTTTTATTATATTCTATTTTTTTTAATACTTTACTTTTTTTCATTAAAACAAAAACTAAAGTGCGTTGGTTTTTGAGATTGCTAACTAACTTCTTTTTCCAATTTTTCTTACATCCGCACATTTAGTTTGATCATGTTTGGAAAATACACATTGTTATATACTTAAATAGATAATACCTGTCCTGTATGGTAATCGAACCCACGACTTATGGCGCGATAGGTAGTGTTCAACCTACCAGCCCATCTTTATCTAAAAAGCAAAAACTTCTTAGACGAAAATGTAATAAAAAAATGTACATTCCATTACATTCACTGTTAAATTCGAAAGAAAATTTAACCTTTTATTTATCAAATCAAGCTAAGAGACGTCTTATTTACGATTTGACGGCGGACGAACCCGAGGGACTGGAGCTAATTTATTTATGGACACCGTCCTGGGGTTCATATTGATATCATTTGTTCGTGTGAAGAGATTGCTAAGGGTCACACTGGGTTATCTACATGTCGGGTTATTTTCGTTTTGTATCTTTCACTGGGTTTCATCTCGCAGATTTATGAACTAATTATTATTATTTTTTCGGAATTCACTAATGTGTACGAGGTGATGATTTTTTTATACCACAAGTGACAACGATGCTGTTGGGTCACCTGATGGTAAGTGACTACCGTCGCCTATAGACATTAGAAATACCAGGGGATTGCCAATGTGTTGGACACCTTATTACAATGCCTTAAAGGCAACTGGCTCTCAAGTGTTACTGCCGGAACACACCAACAGGTGCTTAGCGACAGGTTTTCAACTTGAGGGTGGTAGCCAGCCAGTCGAGTACTACAAAGTACCCTACCACCGTGTTATGGTTATCTCACTATGTTTTCCTTTGCCGAGAAGAGATATTCCACCTCATTATCGCGGACAACGTATAATTATTTAGTCTCGGCTTACCCACGACATAGTTTCTATGAGTTTCCAAGCCATTTCCTTAGCTGTTTCATTTTACCCACAGATTAAGAGTAGTCTAGATACAGTTTAATTAATAGTACGGAAACGAGCGTGTAATTTCTAACTATATTACTATTGACTCGACATAATATTCCTTAAATAGTTTTTATAATAAATTGAATTTTAAATTTGTTTTTTTTTGGGTTCTGTACCTACTTCAAAAGGGCAACATGAACCTTTATAAGATAACTCCCGTGTCTATCTACATGTATGACTGTGACTGTGTAATGGTCTTTTATGCCGCATATTTTGATACTAGCAAATAAATCAATACCTACCTATTGCTCGTTGACCAAGAATCATGAAAGGCAAAAACACAAAACAAGTAAAGAAGAACTACCTGTGAACTATTTACATTCCAGTTAGAACGGAACCCTCGGTGGCCATAGATATAATAGTTACCCTCGGTACGCGAAACAGACACTTGTCCAATTTTTTAGTTTATGGTCACCCTATTAGTGCGTCCGAATTCAAGCCGCTAACAAGTACATCTTATCAACTAGCCGGGCACGTTTGGACTTGCGGTATCTAGCCTACTCTAGATCTAGGTATGACTCTCACATAACTTTCATAACTTTGTACTTTATAAGGCCTCTTTTACTGTAACAGCGTCTACTTTCAGGAATTAATTTCTTGAAACAAATGCAATTTCTGATTTCTCATTTTAATCTTTGTTTGAGGTTTCTTTCAACAAATAATAAGTTTGTAAATAGTTGATATTTTGATATAAATACTTATAATATACCTCATGTTTAATGTTTGCGCAAAAAAATACTATTGTTTTAAGATTATGGACCAATATTTCAATCGTCAGCTACGCTTACTAATGCTTTGATTTTAATGATTTAAAGTAATAACGCGGTCATCAGTCTGATCCTAAACTAAGAGCTTGTTTTTTTTTATTCTTGTGTTTGACCACAATCTCACCATGGTAAGTGATGATGTGGCCGAAGGTGGTAAGCACACAAAGCCTAGATGGGAACTGGCTCTCAAGTGCAGCTGTCGGAACACACCGATAGGTGCTTGGCGACAGATTTTCAACTTGAGGGTGGTAGCCAGCCAGTCGGGTACTACAAAGTACCCTACCACCGTGCTATGGTTTCCAAACGATGTTTTCCTTCACCGAGAAAACAAAACGAGATACCTAATATTACTAGAAATATTTATTTTAAATACATTGAAGTAACTGTCCCTAGCGGTTTCACTCGCGTTCCCGAAGGATCTTATCATTTCCCAAGATAAAAAGTATCCTATGTTTTATTCCAGAATATCATCTACTTGTATGCCAAGTTTCATCAAAATCCGTTATGTATATTTTGCATGAAAGAGTTACATCTTTATATCCATCTTCATGAGTTTATAAGACAGTACGCATAACCCTTAACTGATACATAGGTAAGTAAATTCATCAACCACGACGAATCTTATATGAAAAGAAAACACTTAAATCGAACCAAGCTAAGACAAGCTCTATACCAATAAACTGGAGAGCATTCGAACATTTCTATATCGATTCAACCCTTACCGTCCAGGGTCTTCAAGACCGACAAATTGTCGCACGATTGAGTAAACAGCGCTGTAGTGAGAGGTCCGCAAACTATGCCGATCAACGTAAATAAACTGATGGAGTTGTGTGCCATCATTGTGATGTACTAGTTTGTACAATATATAGTACCGATCGCAGTGACGGGTTAAGCGTTTTGTTTTAGTGGATTTAGGCAATAGCTGTTGTGATTCTGGTAAATTATTATCCATCTAACTATCTATAATGTTTGTGTGTTTGTTCGCTATGCGTTTCTGAACCATAGAGTCGATTGTGATGGGTGAGTTGTCCTGTGTTCGCCCCCCAAAAAAGTTTACTAAAAATATGTTTAAGTACATCTAGTCTCTGGATAGTATATTACAAGTCTAATTATTTACCATACGGATTGATATTTGGCAGGTTAATTCCTATTAATAGGGAGTAGGTATCTGCTTTTTTTATTTTACCCCATTAAGGTACCTTCGGGAACACGGGTGAAACTGTGAGGACAGCTAGTTTGGTTACAAAGCAAAAAAAAAACACAGAAACGTCTTTCGTTCCTCAGTGGTTTAAGAAAAAAAAAACTGCTCATCAAAGTTTGAACGCCACACACAATGTTCAACGCACCTGAAATATTATTAAAGTATAAATCATATAATCCATTTATTTTATTATCCTAAATCTAATCATATTGGAAAAAGATTGTGATGGTCCAACGAACTTAGATCAAATTTCGCACATAAATAGATCATGTCCTAAAATAAAACGTAATTACTTTTATTTCTAGACTACTTCGCCCCCCTATGGAATTAAAATAGAACATACTCCATTTTACTCGCTGTAGCTTCATACGTAAGATAATTTTTAAAATCGGTTTATTTATTTTTTGAGTTTCACTACAAACAAACACGCAACTAAATGAAATATTTTTTCTTTATAATACATAATATCCCTCAAAAACACGGTCGAAACCGCGGGATAGACAAAAGTAAATAATAAATTAACTCTGAAATATATTTTAGATACACACCCCTAAAAAATTGTGAAATCGCCGCTATCGCCAATGCCATGCCATCCATTCAGTCATTCAAAGCCTGTAAAAGCCGGTCGTAAAAAAGGCCCCATAGAGAGGCCACCATGAACAATGAAGTCACTGGTAATTTTTCACGCGTGTGTTGTTAGGACTCTGATACATTTGATCGGTTGTGACAGTGAGACAAAATTTATAAAAACATTTTTTTTAAGCGTTTTTTTTTAAAGTTTAATTATAGTTTAAACTTGTTATTGTTTATTTGCCCAAAAACTTTGATTGGTCAGCCATACTTTAACAAATACATCGAAAGTCGTGCTAGGTAAATAACGACAATAATTTGGGCCATTTACATTCAGCGTATAGGCTGAAAACGAAGTTATCTTGACAGAATAACATCCCGGCGGACCCAATATATTAAACTATCAATCTATCTACTATTGAACAAAATATAATATTTCATATCTTAGGAGTATGAACAAATATCAAATTCGCAAAGCCCACTTTCATTCTAAACAAATTTTGTCTTGAATTTTGTACCATCGAAAAAGCCACACTGTAAAATATTCACATGATTGTGTACACAAAGTGTCCCAATGTGAATAAACCTTTACCTACATTGTCACCCCCATATAACTATTATGTGATGCCCGTTCGGTAATAATGTTCTATTGTATTGAGGAAAAATCCCTATGACTTGTATTTTTTGTCAAAAGCGACCAAAAACGTTTTTATTTTAAGCGTGGATTAACGCATGGATACTTTTTAAATGTCAGTCAATTTCATACGAATTTTATGAAAGAGAATTTTGTTGGAAACGTTTTTTTATGTTATTAGTTCTATGAAACAGTTTTGTGAATATCAGCACAAGTTGTTTATAATTTAAAATTGGAACTAGGCTAAGTGCTCAATTCAGACAGTATTTTTACATGAAAAGATGTTTCTTTATGCCCTTTTCACCAACGATTCCTAAATTACTCCCTAGCTAAGATTCCCTTAAGCTAAGGAGTACCTTAAATCAATCCCCTAACTAAATCCATTTTCACCATTTTGAGGTGATTGATGATATTTATACTAAAATACAAGCTCCCATTACGTGGCTTTGCCCGATTCTTGAAGGTATAACATTTTCTCTACCAGAAAGTAAGTAGTAGGTATTGTGCAAAGTTTCATACATATTTGCTTAGCCATTTAGAGTTAGATATTTATACTAATATTATAAAGGGGTAAAGTTTGTGAGGTTGTAGGGGTAATCTCTGGATCTACTAAACCGATTTGGAAAATTCTTTTACCAATAGAAAGCCACATTATTTTTAAGTGTATATAAAATGCGAAAATCCCACGGGCACACGGGTGAAACCGCGAGGGACAGCTAGTGAAAAATAAAGTTAAATATTTTTAATATACAAGGTTCCGCTTCTGTACTCGAACCAGTCGGTATTTCGCGTGGCGACGGCAAGAGGCCGGATGGTATGACTTTGATCCCGTGGAGTGTCGGCAAGCCGTTGGTTTGGGATGCCACTTGTGTCGATACACTTGCGTCATCTCACTTACCGGTGACTTGTAAAGCCGCGGGAGCGGCTGCGAAAGGTGCGGAAAATTCAAAATTCAAAAAGTACGCCTGTATTGGTCCAAATGATCAATTTATGCCTTTTGCGGTTGAGACCATGGGTCCGTGGGGGTCTGAAGCTCGTCGTTTCGCAAATATTTTATGTAAAAAATTAATCGAGGCCTCGGGTGACCGGCGGGCGGGGAGCTTTTTCCGCCAACGCATCAGCTTGGCCATCCAAAGAGGAAACGCTGCCAGCCTTCTGGGAACCTTGCCGATCGGCGGCAGCGGTAGCCTCGAAGAAGTTTTTTATATATTATAATTGTACATTTGCTTGTATATTTTGTACATTTGTTGTAAATAAAATGTTTGTGATTATTATTCCATTTATTTATTTCTCTTTTACTTATTTATTACAATTTCAAATATAGATATAAAAAAAAACAAAATTTATATTTAAAACTATAAAAAACAGCATCCAACCGGTATCGGGAACAAGGTCCAAGTGACCGGTGGTCAAGGCTCCAGAGAGAGGAACTTCCTCACAATGCGTGCCGTCTCCAGGAGTAGTTAAGGTGTTAGCCTCTTAATTATTATTATTATTAGTATCTATACAAGAAGCCAATTGATTTTTCTTAGTGGATAGATATGTTTGAAGATAATCATACCGTATATGGTGTGAATGTGGTTTAAAGACAATAAATTTATTCAATTGCAATATTCAAATTCATCTTATTTCGAACATACCTCTGAAAAGAAAAGCAGATCTACTATTCCATAAAATAATGCCAAGTACCATACAAAATCGGATCGCTCTTTAGGTCTTATCCGGAATAATCTTCGTGCGCATCCGATGTCAAAAGCAATTTCAACAGAAACTACTATTCCAATGAGCTTATTGGATACTAGCTGTTCCCCGCGGTTTCACCCGCGTTCCCGTGGGATCTTATCTTTTCCCGGGTCAAAATATAGCCTATGTTCATCAGGGATAATGTAGGTTTCTAATGGTGAAAGATTTTTTCAAATCGTTCCAGTAGTTTCCGAGCCTATTCAATGCAAACAAACAAACAAAGAAACAATCAAATCTTTCCTATATTAATATAAATATTAGTATAGATATTAGTTCGTCTCCCGTGATTCTACCACGCTCCCGGAATAAAAAATAGCCAAGATTAACTCTCTGAAAAGGCTTTTGTAATGTCTTGTTAAAACATCTAAAGGCGATAATAGCTGTGGTAGTGACGTCAAATACCGCGGTGAAGGTCGTGGTTTCAAATCCTACAATGAGCTTGTAATTTCAGTAAAGGGAAACATCATAACGAAACCATAGCACGGTGATAGGTTACTTTGTAGTACTAGACTGGCTGGCTACCACCTGTAAGTTGAAAATCTTTCGTTAAGCACCTATTGGTGTGTTCCGGCAGTTGGATTTGAGAGTTGCCTTTACGGTATTGTAATAAGGTGTAAACACATTGATAATGTCTATAGGCGGCGGTGTTCACTTACCATCGGGTAACCCGCCTGCCTGGTTGTCCCTAGTGGTATAAAAATGAACTATTTTTGTAAGTAGTTCAAATAAACAGACCAATAGTCAAATATATAAAAACCGGCCAAGTGCGAGTCCGACTCGCGCACGAAGGGTTCCGTAAAAATGGCAAAAAATCGTTTGTTGTATGGGAGCCCCCGTTAAATATATATTTCATTCTGTTTTTAGTATTTGTTGTTATAGCGGCAACAGAAATACATCATCTGTGAAAATTACAACAACTGTCTAGCTATCGCGGTTCTTGAGATACAGCCTGGTGACAGACAAAAGGACGGACAGAAGGACGGACAGACAGTGAAGTCTTAGTAATAGAGTCCCGTTTTTACCCTTTGGGTACGGAACTCTAAACAATCGTATTTAGAATTAGATCACATGCGTCTTTGAAATCATTATAACATATTTAATAGATACTTTTAATTTACAATATGTATAGACATTTTTGTTTTTCCATCGCCATTGATTTGCTTGCTTGCGTAGCTGGACTATAGGTCAGGATCTGCTTTAAAACCACAGCAAGAGAAATACGAACGAACTCCTCAAGTGAAACCAAAAACAATAAAATCAACCTACAAATCAGACTTGTATGTATCTGGAAAACATTTTCATTTAACACCACTAACGCTATAACATGTTAGAAAACTTTGTAACAAACTTGTCTGGCTGCGAGCGGATATAACTCGGATAAATCCAATACACATCACATTGTATCAACGAGTGGGTAGACAGAGCTTATAACTTGTCTCACATAAACTAGTCGGACTTGCTTCAGCTTTGGCGACCTTCTTCGATACAAGACGTTGAGGATCTCGCTTTTATATAAATGCTTGAGAATTATATTACACTAGCTCTCCATTTTTTTTCTTTTATTCTGGTAAAGATTGACCACAATCTCACCATGGTTAGTGATGATATGGCCGAAGGTGGTAAGCACACAAAGCCTAGATAGGAACTGGCTCTCAAGTGCAGCAATCGGAACACACCGATCGGTGCTTGGCGACAGATTATCAACTTGAGGGTGGTAGCCAGCCAGTCGGGTACTACAAAGTACCCTGCATACATCCGGCGGTTTCTCCATACAAACTTTGGACCCCCGTTTCATCCTTATCTTATCTTAAGGCGATGATAGCTCAGTGGTAAGTGACGTCAAATACCGCGGCGAAGGTCGTGGGTTCGAATCCTACAATGAGCTTGAGCTTTCGGTGAAGGAAAACATCGTGAGGAAACCATAGCACGGTGGTAGGGTACTTTGTAGTACCCGACTGGCTGGCTACCACCCTCAAGTTAAAAATCTGTCGCCAAACACCTATAGGTGTGTTCCGACAGCTGCACTTGAAAGCCAGTTCCCATCTAGGCTTTGTGTGCTTACCATCTTCGGCCACATCATCACTTGGTGAGATTGTGGTCAAACACAAGCCTATCGAATATAAAAAAATTAAATCATTAGGGGTGAATTTTGGAAAATCCTTTCTTTGCGGACCTTCTTCTTCTCTTCCTTATCCCACGCTAGGTGGGGTTGGCACAATATGTTTTCCTCTTCCACTCCGCTCTATCACTAGTCGTCTCTGTACTCACACCTTTCATAAACATATCATTCTTCACGCAGTCCATCCATACCTTCTTCGGCCTTCCTCTACCTCTATATCCATCCACACTCATGCTCAATACTCTTTTTGTTACATGCCTTTCATCCCTCCCGAATTTCAGCGCAATCCGTTCTATGGTTTGAGCTGTGTGTTGTGTTGATAGATCAGTCAGTAACGATATCATTTTATTTAAACAGACTACGGATTGAAAAGGTTAAGTTTTATGACGACCGTCTCATGTGATTTATAAAAGGATTAATATTTTCAACATATAAAAGTTTAAACGAGATAAAATTGTAAACGAGTGGTTTTACTAATTAACTTATTAATTTAAAAAGTAATATTTTTATCTGCCTTTACAACCAGTTTTCATTCACGACTTCGCCCGCGAATAATTTGATGTTGCGGAATTGACTTCACTTACTCAAGGGTTATTAAAAAATGTAGTCATTTCCTTCCCCAAATTTTGCTCTAAAAGCCGACAAACCGTTACATTGGCATTTATTAGTATATTTAGTATAGATAGTGAGCGTATAAAATGTAAGAGAAACCGTAGTACCTTTTGGATTTTATTTTAGCGTGTGTTATTAGTTAGTCGTCTAGAAGGCCTATTTTTGCTTAAATTCACAGGTTTATTTTAAAAAGTATTGTATATTATTGAGTCAAGAATATTCCAAACCACTGGATTTGATACCCAATCTAGTGATTGCATAAACATGATCTATATACCCGAAGGCACACCGCTCGTCCCATTGTGTGTTGATACCCCATTTGGTTATGAATGTAGCACGCCAAACGATACACTGTGGGGGATATCTACGCATCTATAACTGATATGTAGGGTTCGTTTGTTGGTCGGTTGAAGATGTTTATTCCTTAAACTAGATCCGTAATAATAGGTCACTTTTGACAGTCCATTTACTCCAATGTGCCAAAAAGAGACAAACATAGTGCGGCAAGGAGAGACACCCTCTTGTCAAATGTGACTTCTTAGCTTGGCTATACCTACATTAGTTGTGATATTTTTTTAAGTCTGACAAGTAGGGTCTTCTTATGGTAAGAAGTAACCTAGAGACATTATAAATATTATGGGATTGCTATAATGTTAAATTTTTAACAATTCATAGAAGGTAATCAATCAATAGGTATGTAGATCAATGAGCTTTACAATAAAATAATACTTAATTATTTATTCATATTTATATCTACATAAATTAAAATGTATAATTGCATGTTTGTCCTCTGTCCGTTACTGATGAAGAAAAGAAATCATTTTACCAACCACGGTTTATTTAACGCTTACTACTTACAGAGGGAGTTGGTATGAATCCTGCCCGTCATGCCACAGATCATCGATTCGATTATTTCCCAGGTTATTATAATATTCGGTAAAAGTTTCTTATATTTTATTTCCAGGTTAATATCTATCTGTGTGCCAAGTTTCATCAAAATCCGTTCAACAGTTTTTGAGTGAAAGAGTAACAAACATCTTCACATCCAAACATACTTTCACATTTATAATATTATATAAGTAAGGATAGTCTTTCTGACATTAGTTCATATTTTCTTTGCAAGATTTACTCAAAGATTATTATGACATTCAAAGACAAATATATTTCAATAGCTATTCAGCCCAAATCTGTTATACTCTTAGAACCAACAAGCGAAATACAGAAATACATGCAAATTTTGGTTTCTCGTGCTAACGATTTGCTTTTAGCTTGTGGCTTTGAGTCTGTACGCCTTCAGAGATAGAACATTATACAATATAGACGTCTATACATACACGGTCGAATCGTATTATGGACGGGTGGCACAAACGTGGCGTAGACGGCCATAGATATAACTCGCACCGTATACATTGCTAAGTCTATACTCTAACACACATCTAATATTAATCAAAAACTGTTTCTACTACTATTTTAGCTAGAAGAAAGTCGAATTAAACCTATTTAAACCGTTTTTATCCTGGGACATTTTTCACTATCGGCTATCTGATCTCAAACTAAGCAGAGCTTGTAATCCATATGGAAACCAGATAACTGATATACCTACTAAATATTGTTATAGTACATTTTTTTGCAATATGTACATATACTTAAATAAATAATTACACCCAGACACAGGAAATACAGACATGTTCATGCACACAAATGTCTGTCCTGGATGGGAATCGAAACCACGACCTACGGCGTGATAGGTAGTGTGTTAACTAACCACGCCAACCGGCCCGTCAATTTCTATACTCAGTAATTCTAAGAACAATCAAAGCGCCTCCTCTTTTTACTACCGTCGTACAAATTGTTGTCAGAGCCCATATTAATCACTACGTTCTATCTATATTGTCTTTTGTTCTTAGTGTTGCCACAACTGTTTAGTTTTTTACTGTAGGATAAGCTTGTGTCAACAATCTCACCATGGTAAGTGATGATGTGGCCGAAGGTGGTAAGCACACAAAGCCTAGATGGGAACTGGCTCTCAAGTGCAACTGTCGGAACACACCGATAGGTGCTTGGCGACAGATTTTCATCTTGAGGGTGGTAGCCAGCCAGTCGGGTACTACAAAGTACCCTACCACCGTGCTATGGTTTCCTCACGATGTTTTCCTTCACCGAAAGCTCAAGCTCATTGTAGGATTCGAACCCACGACCTTCGCCGCGGTATTCGACGTCACTTACCACTGAGCTATCATATGATTTGAGTTCTATATTTAACTTTCTAAAGGTACAATTTCAGCAATACGTATTGAGTCAATCTCTCACAGAGGTAATACCCGACCATTTAACACTCGCTGTATTCAGATTCTTTCAATATTACCAACTGTTCCTGTTAAAGAGAAGTCTGTTTTAATCTTTTAAAATTTTCGATTTCATAAAACCAATAACCAGACATATAAATTAGATTATTAAGGCCATTAATTATATCTTTACAAAAACACGTCGATCCGTTGATCCGTGTTGCGTGAAAGAAAAATGAACGATGATTTCAGTAAAGTTTTCAATTTTACAACGTTTTTGTGATGATTTCTTTATATCTACACTTTTTAATTTACAGATCTGTTATCAACCCTACCTGTAAAAAAAACACGTTTTGATATCTAAAATATGTTATAATTAATGTTTTTTCAAGTTTAAAATATCTGATCTATTTTTCAAAATAAACATAATTTTAAAAATATATAACATAGCAGGCCGTTTCACTTTAACTGTCCTAGTAGGAATTAATAATGAAACCGTACCAGCTTTTACAATATTCCCCATGATTCATTACCATATATTGAAATTTTAATTGAAATCAGAAATTGCTCGGTACAATGGAGTGCACAGAGTCTCACATAAATTTTACATCCAATCTCTTCCCGTACCAATTATATCACTTTATTAAAATTATTATAACCGTATTAAAATTTTAATATTCCCAGTAATTAAGAATTGTGTATTGATAAAACAATGTTAAATTAATTATGCTTCATTTTAATGGCAGGTATTTTATGCTCTTTTGTAATGTGTTTAATGGCCTCGTGGATATAATTTGACAAATTGCTTTTAAACGTTTTTGAGTATAACCAATTGTATACATTTTCCAATACATATTACTACTATTATAAATGTGAAAGTTTGTCAGGATCGATGTAAAGATTTTGGTGAAACTTGTCACACATGTAGATCATATCCTGGAATAAAACATAGGATACTCTTTATCCCAGCAAAAGATAAGATCCGGAAATGCGAGTGAAACCACGGTACACAGATAGTACTTTAACGGGAAAGCATATACAAATTTTACATATTCTATTCTATTATAATTTTTTATAAACTCTATATTATAAAATATAATAGAGAGTTAATTAAAAAAAAAAACTCGTGGTGTCGTGGGATACCAGATTAGGAACGAAGTTCCTTATATTATAAAAATACGACAATTTTTTTTTTTTTTTTTTTTATGTCACAAGTGACAACGAGGTAGGCGGGTCACCTGATGCTAAGTGACAACCGTCGCCTATAGACATTGGCAATACCAGGGGATTGCTAATGTGTTGTACACCTTATTACAATGCCTTAAAGGCGAACTGGCTCTCAAGTGCAATTGCCGGAACACACCAACAGGTGCTTGGCGACAGATTTTCAACTTGAGGGTGGTAGCCAGCCAGTCGAGTACTACAAAGTACCCTACCACCGTGCTATGGTTTCCTCACGATGTTTTCCTTCACCGAAAGCTCAAGCTCATTGTAAGGATTCGAACCCACGACCTTCGCCGCGGTATCCGACGTCACTTACCACTGAGCTATCATCGCCTAAAAATGACTAGTACCTACGATAACAATTTTTGACAACATCATTAACGTATCTATGTGCTGCTTGTATAAGAAAGAACCATGTAGCATCTAGCGGACATACGGTCAAATCCACATAAATCCAAACTCCAACTATTTTTCATCCCATCTATATTCTCCGACGCGTGACTGGAGTTAACTCTTTTTTTTAGGACAAACAGACATCTTCATACACACATCTTCGTCTGCCCTGGATGGGAATCAAACCCACGACCCCTTTTGTGTGAATCGAAGAACGCTAAAGAAATTCTGACTTCAAAAACATCGCGTTACGGACATTTTTTGCCGGCTAGGGTGGTTACCCCTCCACAACGCTCCATAAGAAACTTCGTTCCAAAAACATTATTTAAATTTGGTCCAAAAACCAATCTGCTGTTTACGATCGGCGCAAGACAGAAAATAATAGCAGAATCGGAAGAAATATAATATTTCTGACTCATTCAATAATTGTCCGAATTTCAACCTTCCCAATACAAAACATTTTAATATAACCAAACCTATCGTAAATCAGTATAACCAATACGAACAATATTAGTACATTATATGACTGTTCGTTCACTCGTGTAGGTACATAATGGTATACCTATAGGTACCCAATCGCGGTAGCTCAATAATGTTTGGCCGTATCTCAAGTTTATTGCTCCAATATCCATGCGGTTTGCACAAACAAACGATATACTGACGTGGTATTAGATATTAGTAATTTTAGATGTAGGTTACCTTAGGGCTGTTTCACCATTTGTTGATATGTCCATGGTAGTCAATGTTTTTTTTTACAAGGTTTTTGGCTTGGTATCTAGACCTTTAAGCCATTTCTTAACTTAAAATTATTATTTTTTATGTAATAGTCACGTTTTATTGTCACTTTCACTGTAAAGTCTAGTCCTCGTCCGTACAAGTCCAGTCTAGTTTTAGTGAAATTGGCAGCTATTCCACTAAAACTTTTCACGGACTTCTTGGGACAACCTGGAAAGCCACGATACACGCTTTCATTTCACATGTGCATTTAGATTGATCATTATCGGACAAAACACCACCGAAAGTATTCAATAAAACTCAAAATACACGAATTTAATGAAAATAAAACGAAAAGACAACGTCACTTCGCAAGTTCCCACCAAAAAGTCAGTCAATGATATTTTAAGTAGAAAGCTCCGACCAAATAAAAAAGGTGGAGAGAGCCCCGCGTACTTAGAAGTGTGAAGCACAGTAAAGGAAGCTGAATTTGAAAAAGGAAGCCGTTCCTGTGCGACGCGAGTGACGCGGGATAACGTACGTGCAGGTCATGCACACAACTTAGTGCCCGTTGGTTCACTTCATTGGAGACTATTGTTTACGTACCTATGTTCCTTATATTATTATTTGTTTTACGGTAAAAACGTATCTAGATAGGTCATAAGCGCTCCGCGAGCAGTAGGTTAAAAACTGGCTAATTAGCCAACTTTGACCTGGTCGCGTCGCCAGTGTCAACGGCTGTACTTCACGTACCTGAAGTCAATTAAATGTAAAAGTGACCGAAAACAACCAAAAATGCCATCGTGTGTAATTGTAATATTATGATATTATTTCTGGGCTATTTTTTAGATCAAATCTGGTATAGGTAACCTATCCACTTATAATAAAGGCGATGATAGCTCTGTGGTAAGTGATGTCGGATACCGCGGCGAAGGTCGTGGGTTCGAATCCTTACAATGAGCTTGAGCTTTCGGTGAAGGAAAACATCGTGAGGAAACCACAGCACGGTGGTAGGGTACTATGTGGTACTCGACTGGCTGGCTACCACCCTCATGTTGAAAATCTGTCGCCAAGCACCTGTTGGTGTGTTCCGGCATTGCACTTGAGAGCCAGTTCGCCTTTAAGGCATTGTAATAAGGTGTACAACACATTAGCAATGCCCTGGTATTGCCAATGTCTATAGGCGACGGTTGTCACTTACCATCAGGTGACCCGCCTGCCTCGTTGTCACTTGTGATATAAAAAAATATATATATATCATTGGTAACGATAGTAACTTACCTTATAAATAGGTGACCCGTTTGCTTGACTTGAAAAAGAGTTGGCGTGAAGATCTAAATGGGAAAGACATTAATAGTACTTTGGATTCTTTATTTGGCTCACAGAAGTTGTCTTCAATTCTAATACCTCAATTTTTTTTTATGTCACAAGTGACAACGGGGCAAGCGGGTCACCTGATGGTAAGTGACAACCGTCGCCTATAGACATTGGCAATACCAGGGGATTGCCAAGGGGAGTGCAATTGCCGGAACACACCAACAGGTGCTTGGCGACAGATTTTCAACTTGAGGGTGGTAGCCAGCCAGTCGAGTACTACAAAGTACCCTACCACCGTGCTGTGGTTTCCTCACGATGTTTTCCTTCACCGAAAGCTCAAGCTCATTGTAAGGATTCGAACCCACGACCTTCGCCACGGTATCCGACGTCACTTACCACTGAGCTATCATCGCCTTCAATAGGTAAGGACTTCGTTGAGTCTCTTTTTCCCTAAATCAATAAGCAACGATGCTCGAATTGCTAACAGTACAAAGATCTACTAATTAGAAGATTGTACGTCGGTAATTTTGCTTAAAAAAGTTTCGAGTAATGCCTTTATTACCGTTCCAAAAAAAAGGGAAAATCATTTTAACGAGCGAACTTTATGTAATGTCAAAGTTATTTTTTTTAACTTTACAACAGTGATTTTCTTAGACAATGCTTATTAATTTTAATTGCTACGATTTATGTAGAGGTCATTTATAATTTAGTTATGTTTGTTGGGAACTTTTGTATTTGATGTCATTAACAAAGATTTTAATAGAAAACTTTTCACTTTGGTCGACTTTCATATTTGTTTATGCTTTAAAAATGCCTTGAGGGTTCGTGTTGAATTTTTATTCAGTTTTATTAGTAGACTAGCTTATCACCGCGGTTTCACCCGCGTTCCCGTGGGATCTTATCTTTTCCCGGGACAAAAAATAGCCTATGTTCATCATGGATAATGTAGCTTTCTAATGGTGAAAGAATTTTTCAAATCGGTCCCGTAGTTTCAGAGCCTATTCAATGCAAACAAACAATCAAATAATGACATTAATTAATGACATTATCCGCAGGGCCCTTGCCACCGCCAACGTGCCGGCTTTACTTGAGCCGAACGGTATCGCACGTGACGATGGCAAGAGGCCCGACGGGATGACTTTAATACCCTGGAGTAGAGGAAAACCTTTGGTCTGGGATGCAACGTGTGTAGACACACTAGCTCCGTCGCATCTTCAGTCCACCTCCAGGGCATCAGGTGCAGCGGCTTCAACAGCGGAGAGTTCCAAAAGGCGCAAATATGCAGCACTCAGCAACGGCTACATATTTGTACCTTTTGGAGTAGAAACTATGGGACCGTGGGGGCCTGAAGCACGACAGTTTTTTAAGGAACTGTCGACGCGCCTCATAGATCTGTCTGGTGACCAGAGGGCTGGTTCTTACCTCGGACAAAGGATAAGCCTTGCTATCCAACGAGGTAACGCTGCCAGCCTTCTGGGCACTTTACCTACGGGCAGCGATTTGAACTCGATATTCTATTTATAATATTATATCGAGTTTAAAATGTATAATAGAATAAGCAAGGTATGTATAATTTGTAAATATTTTTATTTTATTGATTATATTATACATAATTCTAAGTAAAAAAAAAAAAAACAATATTTCCTCTTTATAATATTATTATTAATATGGACTAGCTGTGGTTTCACCCGCGTTTTCCTGGGATTTTATCTTTTCCCGAGAAAAAAAGTATCCTTATTCCACGATATAAACTATGGAAGTACCATGCGCACGCAACGGAAGCTCTCAAAAACAATAAATTTTCCCCGTTTTTGCAACATTTTTCATTAATACTCCGCTTCTATAGGCCACAGCGTGATTTTATATAGCCTTATAACCTTAGTCGATAAATGGGCTATCCAACACTTAAATATTTTTTTTAATGGACCAGTAGTTCCTAAGCTAAACTAACCTACCTACCTAAACGCGCTTAGCGTTTAAACAAACAAACTCTTCAGCTTTATAATATTAGTATGGATAAAAATACAAAACCGGCCAAGTGCGAGTCGGACTCACGCCCGAAGGGTTCCGTAAAAATGGCAAAAAAATCACGTTTGCTGTATGGGAGCCCCCCTTAAATAGTTATTTTATTCTGCTTTTAGTGATTGTTATTATAGCGGCAACAGAAATACACCATCTGTGAAAATTTCAACTGTCTAAGCTATCGCGGTTCTTGAGATACAGCCCGGTGACAGACAGACGGTCTGCATTTTCCCTTTGGGTACGGAACCCTAATAAAAACCATAAATACGTCCACACAAAGCGACTAGAAACCATAAATTAGTTTACATAGAGTAGGTAGCCTAAAATTAGGTTAATGATTGTAGGCCATTAATTCGGGAACACTCCACGGGTCCACTTGGGACATAAGTTACGTGGCTAGGATGATGTAAGAAACCGCACCTGGATATTGTAAGTAGGTACTTATTTAATAAATAAAGTTTTAAAGTAAAGAAAATTGTTTAAATTTATGTTCGGAGTCAAAACAACAGTTCAATTTTCATAATAAGTACGTAATGACGGGCCGGTTGGCGTTGTTACTACCTATCGCCGCAGGTCGTGGGTTCGATTCCCATCCAGGGCAGACGTTTGTGTGCATGAACGAACATGTCTGTTTGTTCTGAGTTTGGGTGTAATTATCTATTTAAGAATGTATTTACAAAAAAAAGGGTATAAAGTGTATCAGTCATCTGGTTTCCATATTACAAGCTCTGCTTAGTTTGGGATCAGTTAGCCGTGTGTGAACAAATGTCCCAGGGATATTTATTTATTTATGGCTCAACAGCTACTACTGCTAAGCTACTATTTAATAGATTAATAATTAACCAAATGATTGTTGAAATTTCTTAAAATTATTAATATAAAACGAATGAGCCGCGTGTGGTTTACGTTATATAGCTATTCGTACAGTTGAGTGTTTACGTTATATAGCTATTCGTACAGTTGAGTGTTTACGTTATATAGCTATTCGTACAGTTGAGTGTTTACGTTATATAGCTATTCGTACAGTTGAGTGTTTTTCGTGTTTTAAAACGGAACTCTCCATCAGATTTACCACATCAAATACTTGTTCGTAAGTCAGCTTCTTAACTCCTTGTGAATAACATAGAAATGCACTAAAAGCATAGCACAGGAATTCTCTGAATTATTTATTGGAGTAGAGAATACTTGAATGTTCAAGTTTCATGCATTCGCTACTAAAGTAGTGAAGTCACGGGCACTTATAAAAGAAAAGCAATTTAATTACCAACTTTAATTATAAAGTTTTAGTTGAAAAGTTAAAAATGAACCTTGCTTCAAGTTAGATATGTGAAGAAAAGAAAAAAACTATTGTACTTTTACGTTGCGTTTTCATTTTAGTGATAGTTGTGTTCCTCATTTATTCTTACTGGATTATCGAGAGAATATGCTTTTGGGTAGATAAAATAAACTGTACTAAACCAAAAATATGTATAATATGAATGTCATCCAATTGATATTTTTCTATAGTACAATATTATAAAAAGGTAAAGTTTGTGAGTTTGTTCTCTGAATTTACTGAACCCATTTTGAAAATTATTTTACCAATAGAAAGCCACTTTATTTGTGAGTGTAATTCTATATTTTTATCCTGGGAAAAGATAAGATCACACGGAAACGCGGATGAAACCGCAGGGGACAGCTAGTTTTAAATAGAATGACGACCTTAGATTAAAATAAAAAAATACTGTACCCATACTAATAATAGGTTTCACAGTATTCAGGCAGGCGAGGAAGTACTCTATTAAGTTTTTTTTTTTATTTGGTTACATTATCAGCGACATAGTACAGAGCCAGTCCAAATCCGACTGGCACTTGACTATTTTTTGTTTTTTTTTTCAGGTCGAAACAAAAAAATAAAAACTTTAAATTTGTATCCACCAAAAGTCCATTCAGCAATTTGCGGTCACAAAACACAGTACTTTCAAACTCTACTAGCGAGCAGCGAGCAGCGAGCAAACTAATCCGAAACACCTGCGACAAGAAAAATGTTTCCTTCACCGGCTTCAGACCTTTTAACTTTACCGACTGTTCTACTTTTCGATTCAATGTATTGTAACTTTGTACGATTTAGTCCTTCAGGTTGCGATATTTATATAATCTACTCTTATTTGCCTCAAACTCAAACTCAAAACTCATTTATTCAGTTTAGGCCCTGGTAAGGCACTTATGAACGTTACAATTGACTCTACCACCGGTTCGGAATACACTTAAACTGAGAAGACTCCTTGTCATAATGGTATGTTCCTTACTTCAATTGTTATTAAGCTTTGGTTTGAATTGATGCTTTTTGTCTATAATGTATGTATTTATTAGACATAATTATTATTAGATAAAGTAAATAAATTGATTACGATGTTGATTAGGTTTCACATAGGCGGAGCTCAGTGGTATCAGACGTCGGACATCGCGGCGAAGCTTGAGCTTGATAAAGCCTGACGGTCCGGTTCGCGTGGTTGGTTAATACACTACCTATCACGCCGCAGGTCGTGGGTTCGATTCCATCCAGGACAGATATTTGTGTGCATGAACATGTCTATTTGTAGTCTGGGTGTAATTATCTATTTAAGTATGTATTTACAAAAAAAAGTAGTATATGTAGTATATCAGTCATCTGGTTTCCATATTACAAGCTCTGCTTAGTTTGGGATCAGATAGCCGTGTGTGAACAAATGTCCCAGGGATATTTATGTGTTTAAAAATACTCGTACCGACTAATTTACTGGTATAAAATTGCCTAAACCGCCTAAGGTTAGGAACTCAAAATTTTACACACAGTTTCCTTTTTAGGTAACCCCGGAAGAGGTAAAAAATAGTGGATGGAACGCGGAGCAATAAACTATATAGTTTCAAAATAAATGACAGCAATTATTATTGCAGTCCGAAGTAATTGGTTTAGCTGATGGCCTCTCCAAAATAACCAGTGTCCGGTTAGTAGTACAACAATCTTAAGGGTGGGTTTGTCACCTACCAAATATAGAAAAATGACATTAGTAAGTGTCACCATTTTCGAGATATTTAATATCTAAAATAAAAAAATCAATAATAATGTAAAAATCTGAAATTAAGAAATATCTCAAAAATGGTGACCTTTTTATGGAGGTCATCTTTAGGGTTCCGTACCCAAAGGGTAAAAACGGAAACCCTATTACTAAGACTCTACTGTCCGTCTGTCAGTCTGTCTGTCTATCACCAGGCTTTATCTCATGAACAGTGATAGCTAGACAGTTGAAATATACACAGATGATGTATTTCTGTTGCCGCTATAACAACACATACTAAAAACATAATAAAATAATTTAAAAAACTAAATTTGTACGGAACCCTCGTTGCGGAAGTCTGACTCGCACTTGACCGGTATTTATACATATCATATCCGCTCACCTATCTTACCCTTCAGTTTGTTTGTGGTAGGTACTACTTACCCGACAACCTGTATTTCAGACTTCAGTTTCAACTCATTTCGTGAATCAATATTTTTAGTATTTTTTTGCTGAACCCTAAAAAAGTTTTAAAAAGAAAATCAAGATAGTAAAATTCTGTACATGAAGGTAATTTCTCTCGGTGAGAATAATTTATCAAGTTGCATTCGGAGGTTTGTTCAAATATTAATTGGAACGAAGTTCCTTATCGCGCGTTGTGAAAGGGGGCTAGACGGAAAAAAATCTTACGAAAATCACCGACACTTTAATGTCGGTGATTTTTTGTCAAAAGTCACCGACCGCTGTGCGGCGTGCGCATGTTTCTCTGTCTGTCTGTCTCTCTCTCCCTCTCTCTCTTATAGAAAGCAAGCCAAATATTTTCATTTCTATTTATATATATATATAAATAGTTTTTATACTCTCTCGACTTATATAACTTCGTTCCATCCGGGTGTCCCTTGACACCTTTCAAGTTTTTTTTCTTATCTCTTAATATTTTGAAATCATTTTCTTATTACAATTTATTTTGCGGTTAACTCATACAAAACTCAAGTTAACAACAAAACACTTCTAAAGTTGTTTTAAGTTGAACGCACAATCGCCAATCTAGTTAATTAAAAGGTTCAACATTAATTTGCGATGTAAACAACTTGTATCCGAAATTTTACTTGATTTATTTAAGGCCTGGTACTCACTGTGGGAAATGTTATTTGTAACAGTTTGTAACAGTTTGTCAACTGTTATTTACTGTTGTGATTATGTTAATTGTTACAGTATTTATATCTATGTTCCTTTATACAGAGTGTTTAGGAATGCACTAAGGTAATTTTTTCCTTAACAAAATGATATAATCTTACTAATGTTTGGATGTTTGTTCGTGATTGATCACGCAAAAACGGGTGAACGGATTTTGATCAAACTTAGTACACTGGTGGATCATATCCTGGAAAAGAACATAGAATACTTTTTATCCCGGGAATAGATAAGATCCCTCGGGAACGAAGGTGAAACCGTTGGGAGGTAGACTAGTAAAAAATGAAATATGTATTTATTCTGAATAACTGACTCATAAACATGTTTCAAACATGATTTAGTTTCATGAAGAGCAAAAAACATCATCACTATGCAAAAAAATTACCTATACGACCTCTCCGTGCCCTTCCCTAAAATGATATTCAAATCGTATTCTAATGATCTACTAAATAAGAGCTAGGTACCTAAGTGAATTAAAACTAAAAAAATAACAACTACACAACAAATATCGCCAATGAATATACAGCTTTACGCAGATGATGATTAGGCTTAATTTAGTTAGTGTTGTTTTTGGTCTCGATAGATTGGATTACATCTTTTTCATGGCAAATTCTAGTTTCAATCGATTAATTAAGTTAGATTAATTAGTGACAAAGCACTTTAGAAACCAGTATTGGTTGGTTTAACATGAAAGACTTGATACTTGTTCAGACTTCTGAAAAGTACCTGAGAGTATTTAAGGTTTAAATTAGATAAGGTCTTAAACCAAATTGTGCGTTAAGGTCATACCAATAAAAGTGTTTAAAACAGAGTTTTGGTTCGGTAAAACAAGGTGACTATTTTCGACGACTTTTCAATGAATAGAAATGTACTTAGGTAAGTTTATTTTTTAATGCAATATTTGTACGTAAGTTCGGTTCATATCTTGCAACTGAATTTTAAAGCAGTTATTCTCAACCGATTGAAATCAAACTTTGCATAGATGTTTAGTTAGGATGATAATGCATGGTAGCTAAGTGACGTCATTCTAAATCCAATATGGTGGAAGGCCCAAGATGGTGGACTAGGTTTGTTTTTAAAGACTTCGCTGAAAAGAACACGAAAAAAGCTTGTTTTTAAAATATTTTTTTCCTAAGATATTTTTTTTTATTGAAAGCCCTAAGAAACGTGGATGAAACTGCAAAACCAAAGATTAGAGTTGAAGATACAAAAAAAAGCCAAAGTAAATATTTGATTACCTTTAGAAATAGACAAGACTCATTGCTATGTAAATTACATGGAATAATTACTAGAACGGTATAGAACGAAAGGGTCGAATTATGGGTAG
The DNA here is from genome assembly GCA_951361185.1 of Ochropacha duplaris. Taxonomy (NCBI): domain Eukaryota; kingdom Metazoa; phylum Arthropoda; class Insecta; order Lepidoptera; family Drepanidae; genus Ochropacha; species Ochropacha duplaris. The sequence goes on along the minus strand of OX592707.1, from coordinate 2,120,316 downwards.
GTAGAGTTAGAAATTTTACTTCCAAATTTCCGAATCGATTCATTGGTAGATGTAGGTACTTAAACCTATTTGCACAATAAAGTTCGGAACAAGAAAGGTTTTCATTCTAAGGAAAGAAATTCCGATAATTCTGCGAAATGTTTACCTGATGGAGTTGTTTGTTTTGGTGATCATATTTTTAAATGTTTGATAGATTTCTACACAAAAAAGGAGATTGTTTACGTGATATTATTATGTTTATGATTATGAATGAGGAATATGAATGAAAAAATAATATCTTTTGAGATAACGTAGATTATCAATGAGCACTGAAGGCTTTCATATACCTACCATTTGATAGAAAAAGAATCATAATTAATAATCATTCGATTGCCGAAGCCCTAACGTTAAAGGTGCATTCCCTTACTCCGCTACGTGGCTACACCTTTATTCCTATAGAGCTAATCGATCATTTACCAGAAAAACTGACACACACAGAACAAATAAAACCGGCCAAGTGCGAGTCGGACTCGCGCTCGAGGGGTTCCGTAAAAAAGGGCAAAAAAACGCGTTTGTTGTATGGTATGCCCCCCTTAAATATTTATTTTATTCTGTTTTTAGTATTTGTTGTTATAGCGGCAACAGAATTACATCATCTGTGAAAATTTCAACCGTCTAGCTATCGCGATTCTTGAGGTACAGCTTGGTGACAGACAGACGGACAGACAGCGAATCTTAGTAATAGGGTCCCGTTTTTACCCTTTGGGTACGGAACCCTAAAAAGGTAGAAGGAGCGTACGTAAACAATAGTCTCCAATGAAGTGAAGCAAAGTACACGAAGCTGTGTGCGTGATCTGCACGAAGGTTAACACGTGACTCGCATCGCACAGGAACGCGATCGGCTCTGATTTACTGGCTCTGTCTACCTTTTTTATTTGGCCTGTGGACACACATTGAAAAATCAAAACAAAATACATCGGCGCAATCTAAACAGAGATCCGTAGCGAACCGATAAATTGCCTCGCATCGGTTGGCGCGTCCACAAGCAATTTATGCCCGGCACCGCTCCTAGCAGCCCGAGATGTATTGTATCCGTTCGTGTTATGGACGTGTTCATTTGCCGTCAAGATTTACTGTCGATGTGTGGTTGAAAAGGTTTTGTTAGGTCTTCGTTAAGCGGGATGTGGGTTACTGGAACCATGGTATTGCGTAGTGTGCAGCTGTATTGATGTATTTTTGAATGGTTTCGTGAAAACCACCAGCGGCGTTACTTGTGGAATAGTCTCGTGTACAGGTGACATTTTCAAATGGGTGTGGGGGGCCGAATCTGAAACTATAGGGACTATCGAAAATGAAGAAAGAAAGAAAGAAAGAAAGAAAAATAAATTTATTTTGGACACACACAAAGACGGCAAAAAACAGATGCACATTATACAAAACAGTTGTGTGAAGCCAAAAAAGGCAACTATCTCAGCATAATGATAGTTTTAGTCTTCTTCTAAATCGTCCTCGATGGTCCTTTTGAACATTTCTCGCTATTCCCTTTAGTTAAGGATTATTTGACGACTGTAAGACGATCTATAAATATTTAATCAAAAAGCGTTTTTTTTTTTTTTTTTTTTGAGGAGGACTTAAAGGTGGCGGTCTGAAGGACCATAGACACCCTTACGCGGACTATTCGGCGAGCGCTTAGGGCTCTCAGCCGTGTTTGTTTGTGACGACTCACCGCTGAGGGCGCCCCAGTTGGGGCCCGAACCTCGGCTCAGGGCGTCGTCGGGGGACACAAAAAGTGGGACGGACTTCGCCTAAGCGATTTAGAGGAGTTTTTAGGGGACGGTCGGATTGCTGGCTGTGGCGGCTCGGGCCGTTAACGACTGACTAACGGGGGGACGAGACTGAATCTGAGTGGGACGTCGCGACGGGCCTCTCCGGCGAGGGCGGAAACGCGGGCGTTGTTTCTCGAGGGCTGCGCGAGCCTCCCTATCCTGAATTTGAGCTAAAGTTATGGGGTCATCCGGCTCGCTGAGGGCGACCTTAGGCCTACGGATTTTTGAGATCTTTGAAGGAGTATAGTTGGCAGTTTTGACTATTAACGGATTCGCGTGGTTTAGGGCACGATCGTAATAACGGCGAGAAGCGCACTTAATGAATTGCTTAACTGTGGGCAGATTGAGGTCTATGTGTAGATCTAGGTTACGCATGTACCACGGGGCGCCCGTGGCTTTGCGCATGAAGCGGTTTTGAACCACTTGGAGGCTATGGATCAGCTTGGGGGATGCATGTGCGAACACAGTGCATGCATAGAGCATAATGGGGCGGATGCACGCGGTGTAAAGTCTGACCTTGCTTTTTAGGGCAAGTTTGGACTTTGAGCTTAGCATGAAGTGAAGGCGACTGGACACAAGGTAGGCGCGTGCACGAACCTTCCTTATGTGGTTGGAAAAGGACAAACGATCATCCAGGGTAACACCGATATATTTAGCTTGCCTCTCCCAAGGGATCGGCTCGCCAAACATGGTGACTGGAGGGGGGAGAGTGGGAATGTATTTCTTGGCGGGACTGAAGAACAGTACCGCCTGACTTTTGGTGGGATTTATTTCAATTCTCCATTTCCGAAACCAGGGACCTAGGGTGTGAGTTGCGGCTTGGAGGACTTTGGCAATTGCCGTGGGGCATCTGCCTGAATAGTAAATTGCGGTGTCGTCCGCGAAAAGGGCTAGCTGTGCTTTGCCAGCTTTGGGGATGTCACTCGTGTAGAGTGTGAACAGTAAGGGGGACAGCACAGAGCCTTGGGGGACTCCGGCTAAGACGGGATGGGGTGAGGATAGCGCTCCTGTTATTCGGTAGTTGAAATGGCGATTCGACAAGAAGTCTCGTAGGATGGTCACGAGTCTGACTGGCACTCCGAGTTTGTACAGCTTAAAGATTAAGCCGTTGTGCCAGACTTTGTCGAATGCCTTTGCAACATCGAAAAAGAGGACGCCGGTCATTTGACCTTTCTGGAAGTTGGCGGAGATGTGTTCAACAATACGATGGACTTGTTGAACGCACGAGTGTCTGGTTCGAAAGCCAAACTGCTCGTCGGGGATGAGTTTATTAGCGTCGGCGTACGCTTTGAGTCGGAGGTAGATTAACCTTTCGTATATTTTGCCCATGACGTTGAGCAAGCTGATAGGTCTGTAACTGGAGGGCTCGGATTTAGGTTTGCCGGGTTTGGGGATCCCAATTACGTGGGCTGTTTTCCACTGGTGTGGAAAAATGTTGTTGGAGAGGGCAGCGTTAAAGATCGCTGTCAGGAGCGTGATGAGGGTAGCCGGAAACAGCTTGACCACTCTGTTTGTGATTTTATCCGAGCCAGGGGCTTTTCTCGGGTGAAGGTCCCGGATGATCAGTTTGACCTCGTCCGGGGTCACGGGCGGGACGGGGTCTTCCTCTTCGTTGAGAGGAGGTGGGGGTAACGGGAGTGAAGCTCGCCGTTCTACTTCCGAATTAACTTCCTCCAAATGAACAGGGTCGATTGGGAGGGAACTGGGGGTACATTGGAGCTCCAGGCTTTCGGCCAGGCATTCCGCCTTTTCCTCGTCTTCGAAGGCGAGTGGGAGGTTGGGCCTTTTTAGTGGTGGAATAGGGGCAACCGTGTCCTTGCTTAGGGCACGTGAAAGTTGCCAAAAGGCTAGATGGGAGGGTTGGATGTCTTTCATAGTCTGGTCCCATTGGTTTTCGCGTGCCTCTGCCACTCGCTCCTTGACGGCACGGTGGAGAGTACGCAAGCGGACGCGGTTGTCTTCGGTTGGTTGTCGGTCATGGGCGCGCATGGCTACGTTCTTTTCCCTGATCAGGTCACGTACGTCGTCGGGCAAGCGCCAGCGTCGATTGCTCTCCACAGGTACTGTCCGAGAGCAATCGCTAATAAGCGATTGCACGTGGCTGGTCAGGGAGTCGATTGCGCCGACAGCTTCGTCAGTGGTGACTATGCTGCTAGGGATTTTGTCGAGGTGAACAGATGAGACAGACTTGAGGCTTTCGCCTAGTTTGTCCCAGTTCGTCACGACTTTGGTGAGAGGGGTTTGACCTGAATCTGGGGGACCTGCGTTCGGTGTAAGTTCTAAGATTACGGGTCGGTGGTCGGATACTAACTCGTGGTGCACTGTCACGTCGTGTATGCCTAGGCTTACATTCTTCAACAGTGCCACATCGAGGATGTCGGGTCTGTGGTCAAGTATGTTCGGGTAGTGAGTTGGTTCCAGGGGTGCGACTAAATCGATAAAAAGCGTGATGTAGCTGATTATTTTATATACCGGCCAGACGTTGTCCCGCCCTGAAAAAGAAACCTAAAACACGATTGCAGCGCCACCGTAGCTGTAGGTCCCATTGTGAATCTATCGGTCAAGTGCGAGTCAGACTTGCGCACCGAGGGTTTCGTACAAATATTGTAGGTTTTTTTTATTATTTTATTCTGTTGTTAGTATTTTTTGTTATAGCGGCCACAGAAATACATATTCTGTGATAATTTCAAAAAATATATATACTAAAAGTTATACAAAAACGCCAATTATAATTTATGTAGTACTGTATCTATAGGACTTCAAATTAACAATTATTTTCGGTAAAAATTATACGTGTTAGGAATTTTATTTTGCTCTTTCCTTTGACTAAAAGATCTCTCCTCTATAATTGAATGATGCTACATCAAAGAAATATAATTAGGGAATTAAAATTTCAAACTAATTTCTACATTGTATGTTACCGTCTTACGATAATTATTAATTAATGTTATTTTTACTGATGTTTGATTCTCTTACGCAAAAAGTAATCAACGGATTTTGATGAAACTTGGCACACAGGTAGATCATATTAAAATGGATTAAACTTGGATTTTTTTATTTGGGAAAAAAAAAGATCCTCCAGGATGCTGGGAAAATCACGGTGAACAGCTATAGTCTCAAATAAAAAGATTGCCTCGCTAAGTTTCTTGCCGGAGTCTACCAAATTAAAGTCATTTACGAGTAATATATATAGAACATGGATATAAATTAATTTTGCTTAACAAATATACCTAGCGAGATAGAAAGATACCCCTTATATACCTAGCTAGGTACATTTGCAGAATAAAATATTAATTTCCACTTCCTAATGTCAATATAAAACGTGATAAGTTATTCTCAACTCTAGTTTAACAGAATAAAACCATAAACAAAGACTATCTCCACCATTAATGAATGGACCACACATGGTACAAAGGCTGCTTTCTATCAAAAAAAATCATTACACGACACAAAGCCAAGTTCAGACGTGCTTTGCAGCTTTCAAAGGGTGCTTTCAGACGGGCATTATGCGAAGGTTTTCGAGGGAGGAAATCCTTTTTGTTTTTTTTTGTTGTTGTGAATTAGTGGTTAGTTCTACTTGCGGTAGGTTCTTTACATGCACCCAATTGCATTAATGGAGTTTGTTTACACCGTATTGTTGGGTTTCTAAGAAGTATTGAAATATACCACTTAATAAAGATCGGTTTGAAAAGTAATTATTGAATCTGAAAAACCGGTTTAGTGAGAGTTGGAGTCACGCACCGAGCGTTCCGTTAAAATTTTGTAGTATTTTTAAATTATTTTATTCTGTTTTATTTTTTCCTGTTATAGCGGCAACAGAAATACATCATCTATGAAAATTTCAACTGTCTAGCTATCACGGTTCATGAGATACAGCCTGGTGACAGACATACAGCCGGACAGTAGGTAGAGTCTTAGTAATAGGGTTTCCGTTTTTACCCTTTGGATACGGAACCCTAAAAATTTGTTGTTTGTTATGTCGACAAATCTTACTTTTTAACCGACTGCGCAACGCAAAGGAGGGATATGTCTTTATCATTACAATATAATTATGTGTGTTTGTTCCTTTGTGGAAACCAAACGTGTCGGCCGTTGGTTCTTATGTCAATAGATTTGTATGAAACTTCTAAAAGCCATGTAGGTATTCAATGAGAAACAATTGTTTATAAACACTGTTTCAGAAACAAAATCTACGTGTTTCTGTGTGGATGCATTTTAAATTAATAGAATTATAATAATTATATAACGAAGCCGATATTATGGAATACCTCCTCAGGCGACATATTTGAAACAACTGAGATGTGGACGGCCAAGACCCCGAACCATTGTTTTTGCAAACATCTACGTTTTGCTCCAGAAACTTTGCATCTGAAACATGTTTCTTAGTGAAGTGGCTTAAGTGATAACCAGACGCAATATTGTGAAAAGGAAAAAAAAAATCGACGAGTTATGTCATTAAAAAAAATGGATACAATATAACCTATATAATTTAAGAGGTTGACCGTTTTGAACTATGTCTTTATAGTTAAAAAGAAGATGCCTCCAAATGCAGTAATTTTAAAATGGGGTAAAAATCCAAATTGTCGTCCTTCAGACAATAACATTTAATTATACCGGGTTATTGTGTTCACCATCATAATTACGAATTACAATTTTATGAATCATTGCCTACCCTAAAATCCTTTCAAAATTCAAATAAGTACTTCAACCTCCGCGTTATAACCGTTACAAAATTAATGGCGGAATAAATCATGATATCTTTTGGCATGCCTGTGGTACTATGAAACGTCATACGGTTTTGAATTCTCACTTTTTTCTCGTCCTATGACTATGACAGCTGATATGCTTTTAATATTTTATTGCACTTTGAGTTGATATTTTAGATCGTCTGAAGTGATTATTTTTAGTACTTTTTACTTTGAGATTTCATTTTGAATAATAAGTGCAAGAGTGCTTGGGAATTTTCTAAAAATTAGTTTTTATTAATATCAAAGATTCAGTTTTTATTTAACGATCAAATGTCAATAAAGTCATACTTATCTTACGTTAAAAAAACAAAAAAAGGTTTTTGATTTATTCAAGTTTTGTTGTACCGAGTTGAAATCGTGGCATCTTATCGCTATTTAGAAAAAAAAGTGTTTAATTAATTATTATGTTAGTGGCATTTATATTGGTGATATGTGAATAGTTTCATTCAGTATAACAAAATCTTTTGTAGGTACTTATTTAAAAAAATATTTTCAAAACACAAACAAAACAAAACTCGAAATGTAGTCGATGGATTGGCTTAATTTTTTTTACATAACGTTGCATTTTAGTAGGAGTGTTTTTATATTTTAAATTTCTTGCGGAAACGGGAATTTCAAAGCATTTTGTGAGTTTGAGGTTTTATTTAATTTTTTAATCATTTATATTAGACGGAGCCACAGTAAAGCGTGGTCGGGTAAGCAAGTTTAACTAGATATCCCCGCGGTTTAATCATATTTTCGAAGAATCTTATCTTTTCTCGGGATAAAAAGTATCCTGTTTTATTCCACGGTATGATCTACCTGTGTGCCAAGTTTCACCAAAATCCGTTTTGCGTGATTAAGCAAAAAACATCGAAAAATGGTGGGATTCCTACATTGTCACAAGTATATCACCTCATCGTGGAATTATTCGAGTTGCAATTTGATGAATTTGGAACAAATAGTGCCAATTAAATTTAGGACCCAGTCCAAACTATTGTGCCCACCGGACGGGGGCCCAATTCCGTTAGATCCATTGAAATCTTTGTCTATTCGAATACGAACGTCGGCTGAACAATTATTTGCCTTGTAAACATGATTAATGGGTGCGATTTAACCAGTTACTACGCTGTATTCCATTTTAACTTTGTTTTGATTCTCTTGTTTCAGATTAATTAATATTTCATGTAGTATTAAAAATCTTAAGTATAATTAATAGAAACAAACGATACTCTGTGAAGTTTCAGACTTGAATCTATATTCATTGATTCACAATTACACTATACAGGATGTGCGGTAAGTAGCACGATAAACTTAAGAGGGAGACAGTTGGGCGGATCACCTACCTAATATACAAAAATGACCTTCGTGAAAGTGTCACCATTTTCGAGATATTTGATGTTTAAATTTAAAAATCAATACATAAAAATCTGAAATATCGAAATATCTCGAAAATAGTGACATTTTCATTAAAGCTATTTGTGTATATTTGATAGGTGACCCACCTATTTCGCCCTTAAGTTTGTCGTGCTACTTACTGGGCACCCTGCATAATATACGTTAATATAGTTAACAAAATTAATGTTAACAAAGCAAAAGTTTATTTCAATCAAAATGCTCACCAACTTAAATCGTCAGCACAATACTAGCAATATACCTTTCACTCTACTAATAAACGGCAGCAAAATGTGTGCTGCATCACGGCACATTAAAAGCTCATTGTGTGCACACAAACGTAGTCTGGGCAAAATTTATGCAACCACTCGCCAGCGCGACACTAAACGCGAGACAAATTACTACCTACACTAAAATGTATATACCTATACCAGGGACGAGAATCGGGTTTGTTACCCTGCGGAATTTTAATTGTAGAATTTAGTGTTCCAAGTTTGATATGTACAAAGTTGGTTTGATTAAAAATATATTAGACTAGCTATCCTCCCGCGGTTTCACCCGCGTTTACGAGGGGTCTAAAAGCTAAATAGTATTTTATGTTTTATTCCAGTTCTATCCGTTAGCCGTTCTTGAGTTATACATGGTGTAACTAACCTTACGTTTTTTACGATTTCACACGCGTTCCCGATTTTATTTAGGGTCTTATTTTTTCCCGGGATAAAAATATTCCTATATGTTATTTGAGGATATGATCTACCTGTGAGTCAAGTTTCATCAAAATCTGTTCAGTCGTTTTTGCGTGAAAAAGTAACAATCATCTCTACCAAGCTCAAAGCGATGATACAATATTGAACTGTAGGAACAAGGTGTAGTTCATAGATATGTAATTTTCAGACTACCCACAGCACTTTTAAGGAAACTAAAAACCTTATATTTGCATTTGAAATGTTGAAACCGATTTCTAGTAACTCAAGTAAGTAGTCAGTCACGCTGAAATCAATAAAAAAATATAATTATGTGTTTTTTTAACATAAAACGCAATATTTTAATAAAAAATATATTAAGACAGCGTGTTGCAATAATTTGGCTTTAAATTCCAAACACCCTTACCCCTAACCATTTATCATTTTCGTACCCTCTTTTATAAACAGAAAAAAAAACTGTCATTGTGGGGTGTATTTTTCCTTCGTCTTATCATTTTGTTTGATAAGAGTGTTTTTTTTCCATGGAGGGTATTGTAGGATTTTATTATACAACAGCTTATTATTTATGGTGGTTCGAAGAGAAGGGACACTGAAGCAAAGCAGGTGGGTACCAACTTATTTACAATTTACAAAAATATAATTTAATTGAAAAAATAATGGAAATCATTCTTTTCATATCCTACGAAAAGGCTAAATACAATTTTTCCTGTATTTATCTTTATTATTTTTCATCTACACTAATTTAATAAAGAGGTAAAGTTTGTATGTTTTGATGTATGAGATAATCTCCGAAACTACTGATCTTATTTTTTTTCATTAATTGAAAGCTTCAAGAAAGCTACATGTTCCGTGATAGGTATATATCGACATTTTATCTCAAAAACGCGGGTTAAACCGCGAGACAAAAGCTAGTGTAGTATATTTTCCAATTTCAAATTGATATTTCGTGGAATAAAATCTACAAACTAGAGGGTGCGCTTAAAACCGAAATAGTTCCCCGTGTAATCAATTTATACCTACCCCGTGACGGAGGCCAAATAGTTACCAATTTTCATTTCACTTCACTTCATCTGTATCCCATTGAGTGAAGGTTCATTTTTGTCGAATTGGGGTGCAAGTTAATATTGTTCTCTTAAGGAAATAGTAGACATAGGTGTTAATTAGAGACAGGTAGATAAGATTCAGTTCGTTAGTATGGTATTTGCGGTTTTGTGCTAGATTTGTTAGGTTTATGTATTGCGTATTTTAATGATACAGTTGTAGTGGTTTTCTAATCCTCACTATTGAATACTTGAAATTCTATCTCTAGTTATTTAACATACCTACATGCAATTTATTATAAACTAGTGGGCCCAGCAGACGTTGTCCTGCCCTGAAAATAAAACTTAGAACCCGATTCCAGCGACACCTACCGTGTCCAATTTGTGAATCTAAACCATCTGTCATCTGTCAGCCCGATCTCGAGACATGTCAAAAAGTCGTTCTATACTAAATGTATGACAAAAATAATTGTCTTCATTATTCTTTTTTTGTAAATTTTTCTTATTTTTCAATAGCTATTCTGCTATTCTGGGCGAAGACGGATCTAACAAATCAAAAACCATGAAAATCGGGCCAGCCGTTCTCGAGTTATAAATAGTGTAACTATTTTTTTTTTTTTTTTTTTTTTTTTTTTTTTTTTTTTTTTTTTTTTTTTTTTTTTGGGGAGGACTTAAAGGTGGAGGTCTGAGGGACCATAGACACCCTTACGCGGACTTTTCGGTGAGCGCTTAGGGCTCTCAACCGAGTTTACAAATTTTTGACGACTGACCGCTGAGGGCGCCCCAGTTGGGGCACGAACCTCGGCTCAGGGCGTCGTCGGGGGGCACAAAATAGTGGGACGGACTTCGCCTAAGCGATTTAGAGGAGTTTTAAGGGACGGTCGGATTACTGGTACGGCTCGGGCCAACTACTGGGGACGAGACTGACTGAGTGGGACGTCGCGACGGGCCTCTCCGGCGAGGGCGAAAACGCGGGCGGTGTTGTATTTGTTTCTTCAGGGCTGCGCGAGCCTCCCTATCCTTAATCTGAGCTAGAGTTGTAGGGTCATCCGGCTCGCTGAGGGCGAGTTTAGGCCTACGGATTTTTGAAATCTCTGAAGGAGTATAGTTTGCAGTTTTTACAATTAATGGGTTCGCGTGGTTTAGGGCACGATCGTAATAGCGGCGTGAAGCGCGCTTAATGAATTGCTTAACCGTGGGCAGATTGAGGTCTATGTGGAGGTCTAAGTTGCGCATGTACCACGGGGCGCCCGTGGCTTTGCGCATGAAGCGGTTTTGAACCACTTGGAGTCTATGGATCAGCTTGGGAGATGCATGTGCGAACACAGTGCATGCATATAGCATAACGGGGCGGATGCACGCGGTGTAGAGTCTTACCTTGCTTTTTAGGGCAAGTTTAGACTTTTTATTTAACAAGAAATGAAGGCGACCGGACACAAAACAGGCGCGTGCACGAACCTGTTTAATGTGGTCGGCAAAGGACAAACGATCATCCAGGGTAACACCGAGATATTTGGCTCGCCTCTCCCAAGGGATCGGCTCGCCGAACATGGTGACTGGAGGGGGGGGAGTGGGGATGAGTTTCTTGGCGGGACTGAAGAACAGCACCGCCTGACTCTTGGTGGGGTTGATTTCGATTCTCCATTTCCGAAACCAGGGACCTAGGGTGTGAGTCGCGGCTTGGAGAACTTTGGCAATTGCCGTGGGGCTCCTGCCAGAATAATATATTGCGGTATCGTCCGCGAATAGGGCTAGCTGCGCTTTGCTAGTTTTTGGGATGTCACTCGTGTAGAGTGTAAACAATAAGGGGGACAGCACAGAGCCTTGGGGGACTCCGGCTAAAACGGGGTGGGCTGAGGATAGCGCTCCTGTTATGCGGTAGTTGAATTGGCGATTCGACAGGAAGTCTCGTAGGATGGTCACGAGTCTGACTGGCACTCCGAGTTTGTACAGCTTATAAATTAAGCCGTTGTGCCAGACTTTGTCGAATGCCTTTGCAACATCGAAGAACAGGACTCCGGTCATCTGACCTTTCTGATAGTTGGAGGCGATGTGTTCAACTATACGGTGAACTTGTTGGACGCACGAGTGTCTAGTTCGAAAGCCGAACTGCTCGTCGGGAATGAGTTTATTAGCGTCGGCATACGCTTTCAGGCGGAGGTATATTAACCTTTCATACATCTTGCCCATGACGTTGAGCAAGCTGATGGGTCGGTAACTGGAGGGCTCGGATTTGGGTTTGCCGGGCTTATGGATCCCAATTACATGGGCTTTTTTCCACTGATGTGGAAAAATGTTATTGGATAAGGCAGCGTTAAAGATCGCTGTCAGGAGCATGATAAGGGTAGCCGGGAACAGCTTTACCACTTTGTTGGTGATTTTATCCGAGCCCGGGGCTTTTCTCGGGTGGAGATCCCGGATGATCTGCTTGACCTCGTCCGGGGTCACGGGAGGGACGGGGTCATCCTCTTCGTTGAGAGGAGGTGGGGGTAGCGGGAGAGAAGCTCGCCGTTCTACTTCCGAATTTACTTCCTCCATATGAACAGGGTCGATAGGGAGGGAACTGGGTGTACACTGAAGCTCCAGGCTTTCGGCCAGGCATTCGGCTTTTTCCTCGTCTTCGAAGGCGAGTGGAAGGTTGGGCCTTTTGAGAGGTGGAATATGGGCAACCGTGTCCTTGGTTAGGGCACGTGAGAGTTGCCAAAAGGCTCGATGGGAGGGCTTTATGTCGATCAGTTTCTGATCCCAGCTTTTCTCGCGGGCCTCGGCCACTCGCTCCTTGACGGCGCGGTGGAGAGTGCGTAAGCGGATTCGGTTGTCCTCGGTCGGACGTCTATCGTATTCGCGCATGGCTGCGTTCTTTACCCTAATCAGGTTACGTACGTCGTCGGGCAAGCGCCAGTGTCGATTGCTCTCCACCGGAACTGTCCGAGAGCAATCGCTAATAAGCGATTGCACGTGGCTGGTCAGGGAGTCGATTGCGCCTACAGCTTCGTCAGCGGTGACTATGCTGCTAGGGATTTGGTCGAGGTGAACGGATGAGGCAGACTTGAGGCTTTCGCCCAGTTTGTCCCAGTTCGTCACGACTTTAGTGAGAGGGGTCCGACCTGAATCAGGGGGGCCTGAGTTCGGTGTAAGTTCTAAGATTACAGGTCGATGGTCGGAGACTAACTCGTGGTGCACTGTCAAGTCGTGTATGCCTAGGCTTACATTCTTCAACAGTGCCACATCGAGGATGTCGGGTCTGTGGTCAAGTACGTTGGGGTAGTGAGTCGGTTCCAGGGGCGCGACTAAATCGATGTTCAGCGGCCCGAGGAGGGATTCTAGTACAATACCTCTGGAGTTGTTCGTATGACAATTCCAGAGGCGGTGTTTCGCGTTTAGGTCGCCCGCCACTATGACAGAGCTTCCTAGTTCGAACAGGGTTTTCAAATCTCTTCTGAGTGAAAGTTGGAGGTCGCTTGAAGAGCGAGTTGGGGAAACGTAGGCTGAGACCAGAATGATTGACTCGTGGCCAGTCATGCCGAGCCTGCAGACCGAAGCTTCAATGTACTCAAGTTTGGGCTGATCCATGGGAGAACAGTACAAGGACCTTTTGTAATAAATGAGGGTTCCTCCTAGGGCGGAGTGGAGCCTATCGTTGCGAACTATCTGATAGTTGGCAATCCTGGGATTCCTATGGAAGGGTTTGAGGAACGTCTCTTGTACTAGGAGTATGTCAACGTCATGATCACTCAGGAAATCTGCGATCTCATTTCGTTGACCTGTAATGCCGTTGGCATTAAAGAAGCCTATCTTGATTGAGCGGGGTTTAATTCTGCACACAGTCGAACTATCCATTATGGGTTAACTTTAAATTGAGCTAATGATGAGAAGAGGCGCTCGAACCTCATGGCGATTTGAGCGAGGGCACGACCGTTGCCTTCGTTCACTCTAATTTCGTGGGCTAACTCCCTAACTTCGCTGGGGTTGAAGGCCTCAGCGAATCGCTCCACCAGGGCGAGATCCGGATCAACGCCGTGGGGGGGGTTTGGTTTGGCGCGGCGAGGTGCCGTTGGCACCGATTTGGGGACAGCGCGGGGGATTGGGGCAGGTGGGGAAGGAGTAGGGATGGGGGCGGGGGCGGGAGGTGAGGGACCAGCTGAAGGCTGGGGTTGGGTGGGGCTGTCCGCCTGAGCTGCGGGTGCGGTTTTAGTCGCAAAGTGGGGAAGGGGGAATTGGTTGCTTTCATAATTGAAAGCTCCCCACGGTGAAGGGCGCTGCGGGGCCAGATGGGCCTGTGCAGCGGGTGCTGTAGGGGGTGGACGTCGCGTTGCGTTACGCGGCGAGTCGTATGAAATACGGGGGCGAGGCGCTTTCGGGCATCCGCGGTAGTTCGCGGTATGCCCTAGCGACTGGCAGAGGACGCAACCAGGTGGTTCCGTTGCCTCTGCGGGGTTCTTAGGACGGCTGCAATCTTTCGTTGCGTGTGGGATCAGGCATTTAACGCACCTAGCTGGTGCGTAACAATTGCGGGCGGAGTGGCCATAAAGTTGGCAGTTGTGACATTGGGACGGGTAACGTCCCTTCTTGGGTGATTCTACGTAAAAACCTGAAAGGTCACAAAGCTCTTTCAGGCGGAAGATGGCCTTACCGGCTGGTCCACGGTCCAGGGACACGAAGACCATGTTATAGGGGGCGTGACCGCGACCCTTGTACATCCGGTGGACGGATTGCACCGGGAGGTTTTGATTGAGGAGGGATGTTTTGATGTAATCTACATCGAACTCTTTGGGGACATTTTTGATGATGACCCGGAGGGATCGCTCATCTGGGAGAGTATAGGTGTGGAAAGCCACAAACCTATCTCGGAGCATTTTGCTCAGGGCTCTGTGATCGTCAGAGGTGACCACAGTGACCTTGATCCCGTGCTCAGTGGGACGGGCGGAAGTATAATTGATGCGGTTGTTTTTGCACCAAGTAGAGACCTCGGGCCACTTTACCTTGTCCTGAATGAACAGGGGGGGTGGCGAGTCTCTCTTCTGGGACTGGGGTTCGGGATGAGGGACGGGTAGGGTTCCGGGGATCCTATGGATCGGGATATCCATAGGAGCGGGAGCGGGGGAGAGTCCTCTCTGGCTGCCGGAAGGGGAGCCAGGGGTAAGGCTCATGAGAGGCAGGATGGGAATGGGAGAGGGTGTGGGGGATTGAGAGGGCTTGGCCGCTTTCGCGACTGCCGCCTCCTCGGAGGGTTTCTTGGCTCGCTTGCGCTTGCCGCTTTTGGTGAGGACTTCGGTGAAGCCGTCGTCCGATGAATGGGTGGGGGGAGGAGCCTCGCTTGAGCGCGGGGGCTGGGACGGGGGAGGGATCTCGCTAGAAGGCGAGGGTTGGGAGGGGGGGAGGACGCCGCTAGAGAGCGACAGTTGGGTGGGGGGGATGGAGGGGGAGCTCGCAATGGAGCATGCCGACATGGCGGAGGAGGGGCGGGAGGGCGAGAGAAATGGCAAGTTGCCATGGCGTTTAATGAGAAAGCTCAACGTGATTTCATCCTGGAGGATATCCTCCAGGGACTGCGGGTTAATCTGGCTGGCCATAGTGGCCAGCCAGGGGGACCTACTAAAAAACTCTAATTTTCTCCCGGGTGGGTGCGCCCGGGGTGAGTATTACTCTCCTGGCCGGGGTTAGGCCAGGAGGTGTGTGACGAACGACGGGGTGAGCCCTAAGCTGGTGCTTCCGCTGTTGAAGCTTTATTAAGCAGCGGAGTTCCTACGTCCCTGCCTAGCGATAGCTGGGGTCGACTAGGGAAGCCCCCAAGGCCGACTGGTCCAGCCCCGTCCGGGTTTGCGTTTGCCAAAAGGGCAACCGCGAGCGGCCGGGTCACGCTCGAGCTAGCTTCGTTAACACCGTAAGGTATCCACTAGCCCACCACAGAAAGTCGTGGTTTTTGCAAGGTTTTTGTGTCGCTCTTGTCAAGGCCGCCTCCAGTAATAATACGGAAGTATTAAATACTTTCACCAGCGACAGTGACTAAAACGGCACAGTTGGTTGGTAATGAAAATTACCGATTGGGTGTCGATTTGAGCACTTAGCCTCTTCCAGTGAAATACGCGAAGTATTAATCACTGGAATTAGCCTAATGAGCAATTCGACGAAATGGCGAGGTAATAAAATCACCGGACCAAAATTCCGAGAATGCCGGGTAGCCGAACAATGCCACTATGGAAGCGACCGTCCGGTACGACGGCTCAAACGGAACTGCCAAGCCACTCAAACGGAACTGCCAAGCCTCTAGTGTAACTAACACGACTTTCTTTTATATATATACTAGTGGGCCCGGCAGACGTTGTCCTGCCCTGAAAATAAAACTTAGAACCCGATTCCAGCGCCACCTATTGTAAAACTAAACCATCTGTCAGTCCGATCTCGAGACATGTCAAAACGACGTTCTATACTAAATGTATGACAAAAATAATTTTCTTAATTATTCTTTTTTTTGTGAATTTTTCATATTTTTTAATCCTATGTGTTATTCCTGGTTCTAAGCTACCTCCCCATCAATTTTCAGCCAAATCGGTTCAGCCGTTCTTGAGTTATAAATAGTGTAACTAACACGACTTTCTTTTATACAGGGTTACTGCGCTAGCGAACCCAAAAACTTACCAGCGAAGACGGCATGCTCATTCCGAACTATACCGGAATTTGCCGATCTCTTATCACAACATTATTGGTGTATGGACACTTTTTCTGTAAAAATAATTATAAATGTTATTTTAATAAATTGCGACCTGTTCTGTTTCTAAGAATTAATTCTTCATATTTTGTAGAGAGTTTTTTTAATATTCTTACTTTATTAGATAGCCAGATAAGTGAGGAAGTTTTGGTACATTTTGTACACTTCTAACTCTATCACTTTTTTTTTATTGGCATTTTAATCTTTAAGAAAACAGAGAAATAATTCAAAGTGACACGATTTAAAAGATATTGTGTCGAAGCCATTGCAAAATTTCATCATTTTATTGATTTAAAAAAAGTATTTATATGTTGTCTGAGTATCAAAAACAAAAAATGTTAAAAATGTTACGCACTTTTTTTTAAATTTGATGTTGCAGTTGTAATTCGGGATTTTTTCGAGAAAATACTAAATTCCCGAATATCTCAGTAACGGTCAACATTTGTATCATGCAATATAGGGTTCATTTCGTAGCTTACAGTGTATACTATCACGCCCTTAAAGGAATGTATCGAATAACCAGTAACCCTGTATATATAGATTATAATGACTAAAATAAAAAAACGATTAAGACAAGATGGAATGAAATTGCTTGATCCTTGGTAGGCACCATATATACCTTATAGATATAAAAACACGAGTGTGAGATATCCGCCCCGCGGTTTCACTCGCTCTCGATTGCGCTGCAATAATCTACATCGCGCTATCGAAGTTTTCCAAGCAATCTGCATATATACAAGCTTCCAACATCAACAGTTGAACCACGGTCCCCAGGCACGATGACCTAACCTGGCGGAAGATCTTCCCTTTTCAATGGAGGAGTCTAACACATCGCTCCTCCCTAAAACATAAAAAAAAACAAATCTTTTCTCTTTATTGACCGGGCGAACGAAGAGTCTCTCAAGTTCATTGTAGGATTCGAACCCACAACCTTCGCGCGGTATCCGAGGTCAATACCACTGAGCTGTTTTGATTTTTTCAGAAATACGGTGGGTTGAAAACATAAAAAAATATAATATTTCAGTCATTTAGAAAAATGCTACAAATCTTTAGTCTATTGCCCGTGGTCCTACTGCGTGGTCCTACTGGTAGGACCACGGGCAATTTATTTTGCTCGTAGTTCTATTAGTAGGACCATGGGCACTTAGCATTGCCCGTAGTCCTACTGGTAAGACTACGGACAAGTAACAGTGTCCGTGGTCCTACTTACCACTTAGGACCACTTACCTCTATTCTATTATTGTTGAAGATAAATATAGGTTATAGGTTTTAAGAGCGAAAAAAATCTGTTTTTTTGTGTAAAATATGTCTTAGATTAAAGCTAGTTTTTGATTTTTCATTAACATTTTTTTTCGTCTTCACTGTTAGTAGGACGATTGCCCATACAAAATAATCGTGTTTTTGTTGCAGTCCTACTGGTAGGACCACGCAGTAGGACCACGGGCAACGAATGAAATCTTTTGAAAGGTCTATAGCTAACTAAGTCTCTTATTATTAATTAGGTACATTATACCCGAAGTTGGTTAACTGTGGGTACTTGGTACAATGTAGGTAGTGTAATATCCTGGTACTAGTTTGTTTACTGTGCCCCATCTAGTTCACTGTACTGCACTTAAGTTTACACTTGCGGACATAAACATTGGTGCTTCCTAATTATCATTATTATTATTTAAAAGTGGATACAAGCTTGTTTGCTACGTTTTTATGGCTACATTACCCAGATGTGGACGTAAGATTTATTATCCTGAGAAACAGGTTACCTTGAGACGTTGCAAGTTTTATGTGTCGACTTATTATGCGGAAAGTCTAAGATAATGAGCTTACAAAATCTTTATACCTATATAAAAAGAAAAAGCCTGACTCTTATCTTCGCCCAGCCTAAACAACAAACTACCTAGAAAACTGAATTTTTGCACTGGTGTTGTTTTTAAAACGTAGACGAGGAATAAGAAAATATTTTTTGAAATTCAATCCCTAAAGGCGTAAAAAAGGGGTGGAAAGCTAGTGTAAGAAATAACACCGATGAATAAATTTTATGAGTGGTGTTTTATAAAAAAAAGTGTTTTGATATGTTTTATTACATGATAATTAATATGTAAATACTGTTACTTAAAATAACCAGTGATGTGAGTTATATAAATATGAAAATAAAAAAATATCATACTGATATTTATTGTAAAAATATTTTGATCACCTAGCTGTTCCCTATTAGATACTTTATTTAGTGCAAGTATTTAAAGTAATTTACACATCAAATCACTAAACATAATTTACATACATATACAATTATAATTTAATTATACCTATTTTAATGACCCCAAGTGTAAACAACATAATTCGAGTGAGCAAGCATCAAATATGCCTCAACTAATTATAAGCCTAGTTTCCATGTAGAACTTAATTAAAATTGTGTTTCTTATGGGTCTGAAATTATTCCATTATGCCCCAAGCACAGTGTCTGGTATTTAACGCTCATATATTGTGTGTTTGTTAATTTATTTGCATATTTTTTGTCTGTTTTAGGAACGCTTATGAATAAAGCGGTGGCTTTTGTTCATCTTTATAAATGGGATGATGCTACGAATGGATATATACTTAATTTTATTGTTTGCAAATTTAACGTTATTATGCACCATCCATCCCCGCTGTGCGTCGATGTACGTCCCGCCAAGGCCATCCATGATGCACGATGAAAAACGATTGTGAATAGGCTCCACGGACTTGGCCTTGACAGGACGTACAGCAAAATGGATGGTGCGAAGAGCCTTTTTCATCGAGCATCGTGCATGGCCTTGGCGGGACGTACATCAAGATGGATGGTACGTAAGGCCTTTAAGAGGAGTAAGAAGGTTTATGCAAGTTCACGCGCTCGTGATGCCTCTGGTGTTACAAGCGTCCATAGGCTACGGTACCCGCTTACCATCTAATGGGCCGTTTTGCCACCTGTTGTTGAATAAAAGCTACTGGTGAATAAACAATACTCAGTATAAGAATCGAAACCTAAATCTGAGAATCGAAGCCAACAGGCATATTAAGGCCTCCTTCACATTTTCTTAATAATAGAAAGTATTCTTTTTAACCCGTTTCATGCTCCATTTATAAAGGTAGACATAGCTAACCCTTTGTAAAGAATAAAATGAGGGTAAAGAAATAAAACCTCAAGTATAGTAAGTACGTGAAAACGAAGGTAGATGTTACGTATAGTAGGTACGTATCTAAGAAATGGACTGAAATGCGAAACAATTTTTTGGTAACGAAAAAACAAATCTGGATAATAATATATGGATTTACATTTTGATAAATAGTAAATATTAGTCTGAGATATTCTTCACAAATGGCCCTTGATCTCTGATACCTAATAAAACAGAGCCTGTACCATGGAAACCAAATAACTGATAAACTACATATAATTTTATGTCTTTTTTATGTCCATTTGTATGTCCTTTGTTCGTGTATGTACCTAATGTTTATTTTTTATTTTCTCATTTGTTTATTTTTTATTTTCTCATTTGTTTATTATTTTTGTAAATTGTCCGTCACATGTTCGTGATGTCATGGACGTGGGCCTCGACTGAAAATCAGCGCGAGGGCTTCTTTTAGCCTTAGCTTTATGCTGAGTCGAGGCCTATTCCTGGCATCACGCAACATTACATTATTGTTTGTTTGTTTGTCTTGTCTTTTTATGTTATTTCTTTTTCTTTATTTTAATGTAATGTTGTGTGTTGTCAAGAATAAATGTATTTCTTTCTTTCTTTCTTCTTATATAATTTTAAATAGCTAATTACACCCGATCACGTTAAATTGAGTCAAGACAGTACTGTTAATTAATACGTATGCAAACATCGTGTTTGTGTTTACCAAAATATTGCATGGGACAAACTCAAACCAAATAAAAAATGTATACAGAGCCCCGCGCATTTAAGTGAAGCACAGTAAAGGAAGCCGAATTTGAAAAAGGAAGCGGGGTAAAGTCCACTTCATTGGAGACTATTGTTTACATATGCTCCTTTTACCTTTTTTATTTGTTCAGCGTGTTAAAAAAGTCGTGGTCCTGATTTCTACAATGAGCTTTCGGTGAAGGAAAATATCGTGAGGAATCCATAACACGATGGTGGGCACTTTATAGTACTTGACTGGCTGGCTACCACCCTCAAGTTGAAAATCTGTCGACAAGCACCTGTTGGCGAGTTCCGGTAGTTGTACTTGAGAGCCAGTTGCCTTTAGGGCATTGTAAGAACGTGTACCTACAACACATTGACAATCCCGCTGGTATGTATAGGCGTCGGTATTCACTTACCATCAAATGAAGCGCCTGTCTGGTTGTACAAAAATAATATAGGTATACCTAGGTATAAACTTGATCGTATTTTTCGTTATAAAAATTTTTAGACAATTGTCTGTTTATCTGTCTGTTACCTCTTCACTTAAGCTTAACCACTGAACTGATTTAGTGAAATTTGGTAAAGAGATAGATGGAACCTTGGAGAAGGACATAGGATACTTTTTATACCGGGAAAAGATAAAATCCCTCGGGACCGCGGGTGAAACTGCGGGGGGGAAAACTAGTAGTCTATAGAAAAACAATCTTAGCTTTTTATCAATAAAATTTTTATATTAAAGAAACTCTCATTTTTGCTTTATAATGGAATAAGTAGGTAACTATATTTTATTTTTAATTAGCTTTCTACCCAAGAGGTGAAGCACGATAGCTTACCGCCATTCAGAATTGAAAAGGTACTTGTGGGTATTCCAAAAAAAATAACAAACTACCTACTTTTGCTTTCAGATCAAGTCTGAAATCGCGAATAATACAACAATTCTCGAATGTTTCTGAAAATTTTACCTTTAGAATTAATAGAAATTAAATTTCTCAGTATAAAGAGAGAACTAGAGGAATCGATATTTTGTGAACAATTTTATCAAAAACAATAAAATAACTTTTTGTATGAAAACATTTATGACACATTATGAACGTTACAAGACTCCGGCGTACAAAGGCGATGATTGCTCTGTAGTATTGACTTCGGATACCACGGCGAAGGTCGTGGGTTCGAATCATACAATGAGCTTGAGCTTTTGGTGAAGGAAAACATCGTTAGGAAACCATAGCACGGTGGTAGGGTACATTGTGGTACCCGACTGGCTGGCTTCCACCCTCAAGTTGAAAATCTGTCGCCAAGCACCTATTGGTTTGTTCCGACAGCTGGACTTAAGATCCAGTTCCCATCTACTGTGTGCTTACCACCTTCGACCACATCATCATTTACCATGGTGAGATTGCAGTCAAACATAAAGAAAAAAAAACTCAGCAAGGATTTTTTTTTGCGGATTCTTTTGTTGTATCCTATAAAATATACCATGTTTCCAAGGAAAATGTAACTACTATAGTTATAGACATACGAGTAGATAAAGCCTTTGTTAACAGAGACGTCTGTTTGTTAGATGTATTGAGAAGTTCCTCCATTGAATGGGTCTTTACGCCTAGGACTTTACTGAAGGACAGCAAGCTTATTTCAAAATGCACATAAAACTATCTGTTCTCTGCGGTTTTACCCGCGTTATCGAGGGATCCTATCTTTGCCTGTTATACAACGTAGCCATTTCTGTGATTGAGTAACAAACGAGGCGATGATAGCTCAGTGGTAAGTGACGTCGGATACCGCGGCGAAGGTCGTGGGTTCGAATCATACAATGAGCTTGAGCTTTTGGTGAAGGAAAACATCGTGAGGAAACCTGGTATTACTTATGTCTATAGGCGACGGTAGTCACTTACCATCAGGTGACCCGCCTGCCTCGTTGTCACTTTACATCTATAGTATTAGTAGGATGATTGACAAGTTGTCAGATAATTAGTGGAAACAATATTATAGATTGTTAATGCCAAGGTCACTATGTCAAATAGAAATCGAATGGCCGAAAAATAATATCTATCGCAAATTCAGTGACTAAAGAGAGGTGGTTAGCAATAAAAATTGGTGAATAGCATATGATAGGTCAAGATAAGACAGGTATAAATATAATAAAACCTTTTAAGACTTACTCCCTGGATACATGGCAGCTGAAAAACGTTTTATCTTCTCCCGAGCTCCGCGTTGAGGTATGTAGCTGTCACTTAACGAAAATATTTGTAAAAAAAATAATAATAATAAAGAGGCTGATGGTACTCCTAATGGTCACCCACAAACTCTTTAAAGTACAGTAATTACATTACATGATCAATTATATCTATTATGAACTCCTCAAAATGTTAAATTGCAATAAAAAGCTCTTCTTATTCTTTCTCTTTGTAAAACGTCGTAAACTTAGATAGAGATATCTCACTACATCTCTTTTTCAGCTCCGCTCCTCATCTTCAAATTAGTCCATTTGATTGTTTTCGTCTTGGATTTTGGCTTCAACAAAATTAGTCACAACTATTTGCATGTACTGGCGTTGGCATAGTGTAATTGATAGCTTAAAATATTTCATATCTCTTTTCAATATAGGTATAAAGAAAGAGATGTAGTTAGATTGAAACTTCTTGGTTTGTAAAGAACCAATAGGTCCTTTTCCTTCCTGTCCGTCTGTCTGTCTGTCACCACACCAGGCTGCATCTTATGAACCGTGGAAGCTCGACAGTTGCAATTTTCATAGATGATGTATTTCTGATGCCGCTATAACAAAAAATACCTACTAAAACAGAATAAAATAATTTAAACAAACAAAATTTGTACGGAACCCTCGGTGGTAGTCCGACTCGCACTTCACCGGTTTGTTTCTTCTTTTTAGAGCTTTTAAATAATGGCTTCATTTAAAAAATATTTCTTACTTTTAATTTATTTCATCAAGGGCTTATAATTTTTGGCAAGAGTACTACTTACCACAGGGCAGCCCATACCTGCACCGACCACGGACCTTTATTGTGCTCGTGACAAACTACATCAGACGTTTAATAAAAGCAACGCTGAGAAATGTCGACCGCCGTCCGAGCCTTTGTTGGCCGCCATTTGTAAATGCGCTCCGAATGAAATATATTCTAAGAGGCACAAGTATTGTACTACAAAGAAAGGAATTGTTAAGTTTGCCATTACTTTTTAGGGATTTTTTGGCGGATCCGGAAGCTAAAAGGGTGTTGTTTGGTAAAATTAATTTGTCCTTCATTCTGTTGGACCGCAGTTTATTTCAAGAATTTGTTTTTGTCAGTTACCCTACACACTTGATTTAGATCAAGAAACAGTAATTTTGCATTGATCTATTTGATTAATATAACGTCAAAACGGAGTTTATAAAAAACACGGGTCATGAGAAAAACGATCAAAACAGAATATTGTATTCTTAGCGTTTGATACAAACAAAAATCACTGTGGAATTTATTTTCCTAGAGATTAAAAATAAAATATTTTTGCGAAATTTATTCGTGTTCTATTCAACTAAAACTTGTCTAAATGATAAACTGACCAATCAACGCACAAGCATGCTAGTTTATTTTATTATAAGTGTCCACTAATACAGAATTTTTCAATATCTCTCCATGAAGGGATGGGACTGCGGGTGATACTGCAGAACAGAAAACAAGTAGATATTACATAGACTAAATCTCTATGGAGATTTCTGATGAATTAGTGATCGTGTGTTTTAATCCTACAATGAGCACAATTAGCAATCCTACAATTGGCAATCCCCCTGGTATTGCTAATGTCTATAGGCGGCGGTATTCAATTACCATAAGGTGACCCGCCGGCCTGGTGGTGTCTTGTGAAATAAAAAAAAAAGTTATAGTATTTCAAACATGCATGTCTCACATCCTTGTATACAACACCTTATACGCCCACCTCAGTGGACGTTGTTGATTGTATACAGGGTCGAATATCAATTGTAAAGGTCCTCTTTACAATTCCCTCTACCCAGTTAGGTGTGACGAATATCGGATTCTAAGCTGTATAAACTACACGGGCTTATTCTGGTTGCCACGATAAGTCTTTGTATTTTAATATTTATTCTGAATTTGGCTTTATTTGCAAAAATTCTAAGTTGCCAATACACAACCCTTCAAGATTATTTTAAGACGTTGGTACTAAGAAAAGTTTATTTAATGCTATCCATGAGGGGTTAAATAGGGGATCATGGATCATTAAGCCTTTAAAGTTCATCATGATCATCATATCAGCTGGAAGACGTCCACTACTGGACAAAGGCCTCCCCTAAAAATCTCCACGATGTACGATCTTATGCTACCCGCATCCATTTACAGTTAGTTTTTGATTGTCACAGTACAATTGCATAGTAACTCAACTTTAACGTATGTATGACACAATTCAGACTCAGTCTCATCCCCCGTAATCAAGCCCGAGCTGCACTTAGAAATCCGACCATCCCCTAAAACTTCACCGAATCGCTTATGCGAAGTCTGACCACACTTTTGTGCCCCCCCCGGCGAGGCCCTGAGCCGAGGTTTGTGCCCCAACTGGGGCCATCAGCGGTCAGTACTATTGAATTGCATCACGGTTGAGAGCCCTAAGCGCTCGCCATAAAGTCCGCTTAATGTTCGTCCGTCTATGGTCCCTGAGACCTCCACCTTTTAAAGTCGTAAAAATCTAATAGGGTCATTTTGACAGCACATATACATTCATGTGTCAAAAAGAGATAAACATAGTGCTACAAGAAGAGACACCCTCTTGTCAAATCGGGCCTATTGAAATTTTTTGACTTTAGTCCTCCCCAAAAAATCACAATTAAGTTGGTTTTATTATTGAACGAAACCAGAGCCCAATTCCGGTATATGTTACATCTAGAATAGTACGTTCCAGAATAGGCACCAACATCGATTTTCGTAAATAGAGTCGACCCCACATGCCTCACAGACAAAAGCATGTGAGGGTAATAAATGCAAATTGGCCGAGGCTCTCGATTCGCGACGTAAAACAGTTAGGTGCGACCTTTTGCGTATCGTACGTCAATAGTGAGTGGGAGACTCCGAATTTTAACGGCTTTTTTGTGTACTTTATTTGTTTTGTATTCTGGTAATAATAAAAAACCCCGGAATAACACGTGAAGATTGCTGGTTTGATTCCCAACCATATACCGGCTTAAACATGAACCTAATGATATCAAACACACATTCTCCAAAGGTCCATATCCGTACAAACTGACAATCTATATTATTATAGTGTGTGTATGGGTATTCTAATTTCACAGCACTCAACTCCGTAACGATGATGAAATTTGACATATCGATCATAACTTTGAATAATAAACAGAAAATCCTTCGAGAATGCGGGTAAAACCGTAGCAAAATTATTGTGAACAAAACGTAAGTAATTATATCAATTAGCTGAATTTTTCAATCTCTGTCATAGCTAGCAAGCACACAGGCATTAGAAATATCAGGAGGACTGCCAACGTGTTGCTGACTCCAATACTCACCTCATTTAGAGGCATCATATTAAGTAAAGGTTTAAGGTTCCTAAAGTTATGTTTACGACAAACTCCTACTGCAGAATATCGGTGGGTGTGTTATAAACTACAATATACTAAAACTTTTTTTTTTTTAACTTGGCCATCCAAAGAGGAAACGCTGCCAGCCTTCTGGGAACCTTGCCGATCGGCAGCAGCGACAGCCTCGAAGAAGTTTTTTTATATTTTATAGTTGTACATTTGTTTGTATATCTTGTACATTTGTTTGTATGTTTTGTACATTTGTTGTAAATAAATACTATTATCTAAAACGTTTCAAATACCAAATACTTAAAATGCCATTGTACATTAGCTAAGCCATAATTGTAAAGTCCCCCATCAAAAACCATAATCAAGATAGACAAGGCAAATTAATTTATACCAAATTCAACGCCAGCAATATCCATTTATAAGCAAATATATTGCTCATTGAACAAGCAAATTGGGATAATCATCACAGATGGTGTATCAGTGATCATGTATTGGAGGCACGGAAATGAATCAGACGCTAAACATTGCTATTTCGATTTATCAATCCAATTATGCATTGTTTTTGATATCTTTAAAAACTAATTATACAATGCTTGCTTGGTTACTAGAAATACAGGCTTCTAGTTTAATCCACAACGAAGTTATAGGGGGTCGAAAATGGCCTGAACTGCTTCGAGAAAAGGATGGTACGGCCCTGCCCCCAGATAATAAGCAGATTTTCTGAACAATTTTTTACTCTCATAAATGCGAAGGTAGCTCAGTGGTATTGACTTTTGATACCGCAGCTAAGTCCTTTCGGTGAAGGAAAACATCGTGAGGAACCATAGCACGGTTGTAAGGTACTTTGTAGAAGTTGAAAGTCTGTCACCAAGCATTATATCGGTGAGTTCTGACGATCGTGCGGTCAATCGGTTTTGTGTGTTTTCTACCTAGTACGAGTATGCAGCTTAAGTAGGATAAATACATATGATTTTAAATGAAGTCTTGATGATCTCCATGTAGTTGAAACAGGGAACGCGAAAGCAAATTCCACTCTTTTGTCATAAATTTTCGGTCCATGGACTAAACGGAGGGTGATCTGAAACGAAAAATATGGATGCATAGATGGATCTGCATTATAAAGCCTGAAAGTATACATGCTACAAACATATAATTTGGCTGGTAAATTCCTCATAGGTTGTAGTTATCCGAAATTTTTGAAAATTCAATTCAAAGGCTTCCTTGGAGAACGCGGATGAATGTGTGGGGACAACTAGTAGGTTCACATAAAGACC
The DNA here is from genome assembly GCA_951361185.1 of Ochropacha duplaris. Classification (NCBI taxonomy): domain Eukaryota; kingdom Metazoa; phylum Arthropoda; class Insecta; order Lepidoptera; family Drepanidae; genus Ochropacha; species Ochropacha duplaris. Next base: position 2,093,239 of record OX592707.1, on the reverse strand, counting down.
TCAATAAAGATGCTGTTATGAGCTTACCTCCACCGCATATTTCAAGGCAATCAGTACTTTAATGGTGGTATCGCGAGCACGTGCTAATCCCGGACGTGCCTATACCCAACAGTCTAACTGTCGTTAGTCGTCATCACGCCCCGCGGCTGCGCTGGCGTTTTAATCACTGCTAATAAGTTTGAGTTGCGTTATGGTTAGGGTATTCAATACCATTTTATAGAGCTTAGTGATGATTCTGTTGTTTACAGACTAAACATGGTTAGACTTCCTATATCTCTTTTTATTATTGAAAAATTATGAAAAAATGTTATTGCTGGTTTTTTTTTTCATTTAAAATTGTTCATAATTAAATTTTTAATAAATGTAAAACACGGACAAGTTCTACAGATAAGAGTCAGGCATCGCGTGTTTTTTTACTAGATTTTTTCATAAAATTACATCGAGGTAAAAATAAAATCTGAATTGATACCTAAATTGTAGTAATTCATACAAAGATAGTATACTTACTTAAAATTGAAATAAAATATGGCCATTAAAATTATGTGTATATACTTAAAACTATATGATGTTTTTCACCTTGTTTACATTTTAAGACTACAATATTTCAATATTCTTTTTATCATGTCAAAAACCACATTTTTTTACAAGTAACCTACTGTTATAAAAAAAAACATTATTTTCATTCGACACTTGGCAAAAAAGCTTCAACATTTAATCAAATTTCTTGTGTGAATATTGACGATTAAAAATACTTGTAATGAGTTTATTTAATAAAGATATATTTGAGTTGGAGTTTGTTCCTTACCAAAATGGACGACCTAAACGCGAATAACGTCCGATATTATCGCGGCGTCACCGTCACCTAACAACACACTAATACCTGTTCAAATGTTACGACATGTCCCCGCGTAATATACACCGGCCATTCGGTAAATAGACTGGGAACGCGATACTGGGGCATCGAATAAAGAACGAAAAAGAAACTGCTTTGTTATTCTAGAAGTCAGAAAAATCCTATTAAAATCTGTTCAGCCGTATTGAAGATTAACCGTAATAATGAAATTTTATTGGCAAATTTTTGAGTAGGCTCTGACATAGGCTTTGAAAACTACAAACTTCATAGGTTTCAGGGGTTTTCAAAAATTCCCGAAATTCATGTGTTTTCGGTATGAGTATGAGTCAGAACCTGAAATAGTGTAGTTCGTATTAAGTATAATAATCAATTAGAATCCGTCAAGCGTCTTTTTTACCATATTACCTAGTAATAATAATTATTGCATCAATATCATATTCATTTTACCAAGAATTACTTAAAATTTTAACTTATAAGTAAGTATGTGGTACTCTCAGGGTATTTTTGCGAGAACGTTTCTAGTTTCTGCTGTCTGGGCTGTTAGAGGCCATACATTACAGAAAATAGTTTCGGTAAAATTGTTGGTTTTTATCGTGTTCCTGGGATATGCATATGTCACTCTCTAGTTCATAAACTATTTTTATGTAAAAACGTTGACCTGCTCTGTTCCTGCTAGAATAAAGAGAAACCAACAAATAAGTAGCCTTAAAAACACAAGTGGTAAATACAAACAGTCAAACAATTTTCTTCTCATATTCCAATTTTACAAAATCTGAAGCCAGCGAAAATATGCTAACATTCAAAAGCCATCATCTCGTTTCATAAATTCCATTTCAGTTCACGTAAGCTAACGAACCTCCTAGCCCCCCTTATCATCCCAAAAAAAGATAAACAGAATTAAATTTACGTTTGTAAATAAGATCCCACGAATCCACAGAAACTTTATACCTTTTGTTTTGCACATACCTTACCCTTACCCTTACCTGAATGTAGTAAATAAATGCAAATTGTTGGTAGCACTCTCTTTAGATGTCCGTTCACATGGATAACATAAGACTAGATACAGCATTCAAACCTTAGACCACCTTTACATATGTTAAAGCAAGACTGTATATATATATATATATATACAGTCTATATATATATATATGTATGAGGATGGGGTGATGGATAAATCTATGACACTTACCCATGGTTATCGGCAATTATCTTATGTATTTCTTAGCGTCTTAAAACTTAATGGGGAGATGACCTTAGTAAAAGTGACACCGTTTTCAAGATATTTAATATCTACAATACAAAAATCAATACATAAAAACACCTCCTTTTTTGAAGTCGTTTAAAAATGAGAATTATCGTAATATCTCCATAATGGTGACGTTTTTACTGAGCTAATTTTTGTATATTTGGTAGGTGACCCGCCCACCTATTTCCCCCTTATGTTTGTTGAAAGGATGAATGAAAGGATGACTGAAAGGATGAATTAATGTTTAGGATAAAGTGAGTAGACTAGTGGAATCGGATAATAAGTTTCTCTTATAACACAATGCGTGTTTGCAGTTAACCACCAGCCTATGCACAATAAGTAAAAGCCATTTGGATAGGTTTTACAAAGCAGTCCTTCAAGCTCATTGTAGGATTCAAACAAAGTCAAACTCAAAGTTAAAACCATTTATTCAGTTTAGGCCTAGGAGGGCACTTATGAATGTCGAATTACAGAAGTTACCAACGGTTCAGAAGTCAGCCTTCAACTAAGAAGAATTGGCATGAAACGGTATCAAACTTCACACAATCAATGGATTAGATAATATCACTACTGCGCTACCATGGCTTAAGTTTAAATAAAATTAAATGCATAGCTAACTTAATTGTGTTTGAAAATTTGTAGCTGGTTAAACGAAAGCAAATCTAGTATACTACATCTATGGTTCACACCCTCAATTTCTGACACCCTCAAACCCAACAGCTACTGAGAGGCCATCTCGTATATTCGTGTTAATCAATTTATATTTGATACTCCTAATAAAATCAGGTTAAAAAAATTGCTGGAACGTGAAGTCTGAAAATGGACTTTTATGATATTAAAATTTTAATACAGAGGTGAATAATTTTTTGTTTTATTAGTTTTGTATCAAATTGGAAATCAGTTAAACGTTCTAATTGGATTTTGAATAAGTAAATTTTATGTTAATTACTTTTACAAAAATACTAAATGTAACTACTTAAAAGCGAATAATAAAAAATCTTAGATAGTTATAAAATAAAATATTATTAGTAATGAATGTAAATAAAAGTAATAAGGAAAATCCGCATTTTGCTATAAAAAAATGCGATTGCCATGTAATAACTAATCATCTAAATAAGTATTATTATCAAAATATACATGATTATAAAATACAAGTAGGCAATATTGTGTTTAATCTTTTAAAAATAGTTTTAAATTTTGATTTTGCATCGAATTTCGCATATACCTATTTTATGGAAATATCAACTGGAAATATGAGATGGATCAACGGGGGATCCTTTTGCCTGTTCACTTTGTAGAATCTCTTTCTGATTATGAATTTTGATAGTTGAAAATGACGAAATAAATGTTAGCACTCACCTTTGGCCTTCAGCAACTCCTGCATCCAAAAGGGAGCGCCCAGAACATATCTACTACAAAGGTATTCTATAACTTTTATCACCAAAATAACAATTGCTTAAAATAAATTGTCTCGTTTTATGCCTGCTCAGCGTAGGAGCGCGCGGGAAAGTTTGTCTGACACTTTTATTTTTTACTAGTGTTTTTTGTCCATAGACAGCATAGAGATGTTTCAGAAATCGCGAAAATATATTCACTTAATCTCGATCAAGAATTAGGATAATGTTGAAAAACCTACATATAAGAAAAAGAAACCTACATTATTTATTTCACCAAACTATATGTATAAAGGCTTAGACCTAATGCGCGGTCATTACTGCGAGTGTGGTTGAAAACGTGTCGGTGTGGGGATCATAAATTCTGACCATGCATTCCATATTAGATGTATTAGAGCTTTCTCGCAAAGCATTGTGGAAATTACAAATAAACTTAAAAAAAATAGTCTCGCTCGATAAATAATGAAATCTATACAACATAGATAAGAAAAAAAATATCTGGTATTACTTTTATTTATGAACATTTATCTATAAATGACTTATTTTCACTTGGTTCTGATACTTCTGATATCTTTTTGACAGCGTATACCTACACGATACACGCTTTCATTGAATTTCCATCACTTGTGCACTTAGATTGATCTTAGTTGGACAAAAATCCGCGGGCGACAGCTAGTAGAACATAATTATTTTAAGAGTAAAATTATCGAAGTTGATTCTTAAGCCGCTATAACATTATGTTATCCCCGATATAGTTTTAGAAACTTTGCACACAGTTATTCAGTGTGTGGTAGAACATGCACGAACTTTCCCGGCAACTCCCCTTTTTGATGAATAACTAAGATTCTTGGAGAGTTTCCGAATCAAATGTTGTGTTTGATATCTTTGTTGATAAAGTATTTACTTTGATAATGGAGATTTTGAGGATAAGATGGGTACTGTAATTTAGTTCGCGATAATATTGTTAATTATGTTTCTTGGATCGTTAATGCCTACTATTAAATCTCAAAAAAAAAAACAATGCCTTTGTTTTCAATTTAAAAATACATTTTTTAAATATCTTGTTCATCTGAATAGATTTATTTAACTCACTGCCTTTAAGATTTTTTATCATTTAGATGTCAGATGTGCAAGGGTTTTTAATCATATACAGCCTCTTAAATTGTAATCTGCTACTTGCCAAGGTATTGACTTAATAAGAAGAAAGGAGTTTCGAGAAAAATATGAGGGTAGTTGGAAATGAGACCTCAATGCATGTAAACAACTAATGAAAAGAAATATTTTTTCATCTATGAAGTTTAAAAATTAAAAGTTAAAACTGTAATTCATAAATACAAACCCCAAAAGTATATACGCCGTAAATTAATCAATTTAAACTATCTACCCACCACAAATCCACACTCCTTAGTGACGCAACACGGGACTGCACATTCCAAAAGACCTGAACGTAAGGCTTACCCAGATATAGTGCGGGGAAATGCGGAACAAAAAACGATAATCCCAGCTTAGTTGCGGCCTCCCACGTGATATTTCTAGAGGTGGACGCATTAGGGCTGCATTGGGGTGCGTTCATCTTGTAAGCGGATTATAATCCTACTATTACTATACATTTGAATGTTTGTATATTTGAATGTTTGTTACTCATTCACGCATAACGGTGGAAAAGATATTGATGAATCTTTCTGAATTTCCCATTCCCAAGTTCCCATTACAGCCGTAGGCAATAGAAGAGGTAAACACAACCTGAAATAATATAACTATTCGAAGTTTCCATGAAATAAAACATCACAAGCAAACATTTGCGAATATTTCCATTTATTTTCGTTTCCCAATAGTTTAGTGAAAACATTCCGACAGTTAGAAAGATTTTATTTAAACTATTTACATTATTATAACTCACAAACTCATTTGGAATATTATCCAATAAAATTATTAACTAGCAACATAATGGGATATTTTATATCCATTAAAATAAAATTGCAATTTTTTTTAACTAATCGTTAGTGTTTTTTTTATAATTGAATACCCCATTTATCGACTTATTCGATGATTTTTAACTTTTGAAATCGTATTTAATATTTGGTGACTCCACACAGAACCAAAAAAAATACTCAGAACAAAGTGGCTTGTAACAAAAACCGTTAGACGTAAAAGGCCACTAAATGCATTTATCTGGACGTTTTTGCATGGAAATTGGTAGGCGCTCAATGCATTTAGGGGGTAAAAAAATTTAGTGACATTATGCAAGCACCCTAAGAATAAAATACAGTGATAAAAGAACTACTTTACTATAATAACATGGTTTGGATTTCTAGTGACATACGAACAATAAAATTAATTATGAAAAAACAATGTAGGTACACAAACAATTTCTAATTTGACAAACGTTTCACTAAATCTACGCCTGTCACTTTCATACATTACATTCATACAAATAAAAAGGAGTATAAATTTGTTTATCCGTCACAAAATATTAAATACGACCTTTAAGACATCACTTTAAGACACAAATAGGATTAATAACCGTATAATACAAAACATATTTACATCTTTAACATTGTGTTATGTACAAAATTCTCCCTTATGGTCAAATTGTTAAAATTTTAATTTGAATGTCTCTCCTGTTTGAAGTTTAACAAATCATTTTAAAGGCTTCTTTACTATTTAGAGTCGCTGAAAAAAAATGGCTTCAGAAATCGCTGCCAATGACACTACACCTTTATAAACGTACGTCGCAGATGCGATCGTCAAACATCGGACAATGAACTGAGACATCCAACATTTTTATTATTAACAAATATTATCACATTCGCGTGATTATGTAGCGACAAAAACTTTCCATTACTATTCTTTTAAACTATATAAAGAAAAAAAACTTGATAATTAAACCCATGACACTTCAATATATCGTTCGTTAAACACTAATGTTAGGTATTTTATACAAAAACTCAGTTTATTAAAAAATTTTCCTCACAACCATTTAAATACTGAAAACTTAGGTGTTATAGAAAACGAACGAACAACATGTCAACTTCAGTTTAACATTTGAAACCTTACTAGTTTATGTATAAATGTTGATTTTTTAAATGTTTTACCTAGTTTACGAATATTGATCTATTTACAATTTTACAAAAGGGAAATTAATTAATATTTTGTTCCTACCTAAATAGAGGACTCCAAGTATTCAACACTCGACAAAACGCTAAATACTTGAAAATCGTAAAAATAAAAAAATCGAACAAAAACTAACATAATTATATTGAGCACTTGAAAAATGTCTTTTATGTACACATGTCCTAAAGTTGCGTGGTCTGTCAGAGCGGGGTATCACGCGGGGGCACGCGCGGGTTGCCGAGGGCGTGCGCGGGGGGCAGCACTGCGGGGAGAGCGGGGAGAGCGGGCGCAGGGGAGGGCGCGGGCGCCGGCAGTGGGCGCGGCAACGTGCGCAGGTGCTGCAGTGGTATGCCGCAACGGGAGTCTCCCGCACCCACCAAGCTCGAGCCGCGGGGTAGCGTACATGAGCCGCTCGCGAACCGCGCCGGCGGGGGAATACCCGATGAGGCATTCTGGAAAATGCAATTTAGTCAACAGGCAATTTACAAATCTGTTTCAAGCTCTGTTAAACAAAGCTGTCAAGATAGCTCAGTGGTAGTGAAATTGAATACTGCGGGAAGGCCGTGGATTCCCATCCTACAATTAGCTTGAGCTAACGCTGAAGGAAAACGTTGACAATCTGTGGTCAAGCAGCTACTTGGCGCCTTTAAGGCGTTGTAAAAAGATCGATAACACACTAGCAATCCCCTTGATATTGACAATATTTATAGGCGACAGTGTCACTTATGGTACAAAATGAAAACACTTTACCACCATCTTTAAAGACCGTAACTTTGTACGAATTTTGCTATGCGTAGAGAATTTATCACTTACGGTATCGCACATCTGCGTCGTGTGATGGTTGGGTGGCGCAGTCCGCAGTGCGCAGTAAGCGGGCAGCGCACGCACGCCAGCCACACTGCCGCGCGACCGTCCCGCGCCCGCCGGAGAGATCGTCGACACCTGCTGCTGCCGGTAGTAGTCCATCTGGGTGGACAACACTGTGAGTCAGATCTACTTCATCAAAGCTTGATGTTGATGATGCCGTTATGCTTTATGCTCCGGCAATAACATATCATACATGGGATAATGATGATATAGATGATAAATTGGGCCTTGGTGGAACGTGAAAAAGTAAGATTATACTCGTTTTCTGCAAGAAGAGGCAGTCAGAGAGTGTCTGACCCCGAAAATAAGTTCTCCCAGCAGGCCTAATTAATTACAACAAAAAAATGGTCCCACGCACTTTACTTTAACACTCATCAACCAATGTTGTTAAACATTAAGGTAGACATTTACGGCAACAAACAAAAGAACAAGCAGAACGAATTCTCTGTAACTCTCACAGTCCAGAAAATCCTGAACTAACCCAAAGCAATCACAATCTCATCAAACCTTACCTGCATCTGATCAGTATCAGACGGTATAATATCAGGATTTCTATCATCGCTCTCGCTGTCATCTTTCTCCCTTAGTTTATCAGGTGAGGCTGGCTGCGAGGAGGGTGGTGGAGCTGACCGAGGCTTTCTCTTGGCACAACGCTGACGGACTGCTATCATGAACAGCACTAGTACTACCATTAGGACTCCACCTCCGCCGACCGCTGCTGACATCGCTCCAGACATTTGGAAGGCCGTTCTTGGTAGATCTGTTTTGAGAGTGAAATTTCATTAATCTATATTATTTTTAAATATCTTTTCAAATTCTTAATGTTCGATTTCAATGAATCTAAGTCAGTTTTATGTATAAGGTACGAGTGTCACATCAAAATATCTTTTAAAATAGATCCTCAGCTGCTTTCATAATATTGCGTTGTAGGGATCTCATTTGTTTAAAAGGATTCAAATCCATACTCACCTAAACTTTTGTCATGAACATGATGTTTCTCAGGGGGCCTCAAAGTACCGGCCCGTAAAGGATAAGGGTCTCCTCTACCCTTCGCATTATAAGCTAGAACAGCAGCTGCATACATCCTTCCTGGTGCTAGACCGACTGCTGTGAAGCGAGGCACTGCGCTTGATACGTTAGCTACAATTTCCTGTTAAGAAAAAAATGACTTGAGTGGGTTTTCTACTGAAGCTGGAAGGTAGGAATAAAGCATTCATCAGCTTGCTTTTATTGATAAATAAATTAATCAATAATTTTATCATCAATAAAACAGAAACTTTCAAAGTTGCTGAGGCTATAGCATGCATTTTAGAAATTGTTTCATGATCCACGTGAAAAGACAAAGAATAAAAAAATACAAAAAGAACAAATACAGCTCTAGTTAGTTCAACGCGTTATAAATAAATTATTTTTTTTTTTTTTTTTTATTCTGGATAGGCTTGTGTTTGACCACAATCTCACCATGGTAAGTGATGATGTGGCCGAAGATGGTAAGCACACAAAGCCTAGATAGGAACTGGCTCTCAAGTGCAGCTGTCGGAACACACCGATAGGTGTTTGGCGGCAGATTTTTAACTTGAGGGTGGTAGCCAGCCAGTCGGGTACTACAAAGTACCCTACCACCGTGCTATGGTTTCCTCACGATGTTTTCCTTCACCGAAAGCTCAAGCTCATTGTAGGATTCGAACCCACGACCTTCGCCGCATATGAATATTATTTTTATAATATTCATATTTAAACAAAACGGTAGCAAATAATTAAAAATATGATATAAATAAAATCACGTTTGAAGATTTCTTTGAATATTTCGCGCATCGGCTGAATGAGATCTGAATTATTATTTGACGTAACATATTTTGTTTCCATTAGCTTATGAAAAATTCACATCTTATTACTTAAAGCGAAAGAAATATTAAAAAGCTAAAACTAAATTAAAGTCACATTTCTATGTAAATAATTTAATGAAAGAAACATAATTTGATGACCTATTTGGAAAATTCTGAAACTAACGACAAACATATTTTCATTTCCAGATAACTTATAGGATTTTCAAAAATAACTACAAGTAACTAGAGGATTAACAGCAAAGCTACCGTGTAAATTGATAATGAGTTTCATTGAATTAGGCTTCAATTGTCTAAAATTCTATTATATTTATGGGACACGTGAATATAATAATGATGAAAAATAATCAATGTAGACATCCATTTACTCATCCGGTATCGCATAGGCTCTAAATATTATAGAAATTCGGATAATTGGAGCCATAAATTACCATTTCTTTCGCGGTAATTTGGCGACTATCCAGAAATGCCAAACCAATATCAGGTTAAACAATTCCTAATATGCTATGGTTACCTGAGTGACAATCTCCCGAACTTCAAGCAGAAATGATTGTGGCATTCCACCGTTGAAGCCTTCCGAGCATCGCACTCCAAATGATGTTAATGATGCATTCACAACTGTACAGTTGTGGACTTGATCTGGTCGACCTGGTGGAGAAATTATGGGTACAGTAATAATGATACCAAGAATTGTCTTTTTATGATATCGCCATATTGGTCCATCTGATTTTATATAATTCACTGCCGTTAATAGACCCCGAAGGCACTACAAATTCGCGGAATTATTGTTTTACCTTTTTATAGAACCCTATAATTATTCTCATGTGAAAATACGGAAGCTCATACTCTGAAAGTTTTTTTTTAATCAGTAAGAAAATTTTTTTTTTCCCTAATCGTGCCGTTTTGTCTCAAAATTGTAAGACTTTGTAAATACAAATTCATCAACCAAATTAAAACAACCATCGCAGTTTTACGAATCCCAGTGTAGTTTAAAATCTTGGCATTACCTTCTGACTAAAATTGAATAAAAATACTTACCAGCTGCAATAATATGGTATACACATGGCACCTTCTGCCTGCCTATCCTGTTATGTGCCCAGCACAGCAAGGTCCCGTAGTCCATCTCCGTGTGAGGAGTATACGTAACGGTGGAGCTGGTGCCGGCTCGGGAGACGTACGTATCACTGACTTCATTGCTGTTCGCTGTGTTGTTGAAGGTCCAGCGGAACTGGATGTAGAGAAAAATGCAAACATGAAATTTTGCTAAATGAAACTGACATTTTTAATATGAGACTACGACTTTATGTTGTTTTGACATTGTTAATCATTTGAAAGAAAGTAACTTTGCTGAGATTTTTACCGGTTCTTCTCACGAAGACTTTGGAAAATAAACTGAATTTGACCATGAGTTAGTTAGAGATTATTGCGTATGCAATTGCAGTTATGAACATAATACTCTCAAAGTGATGACAAGTTGGCAGACGGTCACCGCCACTTTTGGTCATTTGCAGTACCAGGCAAAATAAGATCATTTTTTTTTTCAAATTTTAGAAACAATTCGACTTCAAAACTTTTTCCAAATTTTAATGTAAGTGTACCAAGTGTTTACAGGAACTGTCCTCAGCTAGAGAGTTGGCTCATTTCTCGTTCTAAAGATAAGATTACCAGCTAGGAAATAGAGCCAGTTTTCTTGGCACCATGCCGCATGGGGATGTTTTTAATCTCCAAATATTTCATTTAAAATTAGATGTTGCATTGTCTTGCTTAACATAATTCTCGGATTTTAAGATTTTTTAAGTCGTTTTAAATTTTTAGTTGAAAATGTATGTTTCTTAAATTTCCCTGAAGCTGGGAAATTTAAGCATTTATAAACACCTGTTTCTTATGTAAATAAAGAAATATAATTTATTATTTACAACAAATGTACAAAATATACATGCAAATGTACAATTACTATACATAAAAAACATCTTCGAGGCTGCCGCTGCTGCCGATCGGCAAGGTTCCCAGAAGGCTGGCAGCGTTTCCTCTTTGGATGGCCAAGCTGATGCGTTGGCGGAAAAAGCTCCCCGCCCGCCGGTCACCCGAGGCCTCGATTAATTTTTTACATAAAATATTTGCGAAACGACGAGCTTCAGACCCCCACGGACCCATGGTCTCAACCGCAAAAGGCATAAATTGATAATTTGGACCAATACAGGCGTACTTTTTGAATTTTGAATTTTCCATGTAAATTGATTGACAATTATCTTATATTATTTACAATTGCTAGAGTGTAGCTGACTATGAAAAGTTATTTTACGAACATTTTTTGATAGGTAAATTTTGTAAAAAGCCTTGAATGGTCTTTTGGTAAAAGGAATAATTATATTCAATTTTAAATATAAACGAAGAGGCAAGTTTCTCAAAGGGTGTACCTAGTACTTAATCAGCATTTAAGGAAACCGAGGCGATTTTCATAATGAACAGAATATTACTTATTCACGGACTGTGGGAACTTATAACTTAATTTCTAACTAGACTTCAAAACATTCAACATTTTAACTTACTTCATTTAATTTTAGAGTATTCTAAGTAATTGCTAGTTTTAAGTTTCGCCAGAATATTTAATTTCTTGAGATTTAGTCTTTAATTTAAATTTTGAAAGCTTATTGTCTTAAGTAAGTCACGTGGTGCGAATAATTAAACAAGAATTAAAATACTATTATCAGCTAGTTAGGTTAGGTTAGGTTAGGTTTTTTAAGCAGAAAAAATAGCGTTCTTCAAATTAACTATTAATATAAGTCTAGAAACAAAATAAAAACTAATAAGTACTCTAAAAATTGTAAAGGTATATTTAATCAAGTACAACCATATAAAATGGCTGGACCAATATGGAACCATCCTCAGATTTCAACTATTCGTTGAAATGGATAGATCTTAAGGAGTCATTTTTTTTGAATACGGTAAAATGAAAAATTTTGGCTTTTTTTCTATGGGATTTATTTAGACAGGACAAGGTTTGTTGTGTCAGCTAGTATACAATATTAATTGTCTGATTAACTTGATTGATATAAACATGTTGATAGTCTTCTATTTATCACAGATATGACTGTAATAACTGACTGTGCTATGGTTTTATATTCACTTGAGCGTATTAGTCAGCAAGGCATATACTACAAAATTCCTTACTACTGCACTTCTTTACACATATTTTCCTTTATCTTTAATCTCATTTTGACCTTCCTCTATAATATTCGATGTCATTTAGCTATAATTACATTGGAATTCTTACAAAACATCTGTTGTACTTACAGTAACTTCAGGTGGGTTGGCATCAACATGACACGTGATATGAGCTCGCTCCTGCTTTGCTACTCCATGGACTCTTTGCTGGGAGCTTCTACACGTTGGTGCATCTGAACAATTATGGTCAATTCATTTACATTCCTTTAAAACAGAATCTATTTTATATCAGAATATAATAAAGTGTTTCCGTAGCCTATAGAATAGATGCTATCAAATATTTGTTCACACCCTTCTTGAAGAACTTTACCAAGGGAAAACCACAGCAAAGAGCTCTTTCTATAATTTGAGCATCCACGGTTGGTACAATAAATACTTATGCTTTAATTGAATGATATTTTCCTTAATTAGCTCTTTTATTATCACATCTTGGGCAAACTTATTCATGTCATAATCTCTAATTATTGCTATCTATTTATTATCATCTCAGGAAAGATCCAAAAAAATTAAGAGGGTATGAAAAAACTCACATAAAACATTAAGAGTGAAAGGTTTGCTCTCTCCGTCACCTTCTGCATTAAACCCCACACATGTGTAGTTGCCAGCTGTCTTTCTACCTACTCCTTGAAGGACTAAGGATTGGTTGCTGATGATGACCCCATGACCGACGTTGTGCAGGAGGGTCTTGCTCTGATTTGAATTATTATACATACATTTAGTTTATGCTAATACGAGTAATAGGTATAATATCTTGGTTAAAAGTTTGTTTTTTAATTCTGGATAGGCTTGTGTTTGACTACAATCTCACTATGGTAAGTGATGATGTGGCCGAAGGTGGTAAGCACACAAAGCCTAGACGGGAACTGGCTCTCAAGTGCAACTGTCGCAACACACCGATAGGTGCTTGGCGACAGATTTTCAACATGAGGGTGGTAGCCAGCCAGTCGGGTATTACAAAGTAATGCCAATCTATGGTAAAAGGTAATGAAATACTTTTTGATGCAATTTAGGATGTTCCTTTATAATTTTTCTATCTGACAAGCAGGTAGGTAGGTAACATGATGATTGCCATTGCATATGAACATAATGGCACGGAGTTTTATGTTGTTTCTCTGTTATTTTTCCAGACGTAAAAACAAAAGCTAAAACTTCTAATACTCGATGTTCAAAAATGTCTAAATACTCACATTATGCCTCCATTCGACTTTGTAAACGTAAGGATGTGCTTTGATAATGCAATCAAAGTATACATCGGATCCTTCTCTGATATTATTTGGATCTAAGTTAGTCCCTAACCGCACTGTAGTCTCTGGTACATCTGTAGACAAAATATTATTATTATCATCTCATAATTAACGGTCAATAATGTCAGTATCATTCTTATTATTCTACTATTAACACTAAGAAGCATTTTTTATTAATATTGCACTCAGGAACTGTTGCTGCATGCTCATTTCTCAACTTCCCACGTAATTCTTACCGACATAGTGCTTTGCCTCATCGTTTCTTAAGCAAACAGCGATGAGGTGTGTGTTTCTTGACATCTACAGTTCAAAATTTATCAAGACCAGAAAATTGGCAATTCTGGAAAAAAATGCTACATTTTCAGCCTCATCATAATTCTTTTTGGAGTCATTTCATGACCAAACTTACGCCCATATTACAGAAAAAACATTTTTAAATTCAAATGTTGCCAAAAATTTGCTATTCGAATCACAAATGCGCAAATACTATGAAAAACAGTAATGCCACCGAAAATCCAGTGGATTTTAGATAATGATCCCAACTTACATTGTATATCCAACATCCAATCGTCTTCTAAGGCCGGTACTGATGCCATCTGAGGGTTTGACGCTCTACATGCAAGTTTGGCTCCAGCGTCAGACTTTGTCAACTGTAGGGATACTGTTGAAGTTGTTGTGTTCCCGTCTGTTGATAACTGCGAAAGGAAAATTGAGTTAGAAGCTAAGGAGAAAAAACTACACGGTGGTAGGGCACTTTTTAGTAATCGACTCGCTACCACCCTCAAGTTGAAAATTTGTCACCAAGCACCTGTTGGTGTGTTCCGGCAATTGCACTTGAGAGCCTGTTGCCTTTAATGCATTGTAATAAGGTGTACAACATATTGGTAATCCCCACAACATATTGGTAATCCCCCTGGCATCGCTAATGAGCTGCTTGCCGGAGTCTTCGTCAGTTTAAGTGTATTCCGAACCGGTGGTAGAGTCAATTGTAACGTTCATAAGTGCCTTACCGAGGCCTAAACTGTATAAATGAGTTTTGAGTTTGAGTTGAATGTTTATATAATAGGCGACGGTAGTCACTCACCATCAGGTGATCCGCCTGTCTGGTTGTCACGTGTGGTATAAAAATATGGCAAATTTTGAAATTTATTGTTGGATTTATTGTAACCACTGACCATAAGGGTGAAGAGTAGTATTGTTTTGTAGATAAGTCATTAAACGGCAGGCATATGGAAATTCTTAGCATCAATAACATGAAATTACAAAATATAAGCCCTACGGTTGAGACCGATGACAGAGTTCCCGAAGGAATTAAAATAAAATATAGCCCATGTTGTGAAAAAATGTTTAAGCATTTTATTTACAACAAATGTACAAAATATACAAGCAAATGTACAATTATAATATATAAAAAACTTCTTCGAGGCTGCCGCTGCCGCCGATCGGCAAGGTTCCCAGAAGGCTGGCAGCGTTTCCTCTTTAAGCATTTATTTTAATTTATCCATTACAAACTAACATACAAATATACAAAAATCTTTGTCTTCATAATGTTAGTGTTGATTAAAATATGCCTAACACAATTAATAACAAATTTTGACAAAATATGTTTCGAAATACTTGATTCAATTTGCTTCTACATATTTTTTATTACGCAATATATTTATTAATGTAGTCTCTGTTATTAGTCAACATGTTTAATATTAGCTCGTAAGGGTGACTTTGAGAGCGATATTAAACTTTATACTGCCAGATGAGGTCTTTTGAGACACAAAATTACTTTTTATCAATAGTGTAACATATTACATTAAAAGACTTGCCTTTTTAAGTTGTGAGAGCAAGCGATTTTGTTTTTAGCATTAAATTTTTATACAGAATGTTACGAAATGGTGTTCTTATATTTTTAAGTGTATTCCGAACCGGTGGTAAAGTCAATTGTAACGTTCATAAGTGCCTTATCAGGGCATAAACTGAATAAATGAGTTTGAGTTTAAAGGGTACCGTGTTTTATTGAATTGTTATTGTTATTATTATTATTAAATAATACTATTTCTTTTGTTGCTATCTGTATAAATTATAATTTCAATGTACCTTCACAGAACAAATAAAAACGCAGGAGGAGCGTACGTTAAATACGTTAATAGTCTCCAATGAAGTGAAGCACCCTGCACAAAGTTGTGAACCGCGTGACGCGCATCGCATAGGAACAAGATCGGCTTCTTTTTTCAAATCAACCCTTTACTATGCTTCACTTTAAGTGCGCAGAGCTCTGTCTACCTTTTTTATTTGGTCTGAGATTACCTTATTGAAAAGTAAATAACACGGTAAATATCGATAAATTTCTCCAAGACATAATAACCTAAATAAGTAATGAGTTTGTTCATAATGTGGAAACATCCAAGGGACCTGATATCATACATCTGGTCAGTGACCCCAAAATAATTGGCCAAACCCAAGGGTATGGTAATCAAGACGAGGGTCCTTGGTGAATTCAAAACAGGTAAATAATATATCAACCAACTAGCTAAAATGCCCACTTGAATCCTTATTCGAGATTGATTTTAATTAAGTCTTGTTAATATTAATTTCAGCTTGGCATGTTGGGCGCTGGATTAATTAAATTACGTTGAACAATCAAAGTCAGTGGCAGAGTGTTACGTGTTTTAGTTTTAGAATACTGACGCGCGGTTTTTTGATGGAGCAGTTGCAATCAGTGTGAACGAAATGTTGAAAATAGCAATTATTTGATTTATAAAGTGAACCATTTGCAGTTTGAAACTAAGATTGCAATCATGATTGAATACAAAATAACAATACAATTAAATTCAGCTTTTGATATTTAAATTAAAATAGATGCATTACTTTTTACAGAATTTATAAATACCAAAAAACCGGTAAAGTGCGAGTCGGACTCGCGCACCGAGGGTTCCGAACAATATTTTTAGTTTTTTTTAATTATTTTATTCTGTTTTTAGTAAAGCGGCAACAGAAATACATCATCTGTAAAAATTTAAACAGTCTAGCTATCACGGTTCATGTGATACAGCCCTAAAAATGTAGGCTCCTCTACAAAATTCTATGGTAAAAACAGAATAAAATTATGGTTAGTGCATGAAATAGCTAAAACCGTAGCATCAGTACGTTATCACCCTTAGACTTAGTCAAACAGTAAGCTGGAGTCCATTAATACAGTGCGTGTGCGTTTGATTGGCGTGACGCCATCAAAGAGCTACTTAAGCTTCATATCAAATGCTGTCGTTTTGATAGACGTTGGATATTCAATTGAATTTAAATTCTAAGCTGAAGGGCAGAGAACTTAAAATTATATGTGAAGCCATTTCACTTTAGCTGATAAAATTTACTCGGTGATAAATTCGTTTAACAATTTAATAAACTTGAAGGTTTTAAACTTATGTTTTAGCTTGGATGTTAAATGGTTATTGGCTGGAATTTAATAAATGAAATATTAAAAATATTTCCAAATTGCATGTCAGGTCTGCTTAAACTTATTTTAAAATTAAATTTAAATCACTGCATGTTTAAATGAGCAGCCTCTAGAGCTATTACGTAACTTGTTTCAATGAGTTAAATATTGAAAACAGCCTCTAAATCAATAGAAACATTACAATGTGAATATTGGTTCCATTCGCAATTTAAGTACGTTTTGTATATGCATGCATCTATATTCAAAAACATGTTTTAATAAACCGTTTTCACGGTTGAAACTGATTGAAACAAGTTTGCTGACTGCTTGTGGGGGCTGGTCTGCTTGAGTTTGTTAGTTTACAAAATCACTCCTAACTAAATTCAATTTCTTTATTCCTTTTTTGCCGCCATAATGTATAAATAATAATATAAATATATGTGTATATATTATCAGTAAGACTATATAAATAATTATAAAATGTAATAGGTCTAAGTAGGTTTTTTTTAAAAGAGTAATTGCTGAGTTTCTTGCCGGCTCTTCTCAGCAAAAGCAACCTTTCGAACCGAGCGTTAGAATTTAACATGAATCAAATTGACGATTAAAAATACTTATAATAAGTTTACTTAATAAAGATATATTTGAGTTTGAGTTTTATGTAATAGCCCTACTGTATTCTGTTACTAAAATTAGCTGTCGGTTTACATACACTATAGTAAAGTTTCACTTATTCATGAAACGTCGCCTATCTTTGCTTGATGTTGTTTGCCAGTGAATGCCTTTCACTTGAGTCGCACACTTAAAACAGGAAGTGAGCCCGAGAGTCCCTTACGACCGATTTGAGTGCGTTTCAAGCACTCGTTGTCCCATTCAATCTACATTTATTACTTTTACGTGCCCTTATTTTAACTTTGCACTGTTGTCTTTTAAGGTGATGCTTGTTTTAAACGATAAATGTCTTGAGAGTGCTGCTGATTTGAAGATTAGCTTTATTGCAAACCAAAAATGTTGGTTTGGATTTTTGAAATGCAAAAGTTATACAGAATAGCAATTTAATTAAAAATGAAAGGAGTTTTGATATATTTCTATGGAGACTGTATAGCCGATACTTTAAAATTCTAAATAAAATATAATAAAATATTACTAAAGTATAAATACAAAATTATAAAATGTCACGTTTTTAAAATATTTACACTTTAATTGAGAAAAATCTTAATTAATAAAAGAGCTTGTTTTCGTTCGTCTTAATGTTTTTGGACACAGATATGGCTCATCATTATAACTTTTTTTTTTAACATTCATCATATTTGATTATTATGGAAACGAAACAATTTAGGATATTTTGCAGCATTAGATGTTATTTAAAACGTTGATAATGTCTAAGAGGTACGATTGCCTTTTGACGATGAAGATAAAATAGATAAAATAAGCTACCCGCAAAGTTGAGTATTGACAAGGAGAGGCCTTAAGGCCTTGAAATCAGGGCCTTATCCGATAATCTCGATAGCCAGGCCGTTGATGAGATTCCCGTTTGATGGAGATAAATTATGGGAGTTTGATTAAAATTAAATGAGAAGCGAAATAAGGCCAGCGTTATTTATAGGAAGGAGGGCAATAGATGCTTTAGAAATAAAGGTTTATGAATGCATTCTGGAAATTTTAAAATTAATTGGCGTTTTGGATACCTTATAGGTTCGTTATGTCCCTTAGTCCGTTTGTCCGTCGGTATGTCACAGCGAAATTTATTAGTAAACTATAAGGTTATATCACTCAATTTCATGTTATATTATTATAATATATAAATAATTGTAACCATTACAAAGTCACGACCAAAAATTTATGAAAAGCGGCTACAGCTAAAACTGTAGTCTTGAAATATCGAATTTTCTTACTATTCATATAAAGTAAAGTAATTTAATCCTACTTACCGTCTCCTTAGCGTTGTTTATCCTATGTCCATTCTTCCACCAGGTGATCGATGCCGGTGGTCGAGAGCCTGAGCTTTGACATAGAAGGTCATATCTCCTGCTTGCTGACAATGGCTGATTTGAACCGAGGATATGGACTGTTAGTGGTGGAACTGCAGGAAAGAGTTATCAAAATAAGGCTTTAGTAAATAGGTATCCCACCAAAAACATAAATGTAAAAAAGAAGAGCCAAGTTCAATACAAAAATTATTCCTTGCTGTGGGCTTCGCCGCAAAAAGAATGGAGATCTGAGATTGAGTGCCAAGTTCTATGCAAAATCCAAATATGTAGTCTAAGGGCTGACTTGGCTGGTTTTCCCATACGAAATATTATTAAGTACCTACTTTTACACAGTCATGGAAGAGCCTTATGTTCGATGGGTAGTTTCTACCAGCAAGCCAAATTTTCGGTATAATAAAATAAGAACCGAAAGGTAACAGGTTTAGAACATGCGAAGGCTATATAATTCGTATGGGAAAACCAGCCAAGTCAGCCCTTAGACTACATATTTGGATTTTGCAAAGAACTTGGCACTCAATCTCAGATCTCCATTCTTTTTGCGGCGAAGCCCACAGCAGAGAATATTTTTTCTATTGAACTTGGCTCTCCTTTTTTACATTTATGTTTTTGGTGGGATATCATTACTTTTTGTAGGTAAATACATATCATCGTAACGCCGTGGGTACTTTTAAAAGGATCCTTAAGAAAACTTAGCAATTTCGCAGCATAAATCGCAACCTTATAGGTCAGATATCGAGAGACAACCGGACAGCAAGACGGCGCTCGCGCTTATGAGCGCGGCTGCCGCTCGCTCGGCCACGTTCACGTCAACGGTTCGATTCGGTTGTCACAGCGCCCCACCCACCTTGCCCGCGCCTATCCGGCGTCACTCGGCGCGCGCGCGTCGTGTATATACCAAAAATCTAAATGCCTATTATTTTATCATTATTTATGAGTAGGTAATGATTTTACACTATTGATGTGCGCTAAATATAAAAATAATAATTAATCCCAGTTAATAACGTAGGTACCCTAAGTAATATTAGGTATTTATGTTAAGCGTTCATAATAGAATCTAATTATTTAAAAATTGCCAGTTTTTTATTTATTCCTTTGTATTCATCTAATTACCTATCTGCATACCAAATTTTAACTCTCTAGGTCATCTGGAACTGGGTTAGAGTTTTGGTCTATAGGTCAGTCAATGATAAAAATGAGGAATTTTGGACATTAATATCTAAATAACCGTTTGAGATAAGCTTATGAAATTTAGAACACATATGTATCTCGCAAGTCTCAATATATGAGCCAAATTTGATACGTTTATGTAAAATAGTTTTTGATTTATGAGGGGGTCAAAAGTGGCTCCAAATGGTTCGTGTAATATTACACACGGTGCGGCTCGCCAGTTCTGTTTCTTGTACTCGGCTTGACACGCTCCCGCGTGTCTAGATTTTGATAAGAATGCAAATTTTAATGCTCGTCAGAACTCAAGTAGTGAGTTGACAATCAAACGTAAAATTAACCATAATTTAATTAAAACTTTGGTAAATACCATTATCTGGACAACAAAAAAACAAACATCAGTAAACAGGTGCCGTTTGTAGGAATTGGTCTGCTTGAGCCACCTATTTACTCATAATTTAAGTAAAAAAAATATTTTTGAATTTATTGCTGGCCTTTCTCACAAGCAACATTCCAAACTGAAAGTATGAGTCAGACTATTCATAAATACTTGTGAAGGTCTATTTTAATAAAATAAAAAAAAACAACTTACAGTTCATATCTAAGGTTAGAGTTGTTTCTATAGGGTGCGCCCGCGCATGGTTCGATGCGCGACACGTTAGCGCGGCGCGGACGTCAGCACGCGTCAGTGGCCCGACCCTCAGAACTCCTCGGACTGCATTATTGGATAGGGGAGTCGCTGGTGTGTCCGTTTCTACTTCATCTCTGAACCACTTCACCCAGGGCCTAGGGCGACCTAAACAAAATAATATTATAATCGATTTTAAGATAGAATTACTCGAACATTTGGGTGGTCTTTTAATCTAGTAGCATTCGAAGGCTCCGACGATATATTTTGGCTAGTAAAATTTTGTTGCCTTTGTACATAAAACTTAAAAAAAATAACTAGTATTACCTAACACAATTTAAGACAGTTTTGAGAGAACTTTTGCTTGGGATTGTTTATCTTTAGTTATTAGATAGATATTATAACCGATTTTAAAATTAGAATTACTGCTGTTAGCAGCTAATTAGTTGCACGAGTAGCAGCAAAAGTGATCTTTGGACATTTCATTTTGAACTAAGCAAACAAAATTATTAAAGATGAAATTAATAAAAAGATAATCGTGTGAAGGTGGCAATAACAATACGCATTGATATTGCAATCAATCAAGGCTTCACAGAAATTTATGATTACATTGATTATTTCCAATCAGCTTCCGAATTAATTAAAATTTGACTCTTTGTTACAAATTTTAATATTCTTCCATAAAATAATATTTCACACCTTTCCACCCACTTCACAGGTAATACCACTTTCGTATCCTAATAAATTCTTCCTGTACAAAATTAATTAGTAACCTCCTCACGATGTATAGCTCCCTGGTTGATTATATGAATTTAAAACAGGTATAGTGAAGTTTTTGTATAATAAAATTGTTGATAATATTAGAAGCGCAGAAGAAGATTATTTTTATGCGTTAGTGATGGCTGATCCCAAAGTTGTAGATTCGAATCCCTTAAGCTTAAGCTGACATCGTGAGAATACCATAGCATAGTAGGGTACTTTACTGTTGACATAATCTGTCCCCAAGCATCTATGTGCATTGACAGCTGTATTTTATATCGAGTTCTCTTTTACGCTTTGTTTGTTTATGGTCCGCCACACAATTACTTACCATAGATAATGAATTTCTTCGTCTTTTTCATGTTTAAAAGTGTAGTTAGGAAATTATGCTTGACGGGCCGGTTGGCGTGGTTGGTTAACACACTACCTATCACGCCGCAGGTCGTGGGTTCGATCCTTATTCAGGACAGACATTTGTGTGCATGAATATATCTGTTTGTTCTGAGTCTGGGTGTAATTATCTATTCAAGTATGTATTTATAACAAAAAAAGTTGTATATGTATTATATCAGTCATCTGGTTTCCATATTAAAAGCCCTGCTTAGTTTGGGATCAGATAGCCGTGTGTGAAAAATGTCCCAGGATATTTATTAATTAAAACACCTTAGCGTCACTTTATTGCTATCAGTATCAATTACGATAAACTATTTGCATTATAAAAGCTAATTTTTTTAATGAATGCATGATTGATTAACTGTTTTTGTAAATTGGCTGCTCCAAATTGCTAGTTGTCGGTATTTAGTAAAGGTCTTACCTCCAGAAACGTCACATTTCAGCGTGAAAGTGTCTCCTTCAACGTAGGGTCCAACTATTGCTTGCTTCACATCTCCCTTGTCATCGATGATCACCATTTTGTTTGGTGGAACTGATAATAAACATAATCACATGATTTCAATAAATTCTAATAGCTTATATGGCTCTGTAGTAGTGACGTCGGATACCGTGGCGAAGGCCGTGGATTCGGATCCTACAATGAGTGTGGGTTTTGAAACATTCCCTCGGAACCCTTTCCGAGGGAATGTTTGAGGGTTGAATCTGCCTAGATGGAACCGCGAGGGAAAGATAGTCTAGGATAAAGATTAACATCGTTGTCTATCAAAATGTATGAAAATGGTTTTTAGATCAAACATTGATTTTTTAAACGCTCAACTGAATTTATGTCCCTTGAGTCAGTTATTCAGAAGGAGTCTTTCATGTGAATAGATTTATTAATATATTACTTGGGATTGAGTAATTGCTGAGTTTATGGGTGTTTTCAGTAAAAACAACTTACAGAACAGTGCGTTGCAGTCAGTTTATTCCTATTTGGATGTAATTTAATTATAGAACAAAAAATTTAATCGCGGCATGTTTAATGATAATAATATAATAATAATTCCTATCTCACGGAAAACCGACCAGCTTTATTTGGTTCGTTCCAGAAATAAACAAATTCAAAAATATATTCTCAATCAAGATTCAAATTAATTTGGTTTGATGAAACGTCTTTTGGATGTTTAGCATGAAGATTAATTAATATTTACCGTTATATGATAATCCAAACAAATATAATTCTAGCTAATTTTAATTAGAATGATTTTAAGTTTTTATAATTTAGTAACATAACGTTTTATGTAACTAGTTTAGGACAAACTACATACAGCCAACTTTTAACTATTATTTAAACCGTGTTTCTATAATTTTTTTGAGAAAATAAATTTAAGTTCATGTGTAATAAAAAAATACTGGGGCTCCAGCATCATTATGTAAATAATGGAATCAATGATTGGCAGAAAAAATATTTTGACAATTTTTTTAGGGATCCGTACCCAAAGGGTAAAAACGGGACCCTGTTACTAAGAATTCGCTGTCTGTCCGTCCGTTTGTCCGTTCGTCTGTCTGTCATCAGGCTGTATCTCAAGAACAACGATAGCTAGACAGTTGAAATTTTCACAGATGTCGCTATATCATAAAATAAATATTTAAGGGGGGCTCCCATACAACAAATGTTATTATTTTGCCATTTTTACGGAACCCTTTCTGCGCGAGACCGACTCGCACTTGGACGGTTTTTTGAGTTTCAACTTATAACAACACTCAACAACCAATTCATATTAGTGACCTTTTAATCAAGTTTCACTTCATATGGGTCTGTGCTGGATATTACAGCACAGACCCATATGAAGTGAAATTAAAAGAAACAATAAATAAACTAATACTCTATAAACTCGAGAGTATAAAAAGGTATCTTTGGCATTGCCATAAATATTTGCGTGCCAAGTGTACTGGAGTGCTGTGCTGCATTTAAATGTAGTAGCAATAAAAATATGCACGTAAATAAAAAGTAGAAAGGAATTTGTAAAGATCACAGACGCAAAAAATATTACTGGAAGCAATAATTATTAAAATTAACGTTATTAAAATAATAGTGTTAAGTAAACTTTACAGATGATTGATTATGCCTATTCCTTTCTATTTATATAGCTATTTAATAAACAAAGATGTATAAAATTTGATCGGTATTGAATATTTATTTACGTCCACGATCATGGATTTTGAAATATTTTGCAATAAACACATCCTACAAATAGGCACCAAGTACGACCTGATACAAAGATCCAAAGTAAAATATTGTTCCCGTGGCTTGAAGTGTACCACAATAAAGATCATAGCCCATTTAAACGACTCTGCTCCAACACCGCTCCCACCTAACACCGCCCTATACTAAAAGTCAACAACCGAGCAGTCTGATGGCGGTAAGCTCGCTGAAAGCGAGCTGTCTGCCAATATAAACTATATCTAAAGAGCACGACCTGAAGCCCATATTTGAATGATATTTTATTTGTCGGGTGGGAGCGGAGTCGTGTAAGTGAGCTACGACCTTAACGCCGCATGCTCTGTCCGAGAGTCATACACTGTGTGGAGCTCTGAATAATCTTAAGTATTCACTTGCAGAACGCTTAGCACAAACGCTCAAGGTGCACGTTGTAACTTAGGTACCTATGTTTTGTGACGCGGTGGGAAATCTCTCTGAAAATGATGCCTCTTCTATTATTTTTAATCTATGTACAGGTCTCTTTGTGCGTGTCTGATTAATTAAATTTGATGAAGTTCAATTATCTGTTTTAGTTATAACTATGGTTCATTAATTTCTATCCAGAGCACATTTGTGTGCATAGAATATTGTTTGTCCTGAGTTTGAGTGTAGGTACTATTTGTTTGCAAAAACTAAAGTACCTATAGGTATATCAGTTATCTGATTTCCATAGTACAAGCTCTATATAGTTTAAAATTAGATGACCGTGTGTGCAGAATTTTCCATGATATAATTATAGATAAAAAAATGATTATAGTTTATATTATTTAGAGCTGGCTAAAAGGTTAAGATTTTGTATTGAGGACCGAAGAGCTGGCAGTTTCCTCGCACAACGTATCAGCATTGCGATACAGCGAGGAAACGCTGCCAGCATCCGAGGAACCATGCCGAAGGGACCTAACTTTTTTAATTTATTTTAGTTATTAGTTTTAAAATGTATTTATTTAATTATTATTAGTATTTTATCTTTATCTGAAAATTAAATTTGTGTGTACATTTATGTTTTATTAAAATAATTTATTTTTATTTTAACGCATCAGCTTGGCCATCCAAAGAGGAAACGCTGCCTTCTGGGAACCTTGCCGATCGGCAGCAGCGGCAGCCTCGAAGAAGTTTTTTATGTATTGTAATTGTACATTTGCATGTATATTTTGTACATTTGTTGTAAATAAAACTAGTAGTTAAACTACATATTTCATATTTAGAGAAAAATATTGCAAAATATCTTTAATTTATTTACCTACACCAAAACACCATAAATATACATTTTTGGTTTTATAAACGACATTACGTATTTTTATGCCAAAACATGTAGGTAAGTGCTTTTTCAAATGTATCTGTGAGAATCTCTTCCCAAACAGAATATAATATACAAATCCGCTAGTGAAAACACAACCAATAACTATATATATATATACCTACATTTACATGCATTATTGAATACCATAGAGCTCCTTACGGATACCAGCAAGCGCTGTTATATCCAACATTTCAAAGAATCCTTTCTTATAAAGAGATATGGAGCAGAAATCCGTTGGAATTTTTATCATATTTCCGACGGCTCATGTATGTTAAATTGACATCGATGTTATACAAAAACAGATACCTCTCGGTTAACTCGTGAATCATATTAAAAATCTTTCGCAAAAACGTATACTCTTGGTGCATTCCAATATCTGAACTAAAATAGTTGGACGGTTTATTTATTACAATTTATTTTATTTACGGCGATTTACATAGTCGGCTTTTTTGATATTACACAATACTATTTATTACTCATGTATTTAAGGGATAAAAAGTATCACTCACGAATAGCAACTCGCTATTTTGAAAAAAAAAAAATACAATACTGAATCCATTTAATTATCGAACCTGCTCACGCAATTTCACGAGAATCGGTTGAGAAATGCGACCTGTAGAGGAGAACAGCCGGACAGCCGGACAGTTGGACAGATATACGAAAACATTTTTACCCAAGCTGATACGGAGACGCTTCGCTTGCTCAGTCATAAAAAAATACAGAATTCCAGAAATCGCGGCCCGAATTATCAAGTTACTTTTTAAGTAGAATATATGTCGGTATACATCTAAGACCACAATTCACAAAAAAACGTTGTGCCGATTTTGAACGGCTTCATGCGTATCTGTAACATCAATGCTATATTTATAAGCTCCAAGGATATTCAATAGCTTCCGTACTTGCCCCGGTAATCCGCTTTACTGAAAGGATTTCCTACACGTTAATTTTTCGACAGGCAATCTCTTTATGATCCATAATGAAATTTGTAACAGCTCAGCTTTATCTGTTTCAATTTCAACCTTATCAATAAGCGTTATGAAATTATGTTTGGAAATTAAAATGTAAATGTTTTATTTTGTTTACGGACTTATTTTGGGAATACTTTGCTAAAATTTGGTCTTCTACGTTTTGTGAGTTGTTAGAATTGTTTATGCAGTTTGATTTACGTGGACATCGTAATTTTAAATTTGTTTCAGGAACAAAAGGTAATAATTAAGAAAGTCATACTTAACGTCACCAAATTTTTGTTCTATAGGCTAATCGGAATAAATCACTTTTATACCTTTAATTTGAATTAAACGGTTGAAAGACGTGACTGCTCGGGCCAGAACCCGAAGTTAAATTGGCTAGTTATATAATCAAAGCTATCTTGTCTTGCATTCTTATATCTGATAGTTTCAAATATAAATTTAATAGAAAATTGACATAAAATTAAATATACAAAGCCATAGATTTTAACAAATCCTCGACATTTGAATATCTATTCGAAACCTAGGGACTAAGTGAACCGTTTTACCACGTTGCCAGTGCCAGGTTTATGGATTCATCATCGTTTTTTATGGGCGGATCAGTGACTTATGACTTAGAAGACAAATTTAAAAAACTCACCAATAACAGTTAGATTGACTCTTGAATTCCTAGTCTGAGCTTGTTTGAAGTCTACCCGACACCGATATAACCCTTGGTCGGACGCTCTCACTCGATCGACTCCAAGTTCAGCTGGTCTTCTCTCGGGAAGGAAGTATGCTCGTGATGCAAACACACTCTCATCTGACCAGCGTTCTGCTACTCCAAAGTCGCGTTCTCTGGCGTCAACACTGTTAAAAAGATTTTTTTTTAAATGCTATAAGGCTAAAATGTAGCAAAAACTGACAGTTCATTGGTTGAAAATTTAGACGATATCTTTCATGTCAGTGATTGCTTGCTAGAGAGGCTTTTGCTTAGGAATTATTTAGGCGGTAGCGACCAAAAACCGAATAAATGAGTATCAGAAAAGATCAATGATAAATTCATCATCATCTGCCCCCATACTACTGAATCGGTACATTGCACATTCATCTTCGATTTCTCTCTGTAGGCCATCATTTCAGACATCACTCTTTTCTTACACCATCCTCAAGTTACAACAACAGTTTTCTTGAACTTTTTCATGCTTGCTGGATGATTTTATGTTTAGTACTCTCTTTATCGCTTAATAATCATCCATTTTTATAACATGTTTACACCGTAAAAGAAGACTCTTCAAGACACTCTATCACTGCTGCATTTAACTTAGCAATAGGGTAGTGTCCTGGGTCAATAAAAATGAATTCTAATTATTCCGTCGGTGAGATTATCAAAAAATATTGGACACGTATTTTTTGCTTTATCAAATCAATAAAAATATACAAAGTTATAGCGCATCAAAGTATAGGAGTGGGGGCTTGTGACGTCACTTCGTGGTAAAATTTGTACCACGGTGTGACGTCACGCGAAATTTCAACGCACTGTATCCTCGTCATTTTTCGTTTACGGAACAAAATAAAAAATACGCGTCCAATATTTTTTGGTAATCTAACTGACGGACTAAATAGATTTTTTTAGTACACAACCCTATTGTTAGATGCTGTCCCAAATATAAATTGTCCTTTCCATTGAAGTTATGACATTTTAGTTCCAGTACCTAGTGACAATCTAGTTTTAGAAAGCTGTTCGTTTTAGTCTTAGGTTTATTATAGCACTTTGAACATTCTTGATAAAATATTAAAAAAACTATAAATAACTACATTACCTACTACACCTATCTTAGAAGCTACTGTAAATATCCTATGAAAAGTTAAGTAAGTTACCTAATTCAGTCAAGCAACAGTCTTATAAAAGGAAATCAAATGAACTGATTAAACTTGAGCACTTGTTGAGTTTCAAGTC
The DNA here is from genome assembly GCA_951361185.1 of Ochropacha duplaris. Taxonomy (NCBI): domain Eukaryota; kingdom Metazoa; phylum Arthropoda; class Insecta; order Lepidoptera; family Drepanidae; genus Ochropacha; species Ochropacha duplaris. The sequence continues at coordinate 2,064,650 of OX592707.1, read as the reverse complement.
GTGTCTTGTTGAAAACGATCAAGACTTGTTGAAACTTGTTGAGAAGGTGATGATTGGTGCAAGAGATCAAAAGTATAAAGAAATTTTATTTTCTATAAAAAAAACTACTTTTAAATTCAAAACGGTGAGTGCCTCTAATTGTAAATATTAAATTTAATATATCAAATTAAAGTTAAAAATTTGTTTGTCCCTCTTTCATACCGTTGACATAGATTATTTTTTAGAAAAACAAACATTACCCTACATTTTAACCCGAAAACATTGGTAAAACCAAGTGAAAAATACCCCACGGCAAGAATATTTTAAATCGAAGGAATCGCAACATTAATTAAAAATGGCGACAGTCTTTAAGCTTAAGGCTTACACCAGACGTCCAATGCGCCGCAGTCAGTGAAGTGGTGTTTATGAAATTTTCTCAATAAACAGAGACTCAAGCAGCTATTCAGTTTCCGTATTGGAGTTACAAGAGTGTTCTATTTTCTTCGAGTTGAAAACATTTTACTGCGCTTAAATTCTAATATTTCTTTTAAACTCCATCGGGTTTATAATTTTCTTATCCATTGTATTTATTCATTTTCTTCTCCATTGTTAAATCAATCCATTATTCTATTACGATTAAGAAAGAAGGATAAATAAAGAATCCTATTTTTGCCTGAATCATTGGTTTGGATAACGAATATAGAGCTAACCTCTTTTTTCTGTTACTGCATCTTTTATGAGTCTCAACATACCTGTAAATAGGCGTGCCAAGGTCTTCTTTATACCACAGTACTAGAAGTACAGCATCGTCTTCGTCCTGGGTGGCGATGTCACACGGCAGGTATACTGGCTCACCAGCCACTGCCACCACATGTGTCATCGGTACTGAAACAAAAGAATTACGTTTTTGGGTTTGTTTTGCATTCCTTTTTCAAACTATTTTGACGTGGTATCTGTGAATATATTTCAATAAAAGTTACAGCCCAAAATTTAATACACTGAACTTTTTTTTATTTTTCAGACTGCCCCAAAATATAAAGCGTACTACTAACTGTGAACTTTATAAGCTCTAGAACTACGTATAAAAGCCATCCAGTTCAATTTCGCAGTGTCCCGAATACTCTGACCACTTTATCTACACCAGTAACCGAATTCCCAAACTGGTTCTAGTTAATATAAACAATGCGTATTGCTTTCAATTTCCTTATATCTTCGTGTGTTTTTACGCTGGCTCCACGCTGAATATTCCAGGGAATACGTCTCTGTTATTGTTCCCCGCTTATTTAGATTTCGATACTAGTGTGTGGATTTGAATTTAAATGTCCTCGAATTGTATTCATATTTTGTCTGTAAATTTGTTGGGGAATGTTGTTTTCTACAGGTCTTTGACGCAGTTGAAAGTTTGGCCACTAATTGTCAAAATTTTACTGTAATTTTTTATAGAAATTACTTATACATTTATAATATTAGTATTAGTAAGAAGAAGAGTTATGAAGTTTTTAAAATTCTGTCGTTTGAAAATTAACTTATTTCAATTTACTAGGTGTATCTCTTTCGAACACAATACATAAGATAGGGATAGAAGATGTTTTAGTCCATTTACTTGTTTTCTAAGTAAATATAGACGATCAATAGTGAGGGTGACTATTTTCCCGGCATTGACTGATTAGACAGGATTATCATTTATCATTTTTTTATGTTTTTTGTTGGACAGTGACATAGTGTTGTATAAATGAAGATCTAACAAACTAATGTGAAGAATGCAGTTTGGGCAGAGGTTTCACCCTACTATTGTTAACTTCAGCTGCCGGAGTTAGAATGCCGAGCTACGGCTCTGCTATCCATTCGCTAAAACGCTCCCCCTTCCATCGCCATCTTTCCTTCTTTTTTCATCACTACTTTATGGAATACTTTTAATGACGGTGTTGCCATTTTTGAAATTGATACTTTTATTTAATTTTATCAATAAATTATTATTTTAAGATAAAGTAGCTCTAAAATCATACGATAAACAGAAAAATCATGACAATAGTGTTCCAGTTTGTAATCAGCATCAGTCTGGTTATAAGATGTGTAATAGAAACTTAAATTAACATACAGTAAATGTTAGTCTCTTTTAGGATCCTATTTAAAAATAAAATCATTCTTATTTTTCAAATGAAGTTTATTTCCGTTGTAGTTCATGAAAAATAAACTATTACTTGTTTTAACTGCAATTGCACTTCCTAGAGGTGCCATTCCGTTCCTAATACTTTAAAAATAAACTACGAAAGAATTTTATAAAGCACCGTCGGAGTAACACAAATTCAGTGCGCTTTTCCACTGCATTGTCTCAATGCATCCGGACACCGGACACATGGCGAAGGAGCGGCCGGACGTCCGGACGGGCCGGACGCGTCACTTATCCGCTTCGCGTGTACATTCCTCGATTTATTGTGAGAACACCTTAGTATGTTACCCCACCCTTTTTACGTTTTTTTGTGTTAGAGGACAATTTATTTTTGCTATGTATTTGTACTAAATAATAAATCAATAAGTAGGTTATCGATTTATTTTATTGATTATATAAATAACCTGCAGTGAGAACCCCCATTACTCTAGCCAATTCATCAAGCGACCCATATTTTAGTAGTAAAAAAATCTAAGAGATCTAGAAAAAATAAAAGAGCATGCACCAAAAACATTTTATACACGTAAATATTATTTTTTAATTTCAAACAGACATTCTGAGAATCGGACCTGTTGCTGAAATAAAACAATAATCAGTATTTGGCTATTTGTATTTTATCCGGAACACGTGGAATACTCATTGGGGCGAATTTATTGAATATACCGGCAATATGGTTGCCATGGAAACCGGTGCTCGACGGTAGTAGGAAATGCTATTAATTTCCGAGTGTCGTGTCGTGTTGCACGTCTGACGCGTCTGGGTACGACTACACATTCAGTCAGTGTATATTGTACCACACGCACACTCTGTATACGAGTATATTGGGTTAGTTATCTTAAATACTGCGAACGTTTTCAGGGCCATTTTTTGCATCATTGTTTTTCGGTGAAATTCCGACTTGGACCTATTGTATTTCTTTTGTTTTTTATCCTCCTGCTTCTATACACGATGATACCTCAGTGGTAAGTGACGTCGAATACCGCGGCGAAGGTCGTAGGTTCGAATCCTACAATGAGCTTGAGCTTTCGGTGAAGGAAAACATCGTGAGGAAACCATAGCACGGTGGTAGGGTACTTTGTAGTACCCGACTGGCTGGCTACCACCCTCAAGTTGAAAATCTGTCGCCAAGCACCTATCGGTGTGTTCCGACAGCTGCACTTGAGAGCCAGTTCCCATCTAGGCTTTGTGTGCTTACCATCTTCGGCCACATCATCACTTACCATGGTGAGATTATGGTCAAACACAAGCCTATCCAGAATAAAAAAAAAATACACATATTGTTTATTCGCTTTAGGGATAAGGTTGTGTGTTTTATCTATTTAGTTTTGCTGTGTTTATTTGAACTCGTATCTTATACTAGCTATTCCTCACGGTGTCACCCGCGTTTCCGTGGGATCTTATCTTTTTCCGGCATATAATGTATCCTATCTCTTATTTTAGGATATAATCTATATGTGTACCAAGTTTCATCAAGATCGGTTGAGTAGTTTCGGAGTTCATCGCGGTCCATCATATTAAGATTAGACTTTGAATTTACTGTTGTAAATTACAACTATCTGGCCCATCCTGTAGAAAAAATTGAATAAGTAAAAGTTTTTCCAAAATTTTTTGGGCTCATGAAAATTTTTAAAAATGAGCCAAATTGATCGAGCTCTCAAGAGATGCACTTATTAAATGCAAAAAAAATTCGTGTCACTGTTGATATTTTGATAAAACTTGCCGCACAGGTCATAAATCTGGAATAAACCATAGGACATTCTATCCCGGGAAAAGATAAGTTCCCTCGGGAACGTGGATGAAACCGCGGGGTTATCTAGTAGACAAATAAATAAGTGCATTACTATCATGTCAAATCCCAAATTATAACGTACAGATGCGACACTACCTGCTTGTGTCATTCGCGCCAAAATTCTGCCATGGAACCCTATAATCTTGTTTATACTCAAACCTTTCGTGTGCGACCATGTCGAATAAATCCCATTTCACCACTCTGACGTCAACGTTCTCTGAAAACGGCAAAATTTGACTATTCAGTTTAGAGTAGGTACATAAATGGGAATCGAGTTAAGCTTCTCTAATTTGGCTTTGATGTTTAAACATGGCCCCGTGTTGATGTTAGTCGGATTACGTGTATCAATTGAAATAACAAGTTAAATAGTAAAACTGCAACCTATTTCAAACTATAAGTATTAGTAGGAATGATAGGATGATATTTTTTATCCCGGGAAAAGATAAAATTCCTGAGGAGCGCAGGTAAAACAGATAGTTAAAATCTATGTAGGTACTAAAAAAACCGGCCAAGTGCGAGTCGGACTCGCGCACGAAGGGTTCCGTAAAAAAGGCAAAAAAATCACGTTTGCTGTATGGGAGCCCCCCTTAAATATTTATTTTATTTTGTTTTTAGTATTTGTTGTTATAGCGGCAACAGAAATACATAATTTGTGAAAATTTCAACTGTCTAGCTATCGCGGTTCTTGAGATACAGCCTGGTAACAGACAGACGGACGGACAGACAGCGAAGTCTTAGTAATAGGGTCCCGTTTTTAGCCTTTGGGTACGGAACCCTAAAAAGAGTAAAGGAAAATAACCGTAACTAAATAATATAAATGCATTATGTAAATAGAGCTATCAACACACCTTATCCAATCTTTTTGTCATCTGACTAAATTGCTCAAAAACGTTATTACTCCCAAACTGCAAGCTCAAACTGGCAAAAAGCTTAATAAAGTACCAATATCGCGAAAGGAAATGGTGGCACTCCTATTCAAATAGCGTTACAAACAAAATGAAGTCTTCCATTATTAGAGTAGGGGTTATTTTTGGATGATACTTGCAGAATTTTCAGCTCTATTCGAAAACGTTAGTGGGACATCATTTGAATAATTAAAAAAGCGGATTTATCTATTTATTCAGTTGCGTCCCGCTCGTTCTAGACTTGCAATTGTGCCAATTCCACAAATGTCTGAGGACGCTCGAAAGATCTGGCTGCAGCGACTGTAGCGCTGAATTATTATTTTTTTGCCTCAAGCGCTCGACGTGCCCTCGATTAATGAAAAGTATCAAAATTTATAATTTATGCTCATGCATCATAATGTTATGATTACCTTTCCAGTTTCAAGAATAATTGACACTTTTTTACGTCGAAAGTCTGATTATTACCAGGCAGGCGGGTCACCTAATGGTAAGTGACTTTCATAGCCTATTTATTATTGGACATCACATCCCTACGGTCTCGCTAATAGCATAAAAGGCCGGCGCGCACCGGGCACTTGCCCTACTTTGCTGCCAGCCAGCGCCGAGACAACATCGTTTCCACATCACTGTTATTCTGTCTGATATTTTTCTACCCACTTTGAAAAATTCATTTGAATTTGATTCCTTTTGATAACATATTAAAATTACCTATTGTTAATTTTTCAAGTGAACTATAGTCAAATACATAAAACTTTAGAAATACTAGAAGGATTGCAAAAAAAGTTTGCCATCCTTTTACAATGGTTAAAAGACAACTGACTCTCAAGTGCAAATGTTTGAACAAACCGATAGGTGCTTGGCAACATAACATCAAAGTTCATTGAACAATTTAACCTCACGACCATCGCCACATTCCAGAGACAAATCATGTCCAGAGACAAATCATCGCGAAAACTTTTGAATTTCTGTTGAATTTCGCATGCGAATTTCGCCCAAAACGACCTAATTCCGCTGGAACCACATTTCACCAGAGCACGCATCCAACATCTAGTGAGATAAGTATTAAGTATCTCGTTTATCTAACAGCCAGTGTCCGCGGAATATAAAACGGGTGCACGTACCACAAACATTGGTCTACACAAACACATCTGTTTGAGCACGTTGGACAAACAATTTGCGAGGTACTTGGTTTTGTTTCATTTGGGCTTTCATGTTGACCAATTGGTCGACTTAAGGCTGTAAATTATGGCAAGATTACAAATTTTGGTATGCATTTTTTTACCACTGCCTGTATAAGACAGATTTAGTTCGCACTAGATAGATGGCGCCACAATAATCTACATCGCGCTAATGAAGTTCTCCAAGCAATCTGCATATACTCGTATACAAATTTCCAACATAATATAGTTGGACCACCGGTCCCCAGACACAATGACCTATCCTGACGGAAGATCTTCCCTTTTCAAAGAAAGAGTCTAACACTTTGCTCCTCACTAGCTAACTTTCAGCTTTCGACACTATGGTTATCAGTTTCACTCGCGCATGGTAGACCCTAAATTGTTATAAAACGATGTAAGTATGTTTAAATATCATCAACAAATGTTTTGTATCCAAGCCACTATTTTGCGTAAGTCAATGTTTCTTAAGGATTGACATCGTTAAATCAAATATTAATACTTGCAGGGTATTTCTAAGATGTCAATAGAAATGAAAACAAAATACGACAGAAGACAAGCCTTTCAATTTACACAACATTGTGACGTGATATACTTATTATCAAAATCTCTGACTTGAAATAAAATGTAACAGAGGATTCCCTAAATCATCCTCGCAACTTGTGACGTCACAAAGGCAATAACGTAACGTCACTCCCCGCCCTTAATCCAGGCAATCCTTGCCCTCATCTAGATGAAACAAGCATTACTCACAGTCGTGGCGCTTTTATATCTCACGCATGAGTAAATTGGGGCTCTAAAGTGGGCCGCTGGAATGACAGCAGTTTCTTGTTAAGTTTTAGTATATGTAGGTACATAAAAAGTATTAAAATTATAACCACCTGGCTCGCAAATGGGACGGGCGTCCCAGATCTATCAATAAATAGAGTTCATCGCGATTCATGTTATTAAATAGCTTATTAAAATTAACTCATTACTTACAAGTATTTTTAATTGTCACATAAGTAATATTTGATTTATGAAATCTAACGCACGCATTATAATAAACAACTACATTTCATCAAAAGTATATTCAAAACTGTACGAGTAGAATTTATTATCGAATAAAAAATTTGACCTACCCGCTATCGCTACAGCTCCAGTTCCTCGTATATTTCATGGCCACATACAGGGCAAGGCTCAAGACAAACGGAGATTTCCCAAAGGAGCCCACGACAGTACAAGGTCATGTCGTGCTGTTTTTGTTTGAGATGCTATCAAGTGGCTTTGTAATGCGGCACAAAAAATAACTGCTCTCAGCTAGGGAAGAACATTTTTTAACTCTAACTCACTCCGCTTAGGGTTGAGATTACCAGCGTTTAATCTTTTATATTGATGTAGATAAAAATATTCTTACAGCTAAAAAAATGTTGTTAAATCTTTTCGTGTTTTTGTCTATTGTTACCTACATAAAAGCTAATGTGTAGTATGGTTAATCCAAAATCCTGCTCTACTTCATTGAACTTCTATGAAACTATCCACTAAAATATTAATACGATTAAGCTGCCCTGTATTGGTTTCTAAAAAACATGCGTGCGGGTGGCACGTCCTACATAAAAAAATACTAACTCAATCCAATTTGAGGTTTTTGGAGACCAGCCCAGTTCTTTCGCTCGTAAAAAAATACGGGCTGCGTTACATAATTTAATACTCTTGCGGTAAAAAATCGGTCCTGTATGGAAACGCACTTAAATGTATCAACAAACTTCGTCTAGTTACGATATAGGTACATGTAGCTGTTCCAGAAATGTATAAAAATATATTGGTACAGCTTTAATTTTAACAGGCCTTTTGATCTGTTGATGGTTTGGATTGTTATTATAGATGCAATAATCTGTATTTTAATATTTTAATCATAATGTTACTAATAGAAGATGATAAGTTAGTATGTAATGTGGATTTCTCTTAAGGATTACAGTAACCATTTTTATCTTTTACATAATACCTACTACGTACTACTAATTATGTGTTATTTACGAAACTATTTTAAACAATACAGTATTAATCCTTATCTAATTAAATATATTAGATACGTTGTGCATTTCATTTAGATCAAAATTGCCATGTACAGCATCCCATTAAAATTTATATCTTAGAAAATATCACAAAAAAACACTCGCAGCAATACGAATGACGCCCACGTGATATAAACATCTGTACAAAGCCGGGGCGGTTTGCTAGTGTTATTAATCATATAATAAATTGTTATATTTCAAGGCGATGATAGCTTAGTGGTAGTGACTTCGGATACCGCGGCGAAGGTCTTGGGTTCAAACTACAATGAGCTTGAACATTCGCTGAAGGAAAACATCGTGAGGAAACCACAGCACGGTGGTAGGGTACTTTGTAGTACCCGACTGACTGGCTACGGTAAGTGATGATGTGGCCGAAGATGGTAAGCACACAAAGCCTAGATGGGAACTGGCTCTCAAGTGCAGCTGTCGGAACACACCGATAGGTGTTTGGCGACAGATTTTCAACTTCAGGGTGGTAGCCAGCCAGTCGGGTTCTACAAAGTACCCTACCACCGTGCTATGGTTTCCTCACGATGTTTTCCTTCACCGAAAGCTCAAGCTCATTGTAGGATTCGAACCCACGACCTTCGTCGCGGTATTCGACGTCACTTACCACTGAGCTATCATCGCCTGGTTTGTATAGAGGCTGTGCTTTTTCATTTTAGTCATTAATGAGGTTGATGTATCTGGTACATGTGTTAAACGCGAATTAAAAAGAAATATGAAAATTTGTTAGAAATAATAATCACTATGACTATTATCCTTATATAGAATAATATTCTAAGAATACGTTTTAGATAAAGCTTATAAACTAAAACATTAAAACCAAGTTGCTTATTTCCAATCCAAAATTGCGATCCAATTAATTAATATTTATTATCCCAGTCATTTGAACTTTTGTACCTATAATATGGAAACATTACAGGTAGGTAGTTATGGAAACATATTACAGTTACATACAATAAATCTTGTAACATCTGGGATACTCTGAATAGGATCAGACAAGCTTGTAAGGGATCTTAATGGTATTAGGAATGTATTACATGTGAAGGTATATGCTATAATATACCTACATTACGTATATTACAGTGTGGATTTATTGAAAACTAGTTTTCCACCCTGTAGTTTCATTAATTTCCCGAGGGATGCTTAGGATCTTTTACCGAGAGTTTAGCCGTTTTTGGGTGATTCAGCAACAAAAATTCAAACATACAAAACACATACCTACGTCAAACTTTCATATTTGTAGATAAATATAAGGCGATGATAGCTCAGTGGTAGTGGTGTCGCATTCCGCGGCGAAGGTCGTGGGTTCGAATCCTACAATGAGCTTGAGGTTTCGGTGAAGGAAAACATCGTGAGGAAACCATAGCACGGTGGTAGGGTACTTTGTAGTACTCGACTGGCTGGCTACCACCCTCAAGTTGAAAATCTGTCGCCAAGCACCTGTTGGTGTGTTCCAGCAATTGCACTTGAGAGCCAGTTCGCCTTAATAAGGTGTACAACACATTAGCAATCCCCTGGTATTGCCAATGTCTATAGGCGACGGTTGTCACTTACCATCAGGTGACCCCGCCTGCCTCATTGTCACTTGTGACATAAAAAAAAATGCTCTTTTTACGCCCTTTTTGAAGAACTCCATATCATAGCGCGGAGGGAATACCGTAACCAGAAGGAATGTCCGGCTGAATCGGTCGGTGGGAATGTGAATACACAGCCTATGTATACATAGCATAGACGTAATGTCGGCACTACCGCTGTTTTTCAACGTCTACCCGTGTAAACGGTAAGTAAACACGACGTACAGTACTGATAAATTATGTAAGTACAGCATTCGCGGAGGGTTCACGCAACTTTTGATTGATAGATACAGCTTAACTCACAGTTTAACCTCCCAGTTCAAGTTGGAAGTACGAAATTTGATCTCGTAGAAAAATTAACATTATTATGTTGTAGTTTTCTATACTAATATTATAAAGATTTGTTTGTTTGTTTGCATTGAATAGGCTCCGAAACTACTGGACCGATTTCAAAAATTCTTTCACCGTTGGAAATCTACACTATTCCTGATGAACATAGGCTATATTTTATCCCGGGATAAGATAAGATCCCACGGGAACGCGAGTGAAACCGCGCGGAACAGCTAGTTATAGATATAGATACTATCCATCCCTTGCGGTTTTATCCACCTAAACACACCTTAGGGGTTTCATTTCTTAAAAATCCATTTTTAGTATGTATTTTTTATTTTATTTTTTTATAATGATGACATTTTATTGCCATCGCTCCGTCCCTCTGATTCAGCTATCAGAGCTCTTCTTCATCTTTTTGCTTTAGGTAATAATAATCAATTTGTTTGCCCAAATTAACTATGACAACAAGTGTATCGGGCCACGCCAGAGCAAAGACGGCCTTTACGGCGATCGCCCCGTCAATTTATAAAGATTACAGAGTGGGGGCATCGAATGACGCGCTCGGTGGCGTTAACTGCAGTTTACAAGATTACTTCTATCCACGCTAGATGGCGCAGGCGCCTACATATTTAAAAAATAAGAGTAGGTACATGTAGTATTATCAGTTATCTGGTTTCCATAGCATAAACTCTGCTTAGTTTGGGCTCTGCATATTAAAGTCACTCAGAAACTTAAACATATTTTACACAATTTTACAAAGTCTATACATACAGTTTTAATGTGTGAAAAACTTTCTAATACTTAGCACATTTTGTAAAGCTGTCATATTGAATACACACATTGATACGTTGTGTTATTTTCAACGATAGACACGTAAATGAAATCGAATTATCATCGCCGGCTCCATTAGCGTAAGAGCATGCATGCGTGAACGGTAAAAAGGACTTTATTTGGAAAAATGTATTTGGATACCCAAATACATAATTTCATTGAATTAAATTTTAGTACAAGTATTTAAATGAATGGGTATTTTAAGCTATTTAAATAGTTAAGACAGTGGGTTCGAATCCTACATCGACCTTAAAATTTCGGTGAAGAAAATCTTCATGAGCAAATCATAGTATTTTTTAGGGTTCCGTAGCCAAAGGGTAAAAACGGAAACCCTATTACTAAGACTGCGTCCGTCTGTCTGTCACCAGGCTGTATCTCATGAACCGTGGTAGCTAGACAGTTGAAATTTTCACAGATGATGTTTTTCTATTGGCACTTTAACAACAAATAATAATAAAAAACTCGAAAAATAAATCTAAGTACAAAATTAGTATAAAACCCTCAGTGCGCGAGTCCGACTCGCACTTGACTGGTTTTTTAGAACTCGCCCGGCAGGCTACCACCCTCAAGATGGAAATACAAGAACATGCTAGGCCCTAGCAGCTAGGGTATACTTCATCAAATCCATCATCCTGGATGGAAACGTAAATAAATATCACCATGACAACCGCCCTTTTCAAGTATGTATTTTCATACAAAGATTCCAGGAGATGAATAAAACAAAAGCTTTAGGCTATACATACATAATAGTATTTACTGTAATGGACACGCGTTTCTCAACTACATTAAAAAGACCCTTAGATTTCTTTCATACCGTTTTTTTTCTTTATAGACTCTAAAATTTCTCGACTTTCTATGTTAAGTATCTTTTAATCATTTTGTTTATCAAGAACAAAAGCTGTGCCGAGCCGCTATAATAATAGTCCAGCTAATTTACCAATTAAGTACATGTAATATACAGGCTAATTTACCAATTAAGTATATGTAATATACAGGGTGTTCGGTAAGTAGTACGACAAACTTAAGGGGGGGGGGGGATAGTTGGACGGGTCACCTACCAAATATACAAAAATCACCTTTACTTGTGTCACCATTTTCGAGATATTTAATATCTAAAATAAAAAAATCAATACACAGAAATGTTGAAATATCATGAAAAGTTTATGGCACCATCCTGTATAACTTATCCGAAAGACTTTCTATATTGTAATGAAAATTTGAATAGCAAATACTCAAATTAACATAATAATCACATTTAAGGTGATGACAGCTCATTGGTAGTGAAGTCAAAGATCGCGGAGAAGGACGTGGGTTCAAATTCTACAATGAACTTGAGCTTTCGGTGAAGAAAAACATCGTAAGGAAACTATAACACGGTGGTAGGATACTTTGTAGTACCCGACTGGCTGTCTACCGACCTAGAGTTGAAAATCTGTTGCCAAGCACCTAATGTGGCTTGACAGCTGCCCTTATGAGCCAGTCCTATCCAAGCTTTGTGTGCTTACCATCTTCGGCTACATCATCATTTACCATGGTGAAATTGCGGTCAAACACAAGCTTATCTCAATGTAAAAAAAAAACAAGTGGGCAGTAAGAACCTTCAGGTATTCCTAGATGTTCTCCATCGACATAATAATCTTCAGCACTTTATCTCGTTTCTTATTGTTGTTTTTATCAGAACCGACCTCTCATTGTTCTGAGAAAATCCAATGTCTTGAGTTGGTATTATTCATATTTTAATTAGCACAGAGTGCAAAATAGATTGCTGTTCTTAATTGCAATATTTGAACTGCGCAATTATTTGAGTAACTGATATTATTAGAATTATTATTCAATATATTAATTGCAAAATTGAATACCAAGTCCATATTTTGACATCGTTTACAATCTGGGGGCACGGGAGCGCCCCCGCCAAGACGAGCCAAGCGAAGCGAACCTTTTCTCGAAGCGCTTCGTCGTTTTTAACCCTCATATCTTGGCTCTGGATTATAACAGATAAACAAAATTCTCGGGATATGACGTCTATAGTAGACTTATTAATATAAACTTTCAATTGCATAGATCTTGTTTTTCAGATTTTATTGATATCTAAAATCCTCCAATTTCGTTACAGCCACATATTTTGACAAAGGTGTAGACTTCGTGAAGTTAGGGCTTGTCAAGTTAGGGCGTCTAGAGTTAGAAGCTTGGCTCTACATGAGATCTGATAACTTTTTGACAGTGCGAGCCATATAGTGCTCTCGTCTTGGCAACATTTTACATGAAAATGTTTTTGGTGGGATATGACTTTGCTGTTGTCAGTTAGGAGCATGGGTGAAACCATGACGGGGACTATGTAACCGTACATATATCTGAAGAACTCATTACTTTTCACAAAATGTATTCCACACATAAGGGCCTTTACAAACCACAGCGATATTTGGTTACAATATCTGCCAACGATTACAGTTACGGCTCACTAATGAGTGTGAAGCTTAATCTACCATTAACAATTAATCATGGTGTTCATGTGAATCTAACCATGCGGCGCGATAATATTACTGTAGCAATGGATTACAGACCGAATGCATTGGATTATAGGGTTTCAATTGGCGCATTATTGCAGACGATTGCAGCTCTAAATTAGGTTTCAATTTAATTCATCTGAATTTGATAATATTTAATCCCACCAAAAAAATAAATGTAAAAAAGGAGAGCCAAGTTCAATACAAAGATTAATCTCTGCTATGGGCTTCGCCGCAAAAAGAATGGAGATCTGAGATTGAGTGCCAAATTCTATGCAAAATCCAAATATGTAGTCTAAGGGCTGACTTGGCTGGTTTTCCCGCAGCGCTCCAAATGGTTCGTGTAATATTACACACGGTGCGGCTCGCCAGTTCTGTTTCTTGAACTTGGCTTGACACGCCCCCGCGTGTCTAGATAACGATTGTTTTTTGGAGGAGCAACGTGGGTTAACTCATCGTACCTGAGGACAGCGGCCAACTGGCGATTATTGAAATATCCTCTATCCTATATCATCCACATCACTTGGATAACTTTATTATAGTTTGAGGCCAAAAATTTAAACTGAATTCCAACATAATAATTATGTAAAAGTGCATCGATCATCATTTCACTTTGTTATTCGTAAATATATTTTTAGTTGTAAAATTAAACAATCTTCGGTTCTGATTTGAATTATAAATACATATAGTTTTATTCATCACCTGCCTGTATTTATAAAATAATATAAGTAGGTATGTTTCGGTTATATTTAATTAAGTTACTATAATACATTATACATATGTTATACGGACGTACGACCTTAAACCTTTCAAATATTGCAAACAGATATAATAAGATCTGTTCGACAATATTGATCTCACGTGAACTCATGCAATTTTTTTTCCCGGATCCCACCTCCCCGCGTTACCTAAGGCGCCGTACAGCGGTTCCGGTTAAACTATAGTGCAGTGTAATTTCTATGAGATTTTGTGTCTTACTACTAAAGTTCACTATAATAGTGAGCAGGTGTAGTGCGAGCTATATCTATGTTTTAAGATGTCACTGCACTTATCAACTGCTTTGATAAATCTACATATGTGGCAAGCATCAAGGACCTTGGAAAAATGAACGAACCAGTATTAGTAGCGCTATTTTCTGCCACCAAATCACACCTCTATAAGCAAAATAAAGATATAAAGCGTCAGGGAGCACTATTCAAGCTGCATAACGTCCCAATGCACTTTATCTAAAACCCATAACGTTTCCTTTCAAGTCGCCAAGCAGAATTTGTGCATTGATCCGTAACGTGACCGTTTCGCGTTTCAGTGGCTCATTGGTAAGTAAGTTTTGGACCGCCGCCCAGGATGCTCCATAGATTTTGACGAGCAATACTGTTTGCCAACACGATGTAGCAACTATAAAGTTAATGGTGGATAAAGCAGTTCGTTTTCTATTTTGTACCCAGACGGATATATAGAACTGTTACGATGGGAGAATTGGGAGATTTCAAAATTATGTTCAATATATTCGCTGGCAGTTCAGCTGGCTCGCTAGCTTTACTAAATTTAGGAGGTACTGGTTAAGCCAAAATTCTAAAGCAACTTATAGATATAATATTTTTCATAGATTTAGTAGGTTTGCTAGAATATTCTTCCCACATAGCTATTTGTTCCTAAATCAAATAAAACTGATGGCACTTTGTAAACTTAAAAACTAACTCACTCAGGTCTCAGAAAAAACTACAGTAGGTATGGTCATGCCTACAAATATGGAATACTTTAAATCTTAGTATCGTAAAGAACCAACGTCTATCTGATAAAAACAAACAACCTTCAAAAACAGTAAAGCATCCTATATCAACTCCTTCTCAACGATATAACAAAACCATATAAACTCAAAATATACTTCTTTACGTCCAGAAATGGACACTTAACAAACCGATCTCACAAACTGGTAGAAAGTTACTCCCAAAAAACTGATTATAACTATTCGACCGACCTTTCTCTCTGCCCAAAGCCCCTGTTGGAGCCTAAATTTTTTCTCGATAGGCCCTATCGGGGCACACATCCGAAAGTAACAATTCTGAAGTCGATTTAACTTGGGCCTTTTCCGAACAATCTCCACTTCGCCTCGGGGCGTAAATTTATTTCCCATATCTGAAAAACAAAGCTTTTTCCCT
Organism: Ochropacha duplaris; assembly: GCA_951361185.1. NCBI lineage: Eukaryota > Metazoa > Arthropoda > Insecta > Lepidoptera > Drepanidae > Ochropacha > Ochropacha duplaris. The sequence goes on along the minus strand of OX592707.1, from coordinate 2,049,171 downwards.
CAGCCGGTCCGCGATTGCGAAATTCGCGGGCCAAACGCTCCACCACGCAAACTTTCCGATTATTTTGAATTAAGTGAATCTACGGCATGTTACGCTTTGTGTTTCGTAATTTCTTCCAGCTATTTGTTTATGTCAAGATTCCTTTTTGTGTTGTAAACAGGTTTCTTAATTTATTTCGCTTACGTTATTATTTGGTTAAGAAAAGTTATTCGGATTGTATATTTCTTTCATCCTTATATACATTTTAATATCTTTCAACATACTGTAATTAATTTAGTTATGTTAGTCTTTCTTGAAATAAGAAAGCAATATTATAGTTACTTATCATATTTCTGTTATTTATAGACCTACGGGATGTTTTCTTTTTTTATGATTCTGGATAGGCTTGTGTTTGACTACAATCTCACTATGGTAAGATGATGTGTTCGAAGGTGGTAAGCACACAAGGCCTAGATGGGAACTGGCTCTCAAGTGCAACTGTCGGAACACACCGATAGGTGCTTGGCGACAGATTTTCAACTTGAGGGTGGTAGCCAGCCAGTCGGGTACTACAACGTACCCTATCACCGTGCTATGGTTTTCTCACGATGTTTACCTTCACCGAAAGCTCAAGCTCATTGTAGGATTCGAACCCACGACTTTCGCCGCAGTATCCGACGTCACTTACAACTGAGCTATCATCGCCTCAAAAATTTACTGTTTTTTTATATCAATTTGCGACGCAATTTTTATAAGATAAGTAGGTATAATTTGGTGTAAATAGACTTAACAGTTGTAGCAGGACTATTATTGACTTCCACCAAAATTGACGATTGGTTTCCAAGATTGTTGGCAAACAATTTGTTCACTATGCCAAAGAGGCCGGCGCTTTATTGCCTCCTTGACCCAAAATTGTAATTTGTTTTAATATTTATTATGGCATTTAGCCTCTAACCACTCGATGATCTAGTTACTTTATTTTTTTTTATTAATAACTACAGACAGACACCAAAGATTGGTGACCCAATTTTTTTGCTAACAATTTTAATTGTAAAATAGAATGCTGGAGGAGAATTATTCTAATAATTAGAATATGAGAATGGATAAATGGAATTAAATTAAAGTAATAAGTAAAAATATTCAAGTAATTAGGCGATGATAGCTCAGTGGTAGTGACGTCGGATACCGCGGCGAAGGTCGCGAATTCGAATCCTACAATGGGCTTGACCTTTCGGTGAAGGAAAACATCGTGAGGAAACCATAGCACGGTGGTAGGGTACTTTGTAGTACTCCACTAGCTGGCTACCACCCTCAAGTTGAAAATCTATCGCTAAGCACCTGTTGGTGTGTTCCGGCAATTACACTTGAGAGCTAGTTGCCTTTAAGGCATTGTATTGGTATTGTTAATGTCTATAGGCTACGGTAGTCACTTACCAGCAGGTGACCCATCAGCTTCGTTGTCACTTGTGGTACAAAAAAAACAATACTAAAGTAAAAAGTTTTATCAAAAAGCCTAAAGCAAAGATCTTTGTTTTTGTTGACACAGTTATTAAAATCAATACTACTTTTCAGCATATTAGAGTGAAAAATACTCTCCGCCACACAACAAAAGTGATCCATCTAACATCGACCGTATATTGTGATATACCGGACCGTTTCCCGGATTTATTACCGGACGGCCAATCCGGGAACAGCGGTCAACGTCACTTGATCGATGGTATTATGTAAATTTATTGTACAAAGCTCTGCTATTCTATCGGTTTTATGTGTCTGTTTTTGTTTGTTGTGATTTTTGTATGTCCAAAGATGGGTGAGACTTTCCCAAGAGGGCATATTCTTTGCATCTTATCTCCGGATTTTTTGTGTGGGTAAAATTTTTAGCCCATTATTTTATTTTTACATTTAGCTTATGTGTTTGACCGCAATCTCACCATGGTAAGTAATGATGTGGCCGACTGTGGGCAATCGTGGTAAGCACACAAAGCCTAGATTGGAACTGGCTATTGGCAATAGATTTTCAACTTGAGGGTGGTAGCCAGCCAGTCGGGTATAAAATAGTCGGATTTTTTCTATCTCTCTTTATATAAAAGCGAAATAAGTACTCACTGATCAATCACGAAATCTCAGAAAGTATAAATTCAGCAAACTTTAAATATGGCAGTAGATTATAGGGAATAAATACCTATGTAGGTGAAAGGATTTTTTAAAATTCAATCTCTAAAGAGTTCCCTCGGGAAAAGTGAATCAAATTGAAACTCCGAAACTGATATAATTTCCGGCTCATTTTAATCTAAACCATGTTTATGCCTTACTCTAAAACTATTATTCCACCTTTTTGCTACACGCTGTAGATAGAACGTTTCAAATAAACGTGGTAATATTGGTTCGTTTTCCAATTTCCAAAAGCTAGTGTATTTTATATTTCAAATAGGTACTATAAATCATAACATAGGAGTATGACGTCAGTCCATTAGTACTGTGAATGAATTTCCGTTGCGTATCTATCAATATCAAATTGATACTATTTATTTGACGGAGGTTTTTCATTGGAAGTAATATCAATAGTATAGATATTTATAGCTACCTACTTACACAGATTGTACGGTCACCTACCAAATATACAAAAATGGTTTTTGTAAAAGTTTTTTTTTTTATTTAGGATAGGCTTGTGTTTGACCACAATCTCACCATGGTAAGTGATGATGTGGCCGAAGATGGTAAGCACACAAAGCCTAGATGGGAACTGGCTCTCAAGTGCAGCTGTCGGAACACACCGATAGGTGTTTTGGCGACAGATTTTCAACTTGAGGGTGGTAGCCAGCCAGTCGGGTACTACAAAGTACCCTACCACCGTGCTATGGTATCCTCACGATGTTTTCCTTCACCGAAAGCTCAAGCTCATTGTAGGATTCGAACCCACGACCTTCGCCGCGGTATTCGACGTCACTTACCACTGTGACTCGCCCACCTATATCCCCCTTAAGTATGTCGTAGGTACTTACAAAACACCACGTATATCTAGACAATTAAAAAAATCTTCTGATTTACATACAATAGCTTTCACCCCGCGGTTTTAGCCGCGTTCTCCAGATAATTTAATTAAAATATAGCCTATGATTACCACAGATATACATACAATTATACTTTTAATCTGTGCCTATATTTATTTGTTATTTTGGAAAAAAGTACGTACGTACACACTTTTTTCCTTAGTGATATCATATCTATAATAAAGGTTCAGAGGCAAGAGTTTTATATTTCGTATAATAATTGTGTTACCACCGCTGTTATTTTTAATTGCGTCATTTGATAGGTTCATTGTAATTATTTTTATTTTTTATTCATTTATAAGTAAAAAACATCGAGGATGTATTTAAGAAGATTTGTTCCGATTATTTATTGATGTAAGCTAGTGATGATAATACACGTGTAGGTTTTTTGAAACTAAGTTTTTTTACGCGGCTTACATACAGTACAGTTGAACCGGCAGAAATTGTCACGTTAGAAAAAAGCTTTATGTTGTGAACCAAGATCTTAAAAACTTAAAGGAGTTATATTTTATAAAGGTAGGTACGCAATCGTAGCACTCGTAGCTTCGTAGCACTGCATATAGAGTGTCGTAGCGGTGCCTACAGCGCACTTGTGCGTCGCTACGGTGTGTCGTAGCAGCATGTCACAAACACGAAGAGAACTCCTTCTTTGTTCTGGTTGCCTGGTACTTTTCAGTCAATCATTTGACGGTGACTCTACTAAAATTCTGATATCCTGGTAAGAATGTGATTGTGCTTCATATTGTATATACAGTTATAGTCTAGGAACAATAACTAACATGGAAGCCGGGCTAAAATAAAAACCGAGTACTATACAGTTTATTCATTTATGTCAATTAGCATATCGTAATGTGGGAATGAAACAAAACATGGCTGTTTGTTTTTATTATTTTTGAACGTGCCACAAGCAAAATGTCAAATGGTCCTCTTTGGCCCTCTTATGATGCTAACAAATACAAAAGTTCTATCCAAGACGTCAAAATACTTACGTTGGCTATCAACTTAATTTTCTAGTTTTATATTTTGTTGATACGAGTCGGGAGTTTGACGAATTTACTAAGTGAAAAAAGCGAGTTAATTATTAATTTCTGTCTGAGAACGTGGCCAGAAAGTATATACGAGAGGTGTACAGTGCCCTGGACAAGATGTCTTGTGTTGTTGAAGGGTGTAAAGCCCATAGTTCGAGAAAAGAAAATGAGAACGAAACGTTAACATTTCATCGGTGAGTTTAGAGATATATTTTTCAATATTGGAAATAAAAAAAGTGATAGACGATAAATAAAAATAGTACTTTATGCCTATCTACTCAAAAGAATTCACATATTTGCTTTATTTTATGATTTTCCTGAAAAATAAAATTGTCGCAAGTATAGGTTACTAGTGATGTAAAAATGGTTATCGATAATCATTTCAATACTGTTGAAATGAATGAATGATGGTGAAATGAAAATGAAATGGAGTCAGTGCATCAATAGTTTTTCTCATACAAACTTCCACCCCCTTTTCACCCCCTTAAAGGGTGATTTCTAGGATAAATCCCTATCCGAATTTCACCTAAATCGGTTCGGTGGTTTAAGCGTGAAGAGGTAACAGACAGACAGACAGACAGACACACTTTCGTATTTATAATATTTTATAATTATAATATTAATAAGTAAATTAGTATTAGTATGGATTTTAATGATTAATAAAGACATTAAATTAATAATTGTAGTTTCATTTATACTTGTGTCAAATTCTTATCGTCTCTTTCCTACCACACTTGACTGATATTCCGACGCCGAAGTTCCGTCGTGGTAAATCCGTTAGTAAACCACAGCCACACTTGGCAGATTATCCATCGACAGCCAGCGCCTATACTGATAATAAATTATAATAACATGGGAATGTTAAGAAAAGCATAAACTATATAAAAATATATAATAGAAAACTATTCTATCTATAGGTACACATAATAAAAATGTAACGGATCGCTATCTGTACATGGAAGATATATGAGAAAAAATATTATTGGGTCCTTTATCAACGCAATAGCACCCAAAACAATGATTGTTAGAATTTTGTCTGTTTGTGCAAGCTAATCTCAGAAACGGCGTATTCGGATGTGGTTTTCACTAATATATTGTGGTAAGCTTCACTTAACATTTAGTGTTTGTTTCATGTCAATCGGTTCTTAAATAAAAAAGTTATGTCAATTTAAAGAATCACGTCGAACATTTGTTAATCCAAAATAAACCAAAAGATATGCCCAAAGTCACTATTCCACGCGGACGAAGTCGCGGGCACAGCTAGTACTAACTATATTTACTTGTCTGCTTTGATGACTTGTATCGACACGACAATGTCGATGATAAGCCCATCACTAGCCAAAAAATAGCTTGTGACAACCTGCATAATAACGAAACAGAACGGTATTATATGTCTCTTTCCCACGCATTATTAACGTCGAAAGTAAAAAAAGGTAAAGTATATGCATTTCATTTCTTATTTTAGCCCGGCTTCCATGTTAGTTATTGTTCCGAGGTTATAGTACTATATATCATACAGTATACAGATGTCTCCTTTGTCTATTCTTAATTGCAAAAAAAAATTGGTACTTCGTTCCTGACGGGGATTCCCCGACCGCACAATTTTTTTTATAACCGTTATATCTGACTACCATCGCATATAGACATTAGCAATACCAGGGGAACCTTCATTTTGGTATCCGGCGTCTACCACTGAACTATCAAAGTGATATAAGGAGCTGCCAAAACATTAGGTAAGAACTGAGCGATAAGGTTCAATTTACTGGTAGTATATTAAGTCCTTGGCACGCTGACCGGTCATTTAAATTTTATGGCGGCATTCCTTTTTATTGAACTGTCAACTATCATCAATTTAGAGTTTGATCGCTAACAGACATTTATGTCATACTAACTGTCCCCTGCGGTTTCACCCGCGTCGCGAGGGATATTATTCTTTCCCGGGATAAAAAGTATCTCATGTGTTATTCCAGGTTATGATCTACCTGTGTGCTAAGTTTCATCAAAATCCGTTCAGCCGTTTTTGCGTGAAAGAGTAACAAACATCCATCCATCCAAACTTTCACATTTATATATTAGTGGGATTTTCAATTGACTTTTTTGTTACTTCATTCATCTCATATGAGCATTCAATAACGATACGTAAAAAGATGTAGGTAGGTTAAAAGTGCTCCTAAATCGGGCTGAAAAGTAGCTAATTAGCCAACTTTGACCGTCTCCGGCTCCAACGTACTTCACGTACAGAGTGCAATTAAAAAAGGGACCTAAAACAATCAATCAAATTCCATCATGAGATGTGTTATGAGATACGACGAGGATATTTATATCGTAATATAGTATGGATATTGTAAGATTATTATTATTTATGTGTGCGTAAGAGTGCCATTTCTCGGCCATTTTATAAGATCTAATATATGATTATATATATATTCATTTATGAGAAAATTTTACTTGCTCTAATAACCCCATATTCTAAAATCACATAAGACAAACAGCATTATAAGTATATTCACAGTTAATAAAATTCAAAACGTATTTGAGTTAATTGTATGCGTTTGAAAGACTTGGAAACGCAAAAGTTCAGTTTAAATTCAAATACAGCAAGTTGAACTTTACACTGACCGTTATTTGAAGTTTTTACGAGTAGGTAAGTTGAAGTTATTGTAATGTAGGTATTTTCAAATTTATAAGAACTGCTGAATATTTTATCTTTTTCTTGGACGTAGTATGCAAATAGTTTTTTCATCCCATCTATTCGAAAAGGACGACTTGGTTCGCCTTTAAGTGTAGGTACCCAAAGGTGGTGATTTTTATAAGAAACTTTTAGCGGGCAGTAATGAGTTTATTTTCCTCTTTATTTTATAAGTGCGCCGGAATTATCTTTGCCACGCACTTATTGAATTTGGAACATCTTAGTGTTCAGCGCCAAAGAAATGGAACGCAAATATTGTTTAAATAAAGACTGGCCGGTAGGACGGCCCATAGTCCCAATATAATAAAAGAAGTGTGAAGTACACTCAAAATATGAAGCGCCTTCTAGGACTTTTTGGCGGGAACTTGCAGAATGACGTTGCGTTTTTGTTTTATTTTCATTAAATTCGTGTATTTTGAGTTTTATTGAATAATTTCGGTGGTGTTTTATCCAATAATGATCAATCTAAGTGCACAAGTGAAGTGAAATGAAATGAAAGCGTGTATCGTGACTTTCCAGGTTGTCCCAAAAAGTCCGTGCATATTTTAGTGGAACAACCGCCAATTTTTTTTTTTTCTCTTTATTGGATCAACAAACAGTTTACACAATATCTTATACTTAAAAAATTAAAATAAACAATAGTACTAATTGTGAAACCCACACCGTTGACCACCAGTTACTATCTGTTTAAGTTGAAAATGATAGAATGTAAAATAAAATAAACAATTTTCACTAGACATTAGTATCCAAAATAGGTTGAAAATTGAAGTAGGTATATAAAGTTAAACATTTTTTTTCATATAATATAAAATTTCACTAAAGCTTGACTGGACATGCACGGACGAGGACTGGACATTACAGTGAGAATGTGACTATAACATAAAAGAAGAAATTAAAACTGAAGAAAATAGATCATTTCAAATACTTTGACATTGGCAGAAATATACTAAAAGGATGATTGCCAGCAAAAAAAAAAAATCAGCCTTCTATTTTCTCATAGAGGGTGATGAAAAGTAGAGTGTACCACTCGGGTGCAAATATATTTTTGGCTCGGGCTCGTTCAGGATTCAAATAAGCGCCCTCGCCGTTAAATATTGTTTTGCTCCCTTATGATACAATCTACTATTGAAACGTCAAAACTTTTAAACCTAGACCTAATAAACTTACACTTACCTTATAGTGTTCACCCATTGGTCGAAATGCCATATATAAATGACCATAACCATCTTTTTTTTTTCTGGAAATCATTTTGGAATAACACAGTTTAAATTTTTAGCGTTCCGTACCCAAAGGGTAAAAATAGAAATCCTAGACTCTGCTGTCCGTCTGTCTATCTGTCACCAGGCTGTATCTCATGAACTGTTATCCAATAGGCCTGTAAAAATGTGACATGAAAATATTTTGAAGGAAAAGGTCCATTATTTTCACACTTATTAAGGTTGTTTTTTAAATTAAGTCGGCAATTTAATATGAATAAAATAAATGGAAGATGAAAGGAAAAAACCATTTGAGAGCTTAGATTTCTTTGCAAATAACATTTCTTTGTGACGGACTGAGTGAAATTAAAATTATATTTTTATGAAAATAAAATTTTACTAAATAAAATGTCTAAAGAAATATATGGACTTGATTCCTTGGAAGATGGGTCGGCCTTTAGTGTGGGACGCTACCTGTGTCGACACTTTGGCACCGTCTCATCTTCCAGAGACTGCAGATAAGGCAGGCGGCGCCGCTGCTTGCGCTGAGAATCTCAAACGGCGCAAATATAGCAATCTTGATAGTTGCTACATATTTGAGCCGTTTGGGGTTGAGACATGGGGCCGTGGGGACCAGCTGCTCACCGCGTTTACCGTCTCATCGCGAAACGCCTCATCGAAGCGTCACGTGACCAGAGGGCTGGCGAATACTTTGCCCAACGTATTAGCATTGCCATCCAAAGAGGCAATGCTGCCAGTGTTCTGGGCACGCTACCACCTGACAGCGATCTGGACCAGTTGGCCTATTTAGTGTAGTAAAATTTTTAGATTTTTTATTTTTATTTGTGTAATTAGATTATCTGTAATATATTAGTTAGTCTTAGTTTATAATTTAATTGTATATTCCTAATTTCAATAAAATAAACCAAGAAATATATTATCTAAAGTATAATTATAATAATATCTATATCGTTACATATTAATCAATCTTACTTCCTATTAATATCCTTTGTACGAAATTTGGTACTCGGGTAGTTTATATTTGAATCAATAAATAAAGTAGTAATTTTATACAAAAAAAAAAACAGATTTCGGAAATGGGATCTAGATCCAAAAAGATCCAAACGATTTGATTACTCTAGTTGGAGTACTCAAATCGAAAATGGGCAGTTTCCAAGGAACTAATGCATATTTACTAAAACGTGTGTTCGCCTACAAGTCCAAATTAGACCATAAGTTTTTAGGAAAGAAAAAAACTAACCTTTTCTCTTTTTTTATTGAAAGGTCGCCAATAACTAAAGAAAATCGGTTCACAAACAGATGAGAAAAAAAGGGGTACAAAGTTGTACGGGCCAACTAGGTACCGTACATTTTTCGCGGTCAATATTTACTTTAGTTGACAATTTGTATCACTTTCAGTTCAGTGCACATTCAATATCAAAACCGTGCACTCATATTCATTATAACGGTAGAGTTGTCCCCCGCGGTATCACCCGCGTTCTCGAGGAATCTTATCTTTTTCCGGGATAAAAAGTATTTTATGTCCTTTTCCAAGTTTCCATCTACCTTTATACCAAATTTCATCTAAATCGGTTCAGCGGTTAAAGCGTGAAGAGGTAACAGACAGACAGATAGACAGAGAGACCGATACACTTTCACATTTATAATATTACTAGCTGTTCCGCGCGGTTTTACCCGCGTTCCCGAGGGATCTTATCATTTCCCGGGATAAAAAGTAGCCTATTTGCTATTCCAGACTATACTCTATCTCTATGCCAAATTTCATGCAGATCCCTTCAGCCGTTCTGGCGTAAATGAGTAACAAACACACATCCATCCATACATCCATCCATCCATCCAAACTTTCACATTTATAATATTAGTAAGATTAGTGGGATTAGTGTGGATGTGGATTAAGTCACCTTCAATCCATTAAATAATTGTTATCATTTTAAAAACATTCAATGTACCTAGCTGGTACATTTATGGTCGCTCGAGCCGGATGGAATCGCTTCACGTAGGAATATTGATTAATGATTGCTCTCTTAGGGCCTATGTATGAAGGCTGCCAAGTATTATGAAATGTTAAAGTTAATAAGGTCTACATTACAATGTCAAAATTGAACGTCTCTGGCTATGGGTATATAAAATGCGCCAGTAAAAAATAAGTGTAACGAGCTATCGTAACTATTATGGAATTCGTAAAAGAGATAGTTCATCGTTAAAAGAATAATTATCTGGTTGGCTTTAGCTTTGATAGGCGATGATAGCTCAGTGGTAAGTGACGTCGGATACCGCGGCGAAGGGTTCGAATCCTTACAATGAGCTTGAGCTTTCGGTGAAGGAAAACATCGTGAGGAAACCACAGCACGGTGGTAGGGTACTTTGTAGTACTCGACTGGCTGGCTACCACCCTCAAGTTGAAAATCTGTCGCCAAGCACCTGTTGGTGTGTTCCGGCAATTGCACTTGAGAGCCAGTTCGCCTTTAAGGTATTGTAATAAGGTGTACAACACGTTGGCAATCCCCTGGTGTTGCCAATGTCTATAGGCGACGGTTGTCACTTACCATCCAATTCCAATTCCAATTTGTGTTTTATGGCTCCATCGTATCATCGATGACTCTGCCAATGTCAAGGTTAGAAAAAACAATAGTTATAATAGAGTAGAGTAGTGAAGATAGAGTTAAAAGTAAAGGAATTTATGCAATATAAGAAAAAAATCAGAGAGGCTGATGAGCATATTAAAATAAGACAAATTATGCAGTTAACAGAGATTAGTAAGTGAGTGACTACACAAATAACAATTTTATTTACAGCTGGATATTATTACGTAAAAGGAATTTAGTTAGAACTTTGATTAATGGGGAATGCACAGTTGTTAGTAAAACATTGACATTGACAGGGCGAGGAAATTCAGATGGAAGGATATCGTATAGTGGGGTGGATATTTTTGGACAATTAAAAAATATATGTTCCAAAGTTCCCTCTTCTAGTCCACATTCACACAGAGAGTGATCTCTTACTCTTATTTTAGCAAGGAATACAGGGGAGCATATATGACCTAAGCGAAGGCGGATAATTGTGGAAGTAGTGAGCTTAGAATATCTACGAGATTTGAAAAACCAAGGTTTGGTAGGTATTGATGGCTGAAGATTCCCATAGTGTTTACCCTTGATCAATCTTGAAGACTGCCATTGGTTGTTCCAGGTTTTCAGGAGAATGGTTTTTGTGGAAATTTTTAGATCTCGTGCAAAGCATTTATTATTTGAAGCTACACCCAAGCGAACCGCCTGTTTAGCACAACAGTCTGCAGTTTCATTACCATTGATGCCACAGTGACCCGGAATCCAGGCCACTACTACATCAATGCCTAAGGAGAAGCATTTGTATAGGGTATTTTTAATTTTCAAAGTTAAATAATATCTATCTCTCGTGTGGAAGGGTAATTTAATAAGATCTTGAAGCAAACTAAGTGAGTCGGAAAATATTATAGATTGATTAAGCTTATGGGATTCTATGTATGCTAATGCTTCTAAGAGAGCAATGGCTTCACCTGTAAACACGGATGTTTGGGGAGGACATTTAAAATTTAAAATAATTTTGTACTTAGGGATCCAGACAGCTGCGCCAACATTATTATCCTCTGATAGTTTGGATGCATCAGTATAAAGGTCAAGCCAGCCAGACCAATCTTTCTGGAAAATTCTATTAAAATTCTGGTTAGCACCAGGATCATTTTTATCGACGCCAAAATTTAAAATTACCCTTGGTTGAAAAATAAGGCTTTCGAACTCAAAGATGAATAAAGGGTCTTTACTGGTACAAAAAATAGAAGGGAATGAGTTTGCAAATTTATTGAAGCTTTTAATAAGGGGGGGAGGTTCTTTAAAAGTCCAGTATCTTGAATCAGTTATTTGGCGCGATAAGGAGAAAAGTCTATCATATAAAATGTGAGAGGGATTTTGGGCAATGTTGCAAAAGAAGCGATCACACAAATATTGTCTTCGAAGTAGGAGAGGTGGTTCTAGGCATTCTACTTGAAGAGCGTTGATAGGGGATGACTTCATAGCTCCTGTAATGATGCGTAAACATTTTGCTTGGATTTTATCAATTTTAGCTAGGGCCAATCTATTGCAGGGTTCAATTAGGAAACATCCATAGTCAAAGTGACTGCGAATGATTGCATTGTATAACAACTTTTGGTTATAAGGATGTGATCCCCACCGAACTCCAGATAGGGCCCGGATGACATTCACTCCATTCTCACATTTGTCGCTTATGTATTTCAAGTGATGAATACCAGTCATTTTTGTGTCCAATATTACACCTAGAAACTTTACTCTATCGAATGTTGGGATAGGTTCATTATTGACTGATAATTCAATCGTTGGCAGGACACGTTTTCGCGTAAATGCAACTGCACTACATTTTGGAACCGAAAGGGACAGGCCGTGATTACTGAGCCAGTCGTGCAGATACCCAAGCGCAGAGTTTAATCGGTCAATAGTGTTTGAGACAGAGGCAGAAGACGCGTACAGAACTACGTCATCAGCATATTGTAGAATGTGGCAGAAAGAATTGACAGACCTATCAAGATCAGAGGTGTAGATGTTATAAAGAAGGGGGCTAAGGACTGATCCTTGGGGAAGGCCCTTCCAGACAAGTCTTGGTGGTAAAAGTTGACCATTAACTCGAACCGATATTGAGCGGGCCATATAGAGGTTGCAAATGACAGAAATTATCCTCGAGGGAATGTTCAGATAATGCAATTTTTGCCTGAGCAACGGAAGATAAACATTGTCATAGGCAGAGGATATATCTAGGAACACACCGACTAATGTCTCGTTTTGAGAAAACGCGATTCGAACATCAGTAGTGAGAATACTAAGGCTATCCGTTGTACTCATACCACGTCTGAAACCAAACTGGCTCCTAGGTAAGACTGATCTGCTCTCTACAATCCATTCCAAACGATTTTTAATAAGATGTTCTAAAATTTTAGATATCACTTATGACAAAGCAATGGGTCTATATGAAGATGCCTCATTAGGATTTTTCCCAGGTTTGGGTATTGGGACAATAATTTGGTTTTTCCAAGAGTCTGGAATAATACCCGTAAGAAAGATAACGTTATAAATGTTAAGAAGGAATAATTTTGAAGCATTAGAAGAATTACGAATAAAAGAGTAAGGGATCCCATCAATACCTGGGGATGAGTCCTTTAGATGATCCAATGCACAATGTAGTTCTTCAATTGTGAATGGGTCATTCATACGGTCCTGTGAGTCAGGAAGGGAAGTAGGGGAAGGGGAAGGTAAGCAGTCTATGTTGGGCACATATGAGGGGGCCAACTTACTAAGAAAGTCTGATACCCAGGCGTTAGATTCATTGGATAAGGAAGTATTTGTGTAGACTTGGGATCTACGAAAAATTTTAATTTTTTTCCAAACAAGAGAAGGAGGAGTGCGGGGGGATAGCGACTCACAAAAGGAACGCCAGCCTTGAGTTTTCTTTTTAGATAATAACCTTTTTGTTTGTGCAGATATTTTTTTAAAAGAGATATAATTTTCCATTGTAATATTATCAGCATAATTTTTTTCTGACTCTTTACGCAGACGAACAGCAGAGGTGCATTCTGAATCCCACCATGGAGGTGACGAAATTTTGTGGCGAGCGGAATTCTTAAGGGGGATAGAAGCATCCGCGGCAGAAGTTAGGGCGTCGTAAAACTTAGAATACATTTCTAAAAGATTATTATTGTCAACAGGGGGAAGGGAAGAAATTTGGGTGTCAACTAAAAGAGAAAATTTATCCCAGTCTGCATGAGTAAGTCTGTATTTAAGGAGTGGAGATGGATCAGGGATAGGGTTAAATGTATGACGCCAGAGGATAAGAAGAGGAAAATGATCACTTCCATAAGAATATGGAAGAACAGACCAAGATAAATATGAAATGAGGTTGGGAGAGGCTAAGGTGAGATCAATAGCACTAACATTTTGAGATGGAGAAGCTCGTCTAGTAGCTGACCCATCATTAAGAATACAGACATTTAAATCATCAAAAAGATCTAGTAGGAATGTTGAAATAGTATCACAGCAATGAGAACCCCATAGAACATGGCGTGTATTAAAATCACCTAAAATAATGTAGGGACCTGGAATGGAACTCAGAACTAAAGAAATTTCATTTATAATATTGACATTAGGATGGGGAATATAAACGGATACAAATGTAACCTCAAGGGCTTTAGCAGCAACAATGTGTAGGTCTGGGCTATGAGTTGGAAGGGAAATTTGAGAGAAAGATACAGATCTATGGATTAGGAGTGCGCAACCAGCCCACCCATCATCTCTATCGTCCCTTAGGCATGAATAACCTGGAATCCTAAATGGGGTTCCTGGTTTAAGCCAAGTTTCTGCAATAGCAATAACAAGGGGGCTGTGGGTATTTATTAAATAGATAATTTCGTTTTTTTTGTGCCGAATATTTCTACAGTTCCATTGAAGAATACTTTGATCCATGGTTGTAGGTTACAAATAGTTGCTTTAAGAGCAGGAAGACGTCGTGGGGAATTGCATCACTGAATTTGGAAAGGATATTTAAGAGGACAGATAAAAGTAATTCTATGAGGTTCTCATTTGGGGATGGGGAGTTACTTTGCTGGGGCCTGCAGCCTGGAGATGGAGGAGGACTGGAGTGACCAGGAGGTTTGGGGGGATAGCCACACCCATTTAACTGTGAGGGGCTTGGGGACTGAGTAATTAGATTGTGTGCATGTATGTCATATCCTTGTGATATATTTGGTCTAGGACGACGTTCAGTATAAACTGTTTTTTTATAGGATTGAGACTGTGATGTTGATGGTTGAGGGGAGGATACATTATAGTCATGAATAGGGAAATTAGTTTGTGACTCCTCCTGGGAATTAGGTATGGATTCTTTAGGGGACTTCATAGCATCAGCAAAAGACTTTCTCACGGGACGGAACCGTTGAGCGGCTTCTGTGAAGGAGATATTTTCTTCTGTCATGACAATTTTTATACTTTTTTGCCGAGAATGTTCAGGGCAGTTCTGAAAGGTTGCCATGTGCTGGCCAGAGCAGAATAAGCAAGAGGATTTTTCCTCTGGGACGTTGCAAGTGTTACCCTGATGGGGCTGTGCACATCTGTAACAACGAGGGTTAGATCGGCATTGTGATAGCACATGACCAAAGCGACAACATTTACGACACTGAATTGTAGGCAACTGGTATACTGAAACTGGAAGGGAGCTATTGTAACAGAATACTCTTTCTGGTAATTGGCAACCTAGAAATGTCAAAACTACAGCAGTGGAAGGGTCCCATTCTGTTTTTCCATCCCTGGTACATTTTCTACTTAGTCGTCTTGCCTTTAGAACTTGACCACAATTATTGGGATATGATAAGCCTGACATAAGTTCTTCCAATGACCAGTCTGTTGGTACATCCCTAATTATACCCATACGGGTAATTTGATATCGTGGAATATTGGCAGACAATTTGTTTGCTTCTAAAATAGGGCTATTAATAAAACAATTTGCATCGTTTGCTGTTTTAAATTCCACACTTATCCTTCCTCGACCAGCAGCCTTAACTCCACCCTGTTTAATTCCTACAATATTATTCCGAAATAAAACCTGAGCTAGTTTCAATGTTTGCATTGATTGAGAGGTTGTTGAAGACACTTGGACTAGGAATGGACCATTGTCATTATTACTATAAATAAGTTTACTCTCAAAGTCGGGACAGACGTAGATGTTCTGAACCGAAATAGAAGGGGATTTTGTTTTTTTAGCAATATTCTCATCAGTTTTATCAGCCGGGCGCTTTAAGCATGATTTAAGAGAAGATTCTTTGATCTGTCCAGAGATATCCATATAATCCGGCGCGTCGCCTCCCCCATCGGGGGGCTCGTCCGAATCCATTATACGGTACTAACCAATACACTACAGGTCAACACAGCACAAAAAAGACACAAAACACAAATTTAATAGCTCAAAAGAAGAACTTGAAGTTAAAAGAAAAAACAACTATCGCGAACACGTGTTTTATCTAACCACTGTACGGCGAAAGTCCGTCACTTACCATCAGGTGACCCGCCTGCCTCGTTGTCACTTGTGACATAAAAAAAAAAAAAAAAAAGCTTTGTTACGAATATTTGAAATTTGAGTGTATGGCGTATGTTGGATGTGTGTTGGGGAGAAGTGGCACACAACGGACACTGTTTGGAACCGATTTAAATCGATTCTGAACAATTTTGATTTATTAGGTTGCAATTTTTTTTTGTTTCTCATTGAGTGTCTCTTGCGACGAGAGTTTTCATCCTGTAACACCACCTCTACTCTATGTTGTCATAAATTTTTCTACATATTTAAGAGCTGAACTCCTCTATTCTGTTCTTTATCAGTTCCTGCATATAACTATGTTTAATGAATGTTTGTTACTAAATCACCCAGTAAATGCTGTAAGGATGTTGACAAAATTTGGCATATAAATAGATGGTATCCAGGAAAAATACAATTTTATTTTATTTGAAGAAAACAAGGTTTTTTGCGATGAAAAGCAAAATGTCAGGGCAATAACTATTTTGAAAATATAAATGACCAAATAGCATAAATGACATTTAAATTTCACCAACGCGTACTGGACCCACATAGTGTAACATGACTTCAATCTTCAAAAGAGGCTGCAGTGGGGACGTGTTCGGAATAAAATTCCCCGATTATTGTTATTATAAATGTTGTAAATTGAACTAAGTTCTATTCGTGTATTTTTATCGTATACATTTACTACAGATAGGTATTATTAATGCATAATTTATTTATTATGCAACATATTCATCCTCGAATAAAAAATGTGTCACCATATCTTTTATAAGTAACATTTTGAGATGGTTTTATTTTCTGAATCATTGAACTTTTTACAGAGACATCGCAGAGACTTCCAAGATGTTTTTCTTTTATTTTTCCTTGCAATGCTAATTTGTCTGCAGCTGTCTGTCTCTATTACGTATTTTTTTCTCTCTTCGGGACGAATGACATTGTTTTTAATATAAAAATGTAAAACATTTTTACATAGTCTAGCTTAAGATAAATTAATGTAAACTATTTTCACGTTTTCGTTAAAGACTTTTTAATTAACATACTTTATGATTTAGAAAAATATTTTTTGCTACGTTTGTATCGGCATTTTGATTTTGATTTTCTGATTTCAAAAGATGCTATCATAGTTTTGATAAATAGATGAACTCACATAGGTGTTTATACAGTCAACATACAAACATTCACGTTTATAATATTAGTAGGATAATAATCATTTAACTAGTAATTATATAAAGGCCTTATACATCTTAAATAGATGGATAATATTTAACAACATTATAATTAAATACGTGAAATAAAACTTTGTACCCCTTTTTTTCCTCTGTTACCGATTTTTTTACGAGCTTAGAGTCATTATTAAAAAAATGGAAATTGTATTTTTAAAAAACTATGGTCGAATTTTTATCAGTGGTTACTATAAAGAGACAACTCGAGTATGACTACCAAGGGTAACATAAAGCTAATATCAATAAATTAGCTCACACAAAGCTATTTAATGGCCTAGATTTAGGTAAACGAGGTAAAGAGTACCCTCACAAGTACCTTAAGTGAAATAAAGGCTTCATTATGGAGGTACATTGAAGACCCAAATATTGTGAAACCTTATCAATTTGAGTTTTGAAATCTATGATTGTTTTTGCAAAGTTTTTTGAAACTGATAAAAAAGGCTTAAAAAACTAAATTTATAAAATACGCTTTTATTAGTCCAAATTATCGATTAATGCCTTATGCGTTAGAGACCGTGGGGGTCCAAAGATCATCTTTCCATGTCGTTAACCAAATCTGTAATCTCTAAAACAAAATCAAACTTTTCAGAGTAAAGGTTAACTTCTCCATGATTTGTGACTTAAAACGTAAACCAATTCAAAATACTCGTATCCACTCGGTAAGTATACGAATTATAAAAAAATATGTTATTTTGGGTGAGATAAAATTACTTCAAGGTATGTGTAACGTTCATAGGTGCCTTACCAGGGCCTAAACTGAATAAATGAGTTTTGAGTTTAAGTTTGTGGTTGTCACGGAGCACAATACATTGAATTGATTATGAAAATTACGTAGGTTTCCTTTTACAATTGCTACGCAACAGAAACGAACTTTCTTTGCCTTTCTTAGAATTTCACCATTTGAATATAAACCTTATAATGCCGTTATTTTCATACTACCTACATACCTATTCATAAACAAAAACATTTTATAATATCAAAGGTTATGCCTCCACACAAATTAAAGGGCACGTAGTGTACAAGTATTTCACGATACTCTCGAAACCAATTTTAATTTAAGGTTATTTTTTTATTTGAAACTCGAATTTCACGTCATTTGCCGTAACGGCCCAACCGCTCCCTCTGTATTAATTTGCGTGAAACACGCCCTGTATTATACGGGAGGTCTGCGCTTAACGATTCCATACATATTTATGTGTGAATACCTACCTAATAAATATTTATAAAGGAGGTGTCGCTGAGTGATCGATTTAATGTGGCCGACTTATACGGATAATGTTTTTCAAATATGAATTTTATTGTAGAAACTACAAGACTGAAAATTTTAAATCGTTAGTTCACAGCCTTCTGAAAATATACTGGGTTCCACCCAGCAGTTTTGCTCGAGATCCAGAAATAATATGATCTATTTTTATATTAAGTTTCATCTAAATGCGTTAATCCATTAAATGAACTGTATATTGTCTGTGGTATTTTACTTGATCAAGATGGCCGAGATTAGTAATGACCTTTTGATGACGTCATGCCTTTTATTTGTATGTCGCAACTTATTTACTCTTTAAGACAACGAATAGAACCGAATAAACTAAGCAATTACTCAATTTTCAAAACTTACACCTATTTATAAAAAATAAATTAAAAAAGTTATACTAATAATATTTGTGTGTGTATAAATAAGTTGGTTTATACATACTAAGAAGCATCGGTATATTCTATTAATAAATTTGCGTGGTGCCTCCAAATAAGATAGTAAATCCTAATTACCAAGTAGGAAGGTGTTCAGGACCACTTTTCATACGATAAGAAATTCAAAGATACATTTTGTAAGGGCTCTCTTGCTAAAAGCGTATTTGTTCAGACGGAAAATAGGTACAGTGAGTGAGGGTGGATTCTTTTGAGGAAAAAACGACCGATTTCAGTGGAATGAAACAAAGAGATAATATGCGATTTGACGGTCATTGACTCTTCCGTCCTCGAAGATTCTTTCCCTATGAAAGTATCGTGCAATTTTCATTTTGAGAGCATTGTTTTTGTCGCCTTCTTCTGTTTCCTTTTGAAACACACTCTGAAGTTTGTTGCGGTTCACAAATTGATGGAAAAGCAACCTTCCGAATCTTGCTATAGAGTTTATAATATTTCCATGTCAAAACGAATATTAATCACATAAAATTATGAAAAAAAATCTTATCTTTAAACGATCAATTCTTGTATTATATAAATATATAATCTGAATCTCGGAAACGGCTTCAACGATTTTCATGAAATTTAGTATGCAGGGGGTTTAGGGGACGATAAATTGATCTAACTAGGTTAAATTTTTAGAAAACGTCGTTTTATCCGTTTTTTCCGGCAATGATTTCTTTTGTGAGAAAAACTATTAAAATTTTACCAAAAAACAACGAGCAAGGCTCGGTCATCCAGGTACTACTTATAATGAGTTAGATGTTTAAACAAAAAATGAAAAAAAAAAAAAAATGTTCGAGAAAAATCCTTCCAGTATTAAACGGGTGTTAAGATTTATCTCTGATGTGTCGAAGGCGGTTAATGTGGAACTCAACGCGTTGTTGTGTACGGAACACAACTGGAGATTGAATAATATAATTTGAAAATACTAGACAAAATATTAGACAGTAAAGGGCTACGGAATAAATAGACAAACGTTTTAGGTACGTCACCCGCCACGATGTTCTTGATGGTTCCCAACTGCGTCCAAAATTGAAGAATAGGGTCCACAATTAGATGAATCGGTGGGTCAAGTCCATGGGTAACTGTTTCTTGGCACTTCACTGAAGTTTTTAATGTCTTTAGATAGTTTTTCACTTATTTTGAGCAGACCGGGCGACATACGTGTCGTCGCTAACGAATCGAATTTTTTGAAAGCGATCGACGCGCCACCAACCGGATGGCGAGAAGTTTTAATATGTGCTTATGACATGTAGCACAGTCGATGAATTGGCGGGTGAATTTAAATTTTGAAAGCCCAAAACCCAACATTCCCCCCACCGAAATCCACCAGGATTTCCCAGTTACCAAACCAGGAGGTTGAAATATGTATGTAGTGTTTTGAAAAATGTTATTTTGAAATGTGTAGTAAATGTGTCATGTGGTAGAGTGTGGACTGTATATTAAAGAAATTTCTCACATAGGTTTACAGTAAAATCTATGTGAGCAAAATAAATGATTAAATTGAGTTAATGCAAGTCCTGCTCCAAAGGGAGAGGGCTAACTTTGACAACCGGACGAGTAAACTCGCCATTCTTTGTGCGAACGCTGACAACGCGAACAACGCCATCAGGTCCGGGATGAATTTTTGTTATTCTAGCTAAATGCCACTGCAGAGGTGGAGCATCAGAATGTAAAAGAACAAGATCTCCGATTTTGAGATTTTGACAGTTGCTAAACCACTTCTGTCGCTGTTGCAGTGTATGAAGAAAGTCTAGTCTCCAACGCTTCCAGAACTGCTGGGAAAGCTGCTGGGTGGCCTGCCAACGACCAAGACAAGTATTTGATAGACCAGTGATATCATATTCTGGTACAGAGAGAAGGTCTCGACCTATTAAAAAATGCGATGGAGTTAAAACTTCAAACTCTGTAGGATCATTTGATAACGGACACAATGGTCTGGAATTTAATACAGCCTCAACACGAGAGAAGACTGTCGTTAGTTCTTCAAAGGATAATGCCCTAGTGCCTATTGAACGCTTTAAGTGTGTTTTCGCCGATTTGATGGCAGATTCATATAACCCACCAAAATGGCTTCCTGTGGGAGGATTATGTTTCCACTCAATTCCACGGCTAGTTACCTTACTTTTCAAGTTATCATGATTTGAATTAAGGAACTTTGAAACTTCTGCGAGATGCTTGCCGGCTGACACGAAGTTCGTGGCATTATCAGAAATTATAGAATGACATAGGCCGCGTCTGGCCGTAAAACGGTCAAATGTTGCCATAAAACATTCCGTACTCAGGGACGATAGAACTTCCAAATGTACCGCTCGGGTTGAACAACAGACGAACACACACAAATACGATTTGGAAATACTAGCGTTCCTTCTATTAGATTCTTTTGAATAAAAGGGACCGCCAATGTCTATTCCAACAGTGTGGAATACATGAGTATCTTGAGATCGATACTTGGGCAACTGACCCATGAGGGGTTGTCGAGTTGACGGTGATACTTTGAAACAAGATATGCATCGAATCGTACGAGAACGAATTGCACTTCGAGCAGATATGATCCAGTACTTTTGACTTATAATACTTTGAAGTGTTCTTGGACCAATATGCAGATGCAATTTGTGATAATAGTCAATTAGAATTTTAGTAAAATTAGAACATTTAGGCAGAAGCAGAGGGTGCTTTTTATCATAAGTCAAATTGGACTGGGAAAGTCTGCCCCCCACCCTGAGAAAACATTTGAGGTCCACGAAAGGGTTTAACTTTCTCAGTGGTTGGGAACACTGCTCACCTCTCGACAGGGCTGTAATGTCTGCCGAAAAGTGATGACTTTGAACAGATTTAACTATGATATCATGTGCTTTTCTAATATCACTGAGTGAGAGTGCTCTCCGTTCAGTTTTTGAAACCTTACAGTTTTGAATAAATTGAAAACACCTAGCAACGACATTGATAAGTTTGTCAAAATTAGAATACTTTTCAGTCAGCTTGTAGAGAAAACTTTTTGAATGAGGAGTATCCACAGCAACTAAAGTGGTTTGAGGCTTTAGTTCTGGAGGATTGACATCCTTGAAATCATCGATGGTCTTAACTGGCCAGAGCGGCTTGACTAGAGAAAGCCAATCAGGTCCGTTAAGCCATTCATGCATCGCCAACAACGCAGACGGGGCTGCGCCGCGGGAGCAGATATCAGCTGGGTTACATGCGCCACTCACGTGGTACCAGCAATCTGTAGATACCGCTTCCAATATCTTGGCCACACGAGTTGCCACAAAGACCTTGAGATGGTAACAAGGAGTGTTGAGCCACGCTAAGACTACCGATGAATCGGTGAACAACAGTGTCTCATTAATTGGATATAAGATAGACTTGACATACTTGATTAATTTTGACAAAAGATGTGCTGCCATTAATTCCAGCCGTGGAATAGAAATTGTCTTCAACGGAGCTACTTTTGATTTGGCAATGAGGAGACTGACTTTACTCTTGCCAGCATCGTTTGAAGAACGCAAATATACGACGGCAGCGTAACCGTGACTTGACGCATCGCAGAAACCTAGAATCTGAGAGTAAGTTTCTTTTGGGACAGCGACATGACGTTCGTGCTTGAAGTCGGATAAAAGAGGTAGTTCGTTAACAAAGGTTAACCACTGCTCCTCCAAATTTGCAGGTAAACTCTGGTCCCAGCCTAAATTCAGTGACCACAGTTTCTGCATGAAACATTTCGCAAAGAACACGCAAGGTGCAACGAAACCAAGCGGATCAAAAAGACGTCCAATCTGAGATAAAACAGACCTCTTTGTTACAACGGGGCTTGACGGAGTCGTTGAAAATGAAAAAGAATCCGAAGCTGGTAACCATTGAAGACCGAGGATCTTGATAGACAGGTTCTGATCATCAGTGAATTCTACCGGGGTTTCACGATGATCGACTGGCAATCGCTGCAGAACTTCCACACAATTACTAGACCACTTTCGTAACGTGAAGCCACCACTCTGCAGGAGTGCCATCAGCTCGTCCTGTAACTCAGCAGCCTCTTGTACTGAGGAAACGGACCAAAGAAAATCATCCATAAAAAAGGCATGCTTCAGTACAGAAGAAGCTTTTGGATATCTCTCTGCTTCGTTCTCAGCGAGGGTCTGTAGAACTTTGATAGCGAGGTATGGACTGCTGGCTACCCCGTATGTCACGGTGTTGAGTCGAAAAATTTGAATTTCTTTATTGGGTGAATCCCGCCAAAGAATGTGCTGATACTCTCGTTGAGTCTGATCGATGAGAATCTGACGGTACATTTTACAAATATCCGCGGACAAGCAGATCTCATTCAAACGAAAGTTGATCAACTGTTGATTTAAATCTGCCTGAAGCTTCGGACCTGGAAGGACGACCGAATTCAGGGACAGACTGTTGGATGTCTTAGCTGACGCGTCGAATACAACACGAAGTTTTGTGGTCGTACTCGATGGTTTGAAAATGCAAAAATGCGGGATAATATATTTTGAATCCACGTTTTGCATGTTACCTAGGCAAGTCATGTGCCCAAGACATTCATATTCACTCATGAAATTGTGATACTCAGACTTAAGTAGCGGTTGACGTTCAAGTTTGGACTCGAGATTGACAAACCTACGAACCGCCATCTGATGAGAATCACCCAACTCAAAAAATGGTCGAAAAGGATATTGAACCACATATCTACCAGAACTATCGCGCTTGTAACTAGATGCAAAAAACTCCTCAGCCAAAACATCGTCTGGATTCTGTTCTTTAACAGACGGTATGTTTTCCAGCTCCCAAAAGTTTGACATGATCTGATCAATATTCGTTGACAATCCACAGAATTTAGTGTCAACTGATTGACTAATTTCCGAACAAGCAGCCGTGGCATTCTGATCTGAACTATGTACCGACGTCTGTCCTACAATTACATATCCGAAGATAGAGTTCATGGCCACAGGAATACCATCGATTTGTGAGAAAATGCGTTCGCCGCTATAGATATGAGGGAATAAATCAGCAGCAATCAGCATGTCTACATTTGCTGGTTTATAAAAACATGGATCAGCCAAAACGAGATTTTGAAATTGATTGATAACTGTATCAGATAAATGCGCAGTCGGTAGATTACCGGCAATATTTTGCACGATAATAGCATCAGTAGTCAAAATAGGACAATCACTATTTCGAGGTTTAATAGTACAAGTCGAGACACCGAAGTCTTGTACTGGATTCCCACCTAAACCTATTGGTTGAAAGTCACACTTGCGTCGCGTAAGTCCAAGTCGATTCGCGCAGTCTCGAGTCATGTAACCCGTCATGGCACCACTGTCTATAATAGCACGTACGGTGTGGTATTGACCCCAGCTATCTGCGACGTGTATAATAGCAGTACCAAGCAACACTGTTGATTCAGTCGAACAAGTAAGCGACACAGCGCGTGCAGCGTCACTATTGCAATTCGAACTCGAAGTTGAACCCGCACTAGAACCCGAGTCAATATGCAAAGTGTGATGGTGCATATTTTTACAAATAGTACAGCGAACCTTCGATGGACAGTCTTTGAAAGCATGATCACGAAGGCAATTTTCACATAATTTTAGTTGCTTGATTTTGATAAGACGTTGTTCCGGCGAAAGGTCAATGTACTCATTACATCTGTAAATTGAATGCGGTTTTTTACAATACAAACAATCTCTGAATTTGATTGATTCACTAGGTTTGGCTGTACCGACAGACGTACATGACAAGGTAGTTTTTTGATTATTTGATTTATTAAAATTAATAGGTTTGGAATAATTTGTACTTGAACTGATTTTAATTTGATTTGTTTTATTTATATTTAAATTTTTTATTGCATTAGATTTACAATCAGACATTTCCAAAACCTTAACATGGTTTTCGATGAATGACATTAAATCGTTGAACGCAGGTACCTCCCCTTGCTTCGAGTTTAATTCGAATTCGCGTCTCGTAGTAGGGTCGAGATTACGTAACGAAATGTAAAACAATATAAAACTCGCTAAGTCAGGTATATTTAATAACTGAAGAGCCTTTACACTTTCTTGAAATGTCTGTAAAAACGAATTTAAACCCGAGGCCGATTCGACGGTCAAAGGTTTGAAGTTGAATAATTTATCTAAATAAGTAGTTGCAAGCGCTCGCTTATTTTCGTACCGCTTGAATAAAGCGCTCCACACTAAAGGGTAATTATCAGCTGTGACCGGCAGTGACTTCACGATCGTCAAGGCAGATCCACTCACAGCTGTTAAGAGATAATAAAACTTTTCGATGCTAGAAATGTCAGAACTGTTATGAACTAAACTGGTGAAAGTATCCCTAAATGTAGGCCAATTCTCAAGTTTACTATCAAAGTGATATATTTCTAATTTCGGTAATCTGGTTTTCACGCGACTACTACCCTGAGGTTGTTGTGTGTTGATACTCGCAGCAACAGATTGAATACTATAGAACATTTGATCAAACGCGTCAATCTCCTTGTAAGTAGGTACAAATTTCGGGTTCGAATCCTTTTTAATCCCAATAATTTGTCCTATATTTTGTTCGAACTTATCACGAATCATAGGAAGATCACGCACTCGTGCATTAAAAATATCACACAATTCTGGTTTCTCAACAACACCTTTTGACATCTCGAATAGTGACTGTAATCGCATAAACAACATTTCCTGGGAAATAACAAGTGGTTGTAACAATTTATCGAAATCATCATTATCATCGGAGGGATCACTTTTACTGGCTTTAACACTTTGAGATCGAGACATTTTGAATATTTCCACCTCTAAATAGGCTCAAAAACAAAAAATAAACAAAATTTTACAAAATGTTAAATTAAAATAAATGCAATAGAAATCGGCGTTCGCGCGTAATGGCGACGGCGCGGACCGAGACCGGCCGGCGCGTACGCGAGCGAGCGTCAGCACAATGTATGATAAAAAATAATTAGCTATCTTTGAAAATATGCTTTTTTAGCTAATTTACACACGTAAAATATAACAAACAGTCTTGTTAGAGTATGTATATGTGTGTAAAAAGCATGTACCTATTGTAGATTAAGTGTATTTGATACAAATAGGTATGATTTTGTAAGGTAGGTATTTTTGTTGAGTATTTTTGATGAATCCTAACTTTGTAACTGGTTAATCTTGGTTCGAATGACCAAAATGTTGTGTACGGAACACAACTGGAGATTGAATAATATAATTTGAAAATACTAGACAAAATATTAGACAGTAAAGGGCTACGGAATAAATAGACAAACGTTTTAGGTACGTCACCCGCCACGATGTTCTTGATGGTTCCCAACTGCGTCCAAAATTGAAGAATAGGGTCCACAATTAGATGAATCGGTGGGTCAAGTCCATGGGTAACTGTTTCTTGGCACTTCACTGAAGTTTTTAATGTCTTTAGATAGTTTTTCACTTATTTTGAGCAGACCGGGCGACATACGTGTCGTCGCTAACGAATCGAATTTTTTGAAAGCGATCGACGCGCCACCAACCGGATGGCGAGAAGTTTTAATATGTGCTTATGACATGTAGCACAGTCGATGAATTGGCGGGTGAATTT
This sequence comes from Ochropacha duplaris, assembly GCA_951361185.1. NCBI lineage: Eukaryota > Metazoa > Arthropoda > Insecta > Lepidoptera > Drepanidae > Ochropacha > Ochropacha duplaris. Next base: position 2,022,618 of record OX592707.1, on the reverse strand, counting down.
AAATTTTGAAAGCCCAAAACCCAACACGCGTGTTGGTCCCAAATACTTGCCAAAAATACGAAATTTGAGAAAATAAACATTCATTGAACAAAGCTAATATCTATTTATGCCTAAGCTTGTCGATTAGCTTTTTAAATAAAGTTATAGAGCCCTGGGTGGATTGGCCAGTACGGAGATATTTCGGACAACGCATTCATTGGCTTGGTCATCCAATCCAAAGAGGGAAAACTGCTACCCTGCTGGGAACTTTGCCGATCGGCAGCTTGAGGACAATAATACTAACCGTCCCCCATAGTTTCACTCGCATTCCCGAGGGATTTCATCTTTTCTGGGATAAAAGTATTTTAAGTTTTATTCTAGGATATGATCTACCTGCATGCCAAGTTTCATCTCAATCCGTTTTGTAGTATTGGCGTGAAAGAGTAACAAACATCTTCACATCCAAAAAAAACTTTCACATTTATATTAGTAGGAAGATATTTTAATAAAATAAACATATGTGTTATCGTAACGAACATTCTAGAAACAAGTAGGTTCCCGATGTATTTAACAACATGAATAAGGCCAGTGGTACTAGGGATCAATGTTCTTGAGGAGTTGCCTTCAGGCAGCGACCTAATCTTGGGTAAGGGAGAGTCCTTACTGGCAGAAAATTTTATCACAAACTAGTTGAACGTCGCGAATTGAAAAAAAAAAATTTCTTAGTGGATACCTACTCTCTATTAGAAAACTACCTGCCAAATTTAAAGTTTGTAGCATTTATAGTTTTTGAGATTTTGTAATTAATCAGTGAGTATTTCGCCTTTATCGGTTTCACTTGGATTATGTTTTATCTAGCTTTTTAAAAACTTTATTTTAATGTCAATAAAAAAACCTTAATTATGGACTACAGTGTAAATAGTTTAATGAAGTAATTCTTGTTCTCGTTAAAACTTTTTTATGATAAAAAAATACCGAACGTAGGATACCTTTGCAAGACTTAATTTGTAATTATAAAAAGAATGTAGGTATTCATTATTTTTCTTAACGACTTCAATACTAGAACAATAATGCTCACAACAGTCTTAAAAGACTATAGCGATACAAAACAAGCCGAGCCTTTATTACATTTTTATTATAATTACAGCTTACTTTACTCATTATATGAAAATTGATACGTACCTACTACAAATTAAAAGAATTTAATTAGGTACACTATTAAGCTTATACATGCTTAAACTTACCTAAAAGTTAATATCTTAATTAGAGGAATAAATTACAGATTTTGTTACTACTAAGTATATACAAGTCTTATTTTTTTAGTAGGACCATGGACCAGTAGGACTACGGACAAGTAACAGTGCCCGTAGTTTTGGTTTTTTTTAAGAGCGAAAAAAAGTCTTCACTGTTAGTAGGACCATTGCCCATACAAAATAATGATGTTTTTGTTGCAGTCCTACTAATAGCACTACGGGCAAAAAAAAATGCCAGTAGTCCAAACCAGTAGGACCACGGTTGTTTTGCTTGAACATATTATTATTCATTTCATACATAAAATTCAAAGCACAAAAGAAATACGATTCCTTTTAAATTTCGAAATCAGAAAAAATATGTATATTACCTATTTTTGAATTCAGAATTCGCTTTTAGCTTCAATACCGAAGAATGGTGATCTTTTTTTGATTTTCGAAGTGATCATTGACTTCTTTTTCAATTCGGCCAGTATACATACTTCTTATGTAACTGAAAGAGGTTGAATAACTATGTTGTCGCTTCGGGTCTATGCCAACATGACATCCGCTGATACCCTTATCATTGTTGATGTACCCTAAGGCATTGAACCTTTGTTGATATGAATATACTCAGCCCTTTGGGATCCGTTTGGTAAGCCTGTGTTGCGAGGTCAATTATATTTAGGATCAGAGCTCTATGGTTATGTTTGGATTATTGATTCATCATAAACGCGCCTCTCGATGTGTTCTCTCTAGTCATAATGAAAATATGAAAGGCAAGAGGTTACCTAGTGTTGCCATTTATGTAATTTTCATTAAAATTATTAAGAGTAATACAATTATTTATTTTGCTACGTAGTTACCTTTTATTTTTAAAGTAAATAATATAATTTCAAATAATTATTTATTGCCGAGTTAAGCCAAACCAAGGGAATACATCCCGTGGAATTATAAAGAATTATAATTAATGTTGTAACAGACACAACAAAATTAATTCTCGTCACCTGCCTGTACATAGGCCGTGTGCCGCCTACCTAATTATTAACGTGTTTATTCCACATCGTTTGTCATCCGCCTAATCCGATGTTTGCCGCACCTGCGCCCAGGCCGAGCAAGTCAAAAACAAATTCTGTTTTAGTCACAAACTTGAACGAACTAATAAATTGATTGTTACCAGTGTGTTACAAAATAAATTAATCTTGTCTTACATCCAAATAGCTTTTATTATTTAACTCCCACAAGTCTTTCATAACTAACTTTGAACTTAAATGATTAAATAAAAATGGCTGGTTGATGATATGTTCTAATTTAAATATGGTTCTAATTCGATGATAGAATCTCGCAGATTATAAGCAAAACGTTTGCTTGCCAAAAGAAAACAAAAACAGAATTTAATTATTTCCACATACCAACATTATATCGTTTTCGACCCAATTTCCTGAAACATGATTCTTTATTTCGATGAGCGGAACATTTTTTGAATTTAGAACATTGGAATGATTCGAACCGTCTCGAAATTATTTACGTTGCGTTTTCGCCGACAAAATTGAATACGCACAGAGAAAAAGAACAGGCTGCTAAGAATTTTATTTTCGTCTTTGAACTTCAAATTTGGAACATTCGGCATTTTCATTCTTTGCTTTACTTTTTTTACGAGTAGAACAAACAATTTTATAATGCGTGCATGTTCTTTTTTGGCTTCATTTTTTTTCTTAAAACCCAGCAATTCAGGAATGAATAACGTAGATGCCGCGGTAAGAGGTTTTAATAAAATTCTGAGCGAGACTTAAGTGTCACTCAGGATATGAGCTTGCCTTTATTACGGCTTGTTAAACTACGGGCGTAATATTAATAATAAAGCTCAGTTTTGCAAATATTATAGAATACCTACTACTCATTAAAAAAGGTATACGTTTTAATAAAAAAATTAGTTTACGTATGGAGAAAAACAAAACAAAACGGAGCTTTGATATGTCATCAATTTCGAAACATGAACAAAGAAAATGTAGAGGAATAAAAAATGGCGCGACAGCAATCAATGGCTTTTTTGTGTTCACAGTTATAGATTGAAATATGATGACGAAAAATTTATTTATATTTGAGTTGAAATTTTTCGTACTGTGTCGTATTTACAAAATTAGAACCGTATTTACAAAATTAGAACATCCTCAATTCAAACGGATCTTTGATATCATAAGTCATAAATTAAATCAATTATCATCTCGAGAAGGTTGCAAAATTGCCTCGCTGTAGGTATACTAAATTCAAATGTATAGTTTTTGTGATGAGTCTTCAATCACAATCATTTATATCTACAAAGTATTGTACCATGGCAATATAACAGCAAAACAACAACAAATTATAAAATTTAAATATAATTTAACCAATCACAATGGCAGGTGATACAGCCGTAGAAAAAACACAAACAAAAAAATATCGTTCGATTTCACATTTCGCGGTGGAACAATCCAATCGGCGTAAAACTCGTGGGATCCCTGGAGACGATTGCCATGGCAACAGGGGGTGGCACAGGCCCGAAAGGGGTCACAAAATCCAAACTTAACTCATAAATTTACACGGGCGGTAGGTCGATCTCATTTCGGCGCGGCAGAGCTACGCTAAATTTCATTTGTGTGTGAAACCTCGTCAAGGATGCTTAATTGGGCTGAAAAATTAAGCGTTTTGAGAGTAGGTTTTGTTTTCAAGAGGATAATTTGGTAATTAATGCGCTTTTTGCTGGGATAATAGATTTTTATCTTTGTTCACTTACGTAATGTTCACGTAATTTTTAATGTTGTATGCAATGATTTTATATACAAGAAATGTAAGTAATTGTAGCAGACAAATTCAGACAAATTGTTGTAATTAAATTTAGTCGGCTAATAGCTTTGAGTACTAAACCACTCCCCCGGCTAATAGCAGCGATTGAATCACAGCGGGTCTGAGATGTGTCACTATCAGTCAATAGTATATAGCTATAATTGTATATATTCACTTCACCTATAGAATCATAACCTAAGCATTTTTACTCCATCCGCGTAATTTTCGTAAAAAGGGGTACAATGTTTTTTCTTCACCTATTAATATTATGATACCATTGTTTGTATACAAACAAAATTAAAACCAGTTGTTTTCTAGGCTTCTTAAATCGGCAGTACATTAGCAAATCGTACTGCTTAGGTGATGGAGGCTACATACCATCAGTTTAATAGGTATATGGGCGTAAGATCAATTCACACAATCATATTTAATTTCTAGTTTAGGAAACGTAAGGGAACCAAAGTACGAAGGATAGAACCCACCTCGCCTACCATCCTCAAATTGAAGATCGACCATTTTAGAGCTCCTTTCTAATCTTTGTATATTTACTAAATCAAATTTATACGAAAGTAAATTTTTTACTCTATACGAGCAAAAGTCAAAAAGTTTAAAAGCATAAACTGTTTATGTTTATGCTTTTAAACTTTTTGACTTTTTTGACTTTGCTGAAGCATATTATTATTATTTCATACAGTTTTGTTACAAAATTGTAAGAAAAGTGAGATGCACAATAATTTATACCGACAACAAACCTTTAGCTCTAGAGTGCTTCTAAATAATTATTTAATGTAAAGTTATTTGAAATTTTGATTAAGCAAACAATGCTTAAATGTCAATTATGTTAAAGTTTTCATTCAGTCTCAATTGAGATTTTAATCCTAAAATTAACTAATTTACAAATCGATATCATCTACTTTAAACTCAAATACTCAAAAGTCGGGCCAGTTTGCGTGGTTGGTTAACACACTACCTATCACGCCGCAGGACATTTGGCGATGATAGCTCAGTGGTAAGTGACGTCGGATACCGCGGCGAAGGTCGTGGGTTCGAATCCTACAATGAGCTTGAGCTTTCGGTGAAGGAAAAACATCGTGAGGAAACCACAGCACGGTGGTAGGGTACTTTGTAGTACTCGACTGGCTGGCTACCACCCTCAAGTAAAAATCTGTCACCAAGCACCTATTGGTGTGTTCCGGCAATTGCACTTGAGAGCCAGTTCGCCTTTAAGGCATTGTAATAAGGTGTACAAAACATTAACGATCCCCTGGTATTGCCAATGTCTATAGGCGACGGTTGTCACTTACCATCAGGTGACCCGCCTGCCTCGTTGTCACTAGTGACATAAAAAAATATATATATCAGTCATCTGGTTTCCATATTACAAGCTCTGCTTAGTTTGGGATCAGATAGCCGTGTGTGAAAAAAATGTCCGAGGAAAAAATTATACTTAAAATATAATTAAAAGAGTCCATTCAGAGAAAAACAAATATTTGTATGGCCATGAGACTAGCTTAGAGCATGGTGATTCTTTCACACGATTTGATAGGATTTTCAAAACAATCTATCTGCTTTGCTCTACGGATATATTGCTAACTATTTTATTATCCGACCTCCATACTATTGAGGCGAATATCGAATAAACGGCCGACTTTAATGGAACGATATAAAAAATACTGTTGGTCATTTTATTTATTTTTTTCTAACTACTATAAAATGGTAAATACTCAGTGTTTTAATTCTGACGTGAATAAGTTAAATATTTTTTTAGTTAGTAACAAAATTGTGATTAAATTTCCGAGAAGTAAAAGGTCATACATAATATCTCCAAATTTTATTCAAATTGGTATGCGGAAAAAAACGACTAATCCCTGGCCTTAATGTAGTCGTTACATCCAGGTTTGGAGCAAAAACCAGCTGTCTGGAAATACTGTTAAACTCGTTGGTGAAAATCAAATCTTAAAAAGAATTAAAGTTTTTGTGTCTACAAGTTCTGTTTATACGTATTATGATCAAAACTGTCACTGCATTTTTTTATTTGATATAATGATAAACTGACAGCTAGATAGAAAAACATATAGATAGACGAGAGTGATAAATATAGAGCTTTCTATTATTTCATTAGATGCACGTAACCTTAAAAATTTAATTTAAAATAGATAATAATATGTAAACAAAAATGCTATAACAAAGTCCCGTATTAAAATTAAACCAACCATGATATAAAGGGTTCCGGGATTTTTCGAACAAACGAAAACGAGTAAAGCTTTTTAAAAATAAAAATATCTCTATTCCACAATCATTCTCGAACTTTTCAGGAAATCACGACTTTCTTTAATACAAATTAGGGAAGTAGCAAAGATTCGCACTTTGTTAAATTGTTTCCGATAAAAAAGTTTAGGGAATTAACCTAATTTTAAAAGTGCCCGAACTAATATTCCAAATTGTGTCAGAAAAGGGAAAGTTCCCGTGTAATAACAATAAAAACAAAATCGTTCGACATGAAAGTCCTTCTGTAACAATCCTGGCACATTCTTTCATTACTTTTACAGTTTTTATTTTAATTTTACACAAAGTAGAAGCTATTGAAGAATTCCTTTGTCATTTCTTTCATAAAATTACATTAAACTTCTTAAAATTTCAATGAAATTATATTTTTTATTGAAATTTTAAGAAGTTTAATTATAATTTTAAATATGCTCTGAAAAATCGTGAGTTATTTTTAGTTTTTCTGTGAATGAGTTTCTTATGTGAAATACTTTAATTTCTCCTTTTGTTTACTTTATTGTGGTATATTCTTTGATATCTAATAACTAAAGATACACAATCAGCGACAAAAAATGACCTTACCGAATGAGTGCCCACTCGAACATTTGGGTCCTCTTTTAATATAGTAGCATTCGAACGCTCCAACGGTAAACATGCATCAGGGCGTGAAATCTTATTGCCTTTTGTACAAAACTTTGTTGTTTTTAGACACAAAGTTTTTAGAGAACCTTTTTATTTATTTATTTATTCACTTTTAGGGAGACTATCGACTAAGCTTTACAGTTTATAATCTTAAGTAAGTGGCAGAGAAGTCATTAAGAAGTCCCCACTAATAGCTCTACTTTGCTTGGGATTGTTTCTCTATCCCAAGCTAAGAAATCTTTTTAGGCGATGATAGCTCAGTGGTAGTGACGTCGGATACCGTGGGTTTGAATCTTAGAATGAGCTTGAGCTTTCGGTGAAGGAAAACATCGTGAGGAAACCACAGCATGGTGGTTGGGTACTTTGTAGTAACCGCCTGGCTGGCCACCACCCTCAAGTTGAAAATCTGTCGCCAAGCACCAATCGGTGCTCAGACAGCTGCACTTGAGAGCCAGTTCCCATCTAAGCTTTGTGTGCTTACCACCTTCGGCCACATCATCACTTACCATGGTGAGATTGTGGTCAGACACAAGCTTATCATGAATTAAAAAAATGCCCACTACCATCGTCGCGGTATCCGACGTCACTACCACTGAGCTATCATCGCCTTAACATAACAAAAATTAAGCCTTTTCTCATTATAATATTTGTTTAGATAACAATATATTGATACTGTACTCCTTATTACACATATAATAAACGTCAGAACTTCTTAATTGAGTATCTACGTTGTTACAGGACCCAGATGCTCAAATTAGGGGGCAAATATTTGAGCACATTAACAAGTTCGCTCCAAAGTAATACGACACCCACGTCACAATTGAGTAAAATAAATATTTGAGTTACAATTGTTGAGTGGTTGAGGTAGAATGCAGGTTTTATTTTAGGGCCGTGTTACACTGCAGTGCATATGATTATGGATATACTTTTTAGTGTTTTTTTTTTAAACTTTTCTGTTACATCAAAAATTAAAATGGTCTGGTAACTTTTACGGAAAATAAGATGTCGTCTAGTTCGTTAGGATGTGAGGATAGATGTGAAGATGTTTGTTACTCTTTCACGCAAAAACTACTGAATGGATTTTGATGAAATTTAGACCATACCCTGAAATAAACAATAGGGTTTTTTTATATCCTAGGAAAAGATAAGATCCCTCGGGAATGCGGGTGAAACTGCAGGGGATAGCTAGTCACATTATAATAATTTTTGTTTTTATTAAAATTATGTAAAAAATAAGTACTTATGTATTAATAAAAAAAAAGTAAACACTAAATGTAGATCGAATTAAATGTAACCAACAAAATCAGCACCATAGATTATAGAGTGATCAGAAACCCAAAGTAAAAAGCCGTAATGTGCAGACACCTTCAGATCGGCTGCGCTGACAACCAACCTGTCGCCCACTTCAGTAGTCCCTTCACAGAATCTCTAAATGGAACGAAAATATTTTTTGTTAGTTTTGCCTGAGTCTCCCCGCTGGAAATTTGATTCGTGGATGACACAGGAATATAAAGTTACCTTTGAGCAAGTTACCTCTTTGGTTCGAAGAAAAAGGCTTCTTAAATTAATGTCGGAAATACGAGCGTCGGGAGTTATTTAAAGGTTTTTTTTTAATTCACTTCATTCAATTAAAGTGGCTGTGTTAGGTAAATAAGTTACGGATTATGTGATCTATGTACATTTCTCTTTCGGAAATAATATTTTAGCGAGCTGTCATTTTATAGCAGCATTTTATAGACGTGTGCCACAAATATATTATCTGATTATGTGGGTGTACTGTAATAAGTACCGGTACTGAATAGTAAAATATCTTTGTAAAAAATAGTTTTTTTTTTCTTGTTTTTAGGAAGTATTTTTTATTATGTAAATGTTTTGTACATTAGTCGTTAATTAAATTATTGATATTAAATGGAGTCAATTACAGCTATTATATTTTTTAACATATTTTTAGAAATTAATATAAATAATACTTATGTAATGAATTTTTAATAAAGTACTTATATTGATATAGAGATTCATTGTTTCACTAATCACTTTAAAATTTAGATTTTTTTAAGGTCAACTTTGGGTACATATCAGTATTGTTGATAACAGTTATGTGAAGATAAAAGTACTTATACAAATGTCTTATCTTAATAAATCGTAAGTAGAAAGTATAAGTTTTATGAACTGACACCCGCTGATTCACACGCGTGTATTATCTTAGCCCGAATAATAAATTATCCTTTGTTTTATTACAGTGTGGCTGTCATCTACTTGTGTGCCAAGTTTCATCAAAATCTATTAAGTATTTTTAATTTATAATAGTAGCGTAGAGAATTTACTTTAACAGACTGCATACAAAACAGCACATAAAAAAATAGTGATTCCATTCCGCTTGTACTATTTCCTTACTTATTGGCATACTTTTTAAATTAGTATCATTACTATTACCAAATTTTCACTATAAAAAACGTATCTGCAAAATACGGTTTGGTGGAAATGTGTTCTATTTTTTTACGATTCAACCCTTAAATGGTTCGGAAGGATAAAAACGTTACGGTCATAAAAATAATAGTGTTTTTATATGGGGTTTTATTATATTTGTCTGAACGCGGACGAATGTAAAATGTAGGTCGGTGGGGATAATGTTTGATATGGCTTACAGTCGATTACGCGTTAAATCGTAGGCATCACTTTAATACGTTTCACTGATATGAAACGATGCGATATTCCAGCGTCAATTTGTGATTTTTAACATGGTTTTTAATTTAAACCAATAGTATTATAATACCTACCTACTATTAAGCAGTTTGAAATAATTCTTATGAATGTGTAATTTTGTTTATTGTGGTTGTTTTTAATCTTATTACATAAGTGTTGGCTCCATAGCTCAACATAAGGTAGCCAATTTGTAATTCGGTTAATTGTTGGTTTACTTACTGGCAACACTTCAGTCACCTTTTAAGTAGAAGCTCGATGAGCACACAAATTGTAATTAGGACAAAATTACCTAATTAAATACAGTCCATTCAAAGTCTTATGTGGGTTTTATTATGATCAGCGTCTCACAATAAGATTTAAAATATTTTATTATGAAGCAAGAATTAAACGTTCGCAAAAATAACCATTCATTTCTAAGTTTTCTAGAATACTTCTTTTTTACATTGGATAAGCTTTTAAAAATTACCATAATGCGGTCAGAAGTGAACGCACAAAGCTTAGAAGGAACTAACTAAAATTCTTCAAAAATGTATCCAAGATTATAATTGAATAAAAAGATACGCTACAAAGAAAAGACAACTTATTTCTGAAAATATTTCTACAATGCATCACACAAAAGATTTGATAAAAACAATTTTACAAAGGAAAACATCCCGGCAACTATGATACAATCCCAGCAATTTAATTTTGAGTCGTTTCGAGGTCTGAGGCCAAGAAAACAATGCTATGGTGCCAAAGTATAATTTTATTAGAATTTTATGCTAAAACACAGCACCGGCCCCATCGCTTGCTCAGACGGTGTTGGGTTTTATGGGGTATATCTGTTTCAATGTGTTACGATGGTTTGCCTTTACGCAGTCGGTTTTTGACAATAAATTTTCGCGCCGGACACCGTGTGGTCGTAGAGGGTTAAGAATCTTAATGAATATTCTCTTAAATGTGTGCACAAAATGTGGTTACCTTAGTCCCTTTGTTTATGTTTGTTATCTTAAAGCCACTCTCAAGAGTGCTTTTGAATTCACTGAACTTGTCAGATAAAACTGATGTTAGATTTTTGACTTATTTAATGTTCGCAATATGAATTTAGAAGTAAAAAAAACTAGCAAGGTACTTGGACGACGGCTTCGCTAATAAAAGAAATGAGATCTAATTGTATTCTAAATTCTTTTGAAGTTCTGTAAATCATATCTCTGTAGGTACATATGTATAACGTTCATTGGTTACTTTAAAAGAAAATTTTATGTGTTCTTTGCGGGTGTGTCGCCATTTTGTTTTTCAAACTTGGCTGACACACCGTGTCTTAAGGAAACATTACCGCGAGCTATTTCCATACAAAATTAAGTAGGTATGCATCTAATTTTGACTGAGGAGTAAGAAGGTTTATGCAAGGTCGTCAACGCGCTCGTGACGCCTCTGGTGTTACAAGCGTCCATAGGCTACGGTAACTTACCATAAGGTGGGCCGTAAGATTGTTTGCCGCCTAAAATTCGATGCAATTTTAACTTGACACGGATCTAGAAGTTATATGTTATGTTTATAAATTAAACATAGACTACGAAAAATAAAAATAACGTGCTAAACTATTGTACGCTCTCGCGCCACCCGCAGATTTACCAAGCGCAAGAGAGATAGCGACGGTGTGAAAACGTCCTCTCAATGTATTCTAAATTTGAATATCATAGAATGCAAACTTTGGTCGGCACTTTTACTTTTTAATAAATATCACATTACGTGAGCAAAGCTAATCAGGCTCTATCGGAATATCAGCTGACGTAGGGTAGACGTAAAAAATTAATTGTGCCGCTACCAGCAAGGTTGGGCTATTAGGCGTTCGTCCAAAACGCCTGTATAATGTTATTACAATTTTATGCAGCTACCCTCCACTTTTACCGTTATATGGTCTATAACATGACTGCTCTGAAGTGGGGGCGTAACCCCTGCCGTATTTGCATTGTTGAAATTGAGGTGGTTCTGTTAGCTATGATTGGATGGCTTTTAAACAAAAATTAACAGCTCTTTTCATTGCTAAAAAACTAAATTGTGCATTTTCAATTACAGAATCAAATAAAAAAGGTAGAAGGAGCGTACGTATACAATAGTCTTCAATTAAGTGAAGCAACGTGTACAAAGTTTTGTGCGTGACTTGCACGTAGATACGTTTTGGCGTGACCCATAGAAGCGCATAGAAGCGGCTTCCTTTTTCAAATTCGGCTTCCTTTACTGTGCTTCACTTTAAGTGCGCGGGGCTCTATCTACCTTTTTTTTAATTGGTCTGAGGTTATATATACTTTAATTTTTAGTTAACATTCAATATTGTTACTAAATCAATTATTGGTTTATTTACCTGAGTTCTTGTTTCCGCTATCTGTAACAAAAATAAATAAATAATTGAAATGACACATCATTATTAATATAGATCAACACAATAACCCGACAATTATACAGCCCTCATAATAAAAGATGTTTTGTATGGATAACCATACAATCCAGAAAAAAATATAACAATATCTTTTCCACTCTACAATCAAAGAGCAATTACGATCGTATTTGATAAGAAAATTATTGGCATTATTAACTATCATAACAACATAAGCGATGCACTTGAGGTAGTCACGCAATAGTTACATTAAACACAATACAAACCAATGACGGAGCATTTTACCCGACTACGGAGCCAGAAGAGGGGTAACAGCTATTTTCGACAGCTGGCTATCGGAAACGTTCATTGTTATTATTCGGGATATATCGGGCACTGGTTTGAGGGACCGCAAAATTACGGTCTCGAAGACCCTTGACCCCGTAGCTTAATTTGTCAGTTATTGTTGAGGTCCCGATAAGTGATTGCATAGATTTATTTCCTCGATCTTGAGGAATAGGGAACCGTTGTGAATGAGATGTTGGTTTCACGGCGATCATAGCTCAGTGGTAAGTGACGTCGAATACCGCGACGAAGGTCGTGGGTTCGAATCCTACAATGGGCTTGAGCTTTCGGTGAAGGAAACCATAGCACGGTGCTAGGGTACCCCTCATGTTGAAAATCTGTCACCAAGCACCTATTGGTGTGTTCCGACAGCTGCACTTGATCCAGTTCCCATCTAGGCTTCGTGTGCTTACCACCATCGGCCACATCATCACATACCACAGTGAGACTGCGGTCAAACACAAGCTTATACAGAATGAAAAAATAAAATTAAAAAAATGGTGGCAAAGGTTTTAAGATGTTTATAATATAATCACATAAAGTCAATAAGATAGATGGAGTTGAAGGTTGACTTCCGAACCGGTGACTTCTGTGATTCGAGCTTCGTAAGTGCTCTCCTAGGGCCTAAACTGAATAAATGCTTTTGACTTGGTTAAATAGGATTTAAGGAGAAAAATCATTTAGAATACACGAGCAAAATAGTATGGAATGTGTGACATTTATCACAATCTTATTCCAAACTAATATAAGCAGAGCTTGTAAAAGAATCCAAATGGGGCACTGCAGTATAGAAGATATGCTTTTCCAAAAGGATACGTAGTTGTTCAACTTACGTTGTTTACTTAGGCTTTTAGAATGTTACAATTTAGACAAATAACTCTAGAATGACTTAGTAAAGTTTCCACTGAAAATACTCAAACAGTCTTTATACAAACAAACAAACAAACATAAAACAATACCCATGGATCCACCGCGCAATTCCACGATTCGCCTGAAAAGATATAAAATTAATCCGAAAAAAAGTTTTTTAATCACACAAAATCCGCCATAAAATGTACCCGACCGAATGTAACGTCGTTAGCGGCAGTAACTTTTTAAATTAAAATAAAAAGCTTGGCCTCTCATAATTAAAATTGTCATTTTAAGATTTAATTTTCAACTCTTCAAAATTATTCTCGTGCATAAAGAGTTTATTGTACTTTGTACTATAATAATTAATGTTAAAAATATGGATAATTATTTTTGAACGACATGGGCGTCGTTGGAAGAATACCTGTCACTTCACAGGTTGTGGGTTCGATTCCCATCTAAAGCATACATTTGTGCGCATGAACATGTCTGTTTATCCTGAGTCTTGGTGTAATTTATCTACATATTTAAGTATTATGTAAGCTGCTTAGATTGGAGTCAGATAACCATTTAAAAACATGGAATCTCTATCTATCCATCTTGTAGGTTTGAGAACCATATTAGGCGAGAGAATTTCGTATCTTTTTATAAGGTTACCTAATGGTAAGTGACTACTGTCGCCTTAATTAGATACACCAGGGGCATTACCAATAGTAATGTTGACCTTTTACAATGCCTTGAAAGCAAGTGGCTCTCAGTTCACTTCAAAATTTATCGTAATTCTATTTAACTGCGTTTACTTATATACTAAAATATGTTGATTTGATAACGAGGATAGAAATAGGTTCGTCAGCGCTAATGGCAAATTAATAAATAAGGCAATTTTGGATTAAATTATAACATTTTGTATATACGGTTATTTGATGGAATGGTTGGCGGATTATGTAATTTCAATTATGAAATTGATTTTATTTGCAATGATTTAGACTTGATTGTATAATAATATGAAGATACTTAAAGTACCTATACTTAAGTATTGGTAAAAAATATAATTTTATTCTTTTTGCCGTTGCGACCATAGGTCCGTGGGGATCTGAAGCTAGTTGTTTCGCAAGTATTTTATCTAAAAAAATTATCCAGGCTTCGGGAGACTGGCGGGCGGGGAGTTTTTTCCGCCAACGCATCAGTCTGGCCAACGCTGCCTACTGGGAACCTTGCCGATCATCAGCAGCGGCAGCCTCGAGGATGTTTTTTATATAGGTATTATAGTTTGTATATTTGTACATTTGTTGTAAATAAAATGTAAATAACTATTTTATTTTAAATTGAGGCCGATTCCAACAAGTTGCTTTATCGATTCGTAGATGAACTTGTTTATAATGGCGTTCAGAGTATAAAATAAATGTCTAGAAATATTTTGTATGAGATATCTAAACCAGACTCTAAGGCAATGTCAGTGGTAATGTCGTCGGATACCGTGGCAAAGGTTGTGGGTTCGAATCCTACAATGAACTTGAGCTTTCGGTGAAGAAAAACATTGTGAGGAAACCATAGCACGGTGCTAGGGTACCCCTCATGTTGAAAATCTGTCACCAAGCACCTATCGGTGTCTTCCGACAGCGGCACTTGAGAGCCAGTTCCCATCTAGGCTTCGTGTGCTTACCACCATCTGCCACATCATCACTTACCACAGTGAGACTGCGGTCAAACACAAGCTTATCCTAAAATAAAAATAAAAAACTCTTATTTATAAGGTACGTTTTAATATAATTTTGGGATACTGTTATTAATTTCGACATCTACATCACAGAAAATATTAAAATCGCCACCAAAAGTAATATCGTCGAATGATGAATCGAGATCAAAACAATTTTAATTAAAAATAACTACGCGACTGAATGTCCCGCCGCCGCGCCGTCAATTCGGCCAAATTAATTTTAAAGTCAAACAGTTTCATTTGTCATTTTGATTTTGGTAACTGTTAGCCACTTAGTTCCAGTCTATTCCGCCTTATCAGGAGAACTATCAGCTACTATTCAAGTAAACATCTATTTGCCGAGGTTTCTAGGATTATAAATAGAATATACCTATCTTATTCTGGATAAGCTTGTGTTTGACCACAATCTCACCATGGTAAGTGATGATGTGGCCGAAGGTGGTAAGCACACAAAGCCTAGATGGGAACTGGCTATCAAGTGCAGCTGTCGGAACACACCGATAGGTGCTTGGCGACAGATTTTCAACTTGAGGGTGATAGCCAGCCAGTCGGGTATTACAAAGTACCCTACCACCGTGCTATGGTTTCCTCACGATGTTTTCCTTCACCGAAAGCTCAAGCTCATTGTAGGATTCGAACCCACAACCTTCGCTGCGGTATCCGACGTCAGTACCACTGAGCTATCATCGCCTTGAATGTCTATCTATACAAAAATATAAAATTTAAGAGTCTGTTTCAAAGGTATTTTAAGAAAGAAGTTATTTTACGCGGCTTTTACCTACAGCAGGGAGTACTGGTGGAAATCTAATTAGTTAAAAAAGGTGAGGAAATTCGTTTCTGATGGGGTTCCCAGACTGCACAAGTTTTTCTTTTTCAGCCTGGCTATCCAAAGAGGAAACGCTGCCAGCCTACTAGGAACCTTGCCGATCGGCAGCAGCGGCGGCCTCGAAGAAGTTTTTTTTATATATATATATAAAGTTATATAAAAAATCTAATGTAATATGTAAATATGTTATCATTATTTACAGAGGGTGGTCAACGAAACGTTGAAGTGTTGGTCACGGAATGTAAACCTCAGAATGCATATCTTGAATAATTATCAAAAACCAATTAAACATATAGCGTGCGTTTAACTAATAACATTAATTATATTGGGACATGCTACAGATTAAAATATATTTAATGACGATAATGCAAAGCTTTTAAACTAGAAACAAAAATAAATAATTATACTCCATAATACTCATGACAGCATATTTAACTAGAATAAAGATAGAGAGAGAAGAGAAGAAGATATATTAAATCAGCTTCTTTTGTTTTAGTATACCTAGCTTGTGACGTCGTAAAAATAAATCTGTGTTTTAAAAATTTGTCGCCAAGCACCTATCGGTGTGTTCTGACAACTGCACTTGAGAGCCAGTTCTCATCTAGGCAAAAATAAATACTTATTCGCAATATTCGAGCATTTTTAGATTACACTTATACACTGGTTAGTGTTATATAAATATTTTTTTAATTACAGTCAACATCTCTATTATAATATAGAAATCATGTAAGAACATATTATTATGCAAAAATAAAACTAAAATTCCGAAGTAGCGACCGAGAAGTTGATACGAAAAATCTCGCTGAGCAAATAGGAAAAATTCAACGTACACGATCATTCTGGGCTGAGGCGGACGCAACACTAATTAAGGTAAAAGGGAGAAATGGCAATCCCAGAGGTATAGATAATCCCTCCTTGTACCTACTTCGTTTTAATAAGCGCCACGTATTTTATTTTAATTAAAAATTCTCACGCCGTTCATCGCGGTTCCTGGCTACAGTGGGGTGCAATGAACGAGGGCGGTAATAAAATGAGTTGTTTCATGCTCCTTTCAGTAGATTATATAAGAAAAGAACTTTAGTTAATGTTAAGGCGATGATAGCTCATACATGTAGTGACGTCGGATACCGCGGCGAAGGTCCTGGGTTCCAATCCTACAATGAGCTTGAGCGGTGAAGGAAAACATAGCTTGGTGGTAGGGTACTTTGTAGTACCCGACTGGCTGGCTACCACCCTCAAGTTGAAAATCTGTCGCCAAGCACCTATCGGTGTGTTTCGACAGCAGCACTTGAGAGCCAGTTCCCATCTAAGCTTTGTGTGCTTACCATTTTCGGTTACATCATCACTTACCATGGTGAGATTGTGGTCAAACACAAGCTTATCCAGAATTTAAAAAAAAAACCTATACCGATTATTACTTTATTTATTGGAACATCATATAAAAACAATAACAAAAAACACAGCAATAACATTGACACTGTTACAATGGGAAACCTTATCAAATAGCGATCTCCAGCAGCCAACCTTTGGATGGAGAGGGCTTGAAAGATGATAAAAGATGGCGGAGCATGCTTGAAACAATATAACATCTTTAACACATAAATATAATAGTAGTTAGTATTAGTAGTTAGTAAGGCGATGATAGCTCAGTGGTAAGTGACGTCGGATACCGCGGCGAAGGTCGTGGGTTCGAATCCTTACAATGAGCTTGAGCTTTCGGTGAAGGAAAACATCGTGAGGAAAACCACAGCACGGTGGTAGGGTACTTTGTAGTACCCGACTGGCTGGCTACCACCCTCAAGTTGAAAATCTGTCGCCAAGCACCTGTTGGTGTGTTCCGGATATTGCACTTGAGAGCCAGTTCGCTTTTAAGGCATTGTTATAAGGTGTACAACACATTAACAATCCCCTGGTATTGCCAATGTCTATAGGCGACGGTTGTCACTTACCATCAGGTGAAAATAAAAAAGTATTATAAATTATACTTCGGGCTTCGTCCTCAAGATTAGCAGGATAATAGACACTTGTAGTTATGCATACAGAACTACCAATCTCACACTTTAGTTAAAATACCCTCGTTATTTTTATACACAATAAAAATATAAAAAAGAGAGGGTACTTGTATTTTACTTGTCCGATACTTCGACTCTGTTAGTCATTCGCGTTTCAGTGCCTGGCCAGTCCACACGTTCTACTTAATAACATCTTATATATTGTAAAAGTATTTATAAAACTGATTAAATTATGTCTTAAAGACAGTGTTCTATAAAAATTACTAAAAAAGACGCCGACGCTCCGTGGTTCCAGATACTTCAAGTTATAAAATTGATAGCGCTGGAGTCTCTTTGTTAGGCCGAACTTACGTGTAAGTAACTAAGCTGCATTTAAAGTAGTAAGAAATTACGGTAAGCGACTTACAAAGCCTGTTTACATTTGAAAATTTTTCGTAAGTTAATTACGTAAGTTACTTACGTGAGTAAAACTTACAAGTGTAAGTGCAACCTTAGGATTGCGTACAAAATTTTCATATACAAGTTTAAATATGTAAGTAATGAAGAAATGTTAAATTTACTTTTGAGAATAAAACAACTAAAATAATAATTGCTTATGTAGCAAAGTCAATTGACATTTTTAAGATCAGAAAGTAGAAAGAATTTTGTCTGTAATATTTTTTTAACTTTAGGATAAGCTTGTTTAGCCGCTATCTCACCTCACCATGGTAAGTGATTATGTGGCCAAATGTGGTAAGCACACAAAGCCTAGATGGGAACTGGCTGTCGGAAAACACCGATAGGTGCTTGGCGACTGATTTTCAAGTTAAGGGTGGTAGCCATGCCAGTTGGGTACTACAAAGTACCCTACTACCGTGCTAAGGTTTTCTCACGTTTTTTCCTTCACCGAAAGATCAAGCTCAATGTAGGATTCAAATCCACAATCTTCGCCGCGGTATCCGACGTGACTACCACTGAGCTATCATCAAAGTAGTTTAAGCTGCTTAGTTTGGGTTCAAATAGCTGTGTGTAAAAATCTCTGGACATTTATGATACAATTTTTCATACAAAAAATATTTAAAAAAAAATACCTTGAGCCACCCTCTCAAGTCGCGACACTTATGGTCACACATAAAGTATAAGTCGCGACACTAAAGCACTTTTGCGAGCACATTAACGTTTTAATTAATGTGAAAACTGTTACTACCCTTGTTTATAGGAAGGCGTTTGGTCGTTTATGTACCAACGTACCAACGTTGGTGCCATGCAACCAACATTTTATGGTCGTATTAACCATTTTGTAAAGCGCCAACGTTAAACTTTGTTAGTGGGCCGCGGAGGTCACTTCACTTAATGCTGTTATAGTAAATTATTGAGCAGGTAATTAAGTTTTATATAACTACTAGGGCATGATAGGCTTAAGCGATTGTAGAGTAGGCTCACCTTAAATATATTCATGAAATTCTGTATTCGAAAGTAACAATGTTTTTTACCTAAATGAAAAAGTAGTAAAATATGTATTATATCAATTATCTAGTTTCCATAGCTTAAACTCTGTTCAGTTTGGGATCAAATTTTTTTTATATGATCGATTCATATTAACATGACAATCTTAACTAAACAACCGTTTAACCAAATGATTTTGTGTGAAATGAATTACAATTTCATTTATCAGCTGTTTTACTTTGAATACATTTGATGGAGACCGTTTAAAGTACTTAAGGCTATAGGTATTTCGATCATACCAATTTTAAACCTTAATTAGATCATCAGACCACTAAATCAGACCTTTTTGTGTATACTAGTTTTTTTTTTACAATAGGTTAAAGCCCTCTGAGCACAAGTCTCAAACACATCTCCTGTTAAGTGTACCTAATACTACAAAAGATTTGCCACTCATTTTGCTAGGTTATTACATTAGGCCTGAACGTAACCGACAGGGGGCGGAGTGGGGACAACCGTCCCTGCGGGAGACCGTCCCTTTGTTCGACAACGATCCGTCTCATTGTGCAAATGGAAAAACAACGTAGAGTATTGAACTAAAAGGCTTTGTACAAGGGTATTGGTCGGACAAGGTTTTTTCATTATTTTCCGGAATAATACATAAGTTAGCAACGCCATGTCGACCTTATAGGTGCTAAGGTGTGCCGTGAATATAAAATTAAAATTGAATGTGTCTATTTGACATTGAGTGAATTAGATATCAAAGGAAATTATTTCACGATTATTTCGGGCTCCTTATAAAAGGCACATTTTGAACAAAAGTTTTTTCATGAGTTCAGTCTTTAGGAGATAAAACAGTTTCCAGCGCGATGTGGTGGAGCTTGGTAATAGATTATCAAAGTATCCGTCTAATTTCCATTCATCTAAACCTACAAGGCATGAATGATTGATACATTGAAATATATAAGATACGTAAACCCTATTCTAATTGCCAACGCATGGTAATGGTAGTGCTCATTATTACTTTTAGCAGGATTCGATCTAACACACCTATTTCTATGATAACGCGTGATTGAATATTAGACCTTCTACACAGATAAATATATAAGTTGTTATAATTATAAAAGAGACACATGAGTGCGAGAGTCGCTTCACTAACTCAGCCATCAATCGATCCTCAGTTTAGGTACCAAAAATGTGGGCGCTGCTGTCGCTCCCGTATCAGCTGTACAGGCACTCTAAGGCCTGCCACACGGACGCTGTTAGATTATCTATTTAAGATGTATAAGGCCCTTTATTATTATAATTATATTTACTACAGCTTTGTGAATTTACACTGCGATCAACGATTGCTACGGAAATTGTTGTGTGCTACGAAAGTCGTAGCATACCCTTTCATCGTAGCAGAGCTCCGAGAACTGTAATTCCAAAGGAATTTCACGTCAAAATTTGAAATTGTTGAAAATGAAAGACGAAGATTTTAAAGAGATGGTTTTAAACTTTGTAAAACTCAGATTTTAAGATGCCTCATCTCTTTTTATTACATGACGTTAGAACGAGACGGATATTTGGATATACATAAATTATCAGTCTGGCTTCAAACTAAAATATAAAACTATACATTTTATAAATAACACTGTAAGTAACAGTACGGTAATGATGTAAAGTCATGTAAAATTTACATCTTTAATTATGCGATCAATATCTGAGTTACAACACTCTAATGATGGCTTGTAATTTTACTACGTAGGTCAAGGTTTAATGTGACTTTTGTTTTGACATGGAGAACGCAATTTGAAGTTTAAAATGAAAAGAAAAATAAATAAAATCAAACAGGCCTTCATTTGAATACATAAATAACCAGCTTATAATCCACATCACAAAGGTTAAGTTACAGGTTACAAGAAAAAATACCAAGACATATTTTAGTTACAGAAATTTAAGCGGTCTTTTCACTTAAACGATTTATTTCTATTCTACCTAGTAAGTATATTAAGGTTGTCCAAAAATGATATATATTTAGGACATCTTAACTCACGGTAATTTGATCCCAAAATAATCAAATTTCTTTATATGTCAGTACTTTAACAAGTAATCACGCATGACATCTGATGGTATATATGGCATTACTAGGAGAGCTTCTCAAGGAAACTGCCTCTCAACTACAATTGTCGGCAGTAACCGATAGGCACTAAGCAACTGATTTTAAACATGAAGGTAGCCAGCTAGCCAGTCAGTCGAGAAATGTTTTTTTTTAAATTATTATTCCACAAATGCCCACCATGTAAGCAAGTCACCTAATGTTAAGTGAATACCGTCGCCTAGGCATTAGTAATAGCTCCTAAGTGCAACTGCCGGAACACATCAGGTAGGTTCTTGGCAATAGATTTGGTGGAAACTTCCAGTCGAGTACTATTTTGTTACCCAATTTTTTTTTATGTCACAAGTGACAAGACAACAAGGCAGGGGGTCACCTGATGGTAAGTTAACACCGCCGCCTATAGACATTGGCAATACCAGGGGATTGCTAATGTGTACACCTTATTACAATGCCTTAAAGGCGAACTGGCTTGGCGACTGGGTGGTAGCCAGCCAGTCGAGTACTACAAAGTACCCTACCGCCGTGCTGTGGTTTCCTCACGATGTTTTCCTTCACCGAAAGCTCAAGCTCATTGTAGGATTCGAACCCACGACCTTCGCCGCGGTATCCGACGTAACTTACCACTGAGCTATCATCGCCTTAAAATTGTTATGTTGTTACCTTATTTATCAAACAAACATGCAAATGACATCACATTTAGTTTAATTAGAGAATAAAGTAAGAAACAGTTAAATAAATACACACGTGAGACTACAGAGCAACTATACTCTTTAATTAACATTTCGTCTATGGAATTGCAGTTAAAATTTTGCATTTGGATGCCATTTTAATGTACAGTATACCGTTGTTTTAGTAATATAAATTACTAGTTTTCCGCCCCGCGGTTTCACCCGCGTTCCCAAGCGATCTTATCTTTTCCCGGGATAAAAAGTATCCAATGTCCTTCTCCAAGGTTCCATCTATCCCTAACCAAATTTCATCTAAATCGGTTCAGCGGTTTAAGCGTGAAGGGTAACAGACACATAGACAGACAGACAGACGGACACACTTTTGCATTTATAATATTAGTATGGATAGTTCAATAGAATGGATAGATAAAGATTTTTAAGAAAAATGAACTTGAGCTTTCGGTGAAGAAAAATATCGTGAGAAAACCATAGCATGGTGGAAGGGTACTTTGTAGTACTCGACTGGCTGGCTACCACCCTCAAGTTGAAAATCTGTCGCCAAGCACCTGTTGGTGTGTTCCGGCAATTGCACTTGAGAGCCAGTTCGCCTTAATAAGGTGTACAACACATTAGCAATCCATCCCCTGGTATTGCCAATGTCTATAGGCGACGGTTGTCACTTACCATCAGGTGACCCGCCTGCCTCGTTGTCACTTGTGACATAAAAAAATAATAATAATAACAACATAACAATTTTAAGGCGATGATAGCTCAGTGGTAAGTTACGTCGGATACCGCGGCGAAGGTCGTGGGTTCGAATCCTACAATGAGCTTGAGCTTTCGGTGAAGGAAAACATCGTGAGGAAACCATAGCATGGTGGAAGGGTACTTTGTAGTGCCTGCCTGGCTGGTTACCATCCTCAAGCATGTAGAAAGTCAATCGCCAAGCACCTATCGGTGTGTTCCTGCAGATAATACATTGGCGATCTCCCTATTATTGGCTTATATCTATAGGCGACGGTAGTCACTTACCATTCAATGATACCCCTACCTAGTCACTTGTGGCAAAAAAAATATAGAGAGAAAATATTTAATTTTTTGTATGTTTGTATAGATAAAAAAATACTTGACCGATTTAAAACCATATTTCACACATAAAAATCTACATATCACAGAGTAATGGGCTCTATTACATTTTAATTCCCTCAGGAACGCAGGTGAGACCGTGAAGCGGAGCTAGTATTAAATGTTCCCACCAATTATTTTAATTAGAAAATTATGGGTACTCTTCTTATTAATTAAATTAAGGCGGGAATGGTGGCGAAGTAATTTTATGTGGAACATGGACTTAGGTACGTGTTTCTAGCTTCGATTTTATGTTCGCCCGTTTCACTGGTCCATTGGACCTGATTAATTAATTAGCAGTCAATTGTAGTTAGATTTAATCACAGAGGCTACTATGAAAGGTTTAATAACCTTACAATTTGTTATTCCCTGCGATTTTACTCGTTCAGGAAGTACCATATGAGTTTTGATGATCATCAGTCAGTGACGAAATCGGGGATTTTAGATATCAATAAAATCTACAGTATAAGAGCTATGCAATTGAAACTTTATATATTTAATAAGTCTACTATAGACATTATATTCCGAGAATTTTGTTAATCTGGTATAATATAAAAGCGAAGTTATGAGGGTTCAAGAAATCGACGAAGCGTTTCGAGAAAAGGTAGGTAGTGCCTTTGCGTTTGCTTCGCTTGGTTTGTCTTGGCGGGGCACGACCATGCCCCCAGATTAATAGTCTACAGTATAAGTTTATAGTACAGTATAAGTTTTAAGGCGATGATAGCTCAGTGGTAAGTGACGTCGAATGCCGCGGCGAAGGTCGTGGGTTCGAATCCTACAATGAGCTTGAGCTTTCGGTGAAGGAAAACATCGTGAGGAAACCATAGCACGGTGGTAGGGTACTTTGTAGTACCCGACTGGCTGGCTACCACCCTCATGTTGAAAATCTGTCGCCAAACACCTATCGGTGTGTTCCGACAGCTGCACTTGAGAGCCAGTTCCCATCTAGGCTTTGTGTGCTTACCATTTTCGGCCACATCATCACTTACCATGGTGAGATTGTGGTCAAAAACAAGCCTATCGAATATAAAAAAAAAAAAGTCTCATATTTCTATGTCTCTAAACAAAAAATGAGAATTTAAAATAAGAACTAAATATGAATCAAAATTTAAATACAGAACAACGAGACCCTCATCGTGATATGCCACGCTTCGCAATCCATTCCACAGTTTTACCCCAAAGCGTGTCACAACATTTACGATCAGACGTTAATAATCCCGCAACACAAAGGTAAAAAACGCAATCAAACGCCACTGTATTTGTACTAAACGAGCTTACAGCTCAAAACAAAGACGGAGGGGAAAAAAACCTTGAACACAGCTACTAGCGGTTTTCATTTGCGCCTTTGTTCGATGCAACCGAGTTCTTCATTAAATGCCTGATGAGGGTTACAATTTAGCGGTAAGAACAAAGTGAATGTTATTAAATATAATGTAAGTACCAATTAACCAAGTACCAAAAAACAATAATAGATAAATAAATAATTAATAAATATCCTGGGATTTTTTTCACACACGGCAATCTGATCCTAAACTAAGAGGGCTTAAAAATTCACCGCTAAGGGATTGCGGGGAGATAAAAGGTATTTTTTTTGGCCAGATATAAATTATACCCTGGAATAAATCATAGGCTACATTAGTCCAAGATAAAAAAAACCGCAGATAGAAAATTACTTATCATATATCTGTGTTTCTTGAAAATTTGAAGCTGCAAATTCAAATATAAATATTGATGTGTTTGCATGGTTAGAGCCTGTTTTACTGGTTACGGTTGTTGTCATCAGGTTGTCAAGCAGGCTGACGGTCTACCTGATGGTAAGTGGTCATCGCCGCCTATGGATATTTGCAATACCAGGGTAATTGCCGATGTGTTGCCGACCTTGGATAGATATATTTACAGCCTGTCTTATTATATTTGTTTTGAAATAAAATGTTTGCAACACTGGATATATATCAGCTATTAGGAACTTATCTGCAAGACTTATCTTAATAACTTATCTTTTTAGTGTATCTACCTACTTCTTACTCAACTGAATGGCTGTGGTCTGTTTCGAACGCCACCACCGGTAGCGATTTCAAGGCGATGATAGCTCAGTGGTAAGTGACGTCGAATACCGCGGCGAAGGTCGTGGGTTCGAATCCTACAATGAGCTTGAGCTTTCGGTGAAGGAAAACATCGTGAGGAAACCATAGCACGGTGGTAGGGTACTTTGTAGTACCCGACTGGCTGGCTACCACCCTCAAGTTGAAAATCTATGTAATGTTTTTTATTCGTGTTACCTAAGCTATGCTTTGATAAAGGCCTGAAGGTATTGTACTTTTAAATACAATCATACTCGTAGTATAAACGCAAAAGCGTGTTTGTCGGCTTGTCCTAATTTTACGCAGCAACGGAGCGACAACTAGATTAAAGTACGTTTCTAACAACATATATGACTTTTTGGCGGGAACTTGCAGAGTGACGTTGCGTTTTTGTTTTATTTTCATTAAATTCGTGTATTTTGAGTTTTATTGAATAATATCGGCGGTCCAATAATGATCGGTTTTGTCCAATAATGATCAATCTAAGTGCGCAAGTGAAGTGAAATGAAATGAAAGCGTGTATCGTGACTTTCCAGGTTGTCCCAAAAAGTCCGTGAATGTTTTAGTGGAACAACCGCCAATTTCACTAAAGCTTGACTGGACATGTATGGACGAGGACTGGACATTAACTGTAATGTCCAGTTCACAAACATTCTCAAACTCACTGGAGTTTGAGAATGTGACTATAACATAAAAGAAGAAATTAAAACTGAAGAAAATGATTGCGATTGAAAGGCTTTGTATTGACTAAAAGTACTAAAACTTATGTAAAAAAAAATTGTGACAAATAGACCAAGACCATTTCAATTACTTTGACATTGGCAGAAATATCCTAAAAGGGTGATTGCCAGCAACAAAAAAAAAACATATATACCTTTACATACCTACCTACCAGTACCTATTCATACAATACTTATACAAGTATATAATAATGAGTGTTAGCAAATGACGTCCGTCCATAGATATTATACGTCACATCCTAATCATACGTATACTATTGGATCTGATTATATAAGTTTATTTATTAATTAATTATTGCTGCATGATTTTAACAGGCTTTTGTTTTTATTGTTTCTATTTATTTTTGATCCGTTGTTTATTTAATTTAATTAATTATTTAGGCGCCACCTATAGTGGCGCCATTAGAATGAACCTGATTGTAAATATTATTTATTAATTGAAATTAACTATTCGTAATTATAATCTCATTATTTGATGTATTTAAGAATTGTTCTAAATTTTATTGATTGTTATATTTATTCCGGAAGTACAATCTTATTATTTTATATTGTTACCCGGAAGTATCATACAGGATATTGTAATATATTTTATCGTTGTCTTTTAGGAAATGTAAAACGGTTCTTGGCCGTATAAAAGCAACAGTGATGTACTGAATCATTGCATTATTGTTTGAAATTAGTTTAAGGCGGAAGCTCTGCCCGAATATATATTTGTGCATCCACTGGGTATTTTATTTCGGAATACAGCCCACATTTCAGAAGTGGGATTGTGAAGAATGTCGGGCCCCTACGCTGACGGTCTTGGAAAAAAGAAGAGAAAACATTCTGGAACATTTTCGTCAGTCGATGAAGAAATCGAAGAAAGCCCATTTTTTTTTTCTTCTACCGCCACGTCCACACCGAGAAAACTACGCCGACCCATGCTGATGCAGAAGTCATTCCAAAATTTCGGCCTGAAGATAACACCAGTAATATTAGTAGTTGGTTACATAAAATCGACCAGCTTGGTGAAGTTTATGGATGGGATGCGACTGAAAGACAATTTGTAATGCAACTTCGCTTACGTGGTTCTGCTAGATGTTGGTATGAAGATCTGGACGATTATGACCTCGATTGGGATGGATGGAAGCACGCTTTAAAAACTGCTTTTCCACGATCCATCGATTACGTGGATAAACTCGAGGGTATGCTGACAAGAACAAAAAAGAATACTGAATCCATGACAAAGTATTACCACGACAAGGTATCGCTTCTTAAAAAGTGTAATATTCATGGAGAAGATGCAATCTCGTGCATAATTAGAGGTCTTCCGATGGAGCTATGCGCAAACGCTAAAGCTTACCAGTGCCAGACACCAGAGCTACTTTACTATGGATATTTGTCATCGCTTGAAAATTATAAAACAGTGGAGACAACATTATCATTGCGGAAGTCTACATGGAAAAGGGGTGTATCTGATGGGAGCTCAACTACGACGCCAATGCAGTCTGGGGTAAAACGATGCTACCTCTGCCGACGGGTCGGGCATGAAGCACGGGACTGCAGAACTCAGTTGCGGTGCGAGACCTGCCAGCGCGCTGGCCACACGTCTGCTACCTGCTGGTTTGTAGCCAATCCGGGCTCAACGCGGCAGCAAGTTCAGTCTCCACAGGTCAGTCATATTATGTATACTACTTCCAATATTTTTCCGAGTATATACAAACGCCTTGCATACAGTGGTACTGAAAAGCTTCTTGTGTACATTGATACGGGTAGTAAATTAAATATTATAACATGGAATAAAGCTAAATTGTTAGACCTAAAAATTTTACCATCGGCCATTGTAATGCGGGGGTTTGGAGGTGCTCAATCAATATCGCTGGGTAGATCACATATAGAAGTGTATATAGACAATGTGTGCTTAAGCGGTTACGTTGAAATAACTAACTATGATCTATTAGATATTGACCTGATTATAGGACAGCCAATGATTAATCAGCCTGGTATAAGCCTAGTAACTACTTCTAACTCTGCTAAAATTATAGAAACTCAGATTATAGACGATTGCTTTAGAGATATACAACTACAAAATATTGACTATAACTCTAAATACGGTGTCTATCTCAAGTGTGAAACAACTATACCAGCTCATAGCGTTTGTGTAATTAACGTATTTGTGGACATTGAATCTAATGATGATATGTATTTTCTAACGAATCCCGTATATATCGAGTTGGGGAAATTATGTTATGCTGTCCCTGGAGGAATTATCTGTATTGAAGGGAGTTTAAAAATTATAAATTTGGGTGGCGTGACAATTTTGTTCCCAGCTCATAAATTAATAGCGCGCGCCGAGCTAGTAACCCTTGCCCCTAATAACTGTCATGATGTCATGACTATCGATTTATTATCTCAATCTACTAGTTGCTTCAAATTATTTGATCAAGGTGACGTAGACGTAGGAGAATTAGAAAGTATGGAGTTAAATAGACTTATGACCTTGTTAAATAATTATAGTCATGTCTTTGCAAAAAATTCAAAAGATTTAGGTTGCACAGATCTTATTGAAATGCATATTCAGACAACGACAGAAAAACCAGTTCATTTTAAGCCGTACAGATTATCACACAAGGAAAATGAAATTGTAAATGACAAAATTCAAGATTTAATAGAAGCCGAAATAGTCCGTGAATCGATGTCCGAATACGCAAGTCCCGTTATATTAGTAAAGAAAAAAAGTGGGGACTACAGATTATGTATAGACTATAGGGGTTTAAACTCGCTTACGGTAAAAGATCGTTATCCCCTACCACACATTGACGATCAAGTATCAAAGTTGGCAGGGAAATGCTTTTTCACGACTCTTGATTTAGCTCAAGGCTACTACCAAGTAAGGCTCTCGGATGGTTCAATTCATAAAACTGCATTTGTCACTCCCTCCGGGCAATATGAATTCTTGAAAATGCCTTTTGGTTTGGCAAATGCGCCCGCTGTATTTTCTAGACTAATACGTCTTGCTCTAAATGACGTCAGAAATGACGTTGCAAGTTATCTTGATGACGTAATGTTACCAACCGTGACTATAGAGGCTGGGATAGAATTGCTAGAACGTGTTTTGAAACTTTTAGAAAAGGCTAATCTTAAATTAAATTTGAATAAGTGTTCTTTCCTTAAGACGAGTGTTGATTACTTGGGTTATGAAGTTGCTGCAGGTACAATACGACCTGGCCAAGCCAAAATTAATTGCGTTTCGAAGTACCAACGACCACGGAATGTTCACGAAATACGGCAATTTATTGGACTAACCTCTTACTTTAGAAAATTTATTCGCGGTTTTGCAGAGATTGCTCTGCCCTTAACAAAGCTTACAAAAAAAGACGTTAAATGGTATTGGGGTCCAGAAGAAGAAAATGCTTTTCAAACTTTAAAACTCAGATTAATTGAGAGGCCAGTGATTAGTATTTATGATAGTAAGGCGCCTACAGAATTACACACGGACGCGAGTAAGTTAGGTTTAGGTGGCATTCTTATGCAGCAACAACTAGATGGTTCAATGAAACCGGTTGCATACTTCAGTAGAGTAACTTCTAAAGAGGAACAGTTCTATCACAGTTATGAACTCGAAACTCTTGCGGTAGTTGAGTCACTGAAACGTTTTCGTATATATTTAACAGGTATACCCGTGAAAGTAATTACTGATTGCGCATCCTTACGAACTACATTAGTTAAGAAAGATTTAATCCCTCGTATAGCTCGGTGGTGGTTAGCCATCCAAGATTTTGATCTGCAAATAGAATACCGACCAGGACAGCGTATGAAACACGTCGACGCTCTTAGTAGAAACCCGGTTGTAGAATCCATTTTCCAAATTGATGAGTCTGACTGGCTGGTAACACTTCAATTGCAAGATGAAAATATTCAAAGTATACTCGCGCAACTACGACAACGTTCTACTAACCCAGACATTATTAATAATTATGTTGTTAGAGATAATACATTGTATAGGAAAACATTACATGGTGAACGTTTTGTCATACCAAAATTAGCTAAATATAGTCTTCTGCAAAAATATCACGACCAAATAGGGCACCCAGGGTTCGATAGGTGTGAAAAAACTATTAAAGCACAATTTTGGTTTCCAGGGATGACACGGTTTATAAGAAAATATATTAAGTCTTGTTTGCAATGCGCATATGGCAAATCTGAGTATGGTAGACAACAAGGAGAGCTTTATCCAATTGAGAAAGTCCCAATACCTATGCATACTTTGCATGCTGATCACTTGGGCCCTTTCGTGAGGACTAGGAAAGGGAATACCTACGTTCTAGTTGTAATAGACTCATTTACAAAATTCGTTTTCGCTAGAGCTGTTAGGAACTGTAGTTCTATAGAAACCGTTAAACATATGAAAGACATAATTACACTGTTTGGCTTCCCCACTAGAATTATTACAGATAGAGGTAAAGCTTTCACGAGTCGCTATTTCAAACAGTTTGCGGAAGAAACTCAGTTCAAACACATATTGAACGCTATAGCAAGTCCTAGGTCAAATGGTCAAGTAGAGCGTGTAAACCGTACTATTATTGATGGGCTAAACACAATGTCTGAAAGTGAGAGTACATGGGACGAGAAACTCCCTGACGTTGTGTGGGGAATAAACAATACTCCTAATTCTACTACCACCTTCCCTCCATTTAAACTCTTGTTTGGGCATGATAATACTCGTTTCCCAGCTTATCCTACAAGACAACCTCAAGATTTAGCCTCGCAAGAGGAAGCCCTAAAAAATAGGAGAGATGTTGCTAAATTGCATATTGACAGAAGTATGTCCGTTATGAAAAAAAGATTTGACCGATCCCGTAAGAAATGCATAAAGTATTCGGTAGGACAATTAGTATTGTGGAAAGGGGGAGCTAGTAAAGACTCTTCCGCTAAAGTTTCCCAAAAATTAAAGAGCCCGTATACCGGTCCTTACAGGGTTTGTAAGGCAGAACCCAACTTAGATCGATATACAATCTGTAGCGTGAAGGGAATGAAGGGTTATAAGAAATTCAATGCAGTCGTACGGGGTGAAGTTTTGAGACCATATAAATCGGTAGTTTCTGATGCGGATAGTTCATCTAGCGACAGAGAGGTTGATAGGGATGACCTTATTGATCTGCTCGAGAGTTAACTTTTATTGTTACGTAGTTTGCCTATTTTATATTTGTATAAATACTTAATATACTACCAATTTTGTGTAACTATCTGATTCACAGTTAATGTTCACTTGATTATACCTACATAACTCTTTAGCATGCATAGCAACGTAAGGTTACACACATGTGTATGTACGGATAAATAAAACGAGAGATGTATGTAGTTTATTACAATAAATGATTACAATTCATATAAATTGGTATACAATGCATAATAGGTATAATAATAAAAAATGGTTCCTTGTTATTTCGCTCATTTGAAACTGAGTAGATCGTAAAGGCTTTCATTGAAATGTTCTTGTTGTCCAGCTGAAACATAAAATGAATAAAAGTAAATATTAAGTAAATGAACCGAACGCTCTTTAAATAATCTATATATTTATTTTATAACAATAAAATTATACAATACCTACATATATTATATACCAGTCTAAGTGACTCAATGCTGATGCCTACCCACATTTATAGATATTGAAATAAAAGGTCTGTGTGACATCAAATATTTACAAATTTATTGTAGTCTATGTGACGCTGTCTGTGTGACTTGTAAATAAGCTGTCTGTGTGACCTATGTAAGTGTAACAACTATCAAAGAATTGTCTGTGTGACCTACGTAAACGTAACATCTACGAATTGTCTGTGTGACCTGCCGTTAGGTGGATTGATATATTATGTAGTTCCTGAAATATAAACCTTAATCATCTTATACTTTATATACAATTGCTAAGATCGTCTAAGTGACTCGAGTTAAACTATACTTTTAAAAAGTACTTACAAGTGTTTTCAATTACTGGAACAAACTTTCTTCAAATAATCACTCTCGCTCGACACTATAACATATACTCTGCTCGAATTATTCTCTGCTTCCAGAAAACTTATGGTGCTGAAAACAAGATGTTGCCCGAACGCCGTGGGACACGGCCACTGCAGGATGGCCGAATGTTAGCAAATGACGTCCGTCCATAGATATTATACGTCACATCCTAATCATACGTATACTATTGGATCTGATTATATAAGTTTATTTATTAATTAATTATTGCTGCATGATTTTAACAGGCTTTTGTTTTTATTGTTTCTATTTATTTTTGATCCGTTGTTTATTTAATTTAATTAATTATTTAGGCGCCACCTATAGTGGCGCCATTAGAATGAACCTGATTGTAAATATTATTTATTAATTGAAATTAACTATTCGTAATTATAATCTCATTATTTGATGTATTTAAGAATTGTTCTAAATTTTATTGATTGTTATATTTATTCCGGAAGTACAATCTTATTATTTTATATTGTTACCCGGAAGTATCATACAGGATATTGTAATATATTTTATCGTTGTCTTTTAGGAAATGTAAAACGGTTCTTGGCCGTATAAAAGCAACAGTGATGTACTGAATCATTGCATTATTGTTTGAAATTAGTTTAAGGCGGAAGCTCTGCCCGAATATATATTTGTGCATCCACTGGGTATTTTATTTCGGAATACAGCCCACATGAGATTTAAAAAAAAAATGTACACTGTGACGGATCCAGACAAACGAAAATTCCAAGATGGCGGCGCCACTCTTGAGATTAAAGCAAGCCGACGTTTTGAGGCACCGGAAATTAAACGGAGGTCTCAAGTACGAGTACCCGACGGTGAACAACTTAACGCCAGTTTGGTATAGGTATATAGAATTAATAACTGCTTTCCACTTTAATTATGCATACTAGTGTTAAGTCTCGTTTTAGGTGTTGTGTGTTGTAAGTTTGTGTAAACCGCAGTATGGTATCTGTGTTTATATTGCAGTAGCTCTATGTGTAAAATCAAAAGGCGTAAATTGGAACATACCTACGTGATACTTGTGAACAAGTGCTGCTTGTGGGGCCTGGTCTACTTGAGCGTTTTGTTTACTAAATCACTCGTAACTAAATTCTATTTCCTTATTCCTTTTTTCCGCCATAACATATATTTATGCATATATTATCAGTGAAAATATATGCATAAATAATGATTTAACTGTAGGTCTCAGTTGCTTTTTAAAAGATAGTTATTGCTGAGTTTCTTGCCGTTTCTTCTCAGCAAAAACAATCTTCCGAACCGTGCGTCAGAATATTTAATAAACCGAACATGTGACAATTAAAAATTCTTGTAATGATTTAATTTAATAAAGATATTTTTGAGTTTGAGTTTGAACAAAGAAACCGGTCAAGTGCGAGTCGGATTCGCGCACCGAAGGATGGTTCCGTATAAACTTGTAGGTGTGTACATAGTTTGTTCATCACGGGAATCGAGTCTCGATTTTTTTTTCTTTTATTTACCGATTTGTTTTATTTTATGGAAAAGAAACGTCTTAAAATATTTTACACTATTTTAAAGTCCCTAAACTTGATTCAATTTCTGTTGTATTCTAACATTTTCCAGCTACATCATCACAACGGTAAAATTGTGAAAGCCCAAAACAATTTCAAATTACAATTGTTTTACATTATTTTTTTCTTTTGTATTAATGACACACATTTATCAAAGTGCTTTGATACAAAACGTTATTTTTCTAGGTCACGCTTAATCGCGCTCGTTTCCTTCTAACATTATTTAAAAAATATGATCTAAGATTGTCGTTTGTTTATTGTAACCTTGCTGATCCCCGCGGTTTCACCCGCGTTCCCGTGGGAACTTATCTTTTTCCGAACAAAATATACCCTATGTTCATCAGGGATAATGTAGCTTTCTAATGGTGAAATAATTTTTCAAATCAGTCCAGTAGTTTCAGAGCCTATTCAATGCAAACAACCCATTAAATCTTTCCTCTTTATAATATTAGTAAAGATTGTAAAACCACGCAAAATGAAGAAACTGTTTTCGTAAAAGGTTCTAAATATTAGTTTTAGTCTATATCTTTCTTTCACAGTAACGGATTTCGATATAAGTCTAAATAACATAAAAAAAGGTACATATGTTTTATTATATACCTTTTATATTCGTGAAAGGTCATCATTCACTAAAATTCAGTAGTTTCAAACATTTTAATAGTTGTAATTTACGTGAAACTCCAAATAAAGCCTTAATTGGTCGTATACGGAATGAATACGTTAGTGCTTGGGGTTCCTTTATATCAAAACGGTTGTTGTGATGTAGGTTTGTTTAATATTTTGGGATTTATCAACCATTTTTGTTGTATTTAGATTCAAAACGTTGGATGCTCACTGTGTCTACTGAGGTTAATGAAAAATTGTAATGCGTTTTATTTTGTCAAGATTTTTACCATTTTATATTATGTTTCACCCGCGTTCCCGTGGGATCTTATTTTTTCCGGGATAAAAATATACCCTTTGTTACTCAAGGATAGTGTAGCTTTCTAATGGTGAAAGAATTTTTGAAATCGGTCTTGTAGTTTTTAAGTTTATTCGTTACATACAAAAAATGCAAATCTTTCTTCTTTATAATATTAGTGTAGACTAGCTACTGTCTCGCGGTTTCACCCATGTTCTCAAGTAAAATAGTTTGAAATATATCCCGTGTTACATAGTGGTAGCTTGCCATTGGTGAGTTTTTTTTTAAATCAATTCAGTAGTTCCAAATATTACCCCTAGAAACATACAAACAATACAAAACACTAACCATTTTTTTTATTTTAGGATAGATTTAATTAAAACTTACTTAGTGGTGTATAAATCTAGATCGTCAAATGAAAAATAAATATTCAAATAGCAATCTTTAAGTACCTATGTGAATATTTATTATGAACCAAATAAGTTTTTAATAAACTAACTAATCTGAAATTAAATTATAATATTATATGGAACCCTGTAAAAACTTTGAAATAATCAACCAATGCTTTTGAAAACTATTATTTTTAAATTAGCCGCCCATTGTTTGGATTCACTACCATTGTATTTTTCGTTTTATTTGCAACTATACATGTGTGTAGTGTAATTTGTTCTTTTAATAGCTTTTCTTTTGTTTACACACATTTCAGTTTTGTTTGATTTATTTCATACTACTTTATGATTTGATAAAAACTAGATTAATTAATGGAAGGTACTAATTATGTTTCTTTTTGTAATAATAAATGTATTTCCCATTTATAACAATTGTTTTCAAAACCCACAATTATACAGGGTGTCCGGTAAGTAGTACTACTAACTTAAGGGGGAGATAGGTGAGCGGGTCACCTACTACATACACAAAAATGACTTTAGTAAGTGTCTTCTTCAAGATATTTAAAATCAGAAATACAAAAATCAATATAAAAAAATCTTAAATATCAAAATAGCACGAAAGTGACACTTTAGTGATATTTTTTTCTGTATATTTGGTAGATGACCCGCCCGGAC
This sequence comes from Ochropacha duplaris, assembly GCA_951361185.1. Taxonomy (NCBI): domain Eukaryota; kingdom Metazoa; phylum Arthropoda; class Insecta; order Lepidoptera; family Drepanidae; genus Ochropacha; species Ochropacha duplaris. The sequence continues at coordinate 1,987,238 of OX592707.1, read as the reverse complement.
ATCCTATAGATATAGTACAAAAGTTACAGATGTATAGTTAAGGAGCCTGCATCGAAATATTTATGTAGTACCCATAACAATATATTCATATTTTATATGATTTAGAAACGTTCTTTTTGGAACGAAGTTCCTTATCGCGCGTTGTGAAAGGGGGCTAGACGGAAAAAAATCTTACGAAAAACCGACACTTTTAGTGTCAGTTGGTCGGGTGACAGTTGTGTGTAGTAAGCTATTGTAAGCTGTGCGGCGTGCGCATGTTTCTCTGTCTGTCTCTCTCTCTCTCTCTTATAGAAAGCAAGCCAGATATTTTCATTTCTATTTATATATACATATATTTTTTTTTTTATAACTTATATAAATTCGTTCCATCCGGGTGTCATTTCATCAAATTTAGGTGGTAATGACGACCCGTTATTTATTCCAGGATATGATCTACCTGTGTGCCAAAATTCATCAAAATCTGTTTAGTAGTTTTGGCGTGAAAGATTAACAAACATCTTCGCATCTTAACAAACTTTCACATTTATGTAAGTAGATATGATAAGATCTTTATATAATGCATTTTAACAGTAATATCAAGCAAAGAAAACACTTGTAAGACAATCCGGTTTGTCTGATAATTTAAAACATCTCTGCTATGTTGAGATTGTGTGCGATCGACCCCCACACTCGGTCCAATCTCTCAGGGTTCCTAACAAAATTAATTTTACGTTCTTTGTTCTACAGACGCAATTTTCCTTTTGAATTTCTTGTTATTACATTTCGTGGAAACTTCTTTATAATAATATGTTCTATAAAATATGGTATGCTTATTAGGTATTCGCGGTAAAATCTTTTTGAATTACGAATATTTTCATTGAACGACAATTTTACTACTCAATTAGAGCTATTTGATAAAAATATCTCTCTTTTAGTCATAATTTTAGACGTGGGTAGTTTTTGTGTTATTTCAAATTAGTCTTTAATATTTGGAATGAACACATGATTTTATATATTTACCTATAACTTTTTTCACATTCAACCACCTAATCAAAAAGCAGAGCTTGTACCATGGGAATCAGATAACTGGATATACTACATACTTATATTAAAACTAGTAAATTTATACTAAATATATAATATCACCCTGGTATTTCCAATGTCCATAGGCGGCGCTGACCACTTACCATCATGTGGACCGTCTGCCTGTTTGTCAACCTAATAACATCAAAACAAATATATACATACACTCACTTACTGTGTTCACTCTTCAAATATATTTTACTGGCTTATTAAAGATTTATATGCTCAAATAAGGGGTATATTTCCATGTCTTAAAATAAACATAAAACTAGCAGCACTACAAACTCTAATTGAATATTATTCAGAGTTCTAACAGGTGTTCCAGCTGTCATAGGAGCGATTACAGCAAAGTGCCGTTAAAATAACTGAGCAAAGCATTTCATTCCCATCCTATAGTGAAACCTATTGTCCCGGGGAGTATTGTTCACCCAGCTTTGTTCCTTATCAGAGTAGTCCTGGACACAATGGGCAGAAAAATTGGCTTTATACAACTAGTTAATAATTTATTTCATAATAGATTCTTGTGCGTGAGTTCTTATTTATGAGACGGGGAAGTAGTTCTTTTGATTATACAGTTAATGGAAAAATGAAGCTGTTGTTTGCGAGCAAAATTAATTTTCTTATACTACATTTGATAACCATACAGAAGAATCACCTGATGGTAAGTAAATACTATCGCCTATAGACATTAGCAATACCAGGGGGGTTAGTAATGTGTTGTCAGCCTTTTTATAATGCATCAGGTAATCGGCAGGCAATTTCAATTGATATTTGCAGTGTAAATATAGTCGCCGTCAATAGTGTTTTCTAGTCCATGACATTGGAATTAGACTTAAATGAGAAAACTTAATTGTTTCTCCTGCTCTTATGTGTTTTGTTAGACAAAAAAAAGAACTACATTCAATTAGTTTAGTATGCAAAAGAATCGCCACACGTTAATATGTTTATTTTTAGTATAATTATAGCGTAGTTGTCTATAAAATAAATATTGCAATACCAAAACTCTGCCCTTCAGTTATTTTCAGTTCAGTATTCAAACGTTCAAGAGTTTTTAATGTAGGTACTTATTAATACAAAGCGTATTTACAAGTTTTATAGTATTTTAACCTCCAACTAAACGAACAAACGAACCCAATTAAAATTCGTAGCATTGAAGATGCATATTTAGAAATCTTTCAACTTCGCAGCTAGACTTTTAGTGTTTCGGCAAATATTTGAATGACACTTGAGCGTGAATGTAATTATAAACAAATTAAACAGTTTTACCAACTCTTTTCGAATTCAGAACACAAACAACCCAAGTGCCGAATAACAACCGAAGTCACGCGAAGGGGCCTAATTTCTCCATCGCCCATGACCGAGAACACAGAAAGGGCGGATCGGTTAACGCCAAACTTTTGTTATCACACAATAAGTTAGGGAAGCGAAGATATTGTATTGTTGAACAAGTATTTGTTGATGATGAGGATTTTTGTCAAAATGATGATCATGCAATTTACAATTCTGTAGAAGGAAATTAATAAAATTTGGATGACAACTCTGCATTAATAGATAACAGATGTATATATTCAAAAGTTATTTCAGTAAATAAAATAAATAATTGCGAACTGGGCAGGTTGATATTTCAGTAAATACAATCATAAATTAACTGGACGAAAGAAATGTTCATTAAGTATTAATAAATTAAGTAACCAAGCAAATAGAACCGGTATAAAATATTACAAATATGGAAGTAACCAAACAAAAAATATACCAGTAATCTATCCAAGAACAGCATCTCAAGATTATTTAACTGTTTTATTGCAAGAATCACTGCATAATTGTGTCATTGTAAGTAAAAGCGTTATGCTTGTGTTAATTTGCTTGTTCTGCAGTTTCAAAGTGTATAAAGTTACACAGTAAAAGCTCACTACAATATTCGCGGCTTCGAAAACTTTTCTATACGGGACCGTCGGTCGGAAAAATAATTTATGACTGTTTAACATTAAACTATTCAGGACGATAACCATTTTGCATTTCAAATCATAGTGTTTAACATTTATTTTCTAGTACGTACGACGTAAAGGGTCACTGGGCATTGTCGTGCTGTTGACCAAATGAAATTTGAGCGAGGGCTTACTTTTGTACTGATTTTGACTTGATTTTTATGCCAATGAAGAGCTTGAACCAAGGAGATTCAAAATTGGTTATACAAACGATATTCCACGTTTAACCGGCTGTTTATATTATATTCCACGTTTTTAACTTGATTTTAAGTGGCCCTCGCAATTGGGACTATGTAGCTCTTAAAAAGCCTAAAATACAGTTTCCTCTAAAATCTACTTTTTTTCCAGAAGTCTAACATGGCGTGTCTCCTGATGATATGTGACTACCGTCTCCTATAGTTGGATTTTAGCAATACCAGAAGGATTACCAATGACGTTGTTGATCTTTTACAATGCCTTGAAGGCAACTGGCAGCAACACACCAATCGACTTGAAATTAAAAGAAAGTATAAGCCTGTCATATGGTAACAACAAAGTATTTCTATAAAAATGCGTATGCTTCCAGATATACCTAGATGTCTATTGTTATCAATCACGCTAGATTCACCTATTATTCGGGTAATGGAAAAAATGGCGCCTAAGTATCTATCTACATTTAACCGCAGATTATAATCATAAAAGATATCCTTTTTGATTGTGAAAATGATTTTGATCTTAAATAGCTTTTGTACAAGGTTATTTGTAGAACAGTACTTAAACAGCTTCCGGCTGTAGTTTTACTCACAATTCTGATTTCATACATTTACTTAAAAAAATCTCCCTTTAGTTATTCCAGGGTCTATTATTTTAATGAAAAATTCTTCTGTAAATCCATAGATTAACTCACTTATAATATAAGTACAATGACTCAATGTGTTCATTGTATATTTCATCTTCAGAAATAACTGACTACTTTTTCTAATAAATTTTATATCTCACTTTTTATTCTTCCTGTTTTATTACTCTCCTGGATTTAGTCATATCTTTAATATATATTTTAATAAAATGTAAACGACTACGTTCAAAGCACATTTGCTACCATAATTCTATTAAACATATTTACTTATAAAAGACGTTTGTACGCCCAAGATTAATATCTCATAATAAATCTCAAAAGATTTCATTTCACGCACTCGCTGAGCACTTACCTCGCGGAATAAGCAAGCCTGCTGCAAGGAACCATTTTGGGACCGCTTTCCTTTTTAATTTATACATTAAATTGGAGGAAATACCGTGTTCACGTAGAGCCTTAAATTCACTCATGAATTATAAATGTATGCGCTTAATTTGTGTTAAATTATACTTTAAAGAGATCTTTTTGTGTTCTCTCAAAGGCACGTTATGTTTGCATTTACATGAAATTGAATCTAAGCTCGCATAAATAAGGTCATTTCTGTATGTGTATATTTTTTAAACTTATTTATTATTAACCCAATCAAAGGATAAATAAATCTAAATAAAAAAGTCGTTGTCAGTAGGCAACGTACCCAGAATGCTGGCAGCATTGCCTCGTTGGATGGCAATACTGATTCGTTGAGCGAGATATATGCCAGCATTCTGGTCACGAGATTTATTATTTACTTTACAACTATTTTTACAGGATTATTTTAACCTAAAGCAATAGTTGTCTGATCTACATTATTCTAATATAAAATATCACATAATATGCTGTCCTTGTAAATTCACTCAGAGTACAATAAAAAACGTCTGTCTCAACCGCGATGAGATTAAGGATGTGAAGCGCGCGCGTCAGGAGCGCCATGTTCATCAGGTTTGTTCTCCGGCACCGCTACCAGCCGCGGTTGACGACACACAGACCTATCTGCCCCAATATATCTGAATTATGTATCCTGCCTCTAAGTATTCGAAAAATATAACCAGTGAGTGCCACATCCCTCCTAACACTCAACTGGTTATATCCCACCATACCCAAAACAAATAAAGTAGGATACATCAATGGGTAACATGGGTAAACCCCATACTGCCTCAAATATAAATACCTAATAAATTTATTCTGTACCCGATCCAACATGAGACTATACTTAGTTTCATGCGGGGCCCATATGACTGCATTGCATTCTAATTGACTTCGAACTAGAGCATTATATAAAGCTACAATGGCTTTCATATTAGTGAAGTGGTGAACCATTCTAAGAATAAAACCTAAGTTCCTATATGCCTTTTTACAGGTATTAACAATGTGATTACAAAACGTTAGCTCCGTCGTAAGACAAACCCCTAAGTCCTTGATTTCTGTGACCCTCTGTATTCGCATACCGTCAATCTTATAATTATATAACGTAGGATTATGGGCTCGAGAAAAGGTTAATGTAACGCACTTTGACGTGTTAAATTGCAGGTGATTGTCCTTGCTCCAGGCCACCATTCTATTTACATCTCTCTGCAGTTTTCCGCAGTCTTGCACGTCTGTTATACTGAGTGATAACTTGAGGTCATCAGCAAATAACAAACATTTAGCATCCTGAACGACACTCGGCAGATCGTTAATCATTAAAATGAACTCTAATGGGCCCAGATTACTGCCTTGGCTTACGCCAGACTGCGTAAAGTATGGTTCTGATATGTATCCAGCGTAATCTACGTATTGTCGCCTATCCCTCATGTAACTGGCAAAAAACGACAGTAAATGTGAAGTGAAACCAACTCCTGCTAGCTTTTTAAGTAAGACATCATTATCGACTAAATCGAAAGCTTTTTTAAAGTCGAAATAAGCGGCATCCGTTTATGACGCCGGCCATCCTGACCATGACACAGGTCGTGTCTCTTGATATTAATATTAATTTTATTAGCTAAACTGGTATTAAATACAAAATGTGAATAGCAATCTAATTATTATCATGAGCTGTCATCAAAAAACATGATAATATTTGTCTAATTTGAATTTCTAAAAGCCTTTTATTCTGCTTCGTGGCTATAATTAAAATTACATTAGAGCTATTCAATATTTTTTTGAGACCAAATATATTTTGGGTAAAAGTAATAGGTATTGCATGTGGTAAAACTGTTGGTAATATAATAAATTGTGGCTATCACCAAAATCAAAACATATAAATTTAAATGAGCCCACTTAATAGGCTAAAAGTTAATTAATTAAGTATACAAACATATAACACAATGAAACGATATTGGAACTAAAACACATATTTGCCTTCTCTCATCATTGCCGTCGATTACAACTAAATTACATTTCGACCCAATTTCATTTACTACTTAGAGTATGAAACCGCAGATCGCGTGCGAACAATCTGTTCGATCTTCCGCAGCGTTCGCATTACAGGGGTTGGTAATGATTATTATGAAAAAAAACCTCTTTCGATAAAAGCCCGCGATAATTGTTCGCTAGATTTACGCCTAACCTCGAACCCCTTTTTATAAACACGACCAGTTTATTGCTAACACGATTATTTTTATGAAGGCTTTATTGGTTATTTGAATTATCTTCTCGTTGTGCTGGAACACCTTTTGTTTTTAGGTATTCTCGTTATTTCTTCTAAACGACATGAAAGAGAATGAAGCAAATTAGGAAATTTACCTTTAAGCTCGTTAAGGTTTTTTTTCTTTTCATAGTTTGTTATTTGTTATACTTAGAGAAAATCAAGATTTTCTCAGTATTATGCAAAATAAGCAGACTGATAATTATTTTTTTGAACAATGCTTAGAAAAATCAAACATTCACATATTGAGACTCCATATTTTGAACAATCAAGCAGAAAGCTGTAATAATAGATTTTGAGTTCAAGTATGCTCCAAAAATACACGCATTGCTAATACAGAAAGTCTTTGATACAAACTAAATAGACGATTTAAGAATGAAACGCATTGTTGAAACCTTTGATCTCCAACGGTTAACTTCGCAAAGTAGCTTAGGTTGATGTTTTAAGCATAAGTTAGTCACGTAAAGCAAAGTTTGCTCGATACGGTTTGTTATGTAGCCTAAACTGCAATTCAAGAGCAATAAATCTCATATCGAAGCCAAAAGTTTAGTAATATAGTCACGTCAATCTTCGGATTGGGTAGCGCTATCAAAAACTTATTTTATTCATTTAAATTTCGTTGAACTTTGACATTTTTGTTTGTACCAAAATATATGTAATAAAATGTGTTAATATGTTTGTTATTTCATCACGCTGCAGTGGTTAATTGGGTTCGGATGATATTAGGCCCATATATTTATATCCTGGAATAATACAAAAAAAATACTAAAATTATACTGAAACCATGCTGAGTTTCTTACCGGACTATTCTCAATTAACGTATATTCTTAACCTATCAGTAGAGTCAATTATAATGTTAATAAGTACCTTATTAGGGCCTAACTGGATAAATGAGTCTTAAGATGGAATACGAGTTTGAGGTACTTTACCACATCTTAGTCCTAGCTATAGGTTATTAACAAATTTCGTCATCTCGTACTATCTACTCCTGCGACAGAGAATACAGCAGGTTTGAGGTTTCAAGCTTATAATATGATGTGCATAAATTAAGAGTAACCAAGACATATGCTAGTATACATATATGAGTATAGAATGTATGTTTGTTCTTGTTTATCTTGACGATTGAATTATTGTTTCTGGAGATTCATGTTTACTTAAACAGATTGAGTGACAGCTTTGGTGGTGTATAAATTAATAAGGGGGAAGTTCCAAGACGAAATACATATGTTAACTTGTATATACAGTACAATCGCGTCTTTGTTGTGAAGGCTCTGATTATTATTGACTTATCCATATTAATAATGTACTTAGATAACAGTCATGTTTGTGTAGTCTTTGTTTTGGGAAAAAACGAGTAAAGATCCTTATATTTTTGTACCCACTTCCTTCCTTATAAGTCAATACTATTGTTGGGGAGAATCATAGAAAATATTATGTATGTATTAAATTCATAATAAAATTAAATTTACCGCAATCGCTCGATATAAAACTTTAAATTCAAAAGCTATTCTGGTTTTCCTTGCATAGGTATAATACGAGTGTGTTTAGCATAACATTGCTACCCAACGATTTTTATCACCGGATTAAGCATACAATTTAAATACGTTACAATTTTAAAATATTCGGAATTTTCATTTGTATTATCATACTATGTATACCTACAATGCGTAAAAACAGAGTGTTTAAAAAAACAATCATGTGAAGCGTGAAAACGATAGCCACTTACACTTCACATCGATTTAACAACAAGTTACCATATTATGCTCACAAATAATAGTTATTTGTACAAGAGTGATAAGTTGTTTATTAACCATGTGATCAATTTTGATGACCGAGCAAGCGAAGGATTCTAAAATTGAACGTGCAACACGTTACTTTTCATCCCACCTCAGCGAGGAAATGAATAAATGAAAAAAAAAGAAAATGGCGCGCGCAACGCAAATAAAAAAATATACACCTAGAAGGTTCCTAGTCTGAGGTTTTAACAAATTAAAAAAGGATGTATGATAAATTCGGAACCATGGAGGGAGAAGTAAATATAAAAGTGATGATTTGAATTCACAAATTTACTTTATCCTCTAGTGGATAAAAACTCAGATACAGCTTTCACACTCAGATATCGAAGAGCAAAAATACTCTTTCCGAGATGGGGGGATGAAAAATTCTTTATTTTTATCTTTTATCAATGGGACCACGCGTTTGATTGTCACCTTTTAGACATAGATAAAAACTATACCTCAAAACAATACATGGTATATTCTTTAAATCTTCCAACGTGTAACAATAAGAAAAAGTCATCAGTAATCTGTGTATGAACCACTTCTCATATTCTCAAAAACTCATGTTTTACATTGCAAAGAGCTTGTTTGTTATGAAAATTTTCAAAATCACATTTATGTACAAGCTACACGACACTTATAAAAAATTTAAATAAATTTTCGCTTAATTTATGCGAAATGATATTTCCTTGGGTGCGGGAAGCGACCGCAACTTCATAATTACATTAACAAAACACAATAGAATGCAAATGTGTGTATTTAATTACTGAATGTCAAGCGGACTCGAACGATTTATGTGGCGGTGTTAAAAGTTCTTAAAGCGTACGACATTTTATGCCTTATGAAAGTAAAATGAGTAAATCCTCTGTGCGGAGAGCTGAAATATACGGGTGACTTGCGATGGAGCGCTTAAAACGCTGAATGCTTATATAAACCGCTTAGATATCTCTATAATATAGGTTAGAGACAAGACGCGAGTTGTAATTTGGCGTGCATTGATTGCAGACTAATGAAGGCGTCAATTCAACTAATTCATATATTCAGAAAGTCACTAAGATAAATTGCAATGTTTCATTAATGTTTCTTATTTCATGATTTTAAAGAAGATAAGGTTGTAAAAAAATGCACTTAAATTCCTTCCTTCCCCGAGATAAATAATATTCTATGTGTTATTCCGGGATATGATCTACCTGTGTGCCAAGTTTCATTAAAATCCGTCCAAAAAGAGAAACATTCATATTTATAATTTAAGTGCGATACAATTTGCAGTAAGCGTTTGAACCGCCCAGTTTGGCTGTGCCTTCAAAAATCCACGCTCTAACGTGTTTGGGACGCTGCCGTCGCATATTCATTAGGTCATTATTATTGCTGGCCCGTCCGTCTACACCAGGCTTGAAATATTCAATGCGGGTACTGGACGAGTTTGTTTATTAGCTTTAGGTTCGAACGGAACTGAAAATATTTTGTGTTAACCTTTTACTTGTAATTGGAAGACCTGTGTAACTACAATGAAACATAAGGAAGGTCAAGCTAGTTCAAAAGAACATCAAACACATTTATGATACAAATATTTTTTAACTTTTGTTGCAAAACCAAACCTACAATAAATCCCACGCTTATATTTCATATGAGATATCTAACAATCTCGCTTTCTTCTATCAGCCCTTAATCGCTATCATAACACGGATAACTCAACAAAAGAAACACCCCAATCCGACATACCCACAACATATTAATGCTGAGTATTGCCGAGTACAGAATGATATATCGCCGAGTCAATTAACAGTAGACATTGAGTAATGTACAGTATAATGCTTGCAAAAAAAATAGAATTATTTATCTTCCGTCGAGGCTGTATTTGAATCTGCTGGTTGACAGGAATTAAATTTCTCATCGGAGTCAAAAGGACCTGGCATTTGTTAAAAATGAATAAGATGTTTTCAACTCTTTGGATTTGTTTGCTTAGGATATAAGATTGATAGTATATAGAACGACTACATAAGAGAAGGGCACATTCCATCCAATGAAACTGTTAAAGTTCAAATTTGAATGCAAACCAATTTTGAATGTGACAAACGCAATTAACTATGGGGAATGGGGCTATGAAAACGGACTAATTGTCCGAAGCGTATAGGAGTTCGTCGGGCGAACGAATCGATTCGTCATCCCAAGATGTCGACCGATTTAATTAATTCCAAATTTATTGTCTGAAGGGTTGAATAGGCTTCATTCGGCATTTATTTTTGTTGGAATATCTTGTTTCTTTCCGCTGGGAGATAGGAGCGGCAAGATTACGTTTTTGAAATTGCTTTCTGGGTGTCTCACAAAATTGTTTTCGTCATTGTTTGATCTCACTTTGTTCTTTTAATTAATTGGAGATACTGAATTTGATTGGGGTTTTATGACGATGTGGTTTTTAGAAATGGGAAATGCTGTGATAACGAATTTATATAGCATAAAATGTAGCTACAGACTCGCCTGTCCCGTTCTCGTAGTAATTAGTAAAGATAAATTCTACTAATATTTGAAATGTGAATGTTTCGATGTTTGTTGCTCAATCACGCAATAACGGCTGAACGGATTTTAATGAAACTTGGCACACATGTAGATCATATTGTTATACTAAAATAAAAAACAGATACTTTTATTCCCGGGAAAAGATAAAATCACTTGGGAACATTGGTGAAACCACGGGGCGGAAAACTTTGTGCATAAACTCACGAGTTAAAGTTAAACCATTTTAAATTTCATAGCAACATTCTTTCATTGAATAATATGCGCCGATGATTCAGTATTAGTTAGTTTTATAATTATACCTACTACTCAAAAATATACATATAATAATAGGAACTAATGTGTCTGTGGCTCCTATCTCTTATAAACGGAAGTGTTTGTGGTGTGATCTTTGCTTAGTCATTACATTATCTGATGCAAAATACAATTCATATACAAATCGGTAGTTAGTGGACAGTTTATGTCATAGCTTGACATATTGTGTAAAAAAATAAAATTGACTTGAAAATGATTCTAAAAATTCATGTCATGAAATGGTTTTTAATTATTTGTAAGTAACATATTATATTTAATTGCTTTTATAAGCGACTAGCTCTGCTGTCCTCCGCGGTTTCACCCGTGTTCCCTTGGGATCTTATCTTATGTCGAGATAAAAATATAGCTTATCTTAATCTGGATTAATTTATCATTCAAATGGTGAAAGATGTTTTTAATTCGGCTCAGTCGTTTTTGAGTTTATTCGTTACAAATAAATCTTTCCTCTTTATAATATTAGAAAGATACCTACTACCCAATGATACAAAGATTCCTTCAAAAAGTGAAAATCTTTCAACAAATCATTTGAATAGTTGATTTGTATAAACGATCTAAATCAGATTAATATTGCGATTATTCTATGGTTGAATAGGGAATGGATGTTGTTTATAGATTTATATTCAAACAAATAGAGGAAGATATGGTACTCTCTCTGACTTATTATTTACTCAATTTTTAGTGGAATTGAAGACATATAAATTTTAATGCCAATGGAAATTAATTATTTATTTGTTGTAAGCTGGTCTGCTTGAGTTTGTTGTTTATTAAGTCAGTCATAATTAAATTCTATAGATTACTATTTTTGCCGCCATAACACGCAAATATTGTCAGTGAGACTAGATAAATAATAATTATTGAATGTAATAGGTGTAAGTTGTTTTTGAAAAGAGTAATTGCTGAGTTTATTGCCGGCTCTTCTCAGCAAAAACAACCTTCCGAACCGAGCATTTAGAGTCTGACTATTCATAAGTGCCTGTGAAGGCCTATTTGGATGAATAAACAATTTCATTTCACAAATAAAATTATAATACTTTAAAAAATATATTTAATCAAGTCGTAATAGCTGAAACTTGATCAAGATTTAATAAAAATTGTAAAGTTATAACTAGTTTTACTGTCGTAATATCGTTTTTGTGAAAATAATCACTTTGGGGCAAATATGACATACATAGTTAAACGATTAATATAATCTCTTAATGATTTTATAGAAAAAATGAACAGTTTTATACTTATAATTACAAAAAGAGAAGATTAGATTTTTTTATGTTTGTTGGTAGTGGATCAAAAAATACTCAATCAGTAAAAAAACTGTCACTTATAGAAAGGTACATTGTCTGCGAGTAATGGGTAATGTATTTTTTATTTTATTTTAAGCACTAGTACCGTTAAAAATTAAACGATAAATATTCTTACATTATAGGTAAGAATATTATATACAAAGATATTATATTATATTTAGATGTAAGAATTAAATACAATAGCTAATATAAAAATAAAGTCCAAAAATATTAAAACAACTTTGCTGTTTTTTGCCAGTACACCTCAGTTGAAGGTTAATTTTTGAATGGGCCTAAGTTCAATAAATAATTTTGATTTTAACTTTGAAACACAATATTTATGTACAAATTACAATTTTCAGGTATTACAACAATAATAAAATCTAATGCTACGGATAGCTGCAAATGCGAAAATGATGGCTTTAATATTGAAATGACATGTTATAATGATATTGACATAAAACCGAATGATGCTCACGTTTGTTTCAACGCTACGCAAATTCTCATGACCTATTTTTCATCGTACATCACCAGAGAAACCAGTCAAGTAGTAAGCAGAGATACCTTCTTAAATCTAAACAAGTATAAGAGTCTGCAGGGATATATAAGCCATCTTCGGGCTGCAAACAATATGTGGGCCACTTTGAAATCATCGGCATTTAAAGACTTTAGAAATTGTTGGTCTTTAGATTTAACTGGAAATAAAATCAAGATGATTGAAAACGGAGCATTTCAAGGCCTAAAACTATTATCTTTAAATTTATCACACAATGCCATAGAATTATTATATCCCAAATCTTTGGACACTAATTTGGGCTATCCACATTTGATAGAGCTCAATTTAGCATTTAATTTTTTAAAGTATATATCATTTAATGTATTTTCTCAGTTACGATATCTTAAATATCTTAATTTAGAGGGCAATAAGATAAAATATTTAGAAGTAAACTGTTTTGTTAATATGAATAAACTAACTTATTTAAACTTGCAAGATAATAACTTGAATGGTCTCAATCAAACGCTGTATCCTTTAGTATCATTAAAAACATTAGATTTGTCTTCCAATAATCTATCACAAATAACTAGTTTCGATTTAGAAAATTTAAAATCTCTTGAATCAATTAATATCTCAAATAATACTATTAATAATGTTGACTTGGGTTGTTATCTAACGAGTAAAACTAGTGATATTGTTCATTTGCCATGTAAAAGTTTTATATTCTTCTATCACTTGAATACTGTACATTTAACGAATAATCGAGTCCCATTTCCAGAAACATATGGGCTCTACCGTTGGATCAGTTTGGAATTCCTTAACATTTCTAACAATAATATTCGTAATTATGATTTAATCAATAATTTTTCATTACTTACAACACTAGACATTTCAAAATGCAATATAAATAAAATACACAAATTAGAATTTTATCATGGACGTTTGACGACATTAATAACGGATTATAATAACATTATTAATATGTCAATGAATGAGTTCTCATATAATTTTAAAAGAGTTAAATATTTAGGGCTCAGAGGCACGTCAATTTGTTGTGACAAAATAAATGAAATAATTAAAATTGGGATTAACGTTACATTAATTGATTCACCTGGAAACAAATGTAACAAAAACTGTAGAGGTCGTGTTCCAGAACAAAGTACAACTACAGATAGCACAGTACAAACAACCACCGAACAAATTACTGATAACGAGAAAAATACATATGAAGCAATAACTGACATTGATTCTCTTTCAACTGTAACTATAATCATTAATACAGTAGCCACCGACTCACCGATAAGTAAAAAAACAGAAAATACTAACTATTTACTATGGATACTGTTAACTTCTTTCCTAATATTAGTTATAGTTTTATTTATTGTTGTTTACGTAAAGAAAAAGAAGCAAGGACGTCATAGTTTTGTGGTTCATCATATAAACATTGCTGCATCAACTGCTGAATAAGCTTATAACACTAACCAGGTCGTTCATCGGTGCTGTTCGGTATATGGTTTATGGAGCAGTATGACCTATTGCTAGTTTCCTATAAACTATGTCGGCAACTTTTGTTCTCAACATTTAAAATATTGTATAGCTATTATGGAAAAAAAAAGAGATTTATAAAATGGAACTTCAATGAAACTAATTTCTTAGTTAAAGATTTGTTATTAATCCAAAATTTATTATTATTAAATTAAACTCATTTACTGTTTTTATTGTTTTTTTATGTCAATACATCAAAAAACAACGAATCAGCATTGCCATCCAACGTGGCAATGCTGCCAGCATTCTGGGTACGTTGCCTACTGACAACGACTTTTTTATTTAGATTTTATATTATTAGATTAATTACCTAGTACGTTAGAATTTGTCTTTTAAACGTCTGTTAGCTTTCTATACATCATAAAAATTATTTCAAATGTTGTTATTTTATTTAAAAAGACACATACAACTTAAAGTTTTATAATACATAAAGTTTTAAGGCGATGATAGCTCAGTGGTAAGTGACGTCGAATACCGCGGCGAAGGTCGTGGGTTCGAATCCTACAATGAGCTTGAGCTTTCGGTGAAGGAAAACATCGTGAGGAAACCATAGCACGGTGGTAGGGTACTTTGTAGTACCCGACTGGCTGGCTACCACCCTCAAGTTGAAAAATCTGTCGCCAAACACCTATCGGTGTGTTCCGACAGCTGCACTTGAGAGCCAGTTCCCATCTAGGCTTTGTGTGCTTACCATCTTCGGCCACTTCGTCACTTACCATGGTGAGATTGTGGTCAAACACAAGCCTATCGAATATAAAAAAAAAAAAAAAAAAAATACTAAAGATTTACTATTTATTTTATTTACAACAAAAAATACTATCCGACGCGCGATTTGCAGGTATATCCTATAATTCTATGAAATTAGTATCATTGTGTCAGACGTTGAATGCCATGTCGAGGTTGTGGGTTTGAAAACAATAATTTGAGCTTTTGGTGAAGGAAAATATTTCGAGGAAATCATACCACAATGGTTACTTAAGTTACTCGTACGTACATAATCGCTTTCTAGGCTTTATGTGTTTACCACATTCAACCACACTGTCAATTACTAAGGTAAGATGAAATTGTGGTCAAAAGCAAGAAGCGAGTTTATAAACTATCATAAGTGAAGGAAGCTATACTATATATTTCTATTAAATTCTATAGATTACTATTTTTAAAAGAGTAATTGCTGGGTTTATTGCCGGCTCTTCCCAGCAAAAACAACCTTCCGAACCGAGCATTTAGAGTCTGACTATTCATAAGTGCCTGTGAAGGCCTATTTGGATGAATAAACAATTTCATTAAATTTCATATACTTTTGTATTATCTTATACTTGTTATTAATAGTTTGAATTTTAATTATATTATCATCACTTTGCTAAAAACAAACTTGGATTGGTATTATTGCATCCTATTTCAAGATCTAGTTCCTTACTCCAATCAAATTCAATACAAACCAGAACAGTTAGAAATCTTATTCGTCCCGTCCAACTAAATTGAATAGCATCTACAGATACCGGTACCAATCCATCTTTTCAAGCAAACAATTCATTTTAGAATGCCACAGATTCTCAACTACACCATTGCACTAAATAAACCTAACATGCACTAAATACTAGTAATCCTATATTGAACTACAGTCATGTATAAAGCAAACGTTCATACATGTACAACGTCCGGGAACCGTTACGTGGTACATATTATATACAACGATGGAGCAAATTGACCGGGAGAGGCTGCGACGCGCTGATAGTACGGCACACTATCCTGTGGTCCAAGTTGATTGAATTGTTAAAGCTGAAGCGGTTGGTACACTTTGCATTGGGGCAGATCTACCTCTATTAATTCTCTGTAACGTTATGCTGGAGCGAATAAAGCTGGGAGCTTCAGTGTCGCCTGCTATATTGCTCTTATTTATAGTACTTGGTAAATTATTTACAACTAGCTGTTCCCCGCGGTTTCACCCGCGTTCCCGTGGGATCTTATCTTTTCCTGGGACAAAATGTAGCCTATGTTCATCAGGGATAATGTAGCTTTCTAATGGTGAAAGAATTTTTCAAATCGGTCCCGTAGTTTCAGAGGCTATTCATTGCAAACAAACAAACAATGAATTATTTCCTGTTTATAATATTAGTATAGATACTCGTATACATGATTGAGATATCAATTTCTATTTTGATGTTGTGATTTACACAGCCATTTTGTTCGGAAAAATAATTTTCTACAAATAAATAGGAGCCATTTTTGAACAAGAAAATTATAACGAAACGGTACTTTTCATGGTTCAAATACTTTGATGGTGTTCAAGGGTTAAATTATTCACCAGTTAAATTTTAAACATAATAACGAGTTGGTAACATAAATAATTTCCAATCTCGAACAGAAAGATACACAACAAAACAATATCAATGAATAAACTTTTAGTAGAATACGATGCGCTTTGAATAAACGTATCTGTTGGTCGAAGCAAATAATACTGGGAAAGTTGATCATTTAAATAAAGGGAATAACACAACATTTTTTAAGAGTAAATTTTTGTAACATTTTTTTAAAGATTAACGCTGCATTAAATAACTTGGTATCTGATTATAAGTGTTGAAAGTAGTAAGTTTTGAAAATCTAGAAATAATTTATATAACCTCATCTAGTAAGAACTAAATCTTCCTTCCCGCTGGTTTTTATGACTAAAACCACAATCCCTGCAGGGGGTATGGGATGTGGGTGGCTCTGCTGCGTTGAGATATAGACGAGTGTTGTGAGAGAAATTGTAGCTTGCTTTTGACATAGTATCTGTTTTCCTTAACAATATATATTTATTTATTGTCTATAGTTAATGTTTATTTATGACAACAAGTCATTATGTAATCTGACATCCAATGCAAATTTAAACACCAGCTTAAAGTCTTTTCTGAGCTAACATTCACTAGGTATTAAGATAATAAAAAAATCAGTTACCTTTAGTTACGGTAAACCAATTTAAAGTCATTTGTATTTACTATACCACAAGTGACCAGGCAGGCGCATCACCTGATGGTAAGTGAATACCGTTGTGTATCGACATTATGGATATAATCATATGAATGAAAAGCGGGATTGGCAATGTGTAGTTCACCTTATTACGTCATGCTTTGAAGGCAAGGTAACCTATTTATTTATTTATATTTATTGAGAAACAAACAGCAACAAAAATACATATAGTTAAATTAATAAAATATTACACATAAAGCCAAAACAGTTTCTACATCTAGTTATTATGTACCTGCAAAATTTGTTGTGTCCTTTTTTCACTTATATACCTAACTACATAGTAAAAATCTAATTATAAATCTATAGTTCTACTAATTGTCTTTATATTCTTTCTAAAAAAGTTAAAGTTTTCATAAAAAATATCCACTTGTTGATAAAAACGGTTGTGTACCAAACAAGTTCTGGTTATAAATCTATTTTGAGCATAGTTTGATTTACATGGTGGAATTTCAAACGTTTTCCTATTACGAGTTTTAAGGTTGGGGCAGCAAAAACATAAATGACTCAATAAATAAGGAGAATCAACCATATTATTGATAATTTTATAAATATACAGTTGATCTTTATTAGCCCTACGAACAACCAATGATTCAATTTCACTTGTATCGAAATGTTTAAATTTATATTTTAATCTTTTAATAAATTTGTTCTGTATCCGTTCAATGGAGTCTATATATTTCAAATACTGCGGATTCCAGACGGTTGAAGCGTATTCAAGTTGGGATCTTACAAATGAGTTATATAATAAAATCAGCGTCTTAACATTTTTAAAATCTTTACTTTGCCTAAAAATAAAACCTAATAATTTATATGCTTTAGCCGTAATCTTATCAATATGACTTTTTAATAATAATTGGCTATCAAGGATTATTCCCAAATCCTTCACCTCGGTCACTTTAAGCAGTTTTTTATTGAAAAGTGTATAATCAAAAGAAATTGGTGTATTTTTTCTCGAAAAGGTAATTGTATAGCACTTATCAACATTAAGCGTTAAATTATTAGCCAAACAGTAATTACCTAGACGGTCTAAATCTTCTTGCAACTTTTGGCAATCTGTGAGATGTTTTATTTTTGTAAATATTTTAGTGTCATCAGCATATAAAAGTAAATTAGAGTTTTTAAAGCAACTTACCACGTCATTAATAAATATATTAAAAAGAAGTGGACCGAGGTGTGAGCCCTGGGGTACTCCTGAGGTTATGGGGACAAAGCTAGATATAAAACCCTTCACTGCTACGGCTTGACTTCTATTGCTAAGGTACGAGGCCAGCCACCTCAGTAGATCACCATGTATACCGATCACTTCCAGCTTCTTAATAAGATAAAAATGAGAAATTTTATCAAAAGCCTTAGAGTAATCGGTATACACGGCATCCACTTGAAATCCATGATCCATGGCTTCTAAAGTGATATCAAGAAACTCACATAAGTTAGATTCAGTCGATCTTTTATTGATAAACCCATGTTGCTGATCAATTAACATTGGCCTAATAAGCGGAAACAGGGTATCGTATACAATTTTTTCAAAAAGTTTTGGAATAACTGATAGCTTCGAGATACCGCGATAATTACGAATATTATGTTTGTCGCCGTTCTTAAAAATAGGTACAACCAACGATTGCTTCCAAAACGAGGGTAAAATACCTAAAGTTAATGATTTTTGAAACAAGAATGATATAGGATAAGCCAAACATTTAGAGCATCTCTTTAAAAATATAGGATGAATGCCGTCAGGGCCGCTGCCTTTTGATGAGTCTAGTTGTTTTAAATATTTTTCTACAGTTCCAATAGTTATTTCAATAGAGTTAATTATAGTATTAAATGAAGCCACAGGGCTATATGAACACGAAGATCCTATATCAGTTAAGTCTTTCTCAAAAACAAACTAGACAAATTAGACAAGAAATCGAAAAACGATAATTGCGACGATAATTGATTTGGGTTGTGTGGGAAATAACAACAGTAAAGTCTTAACATTTTACTCCGTGAGGAATTGTCCAAGTGTATGTTAATGCTTGTAATATCGGCGTCTGGGAAAGTGGGAGGTAAGCACAATCTTTGCAAATCAACCACTAATCCACGGCGTACCGCTATCAAGGTTCCACCACCAAGTTTAACTCCCAAACATTCATAATTACGGTCATTTCTATATAAACTATACCTTAAATCGAACAGTTCCTCATTGAAGATCCCGGGAAGTAACCAAGTTTCACTCAAACAAATCACGTCACAATCACTATTTAATACATTCTTAAAAAATATGTTTGTTTTTGTTCGCAAACCGCGGACATTTTGATAATAAATATCTAACATTGGCCCAAATTATATGAAAAATTGTACTTATGCAATAATAACACATTTACATTTAAATTAATATAATCATGGGCACAAAACTTATCGAAAATTAATGTTTGAACGAAATCATTTATGTAACTTTTAATAAAACAATACAGTATTGACTTTCGAACGATATTTTTTTCCGTATGAATGTATGATAAAATATTTACAACTACCCGATATAATTTTAATATTACCAATGACCGCAATTCACTCACCTTAATAAACTCGACAAATTCACTGCACTCTAAATACATTGCGCGTTTAACATTTGTAATTTCTTTTACGTGTTTTGATAGGCAAGCGATGAATGGCGGACAATACGGTTGAGTTCGTTTGACATTAGAAACGTTAATAGACTCGACTGATACGGATTGCAAAAATCTGCTGTCATAAGCAGGGGTTCGGAACCATTGGTTATTTAATCGTATAATATTTTTGCTGCAAACCCAATTATTGGACAAAAAACTGGTCATTATACATATATTTATAAGACTGAAAATAAAAGTTAGTAGAACTGACAATGTATCTAAAAAAATATTTTGAAAACATAATACAAAACTAAATTGAGATATATTAGGGCATGGACCTATGTAATTTTTTTTAGTGCAGTTTCTGAAGTTATGTGGATTACTGGCGAAGTATCGGTCCGGCGTACCATTATAGTACAATTTTTTACCCAGCAGTACGCATAATTTTTCTGTTTTGCCAAGTTTTTTGCCTGTTGTAATATTGACTTGTTACGAGTTGATAAATGGTCGTTAAAATATATCCGGTTTTCAACACCTGCGAATCCAATATCAGACGCCTTTATCTCCTTCAATCTTCTCAGTGAAGCTAACAGGTCATCCTTTTTATATCTAGATTGCATCTTGACGATAATTGGTTGAATCTTTTTGTGATCAATATCATTTTTAACGGCAACTCGAGTAATGAAATCAATATCTGCACTTGGATTCAAGGTATAGCCACAACGATCGGACAAGTTATTTAAAATAGTTATCAAATTTTCACCTTTTTTATGTGGTATACCGTTGATTTGAATGTTTGATCTGCGAACCCATTGCTCATTTCTGGCACTATCCTCTTTCAGCGTCTTCACGTCTTCCTTCAACCCCTCAATTTCAGATCGCATTTCCTCCAATATAGTGACTCTTGTATCGATGTCAGAGACCCGATTATTTAATTCATCAAATTTGATTAAAACATTGTTCTTCAATTCAGAGATGTCGTTCCTGACCAATTTCAGCTCATCTTGAATTGAAGGAACGACCGATAATGCCTTAAGTATGTCGGCTATCTTTGAAGATATGTCACTCAAAGTATGAGGTTGCTCCTTAGATGGTGTAGAAGACGTAGAAGTACTTCCGTCGCGACATGTTGAGCATTTCCAGTTACTTCGATTCTTCCCAAGTCTATATACCCTCTCAGTGACACCTCCACATTTAAAGTGGTATTGCAATTTACACACTGAGCACAGAGGGCCATCTGTTACCGTTTCTTGGCAAACGGAACAATTATTGCTTTCAATCATGGTTGGTAACCTCTGGATTGGAACGGTCACACTAACGTTGAACAATTTCACGCACACAGATGTAGGTAATTAGCTAAGTAATAAGTTACTGTACAAAGGACACGCGTGTACAGCACGGTAGCTTGGACGAATATGCGTAAAAAACTTCTTCTAATATATGTAAAAAACTTCAGCAATAACGGTTTTTTTTCATAGTTACAAATGTCATGATTCCAATATAAATATTGGTAACACTTTAATTCCAATTTTTTCCATAATTTCGCCTACATCTCCTAGAGATGGAACGCTTCCAGAATATTTACATTCTCAATAATATTACGATCACGTATCGAGTCCAATTCAACACTTATCTGAGCACATAAACTGTACTATTTTATCTCGGTATCTTTTTATACGTTTTAGAGGCCATTGGTGTTATATTTGGAAGCCTATTTTGTTTCGAGAGATTTTTATACATTGTTGTCACGTGACCAAAATGAGCAATTTTATAACAACGTCATCAATATAAACTGGAAGGTATTTTATAAATAAATGTTTGACCTCGTAAATTATTAGGGTGTTCTCAAATATTATATAGCCAAAGACCGGGCCCAGTGGCGCACCTTAGGAGAGGCTTATATCCAGCAGTGGACTAATACGAGCTGATGATGAATTAATCTAGGAGTCATAACAGTTGTGGCAAATTGTCGAAATGCATCGTAATCTGATGAAAAGCTCACACTAGATCATATTCATAAAAGTAACGTTATAAACGTTATAACGTTTAAGGCGATGATAGCTCAGTGGTAAGTGACGTCGAATTCCGCGGCGAAGGTCGTGGGTTCGAATCCTACAATGAGCTTGAGCTTTCGGTGAAGGAAAACATCGTGAGGAAACCATAGCACGGTGGTAGGGTACTTTGTAGTACCCGACTGGCTGGCTACCACCCTCAAGTTGAAAATCTGTCGCCAAGCACCTATCGGTGTGTTCCGACAGCTGCACTTGAGAGCCAGTTCCCATCTAGGCTTTGTGTGCTTACCATCTTCGGCCACATCATCACTTACCATGGTGAGATTGTGGTCAAACACAAGCCTATCAAGAATTTAAAAAAAAAAAAAAAACCTATCCAAATAAAGATTGATTGTACGGATAACTACGATTTTGTCTTGCAGTGATGTTAAAATATTGAACGTGATATGAAACATTACTTTCCAACTTTTTATGGTTCATATGCTAGAAATGAGAATTCAGTAAATTCCCGCGTGGTTATGTAATAGAGAATCTATCCATTCATAGATTGTGTGCTATACCGATGAGCTACAGATATATAATATTTATTTTTAAATTTATATAATGCAAAGAATTTTAAAGTACAAATTAATAACAATACAATGTTTAAAAATAAAGCATGACATTAGCAGCTATATTGATTTACTCACAGAACTGTATATACGTTAATAAATTAAAAATCTATTCCACAAAAATTACCTTTTAAATTTTGATATAATTTTCTCGGAGACGAATTTGGCAATAGCTGTTAAACTAACTAGAAATTCCACACCGACTGTAACTTTACTACTGTACTTTATGACCAGGGTAGTTTTGCATTTCAAATTTGCTGTTACTATATTAATAAACTGTGTTGCTATTTGCTTCGGGTTCATGTTTATGAATCAGTGAACCGGGGAATCAGTCAATAAATAATAGTACGTCTATAAATATAGAATAATACGTCATACGTCATCGAGGTTCAGATAGTAAGTTTTGTTTTGTTGTTGACATAATGATATTATTTAATCGCATTGACTCGCTTGAATTTGAAAATTTCCTAAAATCTCTCTCTGTCTCTACATTTTGTAGTAAGGAAAGTATGTAAGGAAAATTATAAGAACTGATTGTTTAGTTTGTCATAAAAACCACTCATATTTGCCCAAATTACTGCCCAATTCATAAAATTCTAAAATAAATTCTAATACTTATCTACCACATTAAAGCACCCCATTTAATTCAACTTGAGACTTTTCCAAATACTTTAAACTATCAGACCATTTTATAAATTGAACACGTACATCAAGTATTAGCTTAAACATACCGCGTGGTAAGTAATGGATGCCACGGCACCTTGAATCATTAATCTTGGCCCAAAGGCGGGTGAAGTGCGTTCGAAATCTGTCAGACCCTATTAAACTTGCCGCGAATGTTCGACGGGTTTGCTAAAAGTTTGAACTTCAAATTTAAGGACAAGAAAAGAAACACAAATTACGGGAAAGAAAAATGCTAGAAGGAATGACATGTGCATCAGGTTTAAAAGTAACTATCAATATGTTTATGGGATCAATGACATGAGTCATTCAACATCAACGAATACCTTCATAGGTATTTCACAAGTTATTTATAATGCAAATACAAAGGATAAAGACGTAGAGCAACCAACTTCAGATGATGATGATAATGACGATGAACCAGCCATGTAAGTATTATTGAACGATGAACATATCTAGTTTTTTGTCTGAAATTGCCAAAGTTAGAGCTTGTTATATGTCCTGATATTACTTAACCAGATTAAGCGATTTAGACTGAAGATAATGACAATAGTCGTAAAAACAAGGAAACAATTTTTATCCAATATTAGATCACTTTGAAGAAGTCGGTACAATCTAAGTCTGAAATTTTGCTAGGGCTCTAGATACTAATATAATAATAAATAATAATAATAAACATTTATTTTCTCTACACAAAAGTAAATACAAAAAGAGCTTAAGTACTATGCGAACCTATTTTGTGAGAGACTGGTGCCTATTGTAGGTTTTATAAAACCTGTAGTACAGGTCACCAGGACCCCACTCCACGGATTGTTAATACCACTGCAAGCAATCTAATACATATAAACAATTTAGAGACATTAAATGCATTAATAATATAATATTCAAAAATACAAAAGTAGGAGTACCGTGTGTGGATGTATGCGTGTGTGTGTGTGTGTGTGTGTGTGTGTGTGTGTAAGCAGGTATGTGTACAGGTGTGTACATGAGTTGAGAGGGTGTAGGTGCTATCATGAATATGTGGAGTGTTAGTTAGTTTGTGTGTGTGTGTGTGCGCAGTGTGTGTGGTTATAGATGGTTGAGCGTTATAAGAAAGAGGAGCAATTTCAGAGAACATTTATAATTATATCACATTTAAACTGTTGGGATAAGTAGTTTTTCTGTTTCTTGGTAGTCGAGTGTTTTCAACCAATTTGATACTACATTTTTGCAACATATTTTGGTTAGTGGATAAATTGACAGTGATCCATTTAACTTGTTGTAGATGTAAGGTCCTAGGAAGCAGAAAAAGTTGTGTGAAAGACTAGTATGGAAAGCGTTGGTATGGCAAACAGTGCCCTTCCTACGCTTGTTTTTTACTACATCGGGGTCGTACGGTAATTGGGAGTGCTGTTTAAGCGCGATATGTAAAATAAATGTCTGCCTGACTGTAAGAACATTCCACTCTTTGTAGAGGTCCGTTGTAGGAAAGCGGTAGGGAAGGCCTGCAGCTACCTTTAAAATTGCTCGCTGTGCCCTTTCGAGTTCAAGAAGATTTGATTTGCCTATGCCTCCCCAAGAAGTTATACAGTACTCCATGATTGATTGGCATAGAGCAGAGTAAACCATTGCGATTGTTTTACGGCCGGCTACATGTTTCAGAGTCCTAAATATATAAATCAGTTTACGCAACCTAGAACAAAGAACTTCGATATGCGGCTTGAAGGTAAGTGACTGGTCTATTATTACACCTAGGTATTTTAATTTATCAGTTCTTTGCAGAGGGGGGCACGTACAGCTAGAGGAAATAGGGTTACATACGTGTGCAGCAATGGAGAGACTTGTGGGTGGAAGAAGGTTTGAACGATGTGCAAAGGTAATGTATTTGGTTTTAGCAACATTAAGCGTCATCAAATTTTCTTGGAAACAGGAACAGACCCTACTAAAGCCTCTCTGAGCAGTGGCAAAGACTTCATCCCAGCTGTCACCGCTAAAGAAGAGTGCAGTGTCGTCGGCAAAAGTAAGAACATTGCCATTTTGTAATTGTAAGTTGCAGAGTTCATTGATATAAGCTAAAAATAGCGTAGGGCCGACAATACTACCTTGTGGTACCCCAAAGCTTACCGGTTGTTCTTCGCTTATCAATTGGTTGATTTTAACTTGTTGTGTTCGGTTTGTCAGGTAGTCTGTAAATAATTGGAGGGGAAGCCCTCTTACCCCCAGCTCTTCAAGCTTCAAAATAAGGCGGGGGATAATATTATATATGATTGTATTCCTTAACAAATGTCACGATACTACTAGATTAATGATACTTCGTCTGTTTAGATTTCATTAATAATGTTAATACCAAGTTATTGTTCTATTGTATGAATTAACTGATGATATACATACACAAAAACGTTTAAACGTGATTTCAATTAATTTCACGTTTATTATATTAGGAGGATTATAATAGTAGATTTTCTATTAATATAAACTGTCCATTCTATTAAAACAGTAGTATCCTAAAACATCATTAATCTGCGACAATCATAGAAAAACAATCATACACGGTGAAGAAAACCACCCAGTTCAACTAAGCAATATTTAATGTAACTATATTGTTTTCGGGTAATTTGCGTTCGCGGCTCATTAAGCATTTCGTAATTACAGCTTTCCTGTAATAAAAATGAGCCAACTGTAATACAATTATTCTTAACCGTGATGGGAATGAAAAAGGCTTTTTTTCAGCTAAAAATCTGGCTCTTTCGGCCATTGGACTAATTGGGATGGGAGATTTATGGAGCACAGAAAGATTAGGAGACAATTTTAATGTGTGCCAGCTTTTGTTGGCGACTTCACTTCTTGGTGCTTGGCTTCTAGTTTATGTAGTGAAGTTGAACTTATATTAATGAACGCGATTTGAAATCACGTGATATTTTTTTCCCTAAAGAATGTGAGTTCCAATTTCACACTAATTTTAACATATTCAGAGCATTTCACAAATTTGCAAACGCCATTACAATTTTAACGCCTTTCTTCATCCATATCCATCTTATACATAAGGCTCCCAGAGGCTCCTAATATTTCCCAAATGGTTCAACAAAAACTGTTGTATGTCTCCACAGTGTCATCTAATCCTTGAAGCTACTCCATGCGGGTATATCCTGAGCGACAAGATATTAGCATAAAAATAGCTCCCGCGTCATTTCTCTCCTACAATTTTTCGTTCTAACACCATTATTCATCTCCTTGTTGTATGTAGGAAGTTAACAAATGATTGATGCAATTTTCAAAGTACATAATAGGTTATATTGGAAGCGCTATTTTAGGATTTTTTCGTTTGTAACTTTTTAGTCAAATTTGAACCTTGTAACTATTGAAATAATAGAGTTTATTCATCTTTAAGAATCAACAAAGAGAGCTCTTCAAGGTCGGCAACAGATCGGCAATCACCCTGGTATTGCAAATGTCCATAGGCGGCGGTGACCACTTACCAGCAGGTGGACCGTCTGCCTGTTTGTCAACCTATTGACATAAAAAAAAAACATAACGACTCTGTTTATGCTTCATATTATTCTTCCTAATGAAAGATAATTCTCATAATATCCAATCCAATATCATTAATAACAGAGGCCTTGTTGATATATTTTTTTACAAAGATGTGACAAAATTAAGATACACATTATTAGATTAAAGTAATTTTAATGAGTAAGCCCTGTATTTCATACTCGAAAGATAATTATGTTTCAGGAAGGCAAAAAATTTAGTAGTAATTTATCAAAACCATCACTCGTAATATTTAATTTAGAATTTATTTCCTCTACAACCGTTACCGAGATGCTTCGCTACATAAATATTAGATTGATTTCTTATTCGATAAAGAAATATTCATTGAATTTGAAGGATATTATTATAATATCAAGTATATGTGGAGTTTTATGGCACGTGTAGCCAGACTTGGCTTTGTTTAATAGTTTTGCTTGTAGTTGTTATGTGCTCTTTCTTGAGAAAAATCAACACAATTATCGTTTGCTAAACAATAAAATAACAATTTACTTAAATTGTCATCTATACATATATATAAAAGTAGAAGTCCTGACTGATCTATCAACGCCCAGCCTAAACCCTTATACCTAGAAAGCTGTTTTTTTTCCCAGGTGTTGTTTTTAAAACTTGACCGAGGAATAAGAACGAATTTTTCGAAATTCAACCTTTAAAGGGGTGAAAAAGGGGTTGAAAGTTTGTATGAAAGTCGGTCATTTTTGAAGCTAGAATCATGAAACTTTGTTTTTAGACTATCAATTAAAAACAAAGAAACATATATATCGGTGTATTTAAATTTATACCCCTAAGGGGGTGAAACGGGGGTTGAAAGTTTGTATGGAAGTCCGCGATTTTTTTAAGCTAGAACCATGAAACTTTGTTTTTAGGGTAACAATTAAAAATAAAGAAACACGTATTTTAGCATTTTCTAAAATTCAACCCTTAAGGGGGTGAAAAAGGGGTTGAAAGTTTGTAGGGAAGTCACATCATTTTTAAAGCTAGAACCATGAAATTTTGTGTTTAGACTAACAATTAAAAATAAAGAAACATGTGTATTAGCGTTTTTTTAATTTCTACTCCTGAGGGGGTGAAACGGGGGTACAAAGTTAGTATGAAAAATGAGAAGGCCTGACTCACTGATTAATCAACGCCCAGTCTACAGTCTACAACCTTGGACCTAGAAAGCTGATTTTTTTCACAGGTATTGTTTTTAAGATGTAGACGTAGAATAAGATAGGATTTTTCGAAATTCCATCTCTAAATGGGTAAAAAAGGGATACGCGAGTGAAACTTCGGGGCGGAAAGCTAGTATTTATATATTTAAGTAGGTAAATAATATATAAATATCAGACCGCATGATTGTCTAGCTCTCTTTAGTCGTACATTTACCCTCAATGACTGCAAAATCATTGAGGGTATAATAATCCTTTACGAATTGCAAGGTTAAAAAAAAAGGTTTTCATTTTTATGAAATGTTTTAATAAATAAACAAAAACATAATAATATAATCTGTATAGACTAATGGCCTTGTTCATAATAAAATCGACGATTTTTAGCAACTGCTTAGCAGATTCTTAATTCAAATTTTCTATAGAGAATTTGATTTTATTATGAATAAGGCCACAAGTATATTTCGAATAATAATAATATATTAGGTTGGTACAGCTATGTTGTCTCCCACAGATGCACAGACCTGAGCTCTTACCTACTGCCTTTAAATTTTATAGCATTTATACTTTCTAATATTTCATGGTAAATCAGTGAGTGGATTTCGCTTCTATATAAATAAATATATTTCAAGCAATCTTGAAGCAAAATTCGCATCATAAAATACCGTACGTAACCTAACCCCGCCCTACATATTAAAACTGAAACGAATGCGTGTCCACGTTTTTTATCAGCTAAGAGGCAATGTATCTTAGAAAGCAGCCATTTTATATGGACCCCTGTCTCCTCTTGTAAAGGGGAAATAGGTCAAAAGAGCAGTTTGAGTGTAAGTTCTAAATATAGTAATTGATCTTGAGTCAAAGTACTGAGAGTGAGCTAGTATTTATACAAGTGTACGTATTTTATTCAGCTCTTATTGTTATACTAGTTTTCCGCCCGAGGGTGTTTTTTTTTTATGTCACTAGTGACAACGAGGCAGGCGGGTCACCTGATGGTAAGTGACTACCGTCGCCTATAGACATTAGCAATACCAGGGGGACTGCCAACGTGTTGTACACCTTATTACAATGCCTAAAGGGCAAGGGCAACTGGCTCTCAAGTGCTTGGCGACAGAATTTTTCAACTTGAGGGTGGTAGCCAGCCAGTCGAGTACCACATAGTACCCTATCACCGTGCTGTGGTTTCCTCACGATGTTTTCCTTCACCGAAAGCTCAAGCTCATTGTAGGATTCGAACCCACGACCTTCGTCGCGGTATTCGACGTCACTTACCACTGAGCTATCATCGCCTAATCTTATAGCTTACCGGGATCAAAAGCCTATGTATTATTCCAGACTATAACCTATGTTTGTGCCAAATTTCATCCAGATCAGTTAAGCCGTTCTGGCGTGATTGAGTAACAAACATCCATCCATCCAAACTTTTACATTTATAATATTAGTCGGATAATAACTAACCTGAGTGAGATTTATTGATAATTCTGAACACATTTGATTCTGTTTTCAACATAATATCAAACGTATTTATCTACCTTATTCATTTTACGATACTTCTAGACATGTTGTTATTTATTACCCTTGACTCTCAAATTATAAGTTAAGGAAGAACTAATGGCATTACTATTTCATTCGTGTAATTAGTGTAATTAGTTATAAGAATATGCTGTTGCTTTTCTAATAAATAAATTGTGAACAAATCTAGACACGCGGGAGCGTGTCAAGCCAAGTTCAAAAAACAGAACTGGCGAGCCGCACCGTGTGTAATATTACACGAACCATTTGGAGCCACTTTTGACCCCCTCATAAATCAAAAACTATTTTACATAAACGTATCAAATTTGGCTCATATATTGAGACTTGCGAGATACATATGTGTTCTAAATTTCATAAGCTTATCTCAAACGGTTATTTAGATATTAATGTCCAAAATTCCTCATTTTTATCATTGACTGACCTATAGACCAAAACTCTAACCCAGTTCCAGATGACCTAGAGAGCTAAAATTTGGTATGCATATAGGTAATTAGATGAATACAAAGGAATAAATAAAAAACTGCCAATTTTTAAATAATTAGATTCTCTTATGAACGCTTAACATAAATACCTAATATTACTTAGGGTACCTACGTTATTAACTGGGATTAATTATTATTTTTATATTTAGCGCACATCCATAGTGTAAAATCATTACCTACTCATAAATAATGATAAAATAATAGGCATTTATATGTTCGGTATATACACGACGCGCGCGCGCCGAGTGACACCGGAGCGGCTCGGGCGGGGTGGGTGGGGCGCTGTGACAACCGAATCGAACCGTTAACGCGAACGTGGGCGAGCGAGCGGCAGCCGTGCTCATAAGCGCGAGCGCCGTCTTGCTGTCCGGTTGTCTCTCGATATCTGACCTATAAGGTTGCGATTTATGCTGCGAAATTGCTAAGTTTTCTTAAGGAAAACTTATAATTTGTAGTAATATTATTATTACAATTTCTTTAATAAGTAGGTACGTACGTATAGTATTATAGTATAGGCAATAGTTTAAATAAATAATAATTTTATAGTTATAAGTAGGTAGGTGTATATACTTATTATTATTACAATTCCTATAATAAGTAGGTACGTAGGTTTAGTATAGTATAGGCAATAGTTTTGTCCTTTTAAAAGGACCCACGGCGTTACGAGGATATGTACTTACCTACAAAAAGTAATGATATCCCACCAAAAACATAAATGTAAAAAAGGAGAGCCAAGTTCAATACAAAAATTATTTTCTGCTGTGGGTTACGCCGCAAAAAGAATGGAAATCTGAGATTGAGTGCCAAGTTCTATGCAAAATCCAAATATGTAGTCTAAGGGCTGACTTGTCTGGTTTTCCCATACGAATTATATAGCCTTCGCATGTTCTAAACCTGTTACCTTTCGGTTCTTATTTTATTATTCCGAAAATTTGGCTTGCTGGTAGAAACTACCCATCGAACATAAGGCTCTTCCATGACTGTGTAAAAGTAGGTACTTAATAATAATTCGTATGGGAAAACCAGCCAAGTCAGCCCTTAGACTACATATTTGGATTTTGCATAGAACTTGGCACTCAATCTCAGATCTCCATTCTTTTTGCGGCGAAGCCCACAGCAGAAAATAATTTTTTTATTGAACTTGGCTCTCCTTTTTTACATTTATGTTTTTTGTGGGATACAACATAACATATTATTATGCTTATTCGTAGTAGAACTGAAACTATTTAAACTGTTTATAGGCGACGGTAGTTACTTACCATCAGGTGATCTACGTACCAGTAAGTAAAAATTTCGTCATAGAAAAAAATTAAAATAGATATAAACTCCAATAAAAATACCGGTAAATCATGTGGCTAAATATTAGAGAATATTACTAGCTACGCATTGCGCGGTTTTGTTTTTTTTTATGCCATTGTTTTCTGTTAAGATCTTCTTCTATGAGTCAATTTAATTTAATTTAATTTAATATTTCGTTGATTAAATACAATTTATTACCTACACACAGAAAATTATTTACTTTACATCCATCTGCACCTTCTATATTAAAGCTAACATACCGTCGCTTCAGTCATATAAAAAATCTTAATCAATATTTCACGACAGCTATACTCTAATTCAAATTCGTCAAACCATAAACAAATCCAATTAGATGAACAAAACAAGTTTTAATACAATTAATACGGAATTCACTTTAATTTAGTCAACAGTTCAGAGACGCGGTTATTTGACAAATTCGCCGTCTATTTAATACCTAAGCGGTATTAGGGCTGTTGTTAATTTTGAGACGCGGATTTTGTGTCATTATTTTAACTCAAAAATATCCGCATTCATTACGGTTATTTTGTAATTATAAAAATTTTATTTTCTTTGTGGAAATGATCTGGGTATATTCTACTCTTATAAAACTATTTCAAATTAATGTTATGCAATAAGTATTCATGTGCAAACTAAATATTTCAATGAGGCAAATTTCCTAATATTTAAGTTGTAGGTTTGTATGTTAAGATTGTTTTTGCATTTGTATATTTTTTAAGAGTTTGAGCTTTCGGTGAAGTAAAACATCGTGAGGAAATCATAGCACGGTGGTAGAGTAGGCACTTTGCAGTACTCGACTGGCTGGCTCAAGATGAATGATGTTTTCCAACAGCTGCACTTGAGAACCAGTTTCACTTTAGACTCTGTATGATTACTACGGCCAAATCATCATAAACCATGAAGATTGTGGCCAAATACAAAAAAAATGTATTGAAAATTGGTTTGCGTTTGACCACAATTTCCCTTGATCATACGGGAATATGTGGTCTACGATGGTGCACGCTTACCTAGAAGTAGCCTATTCACTCGTGAGTTGAAGTCTCCCAGGTTGTAACAATCGGGAAACACAGACTCAGGCAAGGAGTTCCACTACATTTCAGTAAGCATAATGAAAGATGAAGCAAATCGCTTTGTGCGTTTATATATGGAATATCCACCATGAAACTTTTTTTTTATTCTAAAGACTATTTTATTTATACCTACCTATGCACAGCCTAAACCACTAAAACATGAAATATTGCACACAGGTTCAAATTCAAGTGGAGCAAAAACCTTCTCAAAGTTTTTTTTTTATAAAAATTCAATTATTCGGAATAAAAAGCTAGTATTACCGTTATTATACTTCACTATACATAACTTAATATTAATTTTTGGTGGCCATGTCTTGCCTTAGGGCCATACAAGGTCAGAATAATTACGTAAGAAACAATACAGTCGCGTAAGAATTTTCCGCATATCTTTAGTGAAAATATGGATAATAAATATTTCTGTAGGTACAACTTTTGTATATACCTACTATATTTCAATTATCTGTACAAGCTCTGCTTAGATAGCTGTGTATGAAGAACTTCTTAGGATATTAAATCTATACCTAAGTACTAATATTATTATACAATGTGTATTTTCTCAACTTGTTCAAACGAAATGTGCGGATGTAAGACAAAAAATTATCGATAAAATCCAAAAAAGAAGTTGCGTATATTTTT
This sequence comes from Ochropacha duplaris, assembly GCA_951361185.1. Taxonomy (NCBI): domain Eukaryota; kingdom Metazoa; phylum Arthropoda; class Insecta; order Lepidoptera; family Drepanidae; genus Ochropacha; species Ochropacha duplaris. The sequence continues at coordinate 1,954,163 of OX592707.1, read as the reverse complement.
ATGAAGAGGTGAAGCTAGTGAGTTTGTGAGGTTGTAGTGTAATCTCTGTATATGTTGAACCGATTTTGAATATTCTTTTACCAATAGAAAGCCACGTTATTTGTGTCTATAGGTATTTATATTTTTATCCCACGGGAATGCGGGTGAAACCGTGGGGGACTACCGTATGTAATATTTTCGGATATCCGCAAGCTGCGGTAATAAACATGAAACTATTACATCACTAGTTTGCATAATAGCGCTCAATTCATCACTATGGCGAAGTTTTAACGTTCCTTCAAGATTACAACAGTAACATTGTAATAGTTACAAACTATATTAATTGTCAAAGTGGGGAATGTTTATGAATTTCATCCCGTTAATTTACCTAATGAATTCGTGTTTTTTGGCTGTCTGTCAGTTATTTTTACGATTTAGATGTTATTGTTTTTTTAAATTATACTGTCGGTAAGTAAGTAAATTTATGCGCCATCTGCCCCTTAACCGCTTTTCCTTGTATCTGATTGACCAAAGAATGGATTTAAAGTTAACTTACCTAACAGTGGATTGCCGCCTAATCAAAAAAAGTGTGATAAAACAAAAAAATCTCTATCTACATCAAAATCGGTTCATCCGTTCAGGAGCTATGGTGCCACAAACACACATACCTTTCATACCTACTACAAAATAAATACCAGTCTTTTTCGTCGGGGGATAAAAAAATTATGATTATAAACGAATCGACGTAATCGTTGTAATCTACGTTATAGTTGCATTCCAGTTGGCACGCTTCATTACGCTGGAAAATGCAACAAATAATAATAAAATATCCTCGGACATTTGTTCACACACGGCTATCTGATCCCAAACTAAGCAGAGCTTGTACTATGGAAACCAGCTGACTGATATACTACATATACTACTTTTTTTTTTTTGTAAATACATACTTAAATAGATAATTACACCCAGACTCAGGACAAACAGACATGTTCATGCACACAAATGTCTGTCCTGGATGGGAATCGAACCCACGACCTGCGGCGTGATAGGCAGTGTGTTAACCAACCACGCCAACCGGCCCAATATATAGAAGCATGCGTAAAGTGCGGGTTTATGTCACACTTGCTATAAAATAGTATACGATACTTGTGCCCGAAGTTGTCTATTATTGCACGGCGTTTAGCATCTTCGCTGCGCTCGGGCGCTAACTTCACACCGTGCAATAATAGACAACTTAGGTCACACGTATCGTAATGTACTAATGGAAGACAGAAATATATGGTTGTAGTAGCTTCTCTCTGCACCTGCATCCCCCTGGCGTAGTGTTAAATATTTGAAAATGTATCTAAATGTACTTATAAAAATGTAAGAAAGATCCACTGTTAAAAAAAAATTGCCTTGCTGAGTTTCTTGCCGGAGTCTTCTCAGTTTAAGTGTATTCCGAACCGGTGGTAGAGTCAATTGTAACGTTCATAAGTGCCTTACCAGGGCCTAAACTGAATAAATGAGTTTTGAGTTTGAGTTTAACCGGCTCCTTACGTAATGAGAGCATGCGAGCTTCCATGTTGATAAAACAACGTAGCTTACATAACTGTACTGTAGACTTTATAACACGTCGAGGCATTTACCTGTAACAATATAAAAATAACATTATTCACTCTCTATGTATATAAAATTCACGTATCACAGTGTTATAACCGAACCCGAAACGAACCTTAAGGCGATGATAGCTCAGTGGTAAGTGACGTCGAATACCGCGGCGAAGGTCGTGGGTTCGAATCCTACAATGAGCTTGAGCTTTTGGTGAAGGAAAACATCGTGAGGAAACCATAGCACGGTGGTAGGGTACTTTGTAGTACCCGACTGGCTGGCTACCACCCTCAAGTTGAAAATCTGTCGCCAAAACACCTATCGGTGTGTTCCGACAGCTGCACTTGAGAGCCAGTTCCCATCTAGGCTTTGTGTGCTTACCATCTTCGGCCACATCATCACTTACCATGGTGAGATTGTGGTCAAACACAAGCCTATCCAGAATAAAAAAAAAATATATAATACTCCTCCGAAACGGCGATTATTATGTTATTTTTTGTATAGGTATATTCGGTAAGATTGCGAAAAAGGTCGTAAAGTATATTTCATACCACTAAGATCCCACGGGGACGCGGATCCCACGGGAACGCGGGCGAAACCGCGGGGGACAGCTAGTTAATGACGATAAAACTATTTCTGTACTTATTCTGGGATACTTTTAGAGGGATAGGTTGAGTCTGTCGTACTGACCCACATTTACGAACGGACATTGAATTGCACGGTGGTATGGTAATTTGTAGTACCTACTAGACTAGCTGGCACCTGTTGGTGTTCCGGCAGTTGCACTTGAGAAACAGTTGCCTTTAAGGCATTTTAATATGGTCTACAACACATTGGCACTCACGCTGGTATTGCTTGTGTGGTATTCAACCCGCCTAGTTGTCACTTGTCAAAAAATAAAAAGTTAATTTCCTGTGCTCGATCGAAATAAAAAATAAAAACATGAATTCACGATTTTAGATTTACCCATGTCTTACCTAACATAGTATAAACCATGGTATACTACTGTTTTCAAACACAAGCAAGTCTTGCCACAGTAAAATGATACAAAAATTGAAATTAGCCTTTTGATAGATTATTATACCTACACTTTTTATCTTAGACAAAAATCATCAAAATCTTACGGGGATTTTGGTAAAACTGTATGTATGCATGTCGCCAATGAAATCACATTTTTAAATTAAAAAAAAATCATGAAAATTAACGGCTTTCATGGCGATCTATCAACAAAATCTAATCCATTGATTATTTATTTCACAAAAAATAAACTTCAACCTATATGAATAAAGGAATGAATCGCCACACAAGTGATCCCACCACTATTAGCACCTAATCCCGGGAGCTACCGATCCATCCCGATCTTACCCAAGATCGAGATCCTGTGGATTACACTGTGTAAATGACTTTTAGCGAGATCGAACGGCTATTGTTTATCTAAATTCTATTTATAAGATATTTTATTTATAAAAGCATGCATTATTTAATTACCTAAATAATTAAAAAAATAGTGCGATAAAGCTGTACCTACATCATCCATCGTGTCAGCCGAAAAGCTGCTGGTCATAGGCTTCCCCCAAGGATATACGTAATAATACGAATGTAACACTGTGTGTCTGTTACTTTTTACGCCTAAACCACTGTTTTTTTTTAAATTAATTATAGGGTATAGAGACATTGAAATAGGATATAACTATGATACTTTTTATCCTGGGAAAAGATAAGATACCTCGGGAACGCGGATAAACCGCGAGGAACAGCTAGTAAAAATTAAAATCAAATAACTGTTCTTTAAAATTAAACGAGAATTTTAATCACAAACATTTTAAACACAACCAATACCAAAATATACCTAACCTAGTAAAAAATTTACAATAAAATTCGACACCTAAATTATATCCCCAGCTTGATCGCGTCACCCGCCCGGTATATACAGCCTGGTAAATACAGTAAACGTTTTCCGCAGTATAGCAGTTATCCACCATCGTTGGAGGATAATACCACGTGTCGATCTAGCTAATCCTCGCACTGGCTGGGCAGCTTCCTCCTGTTAAGCCCCCGTCAATTAATACCGCTAGACTAAACAGCCAGGTACGTTTGCAGGATACAATATAAATAGCACCTGTTTTTAGGTACGTGGGGATCTGAGGGGGATAAGGGGCTCCAGACCCACCAAAATTATCTGAATCCTCTTAATGACAAATTTTACATTAAACTTGATATAATTAAAATTAATGTAAATATTGTTGGTGTTTTGTCCAATAATGATCAATCGAGGTACATAAGTGAGGTGAAATGCAATGAAATGAAAGCGTGTATCGTGACTTTCCAGGTTGTCCCAAAAAATTAGTGAAAAGTTCTAGTGGAACAGCCGCCAGTAGTTAAATGTGACAATAAAACGTGACTACAGGTAGCATAAAAGAATAATTTTAAAATAATGAAATGGCTAAAAGGTCTACATACCAAGCCAAAAACCATCTAAAAAAAACTAGCTATCACGGTTCATGAGATACAGCCTGGTGACAGACAGACAGACGGACAGTAGAGACTCTTAGTAATAGTTTTTACCCTTAAGGGTACGGAACCATAAAAACGTATGTTTTTTGGTTTGTCCTTTTTTCACGTAGCAATGGAGAAGTCTGATTTTTATTGCATACCATATACATATCCCCGGGGCAGATATTAATTTCCAAATTTTCAATTATAATGTTTTTATTAATTAATTTCCAACCAGTTTTAATATTTTTTTTTTAAATATAACTGGGCGATCTAGTTTTGCTCTCGACAACTATTGCCGAGACATTGACAGCAAAATAAAATTTGTTGCTTTGCCCGTGATATATAGAAAAAACTGTTTTTTCCAATAATTAAACATTGCTAGATCGATCTTCGCCACGTAAACTCAGTTTGTAAAATTGTTAGAAATATTTTTGTACCATTACCATTTTCAAAAAGATCGTATAATGTATGTTATATTAAAACAGAAGACGAAATCATTAAAATATGGTCTTAGACGTACCTATTTAAATCTATTTACTTGCTTAAACAAATAACTTAAACATTAGAACATTCCAACTACGACAGGTACGACAGCTCAAATAATGAATTTCCTTTTAAAAAGCTTTCTAACACCGTTTTCAATAGAATAATAGGTCTTTGTTAAAATAACGTCCATTATAAAGGTCTATGTAGACTGTAATTTTAAATCGTTTTTAATTCAGAAAATAACTTGCAAAAAATAATTCGATAATCACAAAATAAACCCCTATTTTTTGTTCTATTTAAGTCAAAATGGCAACATTATTTACAATTTATTGCAATAGTAGCAACATTCACTTAAATCTATTACTTATATTATAAAGAGTTTGTAGGGGCTAATCGTTGGATCTACTGAACCGATTTTGAAAATTCTTTTACCAATAGAAAGCCACGTTATTTGTGAGTGATGACATTCAGGCTATAGTTTCATGCCGGGACATGATAAGATCCCTCAGGAACGCGGGTGAAACAGCGGCTGAAACAGCGGGCGAAACAGCGGGTGAAACAGTGGGTGATAGCTAGTTTAAAATAACTTTTAAAATTTTACCTGACACACAGTTCAAATTTTTAAATTATTTAATTTTAAAGAATCAACCACGGACCTTTAAATTTTCCAAGCAATTACCAAATCTGCAAATCAGATTTACAATGACAAGGGTGAGGATATTTTAAACTCTAGCCATTACCAACCCTGACAATGAATGTGTCAGGGATGTCACTAATTGGACTTTTATTATTTTTATATAATTAAATATCATTTAACATTAACTTGAGAGTGGTAGCCAGCCAGGCGAAAACAAAGTACCCTAACCTTTCTATGGTTACATTTTCATGTTTTTCTCAACTGAAAGCCCAGACTCATTATATTAGGATCGATGGAAGGCGATGATGGCTCAGTGGTAAGTGACGTCCGATACCGCGACGAAGGTCATGGGTTCGAATCCTACAATGAGCTTGAGCTTTCAGTGAAGGAAAACATCGTGAGGAAACCATAGCACGGTGGTAGGGTACTTTGTAGTACCCGACTGGCTGGCTACCACCCTCAAGTTGAAAATTGTCGCCAAGCACCTATCGGTGTGTTCCGACAGCTGCACTTGAGAGCCAGTTCCCATCTAGGCTTTGTGTGCTTACTACCTTCAGCCACATCATCACTTACCATGGTGAGATTGTGGTAAAACACAAGCTTATCCAGATTAAAAAAAAACCTTATTACTATTGAGCTATCATCGCCATTTTTTTTACAACACTATTCAGGCGTATCACCTGATGTTAAGTGACTACCGTCCCCTATAGACATTGTATTGATAGCCAATGTGTTGTAAACCTTATTACAATGCCTTAAGTACCTTCTTTACTCTGTTAAAACCATCATCCTTGTACCAACTATACAACTTATATTCATCCGTATATTAAACACAGCTCAAAAGAAAAATGAGTCCCTAACAGCTCCTTGACTCATACTCACATCGCTTACCAACTATATCTATCTCTCACTAACTACATAGACATGACAAAGACGGTGTGAAATAATGGGAGCTCGTGCCTTACGCCACAAAGAAATATTTTCAGCACAGATCGTTACAAGAAGCGTCGGGGGTATAATATTGTGCTACAGTTGGGGCCATAAAACACTCGCTCATTAAGTTAACTTCGGGAAGTTTACGAAGTTATCTGAAAATTTTATTACTGAACGTTCGAGTCATTATTTTTTACTTGACTTAGTTAGAGCTAAAATTTGAAGGGAATTACTTTTGTTGCTTCGGTATTTATGAATAAGTTATGGAATAAACAACTAGCTAGAAAATTTCCACCCGTATGTCATCGACATGCCGACCATGCGGGCGCAGCGTTTAGCGTCCTCTTTTTTGGTGCGGACGGCAAGGGAGTGGAACTTGCTTCCGGCCTCTGTTTTTACTGACTCCTAAAATCTGGGGGTTTTCAAGGCCAGAGTGAATAGGTTCTTTCTGGGCAAGCGTGCTCCACCTTAGGCTTCGTCTTCGTCCTTCATGTAAAAAAAAAGCTAATGTACTCGTACAGTTCAATAAACCAGTAGAGTTCTCTGAACCAGCGACCTTGTACTCCATCGCTTCACTCCCTCCCACCCTCAGGGAATAAGTTTAAAAACTCCTTTTCTTAGTGGATGCCTACGTTTTATTTCATGTTTTTAGACTATGTTGATAGGTCACTCAGACAGTTAGTCAGGAATTATTCAATATATGTTTTTAACACCAGGTGGCAAACCAGTTTACGGACTACCTGATGGTAAGTGGTTACGTCTATTATTTTATATTTTCATATGTGCTTGTATACTTATATAGATTTAATCTGTACCGTATTTATTTTGACCAAAAATGTGGCAGAATGCTAGAAAGTGCTAGAACGGAGACCCAAAACGTGGTGCAGGAAGTTGGCAGACAACCAGCAAGATGGAAAAGTAATCTGGTGGATCAATGTGATAGGAAGGGACTGGATGAGAAAGGCCTAAGACCGCGAGAAGTGGAGTGCACTGAAATAGACCTACACTTAGCATTGTGTGGAAGTGGCCGAAGAAGAGGAAAGAAGAAGTATTTATTCTTACTTTTAAATTACTTCAAGCTATGTTTCACTATGACAACATGTCGAATCATATAAGTTTATATTTTAAAACGAATTGTAGTTTTACGATGAAAATTTTAATTGAAAAAACTATATTTACGTTTCTGACTTGGCACATAAAAACCGGTTCACACCAGTTTTATTGCGCCATCTATCATCACCGCCGTTTGTGTAGCCACGCTGACGGCAAGCTCCGAGCCGACCGGAGGCATTTGTTTCCCATCACCCTGTATTTTCCTCTTCCATTAAGCTATATTAAAGGACACACTCGCATTCTGCCGTATATCGGAGAGCAGGTTTTTCATTATGCCGTATTTTCACACGAATAAGTGATTCCTTTTGAATATTTAGGTCGGCTTTTGATTTGGATACATGTTTGTGTAAATGTAAAACGTTTTAATGTAATGATACTGGATATACTCATGTCTGACTTAATATCTTATGTGGAAATAGAGATTAACTTTTATTCGATGATTTAGTTCTATGAAACAAAACGCAAGGATTTTTGATATAATTCTTGATATTAAAAAAAACTAGTATTTACCTTCAGTTACCAAAAGGTGACCTGATCTACACGCCCGCCTGATAAAAAAAATGTTGAAAACTAAAGATTAAAACTTTGTCATAGATTTTAAAAATAAATAAATCAACTCATAGCTAACGCTATTCAAACCTTATATACAGAAGCATAGAGTTTAAAATATCCAGTGAAAGAAATGTAGCTTTGTGAGTGAATTAGCTCATTCTGATCTTTCACTAGGGAGCTCTCTCGCTCTATTTTAGACGTTGCTATCGACCGGGGTGAATTAAAATTGATGTCCTTTTAAAAGGACTATTTCTCTCTCAGTTTATATTACAACCAATGGACAACCTTACATTTATGGACTTACTAAAGGATGAATGATCTTTATATAAGAATTGGTTTTGGCTCAATGAAGCTTTGGGTTTTTAGAACGAATACTTTCAAAAAGTAGGTTATATACTTTTGGATAAGCTTCCGTTTGACCGCACAAACTAAGACTCTACTGTCCGTCTGTCTGTCACCAGGCCGTATCTCATGAACCGTGATAGCTGGACAGTTGAAATTTTCACCCATGGTGTATTTCTGTTGCCACTATAATAACAAATACTAAAAACAGAATAAAATAATTAAAAAAGAAAATGTTGGTGCGCTAGTCCGACTCGCACTTGACCGGTTTTATTCACATTGTAATGTAAAATGAATTTGAGTATTTTTTTGAGGTCTAAGCTGATTTTATTTTCCAGTCTCGTGTAAAAATTACAGTGTTATTATGTTTTAGTAATACCTTTTTAAGTACCTAAGGCTTATTGGATTTATTTTAGATCAGCTCAGATTATAATATTAGCCTATTTGTTTTTAATTCACTGAAGCACTTTCTTTTTATAACATAGCGTTTTTAGCAGTCTCAAATATTTATGTAAATTAACGAAATAAAATATTCTTATGCTTGCTATTTAAATTTCCATTATTACATTATTTGATATCTTCTTTGAAAGATACTTCTCTTCTAGAGTTGTATGCTTTGGTCACTTTTTGGTCACCTAACCAAATAAAAAATTTTTTGGTCAAAACGATAGTTTAAATGGAGATTTTTATGAAATTCTAGCTGTCCACGGTTTCACCTGATAAAAAGTATCCTATAATTTATTCCAGCATATGATCTACCTGTGTCATCAAAATCCGTACAGCCATTTTTTGCATAATTTTGCAGCTCACATCCAATCATTCAAACTTTCACATTTATAATTTTAGTCAAAGTCAAAACCATTTATTCAGTTTAGGCCCTAGAAGGTCACTTATGAAGGTCGAATTACAGAATTTACCGCCGGTTCGGAAGTCAGCCTTAGTAGGGAGTAGGATATTATGTCTAGCTTGTGACGTCATAAATATACACAATCAAAAGATCAACTATTTGTGGTCAGAATGGTGACATAAAGGAATAAATTTTACAAGTATTTTTAGATGTTTTATATTGGTTTAAAGTCAAATATTAGGTCTTTACCTATGAAATTGCCGTTCTGCAGTACTGACCATTTCAAATCAAAATATTTTTTGTTTGGCTAAGAATTCTAATTTCAAATTAACTTTATTTTAAAAACCATGGTTTATTTTTCCAAAAGTAGTCATTTGTTTATTGATTAGTGTTACATTTTCATCGCATTTCAATCTTTTTCGTCATAATGGAGACGTTAAAAATTGGAGTAATTATGGAATATGAGTACCGTCGTGGCAGCAACGCGGCACAAGCGGCAGGCAACATCAACGACGTTTACGGAGCTAACACTACAAACCAACGCACCACCTGTTATTGGTTTGCTCGCTTCCATTCTGGAAATTTCGACCTGAAAAATGAACCTCGCGGTCGTCCGAAGACTTTGGTCGACAAGTCCTATAATTTTTTTCAAATACAGCTAGAATCCCTTTTCAAAAGAGTCCTCTCGTTGGAAATTCAACTCGAAACTTCGAGGTCTCAAATAAACACTAAAACATCACACGAGTTTCCGATCAACACATGCCTTCCCGTCAGTGTAGATTGCCAAGATCCAACCGGGCGTTCGGAATCCAAATTCAAACGGTTGAACCGGACGTCGTCGTGGCGCCCCCGGGCGGAAACAACCGAACGGACACGCCACGCCAGTTGCCGGTTACAGCTGATTTGGAAGACAAGGTGTTCCGTTTTCGAAAATAAAAGGTAGGTACGTTACAAACATGTAAAAAAAAAACATACAGTCGAATTGAGAACCTCCTCCTTTTTTGAAGTTGGTTAAAAATAAAAGCTATTTTCATAAACTAGACGTTCAGTATTTATAGTACCCGACTGAAAGAAAGAAAGTAAAAAAGAAAGAAAACAATTTATTCATCAAAAATTACGACATACACAAAAATACAATAAAATATGACATTATCTATGCTAATATGATTTTTTGTTTGTTTGTTTGCATTGAAAAGGCTCTGAAACTACTGAACCGATTTGAAAAATTCTTTCACCATTAGAAAGCTACATTATCCCTGATGAACATAAGCTATATTTTGTCCCGGTAAAAGATAAGATCCCACGGAAACGCGGGTGTAGTATTCGAACCCACGATCTTTGTTGCTGTATCCAACGGTACTAACTACCACTGAGCTATCATCGCTTTGTATTCTTACCACACACATCCACATCGTTATAACCATTGTGATCAAAACAATTCACAATAAAAGAAAATTAACCTGATATTAAATATTTTATTCAGCTAGCTATGTTACACAAATCGCTACAATCTACTCGTGCTTGAGCTAAAGTTGGCTTATTACTGTCTTAACCTAATTCATAACAAACTCACCGTGGGATTGAACTTGCAACCTAACTTTCGTAATCTAGGTTTATTCCCTGAGCTAGGCTACAATAACATTGAAATATAGCTGTCAGAAATAAATTAATTCTTAGATAATTTTTAACACTCAGGAAACATAGATAATTACAACAAGACTCGGGTAAAAAGACAATCTTTCATGGATGGGAATTGAACCCACCACCTGTGGCGTAATAAGATAACTTTGGTGTCATAACCACCACGGTAGCTCGCCTGTTACATACATATCTACTTACTACCATGAAATTGAAGTGGCTAATTACATGGCAACATTCATAAGCTTTAAAAAAAGAATCGATTTATTTTCAATTTTTTTTTCTTGTTGCCTATATTTTTCACTTTTATAAAATTCCTTCAGCCATTTTGAGATTTTATGGCGAGAAACTATTGCTATGGGTTGAAACCGGAAACTAGGTTTACATTTTGTATTTTTCTTTATTCAAAATTCATCATCAAGTTTTTCGGCATGGCCTTTACGAAACCGGTTAATTAAGAAAACCGGCCAAGTGCGAGTCGGACTCACGCACGAAGAGTTCCTTGAACGAAGGGGTTTTTTGTAAAAAAGGCAAAAAAATCACGTTTGTTGTATGGGAGCCCCCCATAAATATTTATTTTATTTTAATTTTATTATTATTAAAGTAAAAATACAACTGAGTATTTTGTGAATATTACAAGTGCCTACCTGATGCCATTATTGATATTGAGCAAAAAAGGCCAAAAAAATTGCGTTTGTTGTATGGGAGCCCCCCTTAAATATTTATTTTATTTTTAGTATTTTTTGTTATAGCGGCAACAGAAATATATAATTTGTGAAAATTTCAACTGTCTAGCTATCGCGGTTCTTGAGATACAGCCTGGTAACAGACAGACGGACGGACAGACGGACAGACAGCGAAGTCTTAGTAATAGGGTCCCGTTTTTACCCTTTGGGTACGGAACCCTAAAAAGTGACAACTTGTACGTAAAAACAGACTAATTCCGGGTCTTCTTAGCAATTTTCACGCTCCTTTTGGATGAAATAGTTGCGTACGTCCCATTTAGCTATAAGCCTCATAGATCGCACTTAAAGGAGTCTATGGGTATTATAGATGCTGACTCGAACATTACACCCTTATCCTATCACGGGAAACCCAACCTTATTCTCAAGGAATATAGTCGAAATTACATAGACCACATGCACGTCTTCCAACACGCATACTCCTTCGCATCCCGAGTTATTTCACACGCATCGTAAGAGCGTTAAATATCATTTTGGACCGTAATCTCTTTAGTTTTAAGTGCATTATAGCGTTCACTTGGATGTACGCCGGAATACGTTTTTGGAGTTATGAGCCACAAATAAGTTTAGGTTCGGTAATGGAACGTTTTTGCTTTAAATGTGAACTGAAATGCTTTTATAAAAGTTTGTGGGGTGAAAACAAAAAGTTTTAGTGTCGGGGAATAGTTCTAGATGTTTTTTTGTGTAATAAAGTCGTGTGGATAAAATTAAGGCTAAAAGGTTTGAGCTAACTTTTGTTATTTTAGTTAAAAAGCTTGCTCTATTTATTTGAGGTGATTTTTTAAATGGTTGAACTTTAGGCTTAGTACTCAAAAACTCTAGGATTTATGTTTTCTGCTTACATTGTAATTGAGCTACAAAAATACACGCAACTTTGACATCCATATTCTATGCTAATATATCTTGGAATTTTGAAATTTTGTAAAGGAATACGTTTACCATGAGAAAAGACATTGTTTATGTTTTTAAATGAACCTTATTCGGTAAAATGGTATAGATGTACAAGTACGATTTCAAGATAAACGTATTCATCCTGGACATAGTCTTAGTAAAAAAATTGCTAATGCTATTTATAGAAGTGGGTTCTCATATCTTTTTCTATTCTGCTAAACCATTATCTATGGATAATCTATCATAATATATTATGGTCTATGAATCAGATAGTGGGCTACTTATATAATACCGCGAGGTGAAAGCATGTTAGTTCTTTTTTTTATGTTTTCTTAATGTTTTCAAGAAAATCGATTCAATGTAACAAACAGACTAAAGAGATCTATATCCACTCACTGATTATTCACGAAATCTCAGAATGTAGGTATAAATGCTACAAACTTGATTCCTCATGGGGAATTAGGTATTCAACATTCGCTAAGAGTAAGAGAAGCAGCCAGTTTTTACAAGCATTCATTTAACTTGCAAATTCGTTCGGGTGGAATCTTGCAATTTTGAAGCTAAAATTTTGTATACACGTTTAGTTTGGATGACGATGCATGGTTAGCTATGTGACGTCATTCTAAATCCAACATGGCGGAACACTTAAGATAGCGGACTATAATTTTTTAATGCACTCCTACAATATGAGTATCAAATGAAAGGGCTTGCTGAGAATAACTCGAAAAATATAGAGACGTCACTCTAAATCCAACGCTTATTTAAAAAAATGATTATTCTTATTATTCTTATAATTTATTTTAACTCGGACCTAATTTGTTTGTGTAAATCGAAATAAATACACATACACATAGATCAGACTGAGTCAGCAGTTTGAATTAAATTCTCAATAGACGCTGTTCGATTCAATGAACAGGACTCATGTCCTGGATGAATATTGAATCGTGAAATACAAACGTATAGCTTTTACAATCAAAGCCTTTGTGGTTTGTATTCCGAGTAGAATATAAATCTCGAATGGACATTGCAGGCATATTATTAAAATTGAAATGTATTAACAAGTTCTTGGAGATCCAAGTTGGCTTTTATTTTGTATATTTTTTTATTGTGGTTATAAAAAATATAGTCAGATTATCAAAAATATTTATAAACTAGATGTACTCGTGGTTTCACTCCGTATAAAATTAGACTAAGTTACTGCTTATAAACAGGATTAAGGCGATGATAGCTCAGTGGTAAGTGACGTCGGATACCGCGGCGAAGGTCGTGGGTTCGAATCCTTACAATGAGCTTGAGCTTTCGGTGAAGGAAAACATCGTGAGGAAACCACAGCACGGTGGTAGGGTACTTTGTAGTACTCGACTGGCTGGCTACCACCCTCAAGTTGAAAATCTGTCGCCAAGCACCTGTTGGTGTGTTCCGGCAATTGCACTTGAGAGCCAGTTCGCCTTTAAGGCATTGTAATAAGGTGTACAAGGTAAAAGTGTAAGGCGACGGTTGTCACTTACCATCAGGTGACCCGCCTGCCGCGTTGTCACTTGTGACATAAAAAAAAAGGATTTTTGAAAATTCTTCCCCTAAAGGATTCCTTCGGGAATGCGGGAAATAGGTACCTACTGCAGGGGACCCCTTGTAATAAAATGAATGTGAAAGTGTCTTTGTTGGTTTGTCTTTCTTTGACATATCATCGGAGGAACGGATCGGCTTTTCATGGAATTAGTTTATGGCCCAGAGAGTATTTGTGTATTAGTGAGAGTATAAAACCGCGGGTAAAACCTAGTCTAAATATAAAATCTTTAGGAACGCAAAAAGGTAATGTAAACCTCATTTTTATAGTTACAATATTCTTCACGACGGGGGTCGAAAATATCTCAACATCTTTAGGCAGGCGTGTTGCCATATATCATATATCGTAAAAGCTGAAAAGTTTTTTGATGTCTCCTCCCCTAGGGTTTTTATTAGTTTCTGTTTATTGCACATTTTTATGGGAGGTACGAATTACCTGTGTTCACACATTTTCCCTTTTATTCTTCGCTTGAGTGCTATAAAGTAGCGTTTTACTAATCGGGGTATATGTTAGGGATGTCACATTATCCTTGAGTTTTAGAGAAATAAATATTTTAACGGTGTAGCGTGTGATTCTTCAAGAATGGTTTTACAGGGTCAGCACACGTGAGTGACACCCCTGATGTGGCTACGGTTATGTTTAACTCTTAGGAAAAGAATAGATGAAATTATGTATATCAAATTAGTCGGGCCATGGGCAGGTAAGTGAGAATACGTAAAATATGTCCATTAGCTTCAATTCAACGTAAATATCGTCAATAGTGGACACGATTGTTCTCCTGTACATGATAGCATAATCCATCGATTGCATATGTCTTTTGTTAAAAAGAGATAGAGTAATATTAAAATAGGTCAGTTTGTATGTAACAGAATTGGGACCATTAGATACATAGGTACGTTTAATCAATGAAATACTAAAGTAACTTTTACACTAAAACTAGCAGAACCAATAACTATAAAACTCGAATGTAAGTAAAAGGAAAAAGTAATTAATTAAAAGGGTCCGATTTGGGGCGGGCCTGATGAATAGATACCCTTGTCGGGATAAAAAGACAGACCCTCGACTCATCCAACCTGTTGACAAACATTCGTGTGGAACTCGTTTGATTTGTCATCAAGACTAGCTGATTGAGGTTAGGATTGTTGCTTCAGGAAGGAATTAATTTGTGACGTCATCTGTAGCTATGATATTTGGGGAATACCCCAAAAACATAACTGTGGTAAGGTCCGAAAGTGACCCTGTACTTGTAATTAGTTTACGGCAATAAGTAATCGAATGAATTTGGGAGACAAAATATTAGATGCCTTCAAAAAGTGTTACAGAAATATTTTTTCGAACATAAAATCGAATGTATCGATGCAACATTCGAACTAAATCAAGCAAATAAATCTAGATTTTAATTGGCAAAGAACCGAACACTGACTAATCCCTTAGTCTAGAAAAGCTGATGCTAAGAAGCCTCAGCTCCTTTGAGATAATAGGACTAAACACCGTCAGAGCTAGGTCAGCTTTGACCTAAATAGATAAAACTAATTAGGACTAGAATAGATTGCTCAGTCAGTACTCAGTTAGCAAAATTGTTCTTGCTATTTCACGACGTGAATTATGTCTTTCAACAAGTTGTGTTTTGTCTGTTAGTGTTGATTTGAAAATTGAACTTTATATCGCTCGTCTGAAGAACTGAAATGAAGCTGCAATAAAAGAAGAATGAGTGTGGAACTTAAATGAGATACATATTGGTTTACAAACTGTATGTGAAATCGTTTATGTGATTTAAGAAAATATTTTCGATGGGCCCGTTGGTGTTGGTTGGTTAAACTACCAGAAGGTTCGATTCTCATCCAGACAATTTTTGTTCATAAAATGTTTGTTTGACCTGAGTCTGGGAGATCCACATATATGGACATTTGTGTTCATAAAAAAGTCTGTTTGTCCTGAGTCTGGGTGAAACTATCTACATATTTAAGTATGTTTAAAAAAAAGTTTTATATCAGATATCTGGTTTCCATATTATCTGCTTAGTTTCGGATCAGATGATCAGCTGTGTGTGAAGAATGTCCCAGGATATATTATTAACTTATTAAATTATATCAGAATAAATAGAATTAACCTTGAATAATTATACAGCGTGTAACAAAATAATAATCAGTAATTTCAGAATATAAAGGGTCGTTAATGTAGCCTGGAGTTGAAAGCGTCTATAGGCTACGGTAACTGCTTACCATCAGGTGAACTGTATGCACGTTTGACATATAAGGGGTATAAACAAAAAAATACTAATCCTAAGAATAAGAGCAGAACCAGTTTTGGAGAAAATCAACATTAAAAAATAAACATATTTGTCTTTCGTTTCAGAGGGAAATAGTGTAATTTTTTTAATGTCAATAGTCTTGTAGCGATATTTATCTACAACACAGGAGTTTAAACATCTAGCTCCCGCGACTCAAAGGTAGATGGCGCCACAATAAACTACATCGCGCTGACGAAATTCTCCATAGTCTCAAATAAGATTTGTCCCTTTGGTTTCTATTATACATATCCTTCAATATTGTTTTAACTTTCTGGTGTACGTGTTATTTTCTATATGTAGGTACATATCGAATCAACTAACCAGACAAACTTAAAGTTCCAGAAATTACCAGCAAACAAATAACAACAATACATCTCAGCAAACAATAAACATTATAAATACTGTCTGCTTCTACTGCGGTGCCTCCAGCTCAATTCATCAGTCTGTCAATGCGGTTAGTAAGACCAAAACGTTTTGCTCAACAGCGCCAAAATAAATGGGCTTGCTGCTATATTGACTAGAAGATAAAGCCACTGGAATTGCCAAGACCCTGATATTACGTTTTTTCACTTAAAGTGACGTTTTAGTAACGTTAATATTTCACGGAAATTTTGGGTTTTGGAGCCCAGGGCGCTTATATCGCGATTTTGAAGAGCCTCTTCCATTCAATATTAGATCTAGTATATCACAAAAGGAATAAAGTTTAAGAAATAGGGTGCAGTGTAGCGCAGTCGCTATGCAATTTATTGTTCCGAATAGGGTTGTCTAAACTTAGGATAAAGTCCTGGTATTTTATTGTACGTTGAACCATGAACTCTTTTAGTTTTGTTTCATTTGACAACAGCTGACATTTGATTTATGTAGCGTTAACCATCCTTTCTTGCAACTCATTCAATTATAGTAACGTGGGGCAATTATATAGAGATACTGTTCAAGGAACCTAAAATTGATTATTGAAGACCTAACCCATACCATACAATACCCTTTTTGGGGTGGTAAATCAATCAGTTATAATTATGTTTGGAACATTAATTTTAATAGGTACATTTTTTTTTCAGAACGGCAGCAGATTGAGGTGCGAACTTAAGAGGAAAAAAAACATTTGAATGTGTTCAAGCAAAAACAGTAGGATATAAATTTTAGTTATGTGACAACCCTAGCCTGCCGGTCTGCGCTCAGTGGAATTGTTGAGTTCTACAATTTGCTTCGTTTTTTAAAGTTTTCCGATTCCGGGCCTATATTTGTTTTACATTTCACTTCGGGTAAGATAATTTTATTTATTCCGCCTAGAAGACGTAGACGTGAGCCTGCAGCTCTGCAGATATTACGTTGCATTTATATTATTTTGATCAAATATTTTTTCTGTAAGTACTGAATAATATTAAAAACAGATTGTCGTTTTTTTTTCAGTACATTTTAAGTACTTGACTACAGTAAATCTTTAACTACATAATAATAAGTAACAAGTGAAGTACTGAGAACGTCAACTGTTCCAAATAACTCATGAAAAAATATTACCTATGAAGAAGTATATTTCAATTGAATGGTGGTAGGGTACTTTGTAGTACTCGACTGGCTGGCTACCACCCTCAAGTTGAAAATCTGTCGGCAAGCACTTGTTGGTGTGTTCCGGCAATAGCACTTGAGAGCCAGTTCGCCTTTAAGGCGAAATAAGGTGTACAACACGTTGGCAATCCCCTGGTGTTGCTAATGTCTATAGGCGACGGTTGTCACTTACCATCAGGTGACCCGCCTGCCTCGTTGTCACTTGTGACATAAAAAAAAAAAAAAAAAAATTCGACCGCCAATTGTCTCAGAAAAAACCCATTAAATTTATTACAGAATATTTTGTTACTAATAAAAGAAACTAATTCTTTCTACTTATCTATTTTTCAATTGACTGATAGTTTGTGGTTGGACAGGTTAGATAAATTATTACAACAAATCAAAAAACACAGTAGGTACAGCACGATTCAGCAACAATTTTATTTCCACCAGGTTCTAACATAAGGAAGTTTGAAATTAAATAAGCCGCGAAGAGTGCTAGTCACACAGCGTTATGAGAAAAGAAAACGTGAGGTCGGAGCAAATGAAATGTCTCGGGTGAGAACTGCACCAGTATATTAAATCAACAGTAGCATAAAGCTGGCTTACTCTCGAAACCGCGTAATGGCGGCGAGAAGTGCTATTGGAAAGTATTTTGATTTATGTGTTAGAAAGTGATATAAAATATTTTTGCTGTATTGCAAAGTTGGAATAAATTTAAAAATGGTAGCATTTTTATTACGAATGAAAGTAAGTACTAAATATCTTCATCTTGTATTCAGTTAAATTGTATCTAAGAGATTCTAAGATAATGACACTAAAAAATTTTTTTAATATAAATTAAATGTAATCATTTTTTTTACAAATTTAACTTACGTGCTCTTCTCATAAAAAATAAAAAATATTTTCATTCACCAAGTGCCAAATTTCATTCACACTAAATTCCTTTGATATCCGATCAATTGAAGCGTCAATTAATAACAAACATACCTTTAAACCTCCACGACCGACAAGCTCTTTCTTAGCATAAATAAATAAAAATTACTTCAACAATCTAATTCACGAAGAGCTTAAAGTTGATTTCTCATTGATTTACTGTTCTCAGATGGACTACAAAGAACCTTTATTAAAGCTGTGTCTATTGTATGAAACAGAACCTTACGCAATGGTTCTTGTAATATCTTACCTTTTAAACAAACAGGATGTATGCGCTTTTGTGCATTACTGTTGTTCGGCAAGCGCTTAGGGCTCTCAACCGAATTCAAACTAATATTATAAAGAGAACATTTTTTGTATGTTTGTTTGAATTGGATAAACTCAAAAAATACTTAATCGAATTTTAAAAAAATACCTTATAAAAAAACTACATTATTAATTAGTAACATGGGCTACATTTTATTTGTATTCCCTCCGGAACGTGGGATGGAAAGATTTAATCAAAAAAAGTATAATTAAACTTTAAATATAGAAGATGTAGGTATGATTGAAATAAATTGAGAATAAAAACCATTCAAGTAAATAAACTTCATTAAAAAGTCGGAGACTGCAAAAATGGACTTAAAAGCATTCAACAGTAAAAGAGTAATTCCAGACCAGAGAACTAAAATGTACGACCCAAAAAGCTGAAGTAAGTTTTTATTAAAATGACATTGACATTGTCCTCTCGACCTATTCACCTAGACCCTGGCCAGCTGTCTGGAATCTATTCCATATGTCACAGGTCTCAATTATTTGCATGTGAATTTATTACTAGTACGAAAAACAGTCTTAAAATAAATTAAGTCGGTCAAAAAGATATTGACATTGTTTTATTTGCTTGAAAATTTATAAACAAAATAGGGAAGGTTCAGTAATACAAGTGTAGATCATTAAGTCATCGAGTAAAGTCATTTTAACTCTAATCAAATAATAGATTTTACATTTATTAGTTCAACAGTGATTTAAGATGTGACAGTATATTCATTGAAATAAACAGGTTTTATTATTGAAGCATGAAAATCTGTAAAAAAAAACATACTTTTCATACAAATGTACAATAAATAAAAATAGTAGCTAAAATATAAAAATGTTCGTTCACATAAACACCTGAAGGGAACTTGCAGAATTTATTTCAGAGAACACAGTAAAAATACAACCATTATTATTCTAACGACGAAATAAAAACTCAAACTATCTGAAGGAGTTGAAGTGATTCCAACAAAAAACAATTTGAAGATACCTAAAACAATCGAATAGAGTCGTTCAAAAACTCAACTGCCATATCGGACACGATCCGCCAATTTTGCAGTCCATCTCGGATTCGGAATTCAAAATTGCCACAGAGCGGAATACTTGATACGCTTCGATGGAGAGCCGAGGTTTTCAATCAATTCTGTTGCGACTTTCGTAGATACAAATCAACGGGGAGACATTTGGGGAGATGTACCGCCTTTCGTCGGCGCTTGAATGAACCAATTTTACTTGAAAATTACTATTCGGAGTATATTTATTTGTGAATCGAGTTTGGGTTGATGGGAAAACTTCGTTTTGAATCATTTAGATTGGCTAATCTTGTTCCAATGAACCGAATTATTTGTCATGGATTATTTGAAGTTAAGGGCTTTGGAGATGTAATATAATACCGTGGTGCCTTTAAAGTATGAGTACCATTATTAGTTCTATATATTATTATGTATAAATCAAACCTTATCTGCCCAAACACAGAGAACATTTTTCCATTATATTATCTTGCATGCCGTTTTCGCTTTTTCTAAAATTCATGGGCACACTAAAACTTCTGTGATGGAAGTCAACCTTCATGGATGGAACGAAATGTTTTTAATATTTATTATTGTAGTATCTTTTGAAGATTTTTTACTTTGAATAGGTACACGTTAATAAAATACTATTGTTTTATTTAGTTTTTTTTTTAATCTGGATAAGCTTGTGTATGACCACAATCTCACCATTGTAAGTGAAGATGTGGCCGAAAGTGGTAAGCACACAAAGCCTACATAGTTGGTGTAAAAAAAAAACAGGTAAAACCCCAAAGTAAATAATTTCAAAAAAGTTATACTTACAGTAGTATCTACTTATTTGGAAGTATCTGTAGCGTAACAAATATACAAAAGAAACCCAAATAAATATAGCCCGTGGAGCACATATCCCTAAGGCCCAGAGTATAATTCTGTGGCACTCTTACAAATAAACCTGTAGACAAAGTTCGCAAATCCCCGACCAATCAATCCATCAACATTTGATTTGCGTAACGAAATCCCCAAAACCCAAGCACCCTATACTTTGATAAATCGACGTTATAGATTGTTTCGTCCATATTAAAATCGTTCGTTATACAAAAGAAACAACTCTTTGGTCTTGTGATGGATGCGAGTAGGTAAGTTGTGGATTTTTCGATAAATTCAAATTTTACGTAGATTTAGTCTTGTAGTGGAACTCAGCATTATTTTGCCTACAGAACTCAGGTTTTTTAGCAGCACTATACGCGTTGGAATATTGGAACGAAGTTCCTTATCGCGCGTTGTGAAAGGGGGCTAGACGGAAAAATAATCTTACGACAGTTTTAGTGTCACTGTCACTTTATTGTAAGCTGTGCGGCGTGCGCATGTTTCTCTGTATGTCTCTCTCTCTCTCTCTCTTATAGAAAGCAAGCCAGATATTTTCTTCATTTCTATTTATATATATTTTTTTTTTTTATACATACTCTCTCGACTTATATAACTTATATTACTTCGTTCCATTCTCAAGTTCCACTCTCAAGTTTTTTTTTATCTTTTTTGAGCATACGCCCTGGGGAATTACAAACTTCAACTCCAGCTCGGATGTTATTGGTTACTTTATCAACGTAAATCTTTGTTATTACAAAATTATTTTGTTATCCATTTTCCTATGTAAAAAAATGTGTATTATTTATCATCTAGAATTAATTTCGAAGGACTTCTATCATAGATGTATGTATATTGCAAAAGATACGATTTTCAGTTTTCTGCAACCCAATTAATTTATTTTTTAATTTAAATTTATGTATGAGGATAAAAGTATTACCCCTATCACAAATTACCTTAAATTTTTCAGTTTTGTCCATGTTTTATCTACGTTTATAGAAACGATGGATCATCCATATCTATATCTATACTAATATTATAAAGAGGAAAGATTTGTATGTAAGTATGTTTGTAACGAATTGGCTCAAAAAGTACTGGACCGATTTTAAAAATTCTTTCACCATTTGAATGCTACATTATTCAACATTAACAACGGCTATATTTTATCCCGGGATAAGATAAGATCCCACAGGAACGCGGGTGAAACTGCGCGGAACATAATAGATGTTCTATTATAATATTCCAAAAAAATTATATACTGGATCACGGTGAAACACTTTAATATTTTTATTGGATCAATCACAGAACTTAAACAATGAAAGAGTTGTCAAAGTTATTCTGTTACTATTGTTATAAAGTTAGAATATGATTCTTTTCGCTCATCAGCAAAATATTGGAGCTAGTATATTATTCTTATACCTATAATAGTTTTCCGCCCCGCGGTTTCACTCGCGTTCCCTGTGTGTTATTCTAGGATATAACTACCTGGGTGCCAAGTTTCATCAAAATCCGTTCAGCCGTTTTTGCGTGAAAGAATAAAAAACATCTTCGCCCACATCCAAACATACTTTCATATTTATAATATTAGTAGGAAGTAGGATATTCCCGGTTTACACTAATATTCATTTTTTTTTTTACCAACTGATATTTGATTTATTTTACAGAAATTAAGACAGTCTTTGTTACAAACAATAAGGTCTTTTGTAGCCTTAATGATGTTATGTATTACGATATTGAAGAAAATGTAAAAGCAATGAGTTACAAAGTAATTATAATTTTGTATTTCTCAGAACCTTAGCATGTCTGTCTAGTTAATCTAGCGAGAATCCTTTGAATATTTAATGTCGTTCAAGAAAAGATCTTATTTATGAACCTTCCTGTAATTAATTACATCTTAATGAGAAAAGTTTATCATTGAATTTTTTATGACACGACTATAAGAAATTATGTCGCCATTTTTATCATGAATTTTTGAAATCGTTCCAAATCGTATTCTATTTCTTACATTAAAAGAAGTATATTAAACGAACCATGGATTACTTTATTTAGTTTTTAGTATTTGTTGTTATAGCGGCAACAGAAATACATAATTTGTGAAAATTTCAACTGTCTAGCTATCGCGATTCTTGAGATACAGCCTGGTGACAGACAGACGGACATACACCGAAGTCTTAGTAATAGGATCCCGTTTTTACTCTTTGGGTAAACCCTAAAACCCTAAAAAGACTTCGATTTTTTAGTGCAGGTAACATTATCCCCTGAATTTTTCTAAAGCACACAAAGGTACATTTGCCTTTCACGAGAAATGTATGAGCGACAAAAGATTTTACGAGGGTATGAATTAAACGAAGAACTAGCTTTGTGACTCGGGTTTATTGCAGACTGCGACTAAGTTATCGTACCTTTTTCTATCTAAAAAAACGATTTCATTCTTATCTTATACAGATTTGATGTTAAGTTTTTTTAATGGAATTTACTCTATATAGTTTAGTTTAAAATATACTTTTTTTTTATTCTGGAGAAGCTTGTGTTTGACCACAATCTCACCATGGTAAGTGATGATGTGGCCGAAGGTGGTAAGCACACAAAGCCTAGATGGGAACTGGCTCTCAAGTGCAGCTGTCGGAACACACCGATAGGTGCTTGGCGACAGATTTTCAACTTGAGGGTGGTAGCCAGCCAGTCGGGTACTACAAAGTACCCTACCACCGTGCTATGGTTTCCTCACGATGTTTTCCTTCACCGAAAGCTCAAGCTCATTGTAGGATTTGAACCCACGCCCTTCGTCGCGGTATTCGACGTCACTTACCACTGAGCTATCATCGCCTTAAAATACTATGGAAATACTAATACTAAATATCCTGGAATAAAACATAGAATATTATTTAACCCGGAATAGATAAGATCCCTCGGGAACGCGGGTGAAACCGCGGGACGGAACACTAGTAAAATTACTAGAAAATCCTAAACGACGAGATTCTCATAGAGTAAACTTAAACTACCTCAACATGAAAAGCCTTAACCCCAAAACTATCCATCATTAAAATAAGCTCTAAAACCTATTAAGCCAGCATGAAATCGTGGCAGCCTATCACACATCGTTATTTTGCAGACAACCTTTCCAATTAGTGCAGCTTTTCGCGTCACTCATTACTTGTATAAGCCTATGAAAATCCCCAATGTGTGGAAAATGGAGGATTCTGTATACGCTCAGCGTTACCACATACTGTGTCGGATTTTATGGTTATGCAACTTGCGGATTAGCGGCACTTTAGTGATATGATAAACTAAGTTTAGTGCAACTTGGAAATATGAATGAATATTTACAAGCTGAAAAGCGATTGGCCGACGCTGAATAGTTTGTTATCTGTGTGCCATTTAAATAAAACTTCTAGATAAAAATATACCAATAAATTGAACCCTACAATAGATTAGTATGCATAACTTAATACAAATATTATATTAAAAATGTAGTATAGCAGTTAAAGACGACTACGAAGACGCGCCCTACTCTTTTTCCTAATCCCTTACAGTGTAAGTGTAAATCCCTTTTGTAGTGCTGCATAGCAACATATGCATATCGATATAGACATATCGACAGCACTACAACACTAGCGAAATGATCGTTTACACTGTAAGGGATTAGGAAAGAGATTGGGACGCGTCTTCGTGGATGGCACTATCAAGTTCTGTTTATTTAGAAAAAAGAAGAAAGACTGAATAAATTGATTTGTGGCAAACAAAAAATAGGTATGTACAAAATAAAATAAAAACTATAAGAATAAAAAAAGATAATATTGCCACAAAAATGGCCGTGTAAATAATTTCCCAAAAAGTCTTCAGGATTTTAATCAATCTTCACTTTTCAATATTTTTGACTAACATGTTCCACGTGCCACCTGAATTATGTGACGTCACTACCCATTCCAAAAAGCAATACATCAAATGCGAATATGAAAGTTGACGAGATGCGAGAACATTTTGTATATGTCACAACGGGTTGAATGAAAATTTTGAAATATACGGAAGCCTTCGACGCACTCGCCCGGTCGACGTTATTACCGTGATGTTTGATTTATTTGTTTTTCTTTCGATGGAACTGGAAGGATATCCATGTTGTTCGCGCGTTGTGAAAGGGGGCTAGACGGAAAAAAATCTTACGAAAAATTGACCGACACTTTTAGTGTCAGTGTCACTTTATTGTAAGCTGTGCGGCGTGCGCATGTTTCTCTGTATGTCTCTCTCTCTCTCTCTTTCTCTCTTATAGAAAGCAAGCCAGATATTTTTTTCATTGCTTTTTATATATATTATATAAAAAAAATATATATATATATACTCTCTCGACTTATATAACTTATATAACTTCGTTCCATCCGGGTGTCCCTTGACACCTCTCAAGTGTTTTTAATTATAAGGTTATTTTACTAGGACGGGTTGGGTTTTTTTTACAGTAAAGCGAGTTTACGGTTAACAATACTTTTTTGCAATTTGAGATATTCAGTCTATCTACCTGACTACGGCGAAGCAAAAGGGAGGGTTACGTTTTTGTTATTAATATTTTTTTATCATTATTCTTATTTATCACTAGCTTCTACCCCGTTGATTCACATCAATGAAATGTTTAATAGAATAAAAAATCCTATCCTACACCTTATTCTAGATTTATCGATCAGTGAGCCAAATTTTATTTAAATCCAATTAACTGTTCGTATCGTAACAACATACCAACTTTACAAAAAAGACTTTAAAAAAATAAAGAAAGAAATACATTTATTCATGACAACACACAACATTACATTAAACTAAAGAAAAAGAAAAAAACATAAAAAGACAAGACAAACAAACAAACAATAATGTAATGTTGCGTGATGCCAGGAATACGTCTCGACTCAGCATAAAGCTAAGGCTAAAAAAAGCCCTCGCGCTGATTTTCAGTCGAGGGCTGCAGAATCAAAAATCTACAATGTCATTGGGAAGGGCAATCAATGGGCTATTATTTATGTTGGTTGTGAGGTCGCGGTGCCCGTAGTGCCCGCGGGGCAAAGCGTGAAGCGTCTCATTAACGGACAGACCCCAATGCGTACGTGCCGTTGTTGGATTTGGGTACATTCGAGCCCAGAAGTTGTGTTGTTTTATCGAAAACTAGCCGTCCCATGGTTTTCTCTCTGGTTTCTTTTCCCATGATAAAAAGTATCTTATGTCTTTCAAGGTCGGCAAAAATTGGCAATCACCCTGGTATTGCAAATGTCCATAGGCGTCGGTGACTACTTACCATCAGGTTGACTGTTTGCCTGTTTGTCAATCTATTGACAAAACGACGTTTGAATAAAAATATTCTACATATTAAACGTAATGTGACAATATTTCTGTTTTTTTTTCTTTTAGAGGGTTTTTACGTCGGAGGTTTCTTTAAATTTTTTAATTAATTTTTGTGTAACATACCTTTCGCCATTAACGTACCTGAAACAATAAAATCATCTTTTTATATTAAGCACAATCATTGATAGCTTCAACTCAACTCAACAAAAGAAGTCAACTCATAAAATGTTATTGCAGCATCTGATTATATTGCAAATACGGATCAAATTCTAAAAAACAATAAAGAACGTATTTTTTTATGTCATAGATGTAGGAAAAATTACAAGAAAAACTGAGAGACTGAATAAACTGGATTTGACAATTGCCCTTGGCAACCACTATTTAAAAAATATGTGTTACAAACATTTTCATGGTGACTGTACCACACGGGTACATTTGTAAGACGGGTTATGCTAAGCTTTGTTGTTGTCAAATTGAGGCAAAACCCCTTTATTTATTACTTTTTCTAAATAAAAAATGTTAGCAACAAAATATTTTTATTAAAAGTTTATTTTGCTTTGAAAACTGTGCAAAATATAATTATGTTCCACGCCAAATGTTGGGTTCAAATCAAATAATAAACTTTCAGATTTTCATGACAGGTGATGCGTAATTAAGTTAAACTCAGCCAAATATGATGTAGAGTTCCAGTGGTTAATATGACGGCGGATACATGGGTTAATTTACTGACAAGTCTTAACAAGTATCCATAATCTATTATAAAAACATTTTATTTACAACAAATGTACAAAATATACAAGCAAATGTACAATTATAATGTATAAAAAACTTCTTCGAGGCTGCCGCTGCCGCCGATCGGCAAGGTTCCCAGAAGGCTGGCAGCGTTTCCTCTTTGGATGGCCAAGCTGATGCGTTGGCGGAAAAAGCTCCCCGCCCGCCGGTCACTCGAGGCCTCGATTAATTTTTTAACCGACTTCATTACATAAAATATTTGCGAAACGACGAGCTTCAGACCCCCACGGACCCATGGTCTCAACCGCAAAAGGCATAAATTGATAATTTGGACCAATACAGGCGTACTTTTTGAATTTTGAATTTTCCGCACCTTTCGCAGCCGCACCCGCGGCTTTACAAGTCACCGGTAAGTGAGATGACGCAAGTGTATCGACACAAGTGGCATCCCAAACCAACGGCTTGCCGACACTCCACGGGATCAAAATCATACCATCCGGCCTCTTGCCGTCGCCACGCGAAATACCGACTGGTTCGAGTACAGAAGGCACGCCGGCGACAACAAGAGCCCTACGGATAATATCATTAAGAGCCACGTGGCGTGAAATACGACCGGCGCTTTGAGAACACGAAAGCCCATGATGGCCGAGCTCATTGATAAGATCCCCACAGCGGCAGCGATGATGATGATTGGACCTGGAACCAAGACGAAGACAAATGCACAAGCTTAATGTTATGCGGTCTAACAAAGTCCCAATATTACTAGATGGAATGGCTTGCAACCAGTGACCTGATTCACTCTGAGAGACAGCTAACAAACGTGCCCGGTCCGAATCAGTAGAAAAATCAGAAAATAAAATTTGCCAAGTTTTTTCGCAAAGAGGTTTTAAGTAATAATTAAGTTTTATTAAATAGATCTTCTGCATTTTAAGCATCTATTGCTCGGAATATACATAGGCTATCAGCATCCTTAACCCATTCCTGAGTTTCTTACCGGTATTTTCTCAGTTCAAGTGTATTCCGAACCGGTGGTAGAGTCAATTGTAACGTTCATAAGTGCCTCACCAAGGCCTTAACTGAATAAATGAGTTTTGAGTTTGAGTTTTGATTCCCGTCGCCTTACATATCGAGATCGTGTTGATTGAACAACAGTTTTGGTTTAACCCGCTGAGACTGGGTTTTATCAAAAACATAAAAAATATTATTTTAATTGCTTGATCCCCTTAACCCCCCTACCTTTCCCTGGATCCACTACTGTTGAACAATCTAAAACATCTAAAGAAAAGTAATATAAACTATTAATGCAGGCAATGAAATTTAGTTTACAATTTTTTTGTAAGATTTTTGTTGCTTTTCTCCCACTTTATATGCTTTTGAATTAATAATATCGTACCTCATGTATCATATCAAATCTGTTTTATCTTACAAAGTTCAATTTCCTCATTGAGTTACGGATCTCTAAAAAGAGAGATCATGAGTGAATTATAGGATCGGAGTAAAAAAGGCCTATTCCGGGCACATTTCCCGATTCCTTTTGTTAGTTAAGCGTGTATGTCGGCCTTTTGCATAAACATCAAAGAAAGCCGTTAGGTCAAGCCAGAACGATACAATAAAACCAATTTTAATGAGTTTCTGTTTTACTACACTTTATTTTCCCCCCGCGATTCCTTATTTTACCCCCTTACAGGAAAAAAAAGCTTAATAAATTAAACGTAGGTTTTTTTTCACCCACGATCCCTTCCGAAAAGGAAGAAAGTGCAATATATTGTATATCGTTATTTTTGACGTTTTAGAACATGATTCAAAATAAAAGACGAGTTTCAAGGTACATAAATCGTAAATTGTTGTAATGGAATAAAAAAATTATATCATTCGACAAACGGATTCAATCTCGACTATATAAATAACTTTTTTTTTTTTTTTATTCTGGATAGGCTTGTGTTTGACCACAATCTCACCATGGTAAGTGATGATGTGGCCAAAGATGGTAAGCACACAAAGCCTAGATAGGAACTGGCTCTCAAGTGCAGCTGTCGAAACACACCGATAGGTGTTTGGCGACAGATTTTCAACTTGAGGGTGGTAGCCAGCCAGTCGGGATCTATAATTCCCAAGAGACAATTTAATATTTGATTAAAATAAACAAGTGAGAATAAAATTTTAACAACGCAAGAGTTTTTATTAAAGAATTTTCATTCAAATTATATTTAAATAAATAACGAAAAAACTAATAATATGTTTTCCCACTAACCCGTATCTAGCTCTTCGTAGAGTCACGTTCTACCCTCTTATCTCTAACAACAGTACAAACGTGTTATTATAGTTTAAAAATGCAACGGTAGCTGGTTTAAATTTTAAATACAAACTTCTCTACTTGTTTCGTGATAATGGAAAAAATATTGTTAAAAAATACAGTTTGTTTTTGCTGTTAATGAATACAAATTGCAATTTCATTAGACAAAAGTACTCTTACTATGCGATACTTTTTTTGTAATTTCACAATTATTTTCCACAAGTTTTCTGCCCCGCGGTTTCACCCGCGTTCCCGAGGGATCTTATCTTTTCCCGGAATAAAAGTATCCTTTGTCCTTCTCCATCTATATACCAAATTTAATCTAAATCGGTTCAGCGGTTTAAGCGTGAAGAGGTAACAGACTCACTTTTGCATTTATAATAATAGGTTTTTACCTATGAAATTGCCGTTCTGCAGTACTGGCCATTTCAAATAAAAATATTTTTTGTTTGACTAAGAATTCTAATTTCAAATTAATTTTATTTGAAAAAAAACATGGTTTTTTTTTTCCAAAAGTAGTCATTTGTCTATTGATTAGTGTTACATTTTCATCGCATTTCAATCTTTTTCGTCATCATGGATACGTTAAAAATTCGAGTAATTATGAAATATGAGTACCGTCCTGGCAGCAACGCGGCACAAGCGGCACGCAACATCAACGACGTTTACGGAACTAACACTACAAACCAACGCACCACCTGTTATTGGTCTGCTCGCTTCCGTTCTGGAAATTTCGACCTGAAAAATGAACCTCGCGGTCATCCGAAGACTGGTCGACAATGACGAATTAAAACCGATTGTGGAAGCTGATGATACACAATCTACGGCTGAATTAGCAGCAGCTTTCGGCGTTAGCGTCAAAACAATATTGGTCCAATTGCGTCAAATTGGCAAGGTAAAAAAGCTTGACTGCTTGGACTCAAATTTTTTTATCTTGCCAATTTTAGACTGAAATGGGTGCCCCACGAACTCAATGATCGCCAGCGCGAAGTACGCGTCGAGACGTGCCTTGCACTGCTCAACAGACACACAAATGAAGGAATTTTGAACCACATTGTTACCTGCGATGAAAAATGGATTCTGTTTGATAACCGCAAGCGCTCAGCAAGTTGGTTGGATCCTGGTTCAGCACCTAAACAATGCCCTAAACGAAAACTTACCCCTAGAAAAGTTATGGTCACTGTTTGGTGGTCTATCGCCGGTGTGATTCATCACAGCTTCTTACCAAACGGGGTGAGCATTAGTGCAGATGTGTACTGTGAAGAACTGAACACAATGATGGAGAAGCTGGCACATCTCCAACCAGCATTGGTCAATAGCTCGTCTCCGCTGCTCCTGCACGACAACGCGCGACCTCATTCTGCACAGCAGATGGTCTCCAAGTTGCAAGAACTGGGGTTGGAAGCTCTCTGTCCTCCACCCTACTCACCAGATCTTGCGCCTACAGACTACTACTTTTTCCAGAATTTGGATAACTGCTTGGCAGGAAAAAAAATCAATACCCGAGAGGCAGTACAAAATGCCTTTGAAGAATTTGTTGCCTCCCTTCCAGCTGATTTCTTTAAGAAGGGCATCAATAAACTGCCACTGCGTTGGCAAAGATGCATTGATTGCATGGGTGATTACTTCGATTAATACAAATAAATGAAAAAAAATCGATTAAATTTTTTCATACAAAACGGCAATTTCATAGGTAAGACCTAATATTAGTATGGATGAGATACTTTAAATGTATACTTTTTCTTTTCTTATTTATTGGGCATGGGTCTCATCGTTTCAAGCCTTCGTTATTACCTACCTTTTTTTCGTAAATTGCATAGTTGTGTTTCATTGTAATTAGAATTAAACATATATTTTAGAACAATAAACTCAGTTTATATTAAAATTACAAATATAAATGAGACGGTACCTATAAAAAAAAATCGATATAACAGTTTCAATTCGTCAATGATATATCGACACTAACTCTTTGACAGAAGAGATGTTTCGTGTTTATGATTTGCACCGTGGCTGTACAAGTTTTGGAACACATACTTAGGCATTGTGCTTATAACTTAAATGCGTACTCATTACAAGTTTGTAGTCTGGTTCATGCATAACTATTTATGCATAAGTTAACAACTTTAGCAGTAACGTTGGTATCAGCTGTTCTTGGTTATTTTGCGAAGTGGAGATGTTATATCAGTGTATTGACCACTTTAAAATTAATTGCTAACATCCCCCGCGGTTTCACTCGCGTTTCCAGGATAATAAGTATCCTATTTTTTATTCTTAGATAGGATCTACATGTGTGCCATCATTCATCAAAATCGATTCAGCCGTTTTTGCGTGATTTAGTAACAAATATTCAAACATGGTAGTAGGACAACTCAAGTTAAAAAAAGTACTGGCATTTTATTTCAATAATTGAAAAAAAAAATTATAAAAAAACCCATCATTAACATTTAAAAATTCTAGGAAATAGGGCACACGTTGTTAAATTCCGTCTTTATATGATTTTTAATTATCAATTTAACGACAAAGAGTAGTTCTTTTAATGGTGTTTATTTATAAAGTCACTACATATAAATAGTAGTTTTGTGTTTATTTATTTTATGAAAAGAAGTTGATTGTCACCATCCCTAATTTTGAAGCTTTTAGTACAAGTAGAATTATTACGCTTACAAAAAAAATATTTTAAAATTAATATGTACAAAACTCATCCTATTTCTAAATTTATCTTTACCACTTTCCGCCATTATATATATATATATATAAATAGAAATGAAAATATCTGGCTTGCTTTCTATAAGGGAGAGAGAGAGAGAGAGACAGACAGAGAAACATGCGCACGCCGCACAGCTTACAATAGCTTACTATAGCTTACTGTAGCAAAAAGTGTCGTGACAACTTTTCGTATGAATTTTTTCCGTCTAGCCCCCTTTCACAACGCGCGATAAGGAACTTCGTTCCAACATTACGCTCATAAATCCCATTTTATTATTCTATGTTCAAAATCCCAAACTCTTAACATATTCTTCTAGTTGCCACTTATCTCTTTCAGACGCCATTTTGATTGTTCCAAGTGAATAAAGTGGTATTCCACTCCTCGATATATGGTTATAGTAGAACTTGATCGCAGAGCGTCTTGTTATTTTACGAGAATGGATTTTTTTATAGTAATCGAGAATTGGTTCAATCGGATTGTGATTTTACTGAGGCTTTATTTTCACGCAAAGGTTGTCTGGAGAATATTACATTTGCAATAAAATATTCACAATATTTCAGCTGTTGCTGACAAAATGTACACTATGTTTTTCTAGTGCTTAAAATATGTTAGCTTGCCAAGTTTCTTATTCATTCGTTTGAGTTGAAATCTAACCTCAAAACTAATAGCACAGATAACTTCTAACTGAAAGTATACCTTCCCAGCCTAAACGGCATAAATGGCTTTGATTTGGCCAAGTTCTTTATGCATATTTTTTTTACAAAATGGGATCTGTGAACCCTAATTTTACAAACGATATAATATGTTTCTATGACGTGGTGGACCTATCTATCTATTAGTACTTATAAAGACGTAAAGTTTGTGAATTTGTGACGTTGTAGGGGGTAATCTCTGGATCTACTGAACCGATTAAAAAAAATAGTAATAGAAAGCCACGTTATTTGTGAATGTCATAGTTATATATAAACATAAGATCCCACGGGAACGCGGATGAATCCGCTAGTCTACAATACAGATACTTATAGTTCACACGATTAAAACACCTCGCTCCTCATACGCTTTTTATCTGACACATAAGCGATACCAGGCCACAGGGATTTATTATCTTTAAGATTTGATCGTACAGTAGTTATTCAGCATAAAAAACCTATGTATGGTGCTGTTAGCATATAATTGGATGAATTTACAATTTATTTTCAACAAAATATTAAAACTATATAAAAAACTTGTTTGAGGCTGCTGCTGCTGCCGATTGGCAAGGTTCCTAGTAGGCTGGCAGCGTTTCCTCTTTGGATGGCCAAGCTGATGCGTTGGCGGAAAGAGCTCCCCGTCCGCCGGTCTCCCGAAGTCTTGATATTTTTTTAGATAAAATACTTGTGGAACGACGAAATTCCGAACCCACGGACCCATGGTCTCAAACGCAAAAGGCATTAATTGTATGGTTAGGTTTCTAAATGGTAACAAGAAGACCGAAATGACTAAGGTCGTGTACTAAAGGTCAATTTCGGTCAACAGTTCGAAGGGAAAACAAAACACTTAACGTAAATAAAATAGATTTTAACTTTTCAATTTGCAACTGTAGCGTTGGTGTGTATAACAAAGTAGCGTGTGATAGAGGATTTTATCGAGCGTTTGATATACGATCACGGTTGGAATTTAATCGGCCATCGTCTTTTCCAACTTTTATACCGACAAGTATGTGTTTTGTTTATGTGAATGTTACTTTTATATGTGTTTTATGTTTATTTTGTTGTGTGATCAGACAAATAATAATAGAAAGTGATATACGTTTTTTTTTTTTTTTATTCTGGATAAGCTTGTGTTTGACCACAATCTCACCATGGTAGGTGATGACGTGGCCGAAGGTGGTAAGCACAGAAAGCCTAGATGGGAACTGGCTCTCAAGTGCAGCTGTCGGAACACACCGATAGGTGCTTGGCGACAGGTTTTCAACTTGAGGGTGGTAGCCAGCCAGTCGGGTACTACAAAGTACCCTACCACCGTGCTATGGTTTCCTCACGATGTTTTCCTTCACCGAAAGCTCAAGCTCATTGTAGGATTCGAACCCACGACCTTCGTCGCGGTATTCGACGTCACTTACCACTGAGCTATCATCGCCTTAAAATCGCCTTAACGTTTATTGAAATTTGGGATGTAAGCGAGTGACAATAGGGAATACCTATGCACGTATTTTTTAATTGTTTTAAACGTTTCTACGGGTTACCAAAAAATTACCAAAAAAAATATAACACATCCAAAATCTTAAGCATTTAGCTAAAAAAAATATATTAAAATCACTATCATTTTTGGGTGATTCAAACGCGGCCATTTCGGCTTATTTTGTGATGTGAGATTAGACGAGTTCGATGTCAACAATGAAGTGTTTGGTTCACAAAGCTACTAAAATCAGTTTATTACCATGGAAAAGCACAGAAAACTTATAAATTATAATAAATTTAAGCGTAGCGGTTACATACTCTGTGGTCGAGTGTAAATTGACGTCACGATTTGTTCACGGGGCGTTTTGCGAGGGAATTTAATAACAGACAATTTTTGGTGATTAAATTTAGTTATCTACTATATAAAAATAAGTCGGGTTTTCCTTCCTGACGCTATAACTCCAGAACGCACGAACCGATTTCCACGGTTTTGCATTAGTTGGAAAGGTCTCAGGCTCCGTGAGGTTTATAGCAAAGAAAATTCAGGAAAAATTCACAAAAAAAAAAAAGAATAATGAAGAAAATTATTTTTGTCATACATTTTGTATAGAACGACGTTTTGACATGTCTCGAGATCGGACTGACAGATGGTTTAGTTTCACAATTGGTGGCGCTGGAATCGGGTTCTAAGTTTTATTTTCAGGGCAGGACAACGTCTGCCGGGCCCACTAGTTAAATCACGAAAATAATTATGTAACAATAAGAACATTAAAAAATATCGCCAATTTTGAAGTCACGTGCATATTCCTTATTGGTGTTGAATTATGTAACATATTTTATCCGCGGTTTCATTCCTGTTATTCAGTGAATTAAAAGTAATATAGCCCATGTTATTTACTGATAATGTAGGCGATGATAGCTCAGTGGTAAGTGACGTCGGATACCGCGATGATGGTCGTGGGTTCGAATCCTACAATTAGCTTGAGCTTTCGGTGAAGGAAAACATCGTGAGGAACCATAGCACGGTGGTAGGGTACTTTGTAGTACTCGACTGGCTGGCTACCACCCTCAAGTTGAAAATCTGTCGCTAAGCACCTGTTGGTGTGTTCCGGCATTTGCACTTGAGAGCCAGTTCGCCTTTAAGGCATTGTAATAGGGTGTACAACACATTAGCAATCCCCTGGTATTGCCAATGTCTATAGGCGACGGTAGTCACTTACCATCAGGTGACCCGCCTGCCTCGTTGTCACTAGTGACATAAAAATAATAATAAAAATGTAGGTGAAAGTTTTATTTTAAGTCGGTTAAGTATTGTTTGAGATCCATTAAAATCAAACTGTTTATAGATAAAAAAATCAGGAAAATAGCAAACTTTTTTAAGTAAATGAGTCTTTTTAGGGCCAGCCCTATTGGCACCGAAGTCTAAGGTCTGATTGTATGAAGCTAAAATACCATTGCCAATAATTATAAAAGTAAGTTAGTGACTGCACAAACATTTCCACCTAAACTTGTACGACCGCAATGTATCCGCAACGGCGCGGCCTACTTAAAACTCCATGTCGGACTAAAAGGCAACTCTTGCAACAACGCGCTCTTAAACACGTCAAGTTATAAGAGACTGGTTTTGAAAATTATAAAAAAAAAACCTAACAATTGCTACGTAAAAAGGCAGTGGGTGGAATCACGGTGGAAAGGTACTTTGTAGTAAATACTCGAATGTCTGTCTACCACCCTCAATACCCTCATGTTGAAAATTTGTCGCCAAGCACCTGTTGGTAGGTTCAGGCAGTGCCTTAAAGCCATTGTAATGACATATTGGATACAACATATTGGAAATCCCCCCTGGTAACCCTAGTCTACAGGCGACGGCAGTCACTTACCATCAGGTGGGATCTTATCTTTTCCCGGGATAAAAATATTGCCTATGACACTCACAAATAACGTGGCTTTCTATTGGTAAAAACATTTTCAAAATCGGTTCAGTAGATTCAGAAATTACTCCCTACAACCTCACGAATTTTACCTCTTTACATTAAAATACCTACCAATTTTTTCAAATTACCAATATGTAAAGATAAGGGTAAGGTAAACTACCTTTTAGTAAATTGATACGCACGAGCTCTGCAACGAAATATACGTACATTGACCGAAATTCCCACCCTTTACACGAAATCCTCCGAACGTCCCCTTGCAACGGTCTACGAAAGTCGCTATCAAGATGCCCTTGAGCTAGTTTTGTAGACTACTTCCTAACGTGGGCGTTTCCGGACTCGATACCGATGGAGGGGAAAGTTTTAAGAAAAATAGATTGATGCTGCAAAAAATAAACGCTGAAAAAGCGTTACAGAGATAATGTTTCTTTGCATTTTGTATTTTCAGAGAGTAGGTATATTTTGTAAATGGAAAGAAATATTCGAATAATATAGTTAACTTTAAATGAACTGCGATGTTTAGTGGTAGTGACATTGGATACCGTGACGAAGGCTATGAGTTCGACACCTTAAAATAAATTTGAGCTTTCTATTGAAAATGTTCACCAGGCCTATTGGTAGTTCCAGCCGTTTCACTTGAGAGAAAGTTCCCTTAAAAAAATTAAAGAAATCTACTACATATTATTAATCTCTTTAGTATTACTAATATTTATAGGCAACGGTAATCAGTTACCGTCAGGTGACCCGTCAGCCAGTTAGTCATTGAGCTGGTACTGGAACAGCATAGTGGTAGGGTACTTTGTAGTACCTGACAGGCTGTCTACTACCCTTAAGTTGATGATATGTCACCAAGCACTTATCGGTGAGGTTATTTGAGAGCCAGTTCCCATCTAGGCTTTGTGTGCTAACCACCTTTGGCAACATCATCACATAGGTACCCGGGAGAGATTGTGGTCAAACACAAGCTTATGCAGAAGTAAAAAAAAGTCCTGTCCAGATTTATACAATTAAAATATGTTGTTATTAAAATAAACACGGTCTCAGCCAACTTAAGCAGTCTTATTTCTACAAATGCCAATCCTACTGAGTAATCCCAAGGGATAAGCGAAATATTTTCCCCAAACAACCCACGGGACATCAATTGCCAAAACATGATAGTCAAACTCCCAAACTAAGTTTGCAAGGAAACCTCGAAACCGCTCGAAGTCAGCCCCGCCTGACCCCGCATGTAGGTCACCGGTGATCTCTAAATGAGCGCCGACTAATGAACGCGAATCTTAGAGTGGCTTGACTTGGCTGCACCCGCTATAACAAGTGAGTAGTACGCTGTATGGCTAATTTGAATCTATTGTGAGTTGGCTTTGGTAAAACTTTGTTCAATTTTAGCGTATTTTATGCAATCTATACGAGTATAAAGAGGAAAGATCTGTTTGTTTGTTTGCATTGAATAGGCTCCGAAACATTATTAGAGTATTTATAACGCAAAAGAAATGTATAAGGGCACTATGTGGATCAGAATACCTTGCACACTGTAAGCCATTATTTAAAGAGTTAAAAATCCTGCCGCTCCCATGTCTTTACATTCTAGACATA
Source organism: Ochropacha duplaris (assembly GCA_951361185.1). Classification (NCBI taxonomy): domain Eukaryota; kingdom Metazoa; phylum Arthropoda; class Insecta; order Lepidoptera; family Drepanidae; genus Ochropacha; species Ochropacha duplaris. Next base: position 1,916,679 of record OX592707.1, on the reverse strand, counting down.
TGCTTATTTGTAAAAAAACATTCACAACTATTCCCGCTTCATGACGTAGTTTTAAATAAACAAAACAGCAGAGATTTGTATAGAACATTATGTGCCAAATCAAAGATTAAATATTTATTCTAAAAATGTTTATTGTATGGTTATAAAAATACATAATAAATTACCAAAAATCTGGAGATCCTTTACAACAATTTAGACGAAAATTGTTTATTCGGTTAATTGACATGTGTTTTTATTCATAGCAGGAATTATTGGATTATAATTTTGATTCGTAATTATTATTATTTTTTCTTTCTGACATTCGTTATTCATTTTTTATAACTTTTTCGCTGACTGACTGGGTATTCCTTAACATTATATATTTTTATGCCAATTTGACAAGTGTGTGTGACATATAATTTTCATTCAATTTATAATTTCTATTAATAATAATGTATTTAATATTTCAACACCTTTATTGGTAGAATATGCTGATCTAAATGACATGACCATCTGATTCTTAATGTACCATATTCTTGGAAATAAATGATTTGATTTGAAACTACTGGACCGATTTCAAAAATTCTTTCACCGTTGGAAAGCTACACTATCCCTGATGAACATAGGCTATATTTTGTCCCGGGATAAGATAAGATCCCACGGGATCTTATCTTATCCCGGAACAGCTAGTGTAACATAAACTGAATTAAAGATTTATACTTAAACTAGGTGTCCCGCGGTTTCATCCTCGTTACTAAGGGGTTTTATATTTTCCCGGGATAAAAATTATCCTATGTTTTTTCTAGAATATGATCTACCCGTGTGCCAAGTTTCATCCAAATCCGTTCAGCTGTTTTCGCGTGATTGAGTAACAAAGATCCAAACATATGCCCTTGGAGCATTAAACCACCCCAATATTATGCCGATGAAAAAGATATACATGTAATGAAAAAAATTACACTAATCAAATGTCTGAATATGAAAATAGAATTCAATTTTTTTAAAACCAAAATTTATTTGAACTTAGAATTTATTGCCAGCCATAAATTTCAAATGGCTAGTATTGTAGAACGTCAAACTTCATAAAGACCATTTTTTTTTAAATAATTGTAAAGAAAAAGCGATTTTAAAATATGACGTTATTGAGAGATTCAACCTGAAAAGAAACCTCTGTGATAAAATCATGAAATAAGGAACTTAATATGTTCCTTTAGTAACTTAAGAAAGGATTTTAAGAACGTCTTTTCCTTAGTGGTTAGTATATGGAAGTAAGTGTATGAAAATCCGTTAGAATCCCTAAAAACGTCGTATTTCAGTGAGTTTATAAAGTCTACCTTACAGAGGGAGAAAAAGGGAAGAAGGTTTTATTCTTCAGAGATAATATCGCCTTTATCATCTATCTAATGTTGCTATTGCATCTCATGCCTAGTACCACTGGAATAATTTAGAATTATTTATAACATCTACCTATCTATGTTGCCGGTAAGTTTGTTACAGGCTCTTCTCAGCAAAAGTAACTTTTCGAACAGTGCATCTACCTTTCTATGTGTGTTGCTGGTAAGTTTATTGCTGGCTCTTCTTAGCAAAAGTAACTTTTCGAACTGTGCATCTACCTATCTATGTGTGTTGCTGGTAAGTTTATTGCTGGCTCTTCTCAGCAAAAGTAACTTTTCGAACTGTGCATCTACCTATCTATGTGTGTTGCTGGTAAGTTTATTGCTGGTAAGTTTATTGCTGGCTCTTCTCAGCAAAAGTAACTTTTCGAACTGTGCCTTAGAGTCTGACTATTCATAAGTAACTATGAAGGCATATTTGGATGAATAATCATGCCATCCAGCCCAAATACTTTTATCGACAGATTTTGTTCCAATATTTGTTTATTGTTCAAGATACTTAAAAACTATAATGCTTTTATTTATGCGCCGACGACGCGGCGACGGTAGAATTTCCGCTAATACGTTTTTCACTTTTTGTCTCTTTACATGGTACTTAAATCGCGATCAATGAAATTTGATCGAATCGTCGAGGTAACTCCAAATAATATTCCGTTCGCGAACAAACCCGAAAAAAAATAAAAAAAATAATCTAAACCATCAAAGGGCCCACACAAACGATTTCACTAGCCGGAGTTCAGTAACAAACACACATACAGAAGAATGATAATAAAAATAATTTCATAAGGTGCACACATAGACCTTAAAGCTGCGTTTCCACCGCAGATCCGTTGCGAAGGACGTGTTTTAGCCGGCCAATATTGACGCTTCGTTTTCACATTATGATATGATAAAGCGATCTTATTGACGGGCTAAAACATATCCCTCGCTACGCATCTACGGTGAAAATGCAGCTTTAAGCATAACATCCCCAGCTTATGATGTAGTACGATATTCAGTACATTTTATAACAGTGATGAGTTTGGCTGCAGTCCAACTCCGAACATCAATGTGGAAACTGGCGTATAGCATATTAAGTAGTGTTTAGAGGCTGTAACATGTGAGATCCCAGCTCAGGTACCGTTATCTAACCTGTACAGAATCTTGAAGGAGCTTGTTATTGCTAGTTTTGTTTTATGTTTTACTAGCTGTTCCCCACGGTTTCACCATATCTGCCGGACTTTTTGGCGGGAACTTGTGAAGTGACGTTGTGTTTTCGTTTTATTTTCATTAAATTCGTGAATTTTGAGTTTTATTGAATAATTTCGGTCGTGTTTTTTTTTTATTCTGGATAGGCTTGTGTTTGACCACAATCTCACCATGGTAAGTGATGACGTGGCCGAAGATGGTAAGCACACAAAGCCTAGATGGGAACTGGCTCTCAAGTGTAGGTGTCGAAACACACCGATAGGTGTTTTGGCGACAGATTTTCAACTTGAGGGTGGTAGCCAGCCAGTCGGGTACTACAAATTACCCTACCACCGTGCTATGGTTTCCTCACGATGTTTTCCTTCACCGAAAGCTCAAGCTCATTTTAGGATTCGAACCCACGACCTTCGCCGCGGTATTCGACGTCACTTACCATTGAGCTATCATCGCCTCAATAAAGATCGTTTTGTCCAATAAAGATGCACAAGTGAAGTGAAATAAAATGAAAGCGTGTATCATGACTTTCCAGGTTGTCCCAAGAAGTCCGTGAAAAGTTTTAGTGGAATAGCCGCCAATTTCACTAAAACTAGACTGGACTTGTACGGACGAGGACTAGACTTTACAGTGAAAGTGAATAAAACGTGACTATAACAAAAAAAAAAATATTTTAAATCAAGAAATGACTTTAAGGTCTAGATACCAAGCCTAAAACCTTGAAAAATAAAACCATAGCTGCCAGTTGTGTGACAGTTGGCGCAATTGAAAGAATGCGCGCTGAAAATTTTATTGAAAAAACAAGCTTTATTGTAATAAAACTGCACAATCTTGATGTATAATCCAAACTCGCGCAAATAAATCATTACTTTAGCAAATTTTGTGACAGCTCTAAATCTGTACTCGGACAAGATGCTCTGAAATGTGTCCAAAGTTGACTGCTAAAGAAAACTGCTCACGTGAACTCGCTCCAACTTTCTGTCGCTGAATCGCGAGAATCCTCAAGTTCCCCATCTCTGGTGATTTTCAATAGAGAAGTAATTCAAACTTTGTCTGCTACATGCGAATTTATTATGGCATGTTTGACTTATTTCGCTGGTCGTATGTCGATGAGTGAATCCGTTTAGTAATTGGAACAGGGGAATACTTGCTCTTGTCGAAGTTTCTCAAGGGGGTTTTATGTGAATAGAGAAGACGAGAAGAGCTTATCTAGAGTATGATCTTTCTTATTACTACTAGCTGTCCCCCGCGGTTTCACTCGCGTTCCCGAGGAATTTTATCTTTTCCTGGGATTAAAAGTACCTATCATATCCTTCTCTAAGGTTCCATCTATCTTTATACCAAATTTCATCTAAATCGGTTAAGTGGTTTAAGCGTGAAGACTTAACAGACAGACAGTCGCACATAGATTACTATAGATAATTTAATGTTAAAATTATTGAGGAACAATTTTATAGATCAATCAGCTTTTGTTGATATGAACATAATTAGCTAGAATTCTAGAATAAACAATTACAAAGAGAGTAGGAGTAGTAAGGGAACTTTTTTGAAGTTGAATTTTCAAAAACCCCTTTCTTTGCGCATGTCAAATCTACCTGCCAAATGTCAAGTTTTAAAATACTTTCTGAGATTTCGTGATTAATCAGTGACTGGTATTTCGGACTATAAAGATGATGTTTGCATTTAAAAATAACAGCTCTAAAATGCATGGTAGGCCTAACTAAATTGTGACTGAGAATATGTAATATTAAACGAGAGCAAAGTTCATGGTTTTTTCTGATACATCGTAAAATTCACGGAACGTTAGGTCATTCTGGTTTATGGCCCTGCATGCTAGGGATGGCACGAATACACTGAATTTTTGACTTAGTCACGGTTTTATTGTTCGTGTTAGTTGGATTTTGTTGTAAATTTTGTGGTTAGATGAACATGGCTGAAATTTTTGGGGTGCTGTGTGATATTTTGCAGATGCAAGTTATGGTCTGCTTGAGTTTGTTGTTTACTAAATCACTCGTAACGAAATTCAATTTCTTTATTCATTTTTTGCCGCCATAACACACATTATATTATCAGTAAGACTATATAAATAATTATAAAATGTAATCGGTCTAAGTTGCTTTTTTAAAAAGAGTAATTGCTGAGTTTATTGCCGGCTCTTCTCAGCAAAAGCAACCTTCCGAACCGAGCGGTATAATTTTGCATGAATCAAAGTGACGATTAAAAATACTTGTAATGAGTTTATTTAATAAAGATATATTTGAGTTTGAGTTTATGCAGTGTAAGGGTTTGCAGAGATTTTTTATAACATTCAAAAGGATTGATTGATTTCCCAGAATAAAAAATATTTTATCACTTAAATTTGTTTAGCTACTATGATTTTAGTAGATCATTTGTAACAAGTAATTATACATGTAAGTATAGATTTAATCATCTAGAAATACTTTTTAATATTCAAACCAAAAACAGATAAAATGAACTGAAATAAAAATGCAGATAAATCTTGGTAGGTATATATTTCAACATGCTCTGAAGATTCAAATATGTTTATAAAGTAGATACCTTAAAATACTTTTCATGTTTCTTCAAAAACTGTAATATTTTTACGATACTTCAAACAAAATAAATCACAAAGTAATATTTTAGTACAGTATTTATTACAGTGCTTAAATTATTGACATGATATCCAATGTGGGGATGATATTACGTGAAAGTGACTTCAGTGGCGAAGGCCATGGGTTCAAATCCTAGTAGGGTATTGTAGCTGATCTTTATGCTCAAATCTAGTCGCGAAGCACATAGGTAACGTTTCGTTTTGGCAGCTGCACTTGAGAGCCGAGTCCCAACCAAGTTTTATTTGCTTACTACATCACCGCATTATCAATTACCAGGAAGAAATAGTGTCCGGAACATAAGCTTATCTAAAGTAAAAAAAATAAGGACGGTTACAGGCCTTCCTCAAAATAAAATAGAATTCTCGGTATCGAAATTCAAATTATTATGACATTTTGAATTTCGATTATGATAATTGAAATTCGAAAAAAATATAGATTATAGCTATATTTTGATAAAGTACAAAAACATGTTTTTTTTTTTATGCCACAAGTGAAAACCAGGCTGGCAGGTCACCTGATGGTAAGTGAATACCGTCGCCTATAGACAAACCTTGAAGTCAACCTCAAAGGTGAAATTGCTGGAACGCACTACCAGGTGCTTGGCAACAGAATTTCAAAAGAAAGCTCAAACTCATTCTAGGATTCGAACTCACGACTTTATCCGCGGTATACAACGTCACTACCACTGAGCTATCATCGCCTTAAAATGCAGCTTGACTAGCCATACAGGAACCTTCAAAATACTTCAATTATTGTATCAAAACCAGAATGGCCGTCATATCCTTGGAGATTTATCACACACGGTTATCTGATCCCAAACTAAGCAGAGCTTGTAATATGGAAACCAGATGACTGACTAATACTACATATACTACTTTTTTTTGTAAACATACTTTGTTTACATACTTAAATAGATATTACACCCAGACTCAGGACAAACAGACATGTTCATGCACACAAACGTCTGTCCTGGATGGGAATCGAACCCACGACCTGCGGAGTGATAGGCAGTGTGTTAACCAACCACGCCGGCCCGTCGACATGTATACAAAAACATACTATTTAACATTTGAAAAAGAAATTTCATATTCAGTGAACTCACTTATATTCGACGTTCCTCTACGAGTCTTTAACAACGTAGGCATTAGAATAAAAAGTAATGCCTAGACGTTCTGTTTTTAAAGCACGTTCCTCGGCGCGCTACTTTTTTCTCAATTTTTTTTTATTTACTCAAAGGCACAGACGCCGTTAACCTTTTAGTTTATAAAAGAGGTTTACGCTGTAACGGCTTTGCAAATAGCTTGTATGCATATGGTAAGTTTTTTAGTTATATTGAAATTTGTTTAGGTTTTATTTAAGTTTTTATTGTATGCGCTTGAGTGCCAGTATGCGAGAGCAGTGCCCTTTTAAAATTTGCTTGTTCAGACCTTCTTGAAATTAGAATATAATTTATTTGAAAATATAACAATGTCTTTTTTTTTTGCAGTCGGGTAGAAATATGGGTGTAAACTTTTAAAATATCGTCTTCTTTGACCAACGACCAGGGGGATTATGATTTTTAGGCGATGATAGCTCAGTGGTAAGTGACGTCGAATACCGCGACGAAGGTCGTGGGTTCGAATCCTACAATGAGCTTGAGCTTTCGGTGAAGGAAAACATCGTGAGGAAACCATAGCACGGTGGTAGGGTACTTTGTACCCGACTGGCTGGCTACCACCCTCAAGTTGAAAACCTGTCGCCCATCTAGGCTTTGTGTGCTTACCACCTTCGTCCACATCATCACTTACCATGGTGAGATTGTGGTCAAACACAAGCTCATCCAGAATAAAAAAAAAAAGTCAAAATATTCGAAATTTATGGATTGAGAAAAGCCGAGCCGAATTTGAAGAATTATAAAGAGCGTAGCAATGCTTACTTTCAATGCAACGTATGAAAATAAAATCACATGAACGACGCAGTAATGTTATCTATACATTATAAAATCTGCGCTTAAATTATATGCTCTTAATAAATATCAGTAAATCTCAAACAAAATAGATCTTTAAATTCTAAAACTCAAAATGTATAGTGTAAAATTTACCTACATTTCAAGATAAAAGATTCTGTAAAATGCCTCCGGAGAGCTGTGTGTTTTCCAAAGTACAGTATTTGATAGTTACAGCACGCTAAGGTACGATTAACTCTATGTCTACTGGAAAAATCTGGAACGTTATCAAAATGTTGGGATTTAAAAATAGTACTTCAGTTTTGCTACAAACTAGAATTTGTTCATAGCGAAGAATAATCAAAACTCATTTAGATTTATGGTGAACAATGATCAGCGTAATTATGTTTTCGTACAGAAGAGACAAGAAGGCAATCAAAGTGAAACAGAAAACGCTCTAGTCAAATGTCGTATCGCTTTATAATTTATAAGGCGATGATAGCTCAGTGGTAGTGACGTCGGATACCGTGGCGAAGGTCGGGGGTTCGAATCCTACAGTGAGTTTGAGCTTTCGGTGAAGGAAAACATCGTGAGGAAACCATAGCACGGTGGTAGGGTACTTTGTAGTACCCGATTGGCTGGCTACCACCCTCACGTTGAAAATCTGTCGCCAAATACCTATCGGTGTGTTCCGACAGCTGCACTTGAGAGCCAGTTCCCATCTAGGCTTTGTGTGCATACCACCTTCGGCCACATCATCACTTACCATGGTGAGATTGTAGTCAAACACAACCTTACCCGGAATAAAAAAAAAGTACCACCGCGGTTTCACCCGCGTTCCCATGGTATCTTAACCTTTTCCGGAATGAAAAGTATTCTATCTCCTCTTCCAAGATATAAACTATTTGTGTGCCAAGTTTCATCATAATCGGTTTGGTAGTTTCGGAGTTCATTGCAGACCAACATCGAGACAAGGGATTTTTATATATTAGAATATATCTGCAGCGAACGTAGACTCGGAACTTTTTGTAATTTCTCATAACTTATTTATCCATATAGCATCAGAGATTTTTTTATTGTATATAGGTATCGTGTTTGAATTCTATCTCACTTGATAATAAGTGACGTTGTGGTCTACGATGGTGCACGCTTACCTAGGAGTAACCTATTCTCACGCGTTTCTCAGCTAATACACAATTATGAATCCAGTAAAATGGGGGTGTTAATGGAAACGCGGTAGACACTCCGCCAAAGGTAATCTTCGTCAACTTAAACTAAGTTTAAAGTAAACTGTCGAGGTTTCACGGATTAGCGGTTAACAATTGCTAAGCTCCATCAGACTCCATTGTTACACAGTGTAAACATGTATGCAGTGGGCTAATTAACTATATAACATTAAACTGTGTGATTTATATCGAACTAGTTTTTCACCCCGCAGTTTCACCCGCGTTCCCGAGGGATCTTATCTTTTCCCAGGATAAAAAGTATCCTATTTCCTTTCCCAAGGTTCCATCTATCTCTATACCAAATTTCATCTAAAACGGTTCACGTTTAATGAAGAGGTAAAAGAAAGACAGACACACTTTCGCATTTATAATATTATGTAGTAAGTATGGATTCAGTATTTAAGATATTATTTACTTTGCCATCATTAATTGTGCTAATTCCGGTATTTCCAGAATAAACTAATTAAGTCTCTCTATCTCTTTCTAAAAAAGGATAAACGATATTGGTCACTCATTGGTTAATGGATAGTTTTTTTTTTATTTTACTTTTTATTTCACAAGCAATCTCTTGGTAGTTTGTGTTTCACAAGTGACAACGAGGCAGGCGGGTCACCTGATGGTAAGTGACAAACGTCGCCTATAGACATTGGCAATACCAGGGGATTGCTAATGTGTTGTACACCTTATTAAGGCGAACTGGCTCTCAAGTGCAATTGCCGGAACACACCAACAGGTGCTTGGCGACAGATTTTCAACTTGAGGGTGGTAGCCAGCCAGTCGAGTACTACAAAGTACCCTACCACCGTGCTGTGGTTTCCTCACGATGTTTTCCTTCACCGAAAGCTCAAGCTCATTGTAAGGATTCGAACCCACGACCTTCGCCGCGGTATCCGACGTCACTTACCACTGAGCTATCATCGCCTTAAAGTTTTCAGTAAATGATTTACTATGCGTAATCTAATTTGATAGTTCTTAATTATTTTTGTACATTTTCAACCATTTTTGTACGAAGAAAGATGAGTGAAACTAGTTTTAACTTCTTGAATTTGATTCAGCGTTAGTTTCGTAATATTTTTAATGATAGGTGATTTAGTTCCAACACTTAAAAGCCAGTTCCTATCTAAGGTTTGTGTGCTTACCACCTTCGGTCATATCATCACTTACCAAGGTGAGATTGTGGCCAAACACAAACGTATCCAAAACTAAAAAAAAACAAATCTTTAGTAAATTATGCTTCCAAAAATATCTATATTTTTTTTGTTTTTAAACTATGGACGTAAATTCTCGGGCTAAACCCGGATTATCGAGACGTAAGGTATGCAACGGAAAGGTTTCCCAGAATAGGTTGGGTGTGCATTATTTCACTAGTGAGGGTATTATTATTGACGTAATCCCCTAATCTTTAATCCCTTAAATAAGGGTACTGATATGTGCTTACGACCGTTAAGCCGACATGCTCAGAATATTTTGGATTTTAACAACTTTTTATCATTATTTTAGGGTTTATTTTATCAAGGGACGTGTTAATTCGGTAGTTTTGACTTTCGTATATATCCTTCTAGGCCATAAACTGTATAAATGACTGTATTTAATGTTGAAAGTTATCATAGCATCGTTTGGTCCATACTAAAACGTCTGACTGAAATATTACATGGCTTGGATGGCTTGAAATTGATAAGGAGCTCTCCATATTATTGACGAATGATGCACTTATATACGGTTGATGACACAATAAGTAAACAGTGGATAGGGCCGGTGGTGCAGCCATGTCAGCAGAGAGCCTCAAGCGGCGAAAATACAGTAACTTAGATACAAGTTACATGTTTGAGCCGTTTGGGGTTGAAACTCTGGGTCCGTGGGGGCCGAGTGCACACCACCTTTTCCGAGAAATGTCAAAACGACTGGTCGACGCATCTCGTGACCAGAATGCTGGCATATACCTCGCTCAACGAATCAGCATTGCCATCCAACGTGGCAATGCTGCCAGCATTCTGGGTACGTTGCCTACTGACAACGACTTTTTTATTTAGATTTTATATTATTAGATTAATTACCTAGTACGTTAGAAAATAAGTAAATTAAATCATAAAGAAAGATGCATAATACACATAATATAAAAATAAAAAAACTCCTTTTATTTCCTATGCAGTCCAATTTTATGTTATTAGTTTTAGTTACAATGAATTGCACGTTGGTAGGGTACTTTGTAGTACCTGACTGGCTGGCTACCACCCTCATGTTGAAAATCTGTCGCCAAGCACCTATCGGTGTGTTCCGACAGCTGCACTTGAGAGCCAATTCCCATCTAGGCTTTATATGCTTACCACCTTCGGCCACATCATCACTTACCATGGTGAGATTATAGTCAAGCCTATCCAGAATAAAAAAAATATATTGTAAAGTATAGATAACAAATCTAAATTAGAGCCAATTATAAATAACTTATTTTTTATGTTAGTATTAATTGTACCTACAACAATATTAAGTTTAATATAATAAGAATGTTCGAGATGTATAAATGCATTGTAACTGTAAGAATTTATTTAATTTTTGTTTCTTTGTTTGAAAAAAATATTAGATACCAATATGACAGAATAACATAAAATAACCTTACAATATTCAAATCATCAAAGTACATAACAGAAAATGCTTTTGAAGAAAACAGCGTACAAACATAATAACACGAAGAAAATCGAATTTACAAAGGCATTGTATGCAAGCATCAGAACAGAGCAAATATAGCAAGCGGTCCCTGCATCTCCATTTTAATTCCGAAAAGCATCTAACAAAACAATGGCGAATGCTTCTTGTAAAGTAAAGCAGACTAGTATTTGTCGTTCGACGATCTTCGAAGGAATCATTTTGTTGAACAACTTTTGCTTTTCACTAGAAAATTTCGTCTCAAGTTTGGAACAAATATCTCAACGGACCTGATTCATTATACGTCTTCAGTGAGGAAAGTAATTCAAAGTTTCGAACGAACAGTCGTTCGGGTCGTGGTTCCCAAAGTAAATTACTTTGCTCCTCTATTGACGTTGAGGAGTTAGACGGCACGATATATCACATGCTATGACCATAGCATGTTACATTTTCTTTTATGTTTTTGCTAAGAATATTTGAGACAAATACTCTTAGTAATTGAAAAAATATTTAATGTCGGTTATTATGTTATAACACAAATTGGTTTGAGCTAATGTTGAATTTATTATTCTACTATGTGAAAGTTATTATGTTTGGATGTTTCAATCACGCAAAAACAGCTGAACAGATGTTGGTAAAACTTGGCACACAGGTAGACTATATTCTGGAATAAAACTAGATATTTTTTATCCCAGGAATAAAATATTATAACCCAATATTGTACCCGCCGATTATGAGCTATGATGTATTTTATGATTCAGTATATAATAAAGTCAGTTTATTAATAAGTCTTCATTTAAGCCATTGACTTTACTATATTGAAATGAAGTAAGTAGTTTTATGTGGGTAGTTCCATTTTAATTGCAACAGTCTTGAGGGGACATAAAGCGGGCGGCGTAAAGTTTGGGAGCCATTGTCGTTAAGGAACTTTTGCTACGAAACGATTCAGCTGGAGGTACATCAAGTCAAGATTAAGTTGTCGCCAAATTATTTCGGTGGAAGCTAGATTTAAAACACTTTAGGTCTTAATTCATTCTAAGTTTTTTTTGGTACCAAATTTTAATTTATAGTTCAATTCTTTTATTTTTTACATATTTTTTTTTATATCTTTGGTAGTCATTGGTTTCTTTCGATCTTAAATAAATTATTATAAAAATCTATCGTATATTTGTGTAAAATTAAAGTATCTAAACTGAACCAAAACAAATAATTATCTTTTACTCCCAAATGTATTTTTGGAATTACGTAGAACATTTTTTACACTTAGTGTTGGGTATAGTGTTGTGTTTTATTTCACTAATTATCATTAAAATTAAATACCAAATATCAAAAGGATCAATTATTTTTTTAGATAAAACTTAAATAATTAATCCAATGAACTAATAGTAGAATGCTTCATATCTCAGATTATGTAAGGATATGATGGCTTCGGTGTGAAAAAATATCTTGTTGACAAACATAGACCACAGCTTGAGCCACCCTAGTAACTATTTCCAATTTGTTATTTATAAGCTAAAATGACTAGTGGCTCTTAGAGCTACAGACCTTACAAAAGTTCGCGTTTTTATATTTTCAAACTCCATGGCCATTTTGAAACAAAATCAAAATCTAAACTGAAAAATAAACCATAATAACTATCGAATCAGCTCACAATATTTCACGAAAATTGGTTGAGAAATGCGACCTGTACAGGAGAACAGCCGGACAGACGGACAGCTGGACAGACATACGAAAACATTTTCGCTCAAGCTGAAAAGGAGACGCTTCGCTCGCTCGGTCATTTAAGTCAAAATAGACCTAAAAGAAAACTGCAAACAACGGTAAAAGTAACATAAGAATAAACAAGAAATACGAAGGGCATTTATCTGGAAACACATGGCATACTTACAATATTAACATTTACATGATGCCAGAACGGAGACTCTGAACGAGCAAAGTTCGCATCAAATAGCACCTGCCACACTTCACTTCGTTTGAGAATTGGCTAAAGTTGTTAAACCGAGCAGCCCCGATCAAATACGAATGGAAAAGTGTTTCTATTCCTAATCGCTGACTGTATTATAAAATTCACAGAAACTTAGAAATTTTATTCGGTTTGTTACAGTGTCATTATATTATCATACCATTAAGGTGGTAAAAATGCACTATGGTCTACCTGATGGTACATCATAGCACTTATCTATTAATCTGGTTTCCATAGTACAAGCTCTTCTTAGTTTGGGCAGTGGCTATGTGTGAAGAATGTCCCAGAATATTTATTTTAATGTCTATCCATGCGCAGAAGTTTATGGTAGAAGGTAGCATGCAATGATACAAAATAATATTTTACTATAAATACGCTGCGCTTTAATTATGTGATTGATCCTCATTATTTATTTTATTAGGAGTAATACATTATTTAAATTAATGACAGTTTACTTAGTAAAACCTGATATATTGATGGAAAGTATGAATGAAAAGAATCAATTTGGCAGAGTACCAAAACATTCAGAAAATTACAGAGATTTGCAGCTAGATAATAAATGCAGTATCATAAATAACCGACGTAAAAAAGGTTCACAAACTCTGAACTACACTCTAGTTCTTTGATAGTATGCAACAATGTTCCATCATCAATACCTGTATTGATATTGTATTATTTTTAATATCACCAGTTACATCCTATAAGTCCGCAACAGCTTAAAGGCGCTACAAATCTTTAAAGATGCCAAAAAATGCAATCCACCATAAGTTTTATGTCATAGTAATTGCTCTGGACGTCGCGTACTCTGCAGCAACCCAGCAAGAATAGCCGGAATTGCCACATAACTCAACTTAACTGGTCAATGTGGATATCAGCCTCTTTAACTATACGGTTTGCTGGTCAACCTAAGTGGATTGCAGGTTTTACAGTAAATTTATGATAGCTAAATTTTGTTTTGTCGTAAATTTTATTAAATATAATGGGTAATAAGCATTTTGTTGTAAATTCAGTTAAATTTCTGTTTTATTCATAACACCGCATTTTTTTTTAATGAAACAGATTTTAATTTTTTAAAATAATGTTACTGCTCTTATCTTATAGCTTTCTATGAAAAATAAAAAAATAGCTGTTTTTTAAATTCATTTTGACGATTTCTAATGAGAAGTTTATTTTTATGTTGGGCTATAATAACCGTAGAAAGTTACAAATTATGATTTTAAATATTTACTTAAATTTAATGCCTATCATGTAAATTTTGTGATAATCATAATTTGATTCAGATGCTCAAGATAAGAAAACAGCAACAAAAATTTTTACTCACAAAGAAAAACTAAAAGCAGACGATAAAAGCTTTAAGCATATAAAAGAGCAATCAAATTACAAAGAACTTTAAAACAATAGCAATAAAGAATAAAATTTAATCTTCTCACAGACTGCGTTTGCGAGCATAGTGATCTCGCACCCTTAGGGGGTGAAATGAATTCTTGATACGCCCTCCTACTTTATGATTTAGGTCGTAACTAATGTTTTTGATTATGGAATTTTGAAATGAGCATCTGGAGCAGATTGCTGAATAAGTTTAATAGGAATGTTGTTGCAAGAGTGGAGTTTATCGTTCGTATAATATTTTGTAGGATAACAGTTTTATTTATAGTCGAAATAATTATCATGGCATGTCTTTGAAAAGGCCATTATGTCTCGCTTTACTTCTCATATTCATCATATAGTAAGTATTCTTGGTCGGTATTTTTAACTGATAAGTTATAGATTCAGCCTAATTTCCTTCACTGGTGCTAGCTTCGGGTAAAAAGATCTTCATTTAAAGTATAGGATAGTTTCAATATAAAGATCGGATTACCTTTAAATTAAAATCAGTTGCCCAGATACGACGGACTAATCTCATTTCAACTTGAGATCTCGATGAATTATTCGATTTCATTTATTGTTACAGTAATACGAAAGTGATAATTAAAGTTTTTTTAGAACGCTACTATAAATATACGAAAATTATTATTATTAGGTATATATTTAAGTTTATTAATATTTTTATGCATATTAGATATATTATTATCATAAAGATGGGTAAATAGACATTTTTAACTAAATTAAAATAATTAATAAAAAATGTAATGAATATAATTTAAATTTATATGTTTCACTCACTCATTGTCAAAAGATTGTTACAAATATACTTCGAAATATGAAGCCTAATTTGTTTTCAATTAAGATAAGTTATCTTTATTATATAAAACTGATATATTATTATAAAAAAATATTAAACTACAAGAATGAATTCTATACTAATACTAGCTTTCCGCGCGGCGGTTTCACCCGCGTATCCCTTTTTTACCCATTTAGAGATTGAATTTCGAAAAATCCTTTCTTATTCTTCGTCTACATCTTAAAAACAATACCTGTGAAAAAACTCAGATTTCTAGGTCCAAGGTTGTAGACTGTAGACTGGGTTGTAGACTGTAGACTGGGCGTTGATGAGTCAGTGAGTCAAGCCTTCTCATTTTTCATATCCACTTTCAACCCCCGTTTCACCCCCTCAGGGGTGGAATTTAAAAACGCTAAAACACGTGTTTCTTTATTTCTAATTATTGTAGTTTTAAATTTTTAAAAAAATTTACCTCAAACGAAACATCTTCATACATTCATAACGAAATGGACAATTCAAATGAAAGTACAATTCAGTTGAAACTAGAATAATATGCAATAAATAAAAGGGAACGGGAAGAGCAAGCTCAGTACCCCAATAATACGTATTCATAAAACACATGGGGCAGAATGTGGCTTATTCCATAACCTTTAACCGGCATGCCTTAGCATACAGACGCGCGATCTCATAAAATAAGATGCGCGTTTGCACGTGCATTTTTTTAGACAACTCCTTTTGACATGTTCAAGGAGGTTTGTAAATTTTGTTAATGCCCATTTGATTTGACAATAAAATTAAAATAAACGTAATTCAACTTTTAATTATAATTATTCTCATATTGTTCATTGATCATATCATAGATATGAAAGAAAAAGCAAGGGTGAAGGGAATCGATATAAAATATTGAAATAATAGGCAACCGAGCTGATATAATACACAATAAAATTAATTTTATTTTTAGAAGACAAGCAAGTAACAAAATCACCTTTATATTTACAAAATAGTTTCTTATAATATGACTCTATATTTCTTAAATTTCGAAAAAAAAATTCAGGGATGGTAAAACGGCCAGTCAAAACCTAGTTTTAAATAATTCAGTACGTTAACTAAATTAATGAAATTATAGTACACGTGGCAGCGGTTCCGTTGCAATCTAACCGCATAGTATGCTATAAGTATAAAACTCACGGGAGCATATTAACAATTCACCTTGCTTCAAGGAGCAATATTTACGGGTCATGAAACGCTGCTCTCAGATTAAGTGCGTACATAATAGCATGCTCTTCCTATACGACCTACTTGACGAAAAAACAAGATACATCTCAGCAAGTACACCTTTCCCACAAGTGCCGTTAGAAATTGAGCCTTGCGTCATCAGCATAAGGTCTCTCTGGACTATTTTAGCTTCAGACATGAGATTGTAGAGCATATAAAGGAAGATTTTCTGAGAGTTTCTTTGGTGGCAAGCGATCAATACATTGTCGAGTGCTTGTCAGATCATACTCGTGTTGATAGTCGCTTTAAGTGCTAAATTTCCAAACTGCTTTTGAAATAGGTATCCGATAAAAATTCTTGGCTATTTTTTTTCTTATCTTTGAGTATAATACTTGTCAATATCACCTACGTTTTGAGGGCCTATTTTTTGGATAAATGATTACAAGGAAATTGCTAAGACTTTTTCGGAACAAATATGTTTTCTTAAATGGTATAAAGGTAAACATTTGCCGAATGTGCCATATTATTTCCCGCAAATAATAGTGCTAAAACTTTATTTTCATACTAAAAATTTCTAACTACAAGCAATCCAATTTTCAAAGTTTCAATTTCAATAAACCTAATAAATTTCATTAAGTCGTGTCAAAACGATAAAAAAGATCGCCCCTCTCTCACAATTATATACAGCGTGTAGTTAATTTCAAGTAGCGTGTTTCCACGCGTATAAAGAGCGAATTTAATCAAGCTCGCCTTCAGCGAATACCGTTACGACACGGGGCCCCGGTGATAGGCAAATTTGAAATTGGAACACCGAGCTTCTATTACGTCACTGCGTTTGTGTGTGTGACGTTATATTGTTTTTTTTTTGCTACCTCATGGCAACAACGAAAATGTTTCGGTTTCGGTGCCCCTTTTCGGACCATTCCAGTTTTTACCCCAATTCTAAATGCATTACTGACATGTGTCGACGATTTTTGTTCGTGCTAATTAATTTAACACGGTTGGAAAGAACGATATACTTTGTCTCTCGTCTCCTATAATTTAAATTTAGGGATTATGAGATCAGATGTTATGAAGATTCTGATTTGTGTACCCTCGACTAGCTATTGAGCATGTTTTGTATTTTAAACGAAGAAGGAACGAAGTTCTTTTATCCGGCTTACTTTTAGAGTGAACTGGTAGAAATCGTCACGTAAGAAAACAACGTTATGCCATCTACATTATTTAATGCTAAATCTGACAAACACGTTGTTGCTGATAATGCGATATATTCATAAACAAGGATAGAATAATAAACTCAATCTTCTATTAAATAATTTGAATTTGATTTTATATAATCCAATTCAAACAGCATCATTCACAAACAACTCCCAAGAAACCTTAACCTTCAAGATTGATTTCATTTCAAATTACATATTCATTTTGTTCTTACCTAACGAAAATTTACATAAACAAATAGCTTGTTGCTAGAGGGAAACTGTTTCCGAACGAAATAAAAACCGGGCACGTTACACTGATAAATTAGTTTCTAACAAAAGAATTCCCACAGTAGGAACCTACCTTAAATATGTTAAAATAGAATTATCCTGAGACGATGCCAAAACCTTTCTGTTCGATAAAATATCCTATTACTTGTTTGTGAAAGACTGTTTTACATGAAGCTTAAAAAACTTAATTATCTGGCTCTAATATTGAATTTGAAACCTTATTGAGCTCAATAATATTTTTTTTGGCACAAACAGTCAATATTTTCAATTTTTTGTTGTTAACAATAGGTATTACATCAAGACAAAAAAAGTGGCCTACCTAACTATAGTTAATACGGCTTTAGTTAATTTTAAGTACCTAACTAATGTGTTAAAAGAAAGATAGAAAATGGGGTGAAAAGTGATGCTCACAGTAGGTAAAGCATTGGCAATCCTTCTGATGTTGTTAATGTCTTTGGCTTTGACCACTTAACATTAGAGTAGACCATATACTTTAATGGATTGGCTACGGATTTTTCAAAAGAAATATCACAAGAATTATAAATCAAAGATTTAGTATGACTTTTTATTCAGCATAAAAAGTGGCAGGTGTAGTATTTGACCTATAAATTCTACATAGACTACATATTAAACTAAATATTACGTTGCTCCACTCTTTTGCTGTTCATATAAAAGAACAAGAATCAAGGAGTTGTGTGTGTTAATGATATCTAACTATTCGTTTTTTGACATTGAAATTGCAGTGAAATGTCAGAATCCGAGTTTTGCGATCAAAACTGAAATTCTTACAATATTTTGAGATTACAATTTTATAGATAAAATTAGATGTAGCTTGAGCATCACAAGAAATATTCCCAGTATTTTGAAGGTTTTCTTTGACGACATTTATTTCTATTCCCAATTGGCTGTCAATGGATATTGAATGAACCTCTCAAAAGGTCAATTCAATAAACATTTCATCTTTGAATATAATCAACCGTTATTGACTCCTACACTATTTTATTTTATACTCTGAAAGTGTGCTAGTTAAATATTATTTCTAATGTTTGTTTCATCCAAGCTATATTTCTGACGGGCCGGTTGGCGTGGTTGGTTAACACACTGCCTATCACGCCTCAGGTTGTGGGTTCGATTCCCATCCAGGACAGACATTTGTGTGCATGAACATGTCTGTTTGTCCTGATTCTGGGTGTAATTATCTATTTAAGTATGTATTTACAAAAAAAAAAAAGTAGTATATGTAGTATATCAGTCATCTGGTTTCCATAATACAAGCTCTGCTTAGTTTGGGATCAGATAGCCGTGTGTGAATAATGTCCGAGGATATTTATTTAAGTCAGCTCCTTGTAACTCCATATCCCACCTACTGTCATACAGTCAGCCTTCTGACATTAAATTACTAGCTGTTCTCCGCGGTTTCGCCTGTTTTCCCGTGGGATTTTATCTAGTTTTTGGGTTGACAAGTATCCTATCTCTTATTCCAGGATGTACTTACTCTTTTTGTGTGCATTTCGTTTTCCTTCACCAAAAGCTCAAGCTCATTGTATGATTCGAACCCACAACCTTTACCGCGGTATTCGACATCACTACCACTGAGCTATCATCACATTTACTTAATATCTAAAACTATAATAATAATATCAACTGATCATATTCATATTTTAGTTAAACATGCGTCAAAATAGTTATACATGATTGACTTTGTACAAGAACACTGACTTCATTCTCTTTATTCAATTTAAAAGAAAAAAGCGGATGACTGATAGTTTGCCTGCTCTACGAGGGCGGATCCAAAAGATCCCTCATGACGCGAATAAAACTTATTCTTTTCAAACTTACTATGTGACACTTTTGGAGTGGCAAGTCGAATTTACGACTAAACTTGCCCCCTACTATCTGTCAAACAAACTTCGGCTAGTGAACAAAATAGATCAGCCGAGTTTGGAATTCTGGGAACTTTTTATTAGAACGATGGGTCCTTGTATGTAAGAGCGCAATTTTTATGAGTATATAGGGTGAGTTTAAAGTCATACGCTGAAGCCTAAGTCTAAACTAAACATAATAAATACTCTAAACTCATAAGCTTCAATTGCAAAAATATAGTCAGATCGGTGGATTGTGTAAGAAGATTATGTAGCCAAGCGGATCTTGTTGCTTTGCAGGAAACCTGGCTTCTGCCTCACGACGTGCCCTTTTTGGGTACAATAGATGCGGGTTTTGCCTTCACTGGTAAATCCGCCGTGGATACATCGACAGGTATCCTTCGTGGGAGGCCTTACGGCGGTGTGGCCTTACTGTGGAAGACTTCTACGTTCCCCTCGGCTACTGTAATAGAGTGCAAGAGTGTGCGGCTAGCCGCTGTTAAGTTAGTGCTCCAGGATCGCGCAATCCTGGTTTTTTCCGTCTATATGCCTACGGATTCAATGGACAACCTGACGGAATATTCGGAGTGCATCGGTGAAATATGTGCAATAATTGACAGTAGCGGCGTGGAATCCGTGTTAGTGCTGGGTGACTTTAATGCACATCCGGGTGAGTTATTTTTCACTGAACTATTGAACTACTGTGCGGAGCAGTGTTGGTCATGTGTTGACACGGAGCTACTGCCGTCTGACACACATACGTACGTAAGCGATGCGCACGGTTGCCGCCGGTGGCTCGATCATTGTGTAGTGACTAGCGCCGCACGACCGTCCGTGGTCAGCGCGTCTGTTTTATATGACACTTACTGGTCGGATCATTATCCAATACTATTAGAGTGCAATATTAGTGTATTACGTTCCCGGGTCCCTTTATGCATCGTTCGTAATAATAAAGTAACGTGGGGGCAGAGAGACTTTGATCAAATATGTAAATACAAAGAAATATGTCACTCTGAACTTAGGGAAATTGATTTTCCTTTGGAATTTGAAGACTGTGCTGATAAGCTGTGCTGTAATGTAAATCATAAATTATTGTTAGACAAAATGTATGATAATATTGTTAGTGTTCTAACTCAAGCCGCAGAGTGTAGTAGTACGTGTATAAAGAAACGTAAAGGTACATATGTAACGGGATGGAACAAACATGTTAGAGATGCCCATGTGAGGGCGCGCCGTTGTTTTCAAGCCTGGTTGTGGTACGGTAAACCTTACTCTGGTGAATCCTTTAATAATATGTGCGAATCGAGACGTGTTTTTAAATCGAAACTAAAATGGTGTCAAAATAACGAGCAGCAAATAAAAATGGACATAATTGCGCAACATCATAAAAACAAGGATTTTAAAAACTTTTGGAAAACCACAAACAGGCTGAACTCAGGGTCGAGTCTTCCCGTGAGTGTAGGTGGTTTACATAAGCCGAGTGATATAGCTGGTGCTTTTCAGCGTCACTTTAGTGTTCACTCACCGCTGGGTCCCGCATCTGAGGTGCTTAGTGCTGTATCTTGTTCCGGTAGCCTGAATGTCAGGTTTTCAGCTAAGCAAGTGGGGACTGTGGTTAACAATATGGTCAGGGGTAAGTCACCGGGACATGATGGTCTCAGCATTGAGCACCTGCAGAATGCTGGTATTCATCTGCCTAGGGTTCTTGCTATGTTTTATTCTCTCTGTCTCAGCCATTCGTACCTTCCTGAGAAACTTATGTATACTATAGTTGTGCCGATTGCAAAGAATAAAACTGGAGATATTTCTGATTTTGGCAACTATAGGCCTATATCTCTAGCCACAGTTCTAGCCAAGGTGTTGGACAGTCTGATTGACAAACATCTGAGCAAACATGTAAAGCTTCATGACTCACAGTTCGGTTTTAGACCAGGCCTGTCAACAAAATCTGCCATTTTGTGTCTCAAGCAGACTGTTCAATACTACACCGACAGGAAAACACAAGTGTACGCGTGTTATCTAGATCTATCTAAAGCTTTTGATCTAGTGTCATATGACTTACTTTGGCAAAAACTAAAATGTGAATGTAATAATTTACCTGACGAGGTCACATCACTACTTAGGTACTGGTACAGTCATCAAGATAATGCTGTGAAGTGGGCGGATTGTCATTCAGATGTGTATAGGTTGGAATGTGGGGTGAGGCAGGGGGGTTTGACGTCACCTAGGCTTTTCAACTTGTACATCAACCAACTGATCGGCGAGCTCAGCGGTACCAATGTTGGATGTCACATAGATGGAGTTTGTGTTAACAATATTAGTTATGCTGATGACATGGTACTGCTGAGTCCATCGGCGGGAGGTTTGTGCAGGTTGCTTAGAATCTGTGAGTCATATGCGGAGGCTCATGGGCTCAGATACAACACCAATAAGAGCAATTTTATGATTTTTAAGTCTGGCCCCAAAGGCTTTCCATCTCAGACTCCAATTACTCTTTGTGGTAATGTTCTTAATAAAGTAGAACAATTTAAGTATCTGGGCCATTGGGTCTCTGATGATAGTAAAGATATCATAGATATCGAGCGGGAGCGCAGAGCGTTGACTGTCCGATGCAACATGTTGGCCCGCAGGTTTGCACGATGTAGTAAACAAGTCAAGGTGACTCTTTTTAAAGCTTACTGTCAGTCCTTCTACACGTGCAGCCTGTGGGTCAAGTTTACGCTGAGGGCATACAGCGCTCTGCGAGTGCAATATAATAATGCATTCAGGATATTGATGGGGCTGCCGCGGTTTTGCAGTGCCTCGGCCATGTTTACAGTGGAGCGGGTTGAAGGTTTTGATGCCCTTATTAGGAAACGTTGCGCCTCACTATTAAAACGCGTTCGTTCCAGCTCCAACAGTGTCCTGAATGTATTTGTAGACAGGTGGGACTCCCCTCTACTGGGCAGGTGGATTCGCCTGCACACTGCTAGGTAGGTAGGTGTGTCGGGCCCGGCTTGCCTATTCTACTTATTTATTTTTTGTAATTGTATTCTATGTTATTCTATTTGTATGATTAATTGTCAAACTAACATAGTTCTAAGTTCAAATTGTCACTAACAAATATGGATCTTATAATATCTGAAATAAATGAATTATTATTATTATTATATTATTATAAGTGATCTTAAAGCAGTGAAAACACTCACCGATATCAATAACTTTCCTTACGGGAACTACTGTCCAATCGCAAATGGAAAATCAGCTGCTGCATATTTTGTTAGAATAGGTTAAAGTAAGAAATGCCTAGGTTTTTCGCAAATCACAGTTTATTCTGATAGAAAAAAATTTACATGGTAATGAGTACACCCTGTAGATGTACTCGTAAGAGAAATATCTATGTCCGGTCCTTCCTTTTACTTTGATTATAACCACAAACTTTAATTTTGAGGTATTCTTACTTAGTGATGTAAGTTTGTGAATCTACTTAGAAATATATTTGCATTAAAATCTTACCTTTTTTTAAAAAAAAAAACATCAATTTGATCAAGAAATCAAGTTTAGTCTATAAAAATATTTTGATAAGTAAATATTACTACAATTTTAGTTCGAAAAAGTCTTAAAAGTACTAAATAATAAATAACTCGCGAAAAGAGTATCGAACGTAAAAGCCAAAGCATTAATTAGAAGCCTGATATAATCAGATACACAATTGCTACATATTAGAAGCCGATAGGAGCCTCTTATTCTTCATTTTCAAACAGAAGAGTATATAGCATTCCCAGAAACGCATCGTCTTAAGCGAGAGATAATGTTTTGTCCATAACTCAAACGTTATGCTGGAGACCACGATATACTGTTATAGTCGGGACACTTGAAGACAAAAACAGGGTCATTATTCATGACTGCGTAGCATTTTCCTGTTAGACCAACTATTCTCTCATACTTATTACGTGGAATCGTATTACTTATGGAGTGCATTTAGGAGCGGTGCTATCATATTATTGTAATTTATGTCCATTTCTGGGAATTTGGTCACTTTTACCAAGAATTAAAGCTATATTATTAAGGAATGAAATGTAAGGACTTTGAAAGTCAGATATAATTTATGTGTAAAAGAAACTCGTTGAGACAACTATAGTGGTATGAAATACGTGGGTAGATAGATATTTCATTAAATAAAATATTTTTCATCAACGTACTTGTCATTACAATTGCGAATTTAAAAATCCAAGATTATCCAAAATGATAAGATTCCAAAATCTCTAAAATGCGTCAATATTTATATCCAACTAAGGAAGGCTAAATATATTTTTTTTATGAATGTATCATCAGTAATGACAGATTTTCATACAAAGGTTGAACTCCCAAAAACCCCTAATGCAAGATGAGAGCATTTACACGAATACCAGTGTAGGCTGTTTCGCTCTCTGATTACTCAACTTACCTTTATCAGGTCATCTCAAAAAGACAAAATCTATTGATATTCACTTATAAAATAACTAAAATGTTCAGTTTGATCAAGACAATAGCAACCAACATGTAGGCCCAGTGGACCACAAATAAAGTGTAGACAATAAAAGAATATACATTTACTACTAACAATGAGTGCCCGACTCAGATTCCGGTTCAGTAGACAATTTGGCGAAAATATTTATGTATATGTTACAATATTGGCCTTCTTATTTGTTACGGCAATAATCTCGGAAATTCCTTCATTGGGGAAATCTGTCGAATGAGAGGCTTTACCTTTCCCAAGAAACATTGTATAATATACAGTCGGTCGAGATTATTAGGTCAATCCTTTCGCACATTGTTCCGGTTGTCAAAGTATTGTTTATTTGGATGATATGTTTGTTAGTAGTGATGCATCTGGTGCTTAATAATAATAAAAACCTATTTCTTATTTCAGACTAGCTGTTGGAAAAGTTTGCTAGAGAACATTTGATTTTGTATAATAATAAAATAGTGAGATGTCATGCAAAACATTGCACATTTTCTGATTAAGGGTACCAGAACGTGCGATTAGTTTTATAGTTTAACTTTAGTTTTATCGCATGTAATCCTTCTAATATTATAAATGTGAAACTTTGTATGTTTGGATGTTTGTTCCTTAATCATGCCTGATAAGTGAATTTCGTCGCCTGTTAGGGAAACAAAACTAGGGAGTTCCCAATGTGTTATCGACTTTTTTACAATGCCTTAAAGGCAACTGGCTCTTAAGTGCAACTGCTGAAACACACCAACAGCTTGGCGATAGATTTTAAACTTGGTAGCCAGCCAGTCAACAAAGTACCCTAAGACTGTGCTGTGTTTTCTTTCACCGACAGCTCAAGCTCATTGTACGATTCGGACCACTACCTCTGAGCTATCATCTCCTTGTGCGCTTTTGTACTTTGTTGGCAAGTTATGACTCTGGTTGGGCTTTCTTATTTGTGTGACATCTTACTTCCAACCCAAAAACATCAACCATGTTTAAAGCAAATTTTCCCCTCAAACACTTTCAATTTATAAATTCAGCAGTGAGCCCTTTTCTTGCAGGTAATATAAAATCTATTATGAAACCTGAATGTTCGTTCCAGTCCATTCTGAAGGTAGTGTCAAGCCTCCCAAGAAACAGATAGACGTCGTCAGCTAAAAACTTTCCTCATAAACATGTCGGGTCTCTTTATAAAGTGAGTTGCGGAGTTCGTACAGCGGCGTCATGTCACACCGTAGCGTAATCACTTACAATGTATTAGACTGTGGAATGTTGGAACGACGTCGCGAATTACGATATAATTGCGACTCTTTCTGGAAATAAATTGAGCTCATCTCTTGTTTCATTTGTTTTCTAAGTGCCTTTGTTTCTTGGTGTTTTATAACTGAGTATGTCAAGGATAGAGCAGTTTATAGTATTCTACTTATTTAGTATTAATTGTACTTAATAATAAATATCCTTTGTTGTGTACACCGTACATAAAATACAAGAAAAATATACTGTCAACAAATAGGCCATTTCTTCAAGTATTTACTTTTCATATTACAGATAGGCAGTTGCAACTTTTTAATCACTCTTTTATAAAATAATTATGTATAGCAGTTATGACCTAACGTTATATTAGGGACGATCTAAAAATAACTAAGATTTTAAATAATTTAGCACCCAGATACTGCTATCACCTTCCACAGTTCATTGATTTCAAGTTCTTACTTAGCAACAAAAATACATATTTATTTCAGAAGAAATCCCTTCTCAAAAGAATTTAATCAAAGTTCAAGTAATACAAATATTTTCTTTCGAAATGCCTGGATAACGAAAAGGGCGATGTTTATTCAGCTGTGTTTTTTTAGCTGGCAAGTGAAACAATGTCAGAATCACACGTTTAAGTTTTAGTTGTAAACAAAATGTATACTTTATGTCTTTGTACTTCTTTGTAGTATTTAATCGTGGTGAATTATGAATATTAAAAAAAAACACGTTTGTTAATGGAAAAAGTATAAATTTTCATACAAACCATGAAGTCTAAAACGATAAATATTTTCATCATCATCATCATCATTTAAGCCAGAAGATGGCTAGTCTTGCGCTATTCGCATCCAGTGGCTTCCCGCACCCTACTGATTCAAATTCAGGTTTTGTATATAGTAGAAGTAACAGAAGTAAAGAGATGGTGCAATATTTAATATGACCAAATAATGTAATAAAACATTAGCCAAATTACATACCAAAGCAATACGGTGTAAATGCAGTACGTATTAAGACGTCGACTCAACAAAGGCCTTTGGTAGCAAGCACGAAGCTGACACGTTGCAGTGAGAAAAGTTTTTGAGTAAATATGCGCAAGTTTCTTAAATCACATGTTACACAATATGAAAGGTTATTTGGTTTCAACGTGGTGGAAATTGCCTACATTTCTGTCAAACTATTTGTGCATTTTAGTATAATTTTTGATGAAATCCATGATAGAAATGTCTAAAGTTTCTTCTTTCAATTAATTTTGATGTTAACTGTCTTTTGCGTTACCACCATTTTGTGCAATCAGTAAACAACTTTTCTCGTATAATGTAGAACAAGGCGATGATAGCTCAGTGGTAAGTGACGTCGGATACCGCGACGAAGGTCGTGGATTCGAATCCTACAATGAGCTTGAGCTTTCGGTGAAGGAAAAAGTCGTGAGAAAAACATAGTACGGTGGTAGGGTACTTTGTAGTAACAGACTGGCTGGCTACCACCCTCAAGATGAAAATCTGTCGCCAAGCACCTATCGGTGTGTTCCGACAGCTGCACTTGAGAGCCAGTTCCCATCTAGGCAGCCACATCATCACTTACCATGGTGCGATTATGGTCGAACACAAGCCTATCCAGAATTTAAAAAAAAAAGTAATTTTGCAACATACAAAATTTATATTGTTTTATTAATTCTATTTTTCTCTTTCCAGGCAATCCTAACATCAATATTCATTCTAGTTGGAAATATTAAAACTCTAATAGAAAAATGTTTTAAACTGAAGCTAACGCAAGACGTGCACTTCTGGACAAAGGCCTCCCCCAAGGATCCCCACGATGGCCGGTCTTGCGCTACTTGCATCCAGTGGCTATGTTTCTATGTAACGTATGGTAATTTCTATCACAACTCGACATTTGCAAGTATCCTCTTATTATTAAAACTAAATAAATGGTATTGAATTTGACTACGATGTTTTCGAGGTAATTCAAATTTTAATATTTTTAAGTAATAGAGCGGAGTGGAAGAAGAAAACAAATTTTGCCGATCCCACCTAGCGTAGTATAAGGACAAGAAGAAGAAACATAATCACATTGGGAAAAATTTAGTAGTAACAATATTATGTTACCAAAGCTACCAGATGTATAAATCATGTTCAACATTATTACAATTAAATTACTAATTACCAATACTAAAAATACTTACCGTAAAGACGTACTCAATAATAGAGCTAAAATAATATGCATCACTATATATAAACCCAGGGCTAAATTTATACAAAAGTAACCTAACTCAGGCAGTAATAAGGTAGTAAATAACATGTCGGAAAAGATAAATGTCTGCCACAAAAGCAGCCAAACTAAAACTGTTGAGTCACAAGAATAATTTCACACCAACTCCAAACTTTAAACTTGAAATACAAGTAGTCAGCAAAGTACTTACAGTTCAAAATGCAGTAGATAAATCAGCCAATATCACTTTTCTCCCATAACCCCGGCCTACTGCGTGGCAGCCATTTTGAGTGTAAATCATGTCCCTCGAAAGTACAGTGATAACACTGAAGAACCATTCCGTTTTTTGGGTCAAATATAGGGAAAATGGGGAAATGTGGCGAAGTTTCCTTTACAAAATTCAGTCCAATCTTTTGATTGTAGGGACGATAATTAAAGAAAGAGCAATGAAGGTACAGGCACGATGACAGTTACTAACAATCACTAAAATAATGTTTTTGGAACGAAGTTTTGGAACGAAGTTCCTTATCGCGTGTTGTGAAAGGGGGCTAGACGGAAAAAAATCTAACGACACTTTTTACGTCAAAAGTGCGCACGCCGTCACTTTTGACATGTTGCTCTGTCTGTCTGTCTCTCTCTCTTATAGAAAGCAAGCCAGATATTTTCATTTCTATTATATATATATATATATATATATTGAAATGTTTTTTTTATATATATACATATATACACTCTCTCGACTTATATAACTTCGTTCCATCCGGGTGTCCCTTGACACCTCTCAAGTTTTTTTTATTAAGTGATATAATACGATAGTATTTAAAAATCAGTCACCATGTCTATTGCAAATGTGGATGTTTTACACGCAATTTTTTTGTAATGGCTTAACAGATTTGGATGAAACTTGGTATATTATATACAAATCATACAGTGGATTAGGACGCTTTTTATTTATTAATGCTTTTAGAAATATTTATATGGCTACTATTGCGATTATATTTAAAATCAATATCAATACCCATAATATGAATGTAGAATTTGTTTGTTTATCCTTCGTCCAGCAACAGAATAACAGATAGATGTAATTTTTCACATATTATATAGTTTATGAGTAAAACCGCTGGGCAGAAGCTGTATCTTTAAAATATTAAACACTAGCTGTTCCTCGTGATTCTACCCGGGTTCCCAAAGGAAACTTATCTTTTATAAATATATCCGAGATAAAAAGTATCCTTTGTTTTATTCCAGTATATGATCTACCTGTGCGCCAACATTCATCAAAAACATACAAATTTTAACATTTATAATATTAGTAGTATTTATGATAAGATACTTATGTGTTTTTGTTTATACTATGTCAGAAAAATGGAGGATAATAAATAATATTTCATGTAGAAGAATGTAACATAAATTATTACTGAGCAGAAAATTGTGAAGATGCGACCATAGAAGCGGAACACTGCATCATTATCAAACTTTTAACTAAGCACTTAAACTAAGTGGCAACAAGTATAAGAGAAAAAGTTTTTCCAACTATAATGAAACAAATCTCTGCGTTCTTGGAACAGTCTTTAGGGACACCGGACATTCTATTTTATTGTGTGAAGACGTACTTTTGAACATATGTGTGACTTGAAAATATTATGTTCACGTATTTTATCAATTATCAAAATGACGCCATAAAGAAAAAAACAAATGACAGCTATTTGTATTCTTCAGCCAAAGAGTTCAATTTTTAAATGTTATAAGTACTTTTTTAATATTGCTATGTAACTGGCCAGTTCCGGATACATAAATAGCTGTACTTTGGTTGGTATGTATATGAATAAAAAACCGCCGAATAAAAAATAAAAAATGGCAAAAAAATCACGTTTGTTGTATGGGGGGGCTCCCATACAACAAACGTGATTTTAAATATTATTTTATTCTATTTTTCTGTTGTTATAGTGGCAACAGAAATACATCATCTGTGAAAATTTCAACTGTCTAGCTATCGCGGTTCTTGAGATACAGCCTGGTGACAGACGGACGGACAGACAGCGAAGTCTAAGTAATACGGTCCTGTTTTTACCCTTTGGGTACGGAACCCTAAAAATGAAATGTTGTTCATTGGTAATCGCATCCCTTGAAAATCCACCGAAAATTCGGGAAAAACTGCAAGTGCTTTATGGGATTTTTATTGGACAGGACTACGTCTATTGGGACAGCTAGTCAAAAAAAATCAGGAAATCATTTAAATTTTGGGTTTAAACCAATTAAATTTCAGTTTTAGATCAATGGAATAAGGCTTATTTCCGATAAGCCCTGTCATCGAATCGACCTTAAATTCCTTCTAAGAACTGAGATTCATTATAATAGTATTAAGATATTTATTTTGTCAGTTAAGCCTATACTATATCAACACTTCACAAAACTGTAATCTACAGTTCCTACGTTCAGATTAAATAGTTTTTGACCTATATTTGTACCAAAGTACGACATTAAATAAAAAAAACTTACTAGACTTACGCTTCTCGGCTTCCCTCGTCTCCTCTATTTTATCTTAACTGAGTTCCTTATGTATTTCTATTTCTTTATTTATATTTCTTTCCATTATAGATTGAATTTTGTAAAACTAAAACTGAATCTAATAAAAAGAAACCACCAAGAGACATTATACAAATTATATACCTACTCAGAATAAATAAAAACTATAAACGTCGCTAAAATAAAAAAGAAATAGTAAAAAATGCAGATAAGTTTCGTTGCGACATAACCCGTCTAGTAAACCACTTACTGAATTCAAAATGAGCCATGCTGAAAGAAAAAATCTTGCTCCTTGACTGTGGAGTGCTTGAGACATCTCGGTTGTATTAGTTTGTTAAATTTGCTTATTTTCTCATATTTTTTACTGAATTTATAATGTCTATTCTGTATTTGGCATGTATTAAAAACATTTTAGTTAAATCTTTACTAGGATTTTACTTTATGTAGACTGTTTATAATTGTTTTTACGGTAACCACTTACCATCGGGCGGACTGTATGCTTGTTTATGTATTTTTGTATTACTTTAAGAATAAAATTGTTAAACATTTGAAAAAAGTGGTGGTAACTTCTGTAATTCGACCTTCATAAGTGCCCTTCTAGGGCCTAAACTGAATAAATGGTTTTGACTTTGACTTTACTACCTTAGCAGTATAAAAAAACTGATTTTCCAAAAAAATCTGGAATTGCAATCGTCCTTTTAGGACATTTCTGCCAATATCATATTATTGTTATTTATTTTATTGTCACTATATCACATTAATAGTTTTAGTCATCGTCCGTACAGTCAGTTACTTAAATTGGTGGTCCTACTAAATCTTTTAACAAAGACTTTATAAGATAACTATTAAAGTCACCAAAAAGCGAACCTATATATAGATATAGGTTATATATGTATATAGATACATAACTAGTTGTTCTCCGTGGTTTCACCCGCGTTCCCACTCCGTGGGATCTTATCTTATCCCGGGATAAAAATATAGCCTATGTTAATTTTGAATAATGTAGCATTCAAATGGTGAAACTAAACTTAACTTGGATGGTAATTTTTAAAGAAAATACAGAAATTCACAAAGACGAATTAAGCAAATTGCAAATAAAATTGCTATAATGAATAATTTAGATAATTTTCTAAAACCTGTCATAAACCCTATTGCCTCATCATAGAAAAGAGCAAAATCCATTTCAAAATTAGAATCTCAAAATAAACTACACAACAATTTCATCTAGCGCTAAATATAAATTTCGACTTGCTCATAAAGTTCGCTGTACGTCACCATGTCTGTCTAGATTGAGAATTCTAATCAACAGTTCCCGCATGAATGTAACAAGATGAAACTAGATACACTGAAACTACATAGACAAAAGTAATAAATGCTATGTGTCATTCGCAATACATAGAGTGTAGTAAATGCAGCTGTCGGAACACACCGATGGGTGCTTGGCGACAGATTTTCAACTTGAGGGTGGTAGCCAGCCAGTCGGTTACTAGAAAGTACCCTACCACCATGCTATGATTTCCTCACAATGTTTTCCTTCACTGAAAGCTCAAGCTTATTGTAGGATTCAAACCCATGACCATCGCCACGGTATCCAACGTCACCTTAGTCTTTCTTAGTCAGTAATTAAAGCAACCTTAAGAACCGTGCATTAAGGTAAAAAAAAAAGTATATCAAACATGTGACGATTAAAAATACTTATGATAAGTTTACTTAATAAAGAGATTTTTGAATTTAAATTTGAATTCACTAACACTGAGCTATAATCGCCTTAATAACCAATTTGACTCATTATGTTTTTGTTGTATTTTTAATTGTCAAGACAAGATTTGTATTAATGAAAACATTTTTTTTTACGGAGAAGTGAAAAAATTTCATTGAAACATCTGTATAGACAAATTTTAGTAAAGACAGTACCTAGGTTCTAGATAGGTTCTTCGGAAACGCAGGTAAAACTGCAAGGGACAGATAGTTTAGAATATTAGAAGGATAGTAAAAAAAAAGTTTTACTGAAACAGTATTTAAGTCAAAACCCTCTCCAATATTAACATTTACTTAATTAAAAACTAGTAACTATAAAAATAACACTATTCATAAAATAAATCAATGAACATCTATTTTCCTCAGGTTTGTCCCGACGTTTGATCTTTAATCGAGTGGGTGTAAATATCAAGTTTCCAGACTCCCTCAAGAGTTGAATGTCCGTTTGAAATAAAACACGCTGTACTATTCACTCGCTGAATAATAAATACAATCTATTCGTAATTTCCATTGCATCTATATTAATATATTGAAGAGACATTGTTATTTCTGTAGAGACCTTCATACCTCATAGAATAGAGAAGTTCATTATATCTTGAGGAATCCTACTAATATTATAAATGAGAAAGTTTGGATGGATGGATGTTTGTTACTCTTTCACGTAAAAACGGCTGAATGGATTTTGATGAAACTTGGCACACAGGTAGATCATATCCTGGAATAACACATAGGATACTTTTTATCCCGGGAAAGGATAAGATCCTACGGGAACGCGGGTGAAACCGCGGGGGACAGTTAGTATAAATATATGAGGTGAAACACTTTTAGCTTAGATACCGATGCGATCAGCTCTGCTTTAACGATGAACTTTAATGCAATTCCTATTTTGTTCGTTGTTTTGATACGGTTGTCCTAAATCATGTAATAGTAATAAATCGCGTTAAGCAACTCAGTTTTTGCTTGCTTAAAAAACTAAATTTTATATGTAAAAATACTTTTTTAGATTCCTAACCATTTTTGTTGTCATAATAAATCTCTCCAGACGTTGAGAAGACTTTTTAAAAGGTAATAATGTAGCATTATTTTCAAATTAGCTAAATACGACGCTTTCTATGAAATTTAAATGGATAGATAATAAAAAAAATCGCAGAAAAACGATGTCATGCCCACAAAAGGCTCAAAAATCATAGAAATAGCCACAATTGTGCAGCTTTGTACATCAACAACACCACAGTCTACGAGTACACTAAAGTCAACTAAAACCACTATATGTTGTGAAAAATTCCATTTTAATACGAGATTTGAGCACATTACGTGGCCCCTACATAATTACCCCTACGGGCTACATGCTACGAGTACGAGCTACGAGCTACGGGCTACGACGTAGACTTACATGCTACGACGTAGTCATAAATACAGTCCTTTTGTAGCCATTGTAACATTGTTTATTTCTAATTTGCTTCTTTTTATTCAAATTGGTTTTTATATTGGTATTTTTTAGCACATGGATTCTTCTAATATAATGAATAGAAGAAAATTTGTGAATTATATTATCTTTGGCGTGGAAACAAAACAATTTAATAATTTTTTTTTTTCAAATTCATTTATTTCAAGTAACATAAACTCATAATTGGATTATTGTACATCACACATTAGATTAAAATAATTAGACACGTACAACACAAAAAAAAAAAAAAATATTTCATATTATTATTATTGACACAAATTATAAATAAAAACAAGCACACACACACTTTGGCCACTTTACCCGACGCTACAAGGGACATGTCGTCCGCAGCAGTGCCGGATATAGGGACAATCTATCCTATTGGCAATGATTGCCAGGACGGTGTTGGAGCTGGCCCGCACCCTGCGGACCAAAGACGCGCACCTCTTGCGTATACTCGCGTGGAAACAATCTGTACGCGCCTCCGCGAACATCCCGGAGGCGCTACAATAGCGAGGCAGCCCCAACATCGCCCTGAACGCGTTGTTAAACTGGACACGGAGGGTACTGTAGCTCCTCTGCGTGTAGTTGACCCACAGACTGCAGGTGTAAAGTGATGTACAGTACGCTCGGAAGAGTGTTATCTTCACCCTAACCGAGCACCGTGCAAACCTGCGGGCCAACATGTTCGCCCGTCTTGACAGCGCCCTCCGCTCCCTTTCGATGTCAGCATGGTCCCTGAGGTCAGTCGTGACTATATGGCCTAGGTATTCAAATGTGTCCACCCTTTCAAGAGGAACACCGCTAAGCCGCACGGGTGGAACGTTATGCGGACACTTAGCACAAGCGGCCTCAAAGACCATGTATTGACTTTTTGTCACATTATAACGCAAGCCATGGTTACCCGCGTACTCCTCACAGACCCGTATCAGCTTCCTCAAACCACAGACCGACGCGCTCAGCAGCACCATATCATCTGCATAGCTCAGATTGTTGACACACACGTCATCTATGTGGCTGCTAATGGACTTAAATAATGCTTTCTGTGGACTTTTTTGGCAGGATAATAGCTAGATTATTTAGTCACCAATAAAAGTGCATTTTAATTGACACGCCAGCTGTGTATTCAATTCCAACACAGGGCTTATAAACATACATAAACAAGTTTTTACAAGTCTGGGTGTCGTATTTTTTATGTATTTATACAGATAAACCAATTCAGATTATTTCTTGTGATGAAAAGTGTCAATCGGAAGGATTTCATGAATAACTTACTAATTTCTCACCTGGTTAGGTATTTTCTATGCCAATTTTCAAAAACGCCTGACTTGATTTAAATAGAGGTAGAGTAGGTAGAGTTTATTCTGCTGGGAATTTTGAATTTATTTATCGGTTTATTTAAAAAAAAATGCGAATATATTTTTTATTCTCTTTTAAGACAGTATGATATGCAGCTAAGTTAATCTATAAGATAGAAAGAAATACGATAGTATACTCTAAGCTCCCAACTCTAAACTCCTGGAAGAATCTGGGGTAATGTTGAATAAACCGAAGTTATTTTATTACCCAAATAATTTAATGTACCAAACACGTGGAACTCTATCAAATGGTGATGAAACGAGCCCTTAATGTCTGTGCAAAACCGGCGCAAGTGCCCTATTATCCCAATCCTAGCCGACGTAATTGTCCATCAATCTTACACCATTGTTACCCCATAAGATGGGGTATGGAGAATCCTGTTTATATTACTAGCAACCCTGCAGTGTTGCCAACGTCCCTAGTAGACTTGTTTATATAAAATATCCTAATTAAAAATACCAGATAGCTTTACAGACGGTAATCTGATCCCAATATTAGCAGAGCGAGTTTGAAAATCAGATAACTAAAATAGATAATAATAATTACATTTTCAAGATAAAACTCAAAATTATGTCCTGTATGGGAATCAAACTAATGACCTCGACGATTTTATTTTAAGCTATGTTTCTCATATCACTCACACTCACATTCCCAGGATAAAAAGAGTCATATGTCAACATTACCTAAACAGCATTGTTTTTCTATCGATTGTTACTTTTGTCCACACATTCTGACGTCATTTGACACAAAAACGATTCCGTTCAGGCCGAGATGAATCGATATGAAGTAAATTAAATTGTCAAATACCAAGTTTTAATCAGCTACAGCTCCATATCAGACCTTATATAATTTGAGGATGGTTTTATTCCTTATTTTTGTTATTGCATCCCATCCGGAATACCAATTCCGTTCGATTGTTGTTTTCCTTTCATGCGACCGCTTTTCTTTCGGATTGATTGTGTTGGCGATGGAATTGGACCTCATATTGTTTGTATTACTTTATTTACTTATTTGTTTTGAATGCGTGTTATATTTAGAATGTGTTATACGTTAAACTATTTTTAAATTTTATTTCTGGTAGATTATAAATTATGCAGATTCTTTCTTTCAAAACAAACTAGCTAAAATTGTCTGTATAGGTATAATATCTACCAGATATACTATCAGGATCTTATAGAAAAACTGATAAATAAAACATCAATCATGATACATTTTACTGAGGTAGAAAGAAACCCAAACTATGCTTCCCTGTGCGTTGAGTATTGGTAGGATTAGTTATAATGTGATGCCACCAATAAATTCAATACTTTACATTTACAGACCTTGCATAAACCTTCTTACTCCTCTTTTAAAGATCCCCATGCTGTAGCCCATGATGTAGTCTCAATGGAAAATTTCTACTTACTACTAGCCAATAATAAAAATGTGTTTTTAACTGATTCACATAATTAATTTTAGCATAATGTCACCGTTAATATCAACATAAAACTTTATTTTTAACATCACACCCTTTTTGGGTTAGAAACCATAATTAAGCTGGTCATTAACACGTTAATTTCATAACTTTTCCGCTTAGTTGAGGAGCTCAATGAAACAGGGCAACAAAAAGTACGTTGTGTTTTAAATTACCGAGAGAAAATATAGAATGAAGTTTTGATTTAACCCCTAGTGAAACTTTGTTAAGCAAGAAAAAAGGTTAAATTCTATTGTAAAACTAGTATCGTAATACACTAGTAGATTTTTCATAACTTTACTATTTACAAGCAGGTGACGTCACACTCAGAATCGGCCAGTACCGAGCGTTTTCGATCACGTGGTCAAACATGAAAATTTAATCATTTTATTTATGATTTCTTATTTAAACATCATACATATTTTAAAATATTACGATGGCTAAATGGTTTAGAAAAATGTTTACTGTTAAGCTAACAACAGTTTAATCTATATTTTCATACCTAGTAGTCAAATACCCTATCACATTTACAAGTAATTCAATTAAAACAAACTCTCTATGTAGAGATAAAAAGCAATATAATTCTATAATACAATTTTGAGTATGTACAGTCGTGGGCTAATTAACGAGGCGGACTGTACGTACAGTACAGGCTACAACGTGTCGCATTGCGGTCATGTGAAATTTCCACTCCTCCGCAGATTACGTTTTTATCCGCAGAGCTGCGTGTTTTTGGGAATTCCACATTCAAACGAAATCTGACACCTTTATAACCATAGATTCGTAAAGAGTTTTTACCGACTCGAGATTTTTAAAAATACGATATATATTTATTTTTTTAGTTACTGGTAATCATCCTTCTAGGATATTTCTGCCAATGTCAAAGTATTTGAAATGGTCTTTTGTCACTCCATTAATATTTTTTAAATAATTTTTAGTCAATACAAAGTCTTTCAATCGCATAAATTTTCTTGAGTTTTAATTTCTTCTTTTATGTTATAGTCACACTCTCAAATTCACTGTGAAAAAAATGTCTATTCCTCGTCCGTACATGTCCAGTCAGGCTTTAGTGAAATTGGCGGTTGTTCCACTAAAATATTCACGGACTTTTTGGGACAACCTGGAAAGTCACGATACACATAAGGCGATGATAGCTCAGTGGTAAGTGACGTCGAATACCGCGGCGAAGGTCGTGGGTTCGAATCCTACAATGAGCTTGAGTTTTCGGTGAAGGAAAACATCGTGAGGAAACCATAGCACGGTGGTAGGGTACTTTGTAGTACCCGACTGGCTGGCTACCACCCTCAAGTTGAAAATCTGTCGCCAAACACCTATCGGTGTGTTCCGACAGCTGCACTTGAGAGCCAGTTCCCATCTAGGCTTTGTGTGCTTACCATCTTCGGCCACATCATCACTTACCATGGTGAGATTGTGGTCAAACACAAGCTTATCAAATATTAAAAAAAAAAAAAACACGCTTTCATTTCACTTCACTTGTGCACTTAGATTGGTCATTATTGGACAAAACACCGCCGATATTATTCAATAAAACTCAAAATACACGAATTTAATGAAAATAAAATGATAACGCAACGTCACTCTGCAAGTTCCCGCCAAAAAGTCCCTACAATATATTTGGATCATGGTACTGTTTGAGTAGAACAACGAGGTTATACTATACGGCCAGTTACGTTTAGTATTTTTTTTAAATATTGGTTCGCGTTTGACCACTATCTCACTTGATGGTAGGTGACGATGTGGTCTACTCTACGATGGTGCACGCTTACGAAAATAAATAATAGTGTTTTATTTTATTTAGTTACTAGTGGGCCCAGCAGACGTTGTCCTGCCCTGAAATTAAAACAAAACATAGAACCCGATTCCAGCAACACCTACCGTGTCCAATTTGTGAATCTAAACCATCTGTCATCTGTCAGCCCGATCTCGAGACATGTCAATAAGTCGTTCTATACTAAATGTATGACAAAAATAATTGTCTTCATTATTCTTTTTTTGTGCGTTTTTCTTATTTTTTAATAGTTATTCTGCTATTCCGGGCGTAGACGAATCTAACAAATCAAAAACCATGAAAATCGGTCTAGCCGTTCTCGAGTTATAAATAGTGTAACTAACACGACTTTCTTTTATATATATAGATGTAATAATAATGTAATGAAATGAGATAGCATACTAAAAAAAAACACTATTTGCATCCAAAGAGGAAACGCTGCCAGTCTGCTAGGAACCTTGCTGATCAGCAGCAGCGGCAGCACGCGGGAGCCTCGAGGAAGATTTTTTTACATAATATTATAGTTTGTATATTTTGTTGTAAATAAATGCTTTTGTTGGATAAAAATACTATTGCATTAAATGACATCCCAACCTATATAATAAACCTGCCTCGTTGTCACTTGTGACATAAAAAAAAAAAAAAAAAAAAAAAAAAACTAGAATACAACTAGAATTATGTAATCGTGGAATTTTTGTTGGAGCATAACAATGTAATCCTAAAATAACTAGGGTAGAAGAGAAATCGCAAAAAAAACTATGTTCGTTTACACAAAAATACGTTTTTGGTGGAGATCCTAAATGATCTGTGCCAAATGGCCAATATACAAGCACAATTCTGAATGCAAATGTAACTATAGCTCTTCATCGCTAGATAAAAAGCGTTGAGAGCGACCCCGAGGGAAGCGGACGCTGAAATCAGCGGTAATAGTTGT
Source organism: Ochropacha duplaris (assembly GCA_951361185.1). NCBI lineage: Eukaryota > Metazoa > Arthropoda > Insecta > Lepidoptera > Drepanidae > Ochropacha > Ochropacha duplaris. The sequence goes on along the minus strand of OX592707.1, from coordinate 1,877,850 downwards.
ATGCAAAGCAGCGCTTCAAGCGCTCATCGGCGACACGACACTCGCGAGACCAACAACATTTTTATTTTAAAAACGCCCACCTTTTTTGTGAAACGAGGATTTGAATTTCGAAATTGGAACAGTTCGAGGTGAATGATTTTTTATGCGCCATTGAGTGAATGTTCTTTTTACTCATTGTATCATTTTTTTAAATATTTTCGTTAATTTTAATTTATTCCAGCTGAGGTATATCAAATAACAAAATATATAGAATAGATATTGAAAAAAATATTTTATTTTAGTTTTATAGGGTTACTCTTTTAAGTGTTTTTTTTATTTTGTTTGTTTGTGTAACACAAGTAACACCTCTGCACAAAATTTTGATCATGCGAGTAAATACATACAAATATTTCACAATTTTTTTTAGTGGTTATAACAATTTTAAAAACATATTACATTCGTTAAGCTGTTGGGAATGCTGAAGGACGCGCGTCCCACTTAAACAATAAGATAACAATTGAATTTAGTATATAAGCGACTTGAGTTAACATGTACTAATAATGTAACTGATTCCGTGAAAAATATTGGCCCAGTAAAAAAGTAACCCCGTATACACAAATTGTATCAATATACACGGACTTCATTTGTTATTTTAAATAACAATGTATTTGTTTGACAACAGACCAATTAAACCTTACAATCAATGTATAGAGTTTTAGCACAAATCCCTATTAATTACTGAAAATACAGTACCAAAAGTCCACGGTACGCTGGTTTTATCGAAAAACTGTAAAACAAAAGCTATTAATTTCACATTCGCCATAACCGCCCGTGACTAAAAGTTTGCAAATCCTCAAGCCGAATTAAAGAACACTCTGTGAATGTTCACAGATTTTATAGCGGCTTCGGTCGAGATTTACAATAAAAGCTTATGTTCGTTGAGATTTCACTCTTGTTACAATTGGCATTGAGTTGGTTTTAGCTTGTCTTTAGTCTCCTGGAAACACAGAGCATTTAGTGTTTATCATTATCGGCTTTTGGAGATGACGAAGAGGGCTTTTTGTTAGGCTGTTTATGTCCACCATCCGTACTGATATTAGAAATGAGAATTTGATATTTTTTATTCCGGATAAGCTTGTGTTTGACCACAATCTCACCATGGTAAGTGATGATGTGGCCGAAGGTGGTAAGCACACAAAGCCTAGATGGGAACTGGTTCCCAAGTGCAGCTGTCGGAACACACCAATAGGTGCTTGGCGACAGATTTCAACTTGAGGGTGGTAGCCAGCCACGGGTACTACGAAGTACCCTACCACCGGGCTGTGGTTTCCTCACGATGTTTTCCTTCACCGAAAGCTCAAACCCATTGTAGGATTCGAACGCACGACCTTCGTCGCGGTATCCGACGTCACTACCACTGAGCTATCATCGCCTTGAATAATCTGATTGTTTTTTTTACTATCAATAATCGGATTGTTTTTTTTTAAATATCCCTAATATTAGTGAAAAACTACTAATTTCACGCGAATAAAGCCACGCGCCAAAGCTTTGTAATTTTATAACTTAGGTCAAACTATACTCAAACGAAATGTATGAAAATCATTTTGTACTATTATTTAGGTTAGTAGTTATAGTTGTTTGGCATGTTATATATGCCATCTCAAAATAATACCTATACAAAATGGCAGCTATGACTCGTAGGTACCCCGATATGGTTACAGCGCAAATGTCGTCACTACAAAAGTGTTTAATCGTAAATTTTTATCGACAATCTTTGATTTTGCGTTCAAATAAATAGGGCGCCGAGCTGAATTTTTTATGCATTAAAAAAATGTTTTTTTTTTATATTGTTGTAGAATAAATTAACTGTTCATTGATTGGAATATTGTTTTTTCACATTTCTAAATGTGTCAGTAAGTTTTGTTGAAGTATCGATCATTTTTTTATGACACAAGTGACGAGGAATGCGAGTCTCCTGATAGTAAGTGACTACCGTCGCCTATAGACATTAGCAATACCAAGGGGATTGCCAATGTGTTGTACACTTTATTACAATGCTTTAAAGACATATTATAATACATGTCCAATCTTCTTCTTCCTGTCCTTATCCCACGCAAGGTGTGGTCGGCATAACATGTTTTCCTCTTCCACTCCGCTCTATCACTAGTCGTCTCCGTACTCACACCTTTCATATGCATATCATTCTTCACGCAGTCCATCCATACCTTCTTCGCCCTTCCTCTACCTCTATATCCATCCACACTCATGCTCAAATAATACATATCGAATATATAATATTCATCACAGTTACAATACTAAAACACTATATGGAAATAGAATTTCAAAGAATAATCTCAGTAGAATACTATTCTACGTTTACAGGAATATCTTATGAAATATTTATGAAGTATGATATCAGAATAAGTACATAATGCAATGTTTCTATACGGGGAAATGGATGTATGTAGAATACTGAGTTCGTAAGCAATATATTGCAGTGGTTTATTATTCCAGCAATATTACCTGCATTATTTTCTATTAAAGATTTTAAACCGGTAATATAAGGTTCATATTTAAACGTAGCAAACCATTTCCGAGATACAATTTAGTATTTCTGATTATTATATATCGATTTTTGAATTTTATAATAACAAATATCTAAAAAATTGTGGCACTTTTACTAAAATAATTTTCGTATATTTGGTAGGTAGCCCGTCCACCTATCTCCCCCGTAAGTTTGTCGTACTACTTAGTATTATCATCCATTTTATTTTAATTTTCTTCTTAACTTGCTAGTTCATTTTTTTTTCATTACGATAGAGGGTCACCCTCAAGTACTTATTTAATAGTATATTTCATTACAAGTGCGGAAAGGCTGTCATTGCAAAGAGTTCCGACAAATGTCTACCGAAGGCGAGGGTTGACAGTCGGAACAAGTTGCAATGACGGTTCCGCAAGTGTACTGAACGACTATTTTTAATACAGTTGCGAAAAAATTAAGCATTTTAATAAAATAATAAAAACACAATAAACTCAACTAACTAATCATTTATTTCTTATAAAAGTTATAGTACACATGTACATTGAAATTGGTACAGTTTTTTAAACTTACTGGGGAAGTTTTAGGTTGCATATTTACTGTTTGAGACAAACTATTATTAATTTCGTATGATTGTTCATGTATATTTGTCATACAATGTTTGTGCAATTATAGTGATTCCGGTGGTGCTAATTAAAAAAAAAATAGGGTCGAAAATACTCATTTTGTGCAACAAACAACTAAACTCGCAAAGAAAATTTCTGGAAAATGGCGCCAAACGTAGAATATAAGCAGAGTTTTTTTTTCTTCACCCAAAGGGAACTATCCATACAGCTTAGTCTTCAGTATATTTTTTTTATTGATATGAAATGAAAATGAAATTTAATGAGATGAAATGAAATGAAACCTAACCTAACTCATTCAATGAAATCATTAAATCTGATATTGAAATAAATTAGTAGCTTCTTTTTAGAAATATACGTATTTGTATGAATCACAAAAACTCTTTAGTAAAAACTTCATGGTTGGTTTTTCTTTTTAATAGACATTATTTTGACAATTGGGAAAGAGACGCACTAGTTCGGTAAAGGTAAAAAAAAAGCACTAGTATGTAATAGCCCACTTCCCGAACGATATACGTCCCTGTAATACACCAGTTTTTGAGCAACTGTATTAAAAAAGCCTGTAAATATTTCTAATCAGAAGAGATCGTTTATAAGTTGGCGAGCTATCATTTGTGACGTATATTTGAGGGTCGCTGAAGTATGACTCAGCGTGACGAAAGGTTAAATTCCGAGTCACGTATTTTATACCAAAAAATAAACTTACCATTTTTAACATTCATAGCCAGCACAGTAGCGGCGAACACCGCTGCCGAGGCCAGGAGCCGACAGCACGCCGGCAGCATGATGATCACTATCACTCAACCATCACTTATCACATCACTTGTCACTTCATCACTACTCGAGCGTCCGACGCGCGTGCCACATTAATTACAATTTATACTAATCACGAGTAGAGCATTTTTGAATTTTTAAATTTCGAATTGCAGTTTTGTCATCTTTATAAGCCGATGAATCTGAAACAAAAATAGAATATTAAGTTTTCATTTTTGAACGTAAACAATCATGTCGTCGTCAAACATTTTTTTATTGAACTACTTTAAATATTACCTTTTTATGTGCTTATATATAATAAAATAATATTGATTAAAACATGTTTGAAATGTTATATCATATTTAATGTATAAAAATTTTTCTGTAACTATCTTCTTAAATTGCAAAGGTCAACATCAAACAAACGTAAATGGCATAATGAGACATTGAAATGTATTTTGATAACCTCTTTGACTGAACATAATCCAACAGAGGATAACTGCACTAAAATTAATATAGGTAAGTTCTAAGTTTTGTACTTAAATAAATTAACTGAAAATAGCGTGACTCAACTAAATTAATTTGTCAAAGGTATAAAACATATATATTTTAATAATAATAATTGTTCAATTTTCATAATTAAACTCAATCAGAGAAAATGCAATATAAAATATATTTGCAAACTTGACATGGCACTAAAGCAAACACAATGAGGCTTGTCGCCGTCAGGATCCAAATTTCGAATTTCAATTTTCGAATGGCGGCGCGTACGTGCAACGTTCGCCGCGTCAAATGAAATGCGGTTCGCGTTAGAATTCCAATTCGAAATTTGAACCTTGCAAATGTAGGTGCACTAGCACTAGTATTATAGCAATTGGAAAAATTATTTTACGTTCCAACGGTTTTCTTGTGCCAATTTCATACACTTCGTGTTCCAATTAGGGAATTCTTTATTTTCCGAACTGTACATGTACATTGTTTATAGTACCGCCTCCTTTTATTCTTTTTCCTTTACATTTATTTTCCAGCCAGTGTTAATGTTATTAAAAAGGTTTTATGCTCATGTTTTTACTTTATTGATAAATTTCACAAGAACGATAACACTTTTACAATAACGTAGTAAACCCTTTCCTACCCCTACCATTCCTGACCAACCTATTGTATTTGTTTTACATTCTCACTCCGGTTAACGGTCTAGTTAATGGGGTGTCATAACTACTGAACTGTGTTAATGAATCATCCTGTTAAGGTCGGCCTTTATGGTCCACTAAATTATGGCCGTCATTAAAGCATAATTCAGCACCTCGGCCTCTGATGCCAGCTAGTTTTAACTTCCTAGGTTAATTGCTTTGCGGAACATGAAATGTGGTTTCTTAGCGATAAAGAATTAAGGACTAAGGGTAGGTATTAAAAATAACAGTGGTCCGGTTGATATAAGTTGTCCCATTTTCGTTAGTTTTTAACACCATAAGCAGAAAGTAGACGGACAGTTCTTTCTTAATGCGAAGTTTGTAGTCTATGGTTGAAAGTGTGGTAGTGTTATGCATACTCATGTAAATAGATATTATTGTAAAAAAGAACTAACTTAGTAATATATATATAAAAACAAAATAATTATAAACCATTATCTAAAGACTAAATTAGGAATAAAACTAGACTATAAATAAAACACGGATTTAGATCGCTGTCTACGGATAACGTGCTCAAAAGACTGGCTACGTTACCTCGCTGTATAGCAAGGCTCTTTGACCGAGGTACGAGCCGGCTCTCTTCGGAGGTCTCTATAGGGCGCGTCGATAGAATGTATTTGTAATATTCAAATCCTGCGTAACCATGGCAACATGGCTGTGATCTAAACTAAAATTAGTTTTAGTTAACTTTAATTATAAAGTGGTAAGTTTTTTTTTATTGTTATGATTTAACTAAAAAACGACTAGACCGATTTTAAAAGTTCTTTCACCATTAGAAAGCTACATTATCCCTGAGTAACATAGGCTATATTTTTATCGCGGGAAAAGATAAGATACCACGGAAACGCAGGCGAATCCTCGGAGGACAGCTTGTACTTATTTAGAACTTATATAAACACTTCTTATATTACGCCTTTAAACCACATCGCAATATATCTATTTAAAATATAGTATTAATAATAATACACTTTAGAATACTAAAAACATTGGAGTACATTCAAATATAATTTTCATAAATAGTTAAAGTAACTTGAATAAACTGTCTCGAAATTCAAATTAATTTTAACAATATTATTTTATGAATAGAATTAGAAGTAATAATAATCCTATTAAGTTATTATTATTATTATTTCTGCCGTACTTTAATCTGGGTATTAGCGTTCAAGGTGAAAATAGTTCAGAGGTAGTGACGATGACTTGAGCTCGAACTGTCGGTGAAGGAAAAAATCGTGAAGAAACTACAGTACGGTGCTAGAGTAGGTTACTTTGTAGTACTCAACTGGCTGGCTACCACCCTCAAGTTGGAAATCTAGAATTCCCACTAAGGATAGACATTTATGTACATGAACTTGTTCGTTTGCCTTTAGTCTCGGTCTACAAATAAAAGTGGTATATCGGTTATCTAGTTTCCATAGTAAAAGCTCTGTTTAGTCTGGGATAGATAGCCGTGTGTAATTAATTAATTATTATATTATTAATTTTACACTTGATTAAAAAGTATCCTCTCTTATGGTAGGGGAGGCAATGATGCTAAATTTGTAGTTACTCGAGCGTTTTTGGGACCTACTGGAATTTGAAGATTAGGTGGAATAAAGAAAAAAAGGTTATGTGATATTTTCCCCTTCAGCGGTAGAGGGAGCGTATACAGGGTTTCAAAAATGTAAAAAAAAAACAGTCACCAAGAAATACTCGAGCGCGTCAGATATTAATAGGGTAGTCGCGCCACGTCTGTCTGATAACGGAAAAATAATAATCTGCCGTTTTGCGTGGTGGGGGTGGCCGTACGAAGGGGTCGAAAATATTTAAAAAAAAATTACTCGAGCGCGTCAGACATTGATAAGGGATGTTAAGTGAACCCTCCAGTAGCTCCTATTTTAAAGACTGACGATTTGGACGCGACCATCAGTCAGGGCCGATTTTTGAAAATGCAAAAAAAATATCGTTACCTTGATTTACTCGAGCGCGTCAGATTTGTATACAGGCGGTTCTTCTTGATGGCCTTGTTGTACTGACCCATAATCTGACAATTATGTTGAGGAATTGCCTTAATCTGACGGTTTGAAAAAAAAAATATATAAAAAATATCGAAATCTCGAAAATGGTTCAAGATATCGAAAAAATGTTTGCACAAAAGTTGTAGAGAATTTAATTTTCTACAATATTTATTGAATATACATATACCAAAAAACCCATAGGAAACGAGATATTTGCAATAAATGATTTTTTAACCTTTGACCTTGAAAAATCAGTAGTCGCGGGCACCCTATGATAAGTAGCTTTTGAGACAAGTTTTAGGGTGTCAAAATAAAGGTTTGTACAAGATAATAGCTGACTATCTCTCATTCTGAGGAATATTCCTGGACTATACACTTAATAATGATTTTAGCTACTTCAGCTTGTGCAAATCGGCAGATTAAGATATTTCTGTGATTCGTGACTAATTTCCTTAAAAATAAAAAAAAAGCTAATCGCGCTCGAAAATCTTTGAAAATCCAGGTGACGTTTTTTTTTGCAACTTTGCGAGTCTCCAATTTTCTTTCGTCACGCCCAAATTGTCAGATTATTAAAATGTACACTATTTTACATGTAACTAACTTACCTTACCTTAATCTGACGCGCTCGAGTATTTCAAACCATCGATTTTTTTTTACTAATCTGACGGGCTACCCTAGACGTTCGACACTATATAGAGGGCTCAGATTTGGTGAGAGTACTTCACAAGGTGCAAGGTTGCCCCCCTTATGTTAATCTGCCACGCTCGAGTAAATCCCGAAATCCCCTATTCGCCTCCCCTACCATTATTTCAAGATATAATATATTTATGTCCCATGTTTCATCAAGATCGGTTGAGTAGTTTCGGAGTTCATGGTGGACCAACATAGTCACACGGGAATTTTATATATTAAGATTGTCGAATAATAATATTGGATAACATACCTTTTAAACAATTTGAACAATTATTGTATAATGTAAAAAAAAACACAAATATTATAATAAAAATATATCTGGATCAACCCTGGCTCTGAATTAAAATTTCAATAAATCGTAAAATTCAGTAAAAGCTGAAAGTGATAAAAGGATTCGCTGAATCGCAATTTCAGGATTCTATGGAATTTCAGCGCTATTCACAATACGTATTGGGTATTTTCATTCATTTGTTCTATCTTTTAGTCGAATAACTGATGTCGCGGTTTTACTGGAACTTTTCGCCTTTGTGGTCATTGTCAGACAAGCTTAGGATTTTTTATGTCCAGCCCTGTAGCTGGGGCTTAGACTAACAGCTACGGTGGTCCCCTGCATCTCGTTAAAGACTAAACGGGGACCTTCGGAGTCGTGGCCAATCGGGGTGGGGGCCCCGAGCGCCTGAAAGCGGCCCCGAGGAGGACGATGGGTCGCCGTGGTTACGATCCACCACTCCTGATGCATTGCTAATTATACCTAACTCTATAGGTATACAGAGTTAAATATTGCGTGTTACTTTTTAAACTCAAATAGGCACAGTTTTTTTTAATTATTTTATTTATTTTGACTTCGTTTGAATTTTATGTCAAACATCTCAAAACTGTCCACCGCGGTATCACCAGTGTTCCTTAGATATTTTATCCAGGATAAAAAGTATCCTATGTTTTCCAGGTATTCCAGGATATGATCTACCTGTGCGTCGAGTTTCATCAAAATCCATTAAGCTGTTTTTGCGTGATTGAGCAGCAAACATCCAAACATACAAACTTTTACATTTATAATATTAGTAGGATTCTCGAACTAAATTTACATTTCGAATAAAATTTCATATTTAATTTAATTTATCGAACCTACATAGAACTCATTATATTGTAAAGAGCAATGTTGCGTAAATAATGCAATCACTCGTGTAAAATGTGAATAAAATCCCATTGTACATAATAATACTTGAAGGTGGAGTAATTCTGATAGCGTTTTGAAAAGGACACAAAAATACATCTGCAGTTTTTAACTGTAAATTTGCTTGCTATTGTTCAACATGACAAACCTTATAATAACAGAAACTCTTTGATATTTTCCATCGCAAAGTAAGCAAGCTAAATAAAAAAGTAAATTTCTGGAGTTTAGGCCCTAGGCACTTAAATGTCAAGACTAAAGTCATCTGAACTCAGCAAAGTTACATCTATTTTAAAGACCTGGCTATCTTATCCTAAATTTTAAACTATTTGAAGTTGTGTGTGAAGATGTTTGTTACTCTTTCACGCAAAAAACTAGCCTTAACCTGGAAAAAATAAGATACCTCGGGAACGCGAAAGACTATATTGTAACCTAGAATGGTCAAATTCAGTCTCAAATAAGTTTGAAGTAAATTTTTTATGATAAAATACATAGAACAAATAAAAAAAGTAGAAGGAGCGCCCGTAAACAATAGTCTCCAATGAAATGAAGCAACGTGCTCGTGACCTGCACGTACGTTATGCCGCGTGACTCGTATCGTACAGGAACGCGATCGGCTTCCTTTTTCAAATTTGGCTTCCTTTACCGTGCTTCACTACTACCTTACTTAACATTAAAATTACTGACTTAAGTAGATACTTATTCTTAACACTATATTAGTTAACAATTTTAGGTAACTTCTAATATTGTTAATAACTCATATTATTCCAGATGGTATCCCGGGATATAAAGTAGTAGTATAGTAATATAATAATCTTTATTCCAGAGCACAATCTATCTAAGAGCCAAATTTCGTCACAATTCATTCAGGAGGTCTATTGCAGCTATGATCAACAGCATTCCTACAGTTTTACGGCAGCATTACGCAAAAACAAATCCATATAGTACAGCAAACATGAAAGTTCTAAAGTAGAACAAATACATAATACGACTACGGTTTTACAAACAATAAGCAAAAGGAAATGCCATTCAAAACCTCTCGTTTCCATTTAAAAGTAAGTAACTGTCATTTCCAACTCGCAAGTAAAAGTTAGCGAACTCTGACTAAAAGTTTTATTCTAATCCTCTTTAAAGATACCCGTTCCGCTCCCACAGCGACCCCACCCAATTCCGATTTTAGTGAAAATATCAGATTTGAAAAAAGAAGTAAATTTGATTTTTCCCCGCGAAATTAATACTACGGCACGGATGCTTTATGCTCTGAACGTTAAGGGTGAAATTGCCGTGAAATCATTTTGAATCGTCACCATCTGCAAAACGGTTGGGAACGTTCAGAAATTGTAAGTTCACGGTTCGTTAGTTAAGAATATTGGTTCATTGTCGGTGGAAGAAGATTCATTACTTGAATGTACGAAATCACTTGCTGCTCGAACTCCGAACGGAACTTTGTACAATCTATTTTATTTATTTAGTTGAAATCGTCGACTTATGGCAAAATGTTTACTGTAATCTATACTAGTCCATACTACGAGTAATATTATACATAGGAAAGATTTGATTGTTTGTTTGCATTGAATAGGCTCTGAAACTACTGGACCGATTTAAAAAAATCTTTCACCAGTAGAAAGCTACATTATCCCTGATGAATATTTTATCACGGGAAAAGATAAGATCCCACGGGAACGCGGGTGAAACCGCGGGGGACAGCCAGATTTATTAATAAAGAGATAAAGTTAATCTTTGAATCTACTGAATCGATTTTGAAAATTCTTTTACCAATAGAAAGGCTATATTTTTATCCCGGTAAAGATAAAATCCCACGGGAACGCGGGTAAAACCGCTGGGGACAGCTATGTTTAACAGTTCGAAATTTTATTGGGCATGTAAATTGACTAGAATTCTAGCTAGTTTTATGCACAAGGACATCTAGAAGAGCCCCATGCTGTACTTCTTAGGGAAATGGTTCAGCTAAACTTTCAAATAAAGTAAAATTAACATTGTATACGTATCTGAAATTGTAGCGATATTAACCGTGTTGATGTTTACCAATTGTATTGTCGTTTTAGACCGCAGCTCGTGTATGGCTAACCAAATATCCGGGATAGGTAACCGCCGGACAATTTTCCGGCAACGTTATACCGTGCCAATGGAAATTCGTTACCACAAGCCGTCCATTGTGATTAGTTAATGTCTAAAATTTATCCTGTACAGTGGTTTGTGAATCTATCATTCGTATTCTATAACGCAAAACGCGTTAGATCTATTGTTCTCCGAATGAACTATTGAAAAGTTCGTAACCAAATTTCAGATTAGATTATCTAGTTAAATAGTGCTATTGATCTCGGCTGCAGACCATTCTACTTATAGAAATTGGATTTCTCTTTGCAATTGCAAATTGTTTTAATTGGCTGTGTTGCTTAGTTTTGGCATCAATAGAGCTACATAATTATTTACTGCGACGTTTGAATTTAGTGATAGCTTACGTTTCTGACCACATACCTATAAACCTCAAACGCCGACCGTTCAAACAATGTGTCCTCACTGTAATGATCAATGGATTCGACACCTGGACGCTCACAAAATAAATAATCCACAAACACCAAATAACTCAGAGAGCCATGGAGCGTGGTATGTTGGAGATTTCACTACGTGACCGCGTCAGAAACACAAAAATCCGAAGAAGAACTCAACTGACTGTCATAGGCAAAATAATCGCTTTAAGAAAGTGGAAGTGGGCTGGTCACATTTGCCGCAGAGACGACTCTAGATGGAGCAAGAACGTGCTCTAATGGAGACCTAGAACGGGACGGAGACATGTTGGCAGACAACCAGCAAGATAGACCGACGATTTATCCAGGGTGATGGGAAGGGACTGGACGAGGAAGGCCCAAGACTGTGAGAAGTGGAGTGCATTAGAAGAGACCTACACTCAGCATTGGGTGGAAGTGGGTTGAAGAAGATACGTTTCTTTGATTTATTTTGCAATTTTGTCGATCTACGAATAAATTTGAAAATAGAATAATGAAAGAAGTAAGCCTGTGTTAGTGGGAAGCACTATACACTGTCGCTCAATTTACTTACAAACGCTGAGGTTGTCCAGCCAATAGTGGGACCGCGGTTATTGTGCGTAGAGTAAAGGTGTGCGTTTGAATATTTGTATATAGTGTGTTTGTAATAATAAGCTAGATTGTGGCTTGTAGAATACGGAGGGAGAAATATGGCAACATCAGGTTTCGAAGTTTTGTGCAGCATTTTTCATACAATTTAAATTTTGAAACCAACACTCTTTTGCGTTTTCTAGGTAGACAATGCCCCGCGCACATAAAGTCAAGCACATTAAAGGAAGCCGATCGCATTCCTGTGTGACGCGAGTCACGCGGTATAACGTACGTGCAGGTCACGCCCACAACTTCGTGCACGTTGCTTCACTTCATTGGAGACTATTGTTTATACTCACTACTTTTAGGGTTCCGTACCTCAAAAGTTAAAAAAAGGAACCCTTATCAGATCACTCTCTTGTCCGTCTGTCTGTCTGTCTATCTGTCTGTCCGTGTGTCACCACCGATTATTTCAGGAACGGGTAGACCTAGCAAGTTGAAATTTATACCAGATACTGAGGTCTATAGTCCCTATTGGGTGTATAAAAATCAAGGTCCTGAGTCAACACGATAAAAAGATGTCGGCAAATTTAGAAAGTACCAAAATTTACCTTAATTTTCAACTTTTTTTATATTTCGGAATTTTTCCTTTACCTCAAGTCCTCGCTTTTAACCAAAATTGACAATTCCAGGTCAACCGTAAGTACCATATAGGTTTTGGGTCGAAAACCTATATGGTTGTTCCCGTTGGCAAAAAGCAAGGTCTTACAGCACAAATAATGGAAAAATTCCAAAAAATGAAAAAAGTTGAAAATTAAAGGGTGTCCCCATACATACATAGATAGTACCAATTAAGATAGACCTCTGAGTTGTATCGGCGCTCATATAATTTAGAGGTCTAGCTTAATTGGCAAAAACCTCAAATAAGGTAATCGAAAACGTAATCTATTTACAAGATTGTAATGAACCCTCGGTGCGCGAGTCCGACTCGCACTTGACCGGTTTTTTTTTATTTGTATTAGGTATAGCATGAAAAATTCAACTAAAACGCAAAACCCGTAAAATTAAATCTACTAAACTATTAATATCAGAAACACTCCTAATACAATGTTATATTTAGTTAGGTGTCCAACATATAACCCTGGGGGAGAAGACGTAACTCACGAAATTTAATTTCCCGCAGCTCACGTAACCAGCGAGCTGGTAACATTGGTAACGTGATGCCGTGTTGATTAAATATTTTAACATTTTATCGTGGAAGATTTAATAATGAAAATGATTCTTTGGATTTTTTTATCGATTCAAAATTTTCTTTAACAAAGCTTTTTTATTATCAATGAAATAAAAGTTGTAACATTATTTACACAAACTAATAAGGTGTAGTGAAACACTCTATTATAAAGTTAACTTTGTTAGGATATGAAGATGTTTGTTAGTCTTTCACGCAAAAACTTCTGTACGGATTTTGATGAAACTTGGCACACAGGTAGATCATATACTGGAATAACATATAGGATAATTTTTATCCCGGAAAATTACAAGAACCTTCGTGAACGCGGGTGAAACCGCGGGTCGGAAAACTAGTTCTAGATAAGGTTGTGTTTGACCACAATGGTCACTCACCATGGTAAGTGATGATGTGGCCGATGGTGATAAGCATTCAAAGCCTAGATGGGATATTTTTTTTTTATTTTTTTTTTTATTCATATGCCCAAAATCCACCCAAACCGTGATACACGGTTCTACGTACTACTGGTATACAGTACTAGCTCGATTTAAATTGAATGTGTCTATCTGATGCGAATAGAAGTACCACATAGAAATCTAATAAACATTTAGAACTACCCTTTTTACATTTACGACGAGTTGCCAGGCGCTCGTAAATACAATTCAATTTTGAAATTAATTCTAAAGTTCAAATACAACTTTCAAGATGGATTTTATTACTATTAAAATAAATGAAAGTGGAGTCATAAATTCACTTATTTTTATAAAATACGATAATGATGATATAGCTGTATTCCCTTAGAAGGCTTTGTAATTTGAACAGTTGATTTACGCTTGGGCAGCGTTCAAGTATTACGTAACGAATTTGGGGGGAGGGGGGGACTTGTAAAACATTACGATGCGTTACAGGGCTGGAAGCATTTTTAAATGCTCACTTGGTGGTTACGTAATACTTGAACACTCCCTTGGTAGTAACGCGTAGCTAGTAAGGAATACAAGCATCCCACTTCTATAGACATCCTGTTATGTTGTCTATGAAGCAGACTATAAAATATAGCTTTGCAAACGCTCTCTGTAAACGGTGCCGTTGATATAAAGTGCAGTTTGACCAGTGAACCGAAAGCATTGGTCCGAAATAAGGATACAAACGTAATGGCTAAGATTTCAGAGCTGGTTTCTATTTGAAGCTTTGTGAATATTATTGATTTGTATTGAAGCAAGTAAGAAAAATATTGTATTACTTATAGTACAGAGAAAATTTTAAATCACGAGTTTATTTTTGAATACGCTCGTTCATCATTTACCCGCCCTTCCAGTCGAATGGACTGATGACCTAAAGATGAAGTTCTACACCCAGTTTCAGTCTGAAAATAATTAAGATGATGAACAATCTTTGTATCCCTGTTTGGGGATGATTAATTCCCCTGATCTTGCCAATACCTATAGGCGACAGTCATTTACCATCAGGTGACCCACAGATCTGACATAAAAAGACCTATACATATACGACCTTATTGTACAAAATCTCTACCTAAATATTATTAAGAAATGTGTAGGTACTAACGTGAAATGACAAGATAACGTAAATAAATAATCTAAATACGGTCTAGTAAATAATACTGCAGACGTGTCAGGTGTCTGGAACAAATTAGCAAATATACATCAGTTTTGTCAACAACTCGAATTACTCGCGAAAAATCGAAGCAAATAGAATCACGTATATCTTACGTTTGGTAGTATTAACGATGAAAGAGCCTATTTAATAGATCTATATCTAAAACCTAGATGTTAATGTGGCCTAATATCTAGAACATCACCTAGGTGATTACTGACATCGTCATCATAGCCAGCGATTCCAAAATAAACTACCCAGTGCTTTTTAGGGTACCGTACCCAAAGGGTAAAAACGGGACCCTATTACTAAGACTTCGCTGTCTTAGTAATAGGGTCCCGTCTGTCCGTCTGTCCGTCTGTCCATCTGTCCGTCCGTCTGTCCGTCTGTCCGTCTGTCCGTCTGTCCGTCTGTCCGTCTGTCCGTCTGTCCGTCTGTCCGTCTGTCCGTCTGTCCGTCTGTCCGTCTGTCCGTCTGTCCGTCTGTCCGTCTGTCCGTCTGTCCGTCTGTCCGTCTGTCCGTCTGTCCGTCTGTCCGTCTGTCCGTCTGTCCGTCTGTCCGTCTGTCCGTCTGTCCGTCTGTCCGTTACCAGGCTGTATCTCAAGAACCGCGATAGCTAGTTTCTATAAGGGTTTAATCTAAGATAATTATGTCACCCTATGTCAATACATGAAATCATTTTTACAATTTTAATTAGATCATAAGGTACTTAGTCTAGAACTACGATTAAGCTCAGCAATTTTGTATATAGTCCGTTCCATATGGATTGGCAAGAAAAGTCATTGACTGTCCTTTACCATGTTCACCTAAACCTGTCGCTCGCCATATAAACTTATCGCGAAACTGCTATCGCTTGATTATCATGGTACAGGTTTCGGTAACACTAGTATTCTGGCTCTCTCAGAAAATTAAAAAGCTAGAATACTATTACACCCTCCAGTTTGAATTAATGCAGGACCAAGATCAACCTTTAAAGCCTCATCTCGAACACACTCCATCAATATGTGATATACGTCATCCAACCAACCACACAACAAACAGTTCGGAGAAAGCTCCTTTCACATTACAAAACTAAACTTATTGGTATATGTCTGGAACGAAGCCTCAATGCAGTGACAGTATCTTGTCTATTTAACAGTTTATTGTCTATCCAAGGAGTGTATCCCACTTCTATAGACATATGTTATGTTGTCCATGAAGCAGACTATAAAATATAGCTTTGCAAACGCTCTCTGTAAACGGTGCCGTCGATATAAAGTGCAGTTTGACCAGTGAACCGAAAGCATTGGTCCGAAATAAGGATACAAACGTAATGGCTAAGATTTCAGAGCTCGTTTCTATTTGAAGCTTTGTGAATATTATTGATTTGTATTGAAGCAAGCAAGGAAAATACTGTAAGTACTACTTGGCATATGGCAGTGAGAAAATTTTAAATCACGATTTTATATTTGAATGTAACTAACTTATTGGTATATGTCCGGAACGAAGCCTCAATGCAGTGACAGTATCTTGTCTATTTAACAGTTTATTGTCTATCCAAGGAGTGTTTAACGGGTGTGGCTGAATCGAAGAACTGTTTGTACGCTATAGTTTCCAGCGACATTGACAGCCACTGTTCGAGTGCGCCATGAAGGGTAACTGAGGGCTGCACACTGCCACGGTCTAGGCTTACTTATCTTTACGCTACTGAGAACAACGTGCATCACTATATTCAGAAAGAAACGTTTATTTTGTGAAACATAGGTAATATGACCTTAAATAAATAATGAGTGCGCTATGTTTTGCCATGAAAGGCATACAAAATAGGGATTGAAAATATTGTATCAGATTTTTCCGATTCGTAATTATTAGATCAGTTTTACGGTCTATCATCATCATCATCATTTTAGCTGAAAGACGTCCACTGCTGGACATAAGCCTCCCCCAAAGTTTTCCACATCGACCAATCCTGAGTCAGTTAGTTGTACAGTCCACTGTTCATTATTTAAATTCCAAATATAGGACTCTAACCAATGGTCCTTCGAGCCGGATAGAATAGCTTTCTGTTCCGCCAAAGTTTTCCACATCGACCGATCCTGAGTCAGTTAGTTTTACTGTCCACTGTTCTTTATTTAAATTTCCAATAAAGGGCCATAACCAATGGTCCTTCGAGCAGGATAGACTAGCTTTCTGTTCCACCAAAGATTTTCACATCGACCGATCCTGAGTCAGTTAGTTTTACAGTCCACTGTTGTTTATTTCAATTCCTAATATAGAACCCTAACCAATGGTCCTTCGAGCCGGATAGACTAGCTTTCTGTAGCGTGACTCCCTCAATCCCCTATTTCTTCTCCAAACCTTTTCTTAGTGCTTACGTTTTACAAACAATTAGTAACGTCAATCACTCAGTCCTTGAAGACAAGTCTTTGTAAATGACTTTGTATCAGCGACGTTGTACTACTAAATTAAAGAGAAGTTCTGCATGTAATTGTCAATGGCCAGTTATGTGGCATTTGACTGCCACTTTGAAGCACAGTTTTTGTATAGATTTATTCAGTGATAAAAAAACCTGACCCTTAATTACATGCTTGAAAAAAAAGAAAACCTTTTTTCAGTGATGAAGATCTACCAAAACACTAGCAGATGCATAGACACAATAGAAATGAAATCTTAAACTAAATCCAAAGTGCTGTATATAAGATTTAATAAATCGTCGTGCATACGCAACATAATTTTAAAGAAAACAATTTACATAGGACTAATGTGCAACAACAACTTTCCTATTTCTATTGTCAGCGCGGGAGAACAACGGGAGGACATTTTTCACTCTTTCTAGTCTCTAGTTTGAAAGCGCCAACGACGCTTTTAGTTTGTGGTACAAGTCTTACACTGAGAGCGAGTATACTTTATAAATTATTCAAAATTTAGAAAATGGAAATAATAATATCAATACCAATGCTTTATTTAGTGACATACAAAGATAAACAATTATAAATGACGAATTTATTTTAGAAACCATATTTTGTAAATTACATCCCACCAAAAACATTCTGTAAAAAACTAGCCAAGTCTCGATGGAGCTGCTTGTTTATCTCTAAAAAGTAATGAAATCTAGACAAAATCGAGCCAAGTCTAAGGTTCCTTACTGCGATTTCTTCATTATTATAGTTAATGTTGTGTGACTTGAAATTTTGGATTTTAAGTATGTGATTATAGCTTACTGGATGACAACATTGGTCTTAGGCCTGGTCTTATCCAGAGGTTCTCAAATAGGGGCCTGAAAATGCGGCGAAATGGTTACAGTAAAGGATGGTACGGCAGTGTTTGCTTCGCGCTCGACTTGGTGAGGGCACTGCCGTGCCCCCCGATATTCGTTTTTGCAATTATTATAAACACTTGTAAAAAAATCACTTATAATTTATTTTATTTGTGCTTTTTGGTCTTCAAATAAAGTGAAAAATCTTAAATCTCAAATACCTCCAAGAGTAGATATTAAAACTTACAACAAAATGAATGAATGATAGCAAAGTCATGACGGCAAGTTCATTGCGTTAAATAAATAACATTCTATTCATATTTAGCTGTATATTATTCTTTAACAAATGATTCTGACTAAACTAAACGACTTACCACAATGCTGCAACTCAAAAACGCTCAAATCTTCAACTTAAAATATAAACATAGGTAACAAATATGTCTGTGTGCCGCTGCGACGTTTCCAATTTAGTCGCCTTTGTGTTGTAGCGTCAAGTCGCATGTGCGAGCTACTTGGACGAGCACTTACTTGCATACCTTGGGACCATCACACATCTGTTATCTACCTTATTGACCCTACATACTAAGTTAGTGACATGAGCAAGTTAGATTATGTGCAAGTATGTGGAATAGCTATTTAGCTGAGGAAATATCAACGGTTGAAACAACTGAGTGATTTGTATTTTCTTCTAGCGTTTGCGTGCAATGTATTTATCCTGGAATCGTGTCTTCTTAATCTATGTAGGGCTACCTAGTACCTCTAGTGGACCGTACAGTGTACAGTGATAAAGATTTTTCTTCCAGTAACACGGGTAAAACTGTAGAGTAAACGAATCAAGTACGAGTAAATAGATGTAAACATTTTACAACTTTGGAAATCAAAGTAAAAAAAAAAGATTATTCATTCATTTAATTTTAAAACGGAGAGTTACTCAAAAGGATGTTGAAATTTTTATATTGAAATCTCTAAATTGAAGCGAATAGTAAATAAATCTTTAATAATTTATCGAGCGTTCAGTTGGACTGAAACGAAAATATTTCTCGCTTGAAGTCGTTGAGAGAACTCATTCTCTTACTGGCGGAAGGAATTAATTTGGTGTAATGTAACAACTTTAGTTACACCGTATCCCAGTTTATTGGCTTAGTTGAATTCGGAATGAGTGCTATTCTAAAATGGTTTGGTCTTCATTGGCCTTTATCTTGAAACTCGTGATATTGCACATGGATTCATTTTAATTAATAAATTAGGGAATGTTCAATCTATTTATTTAGCTTTGTTGCTAAAAAGACGTCAGTATCCTACTAATATTATAAATGTGAAATTATGGATGGATGTTTGTTACTCGTTCACGTAAAAACGGCTGAACGGATTTTGATGAATCTTGGCACACAAGTAGATCATATCCTGAAAAAAAAATATCTATTACTTTTTATCTCAGAAAAAGATAAGATCCTTCGGGAACGCGGGTGAAACTGCGGAGCGAAAAACTAGTCATTGAGTTTTTTTTTGTATTTACCAATAAATCTAATAATCCTTCAAAAATACATTTCTTGCTCAACCTGTGAGAGTATGCATATGCAGACATGATGTATAATATATTCTCGAAAACACACACGTACAACATTGTGCGATATACCTTGTACTGTAACACGTATTCGGAGTAGAAAAAAATATATCATTGAAGCGGTACGTGTAATACATTTTAATGTATTCGCTCCGTACGGTGCGGCGTGATCGTGCGTTGCGAGCCGTATGGAGACATGTTTAGATGTAATCGCACGAAAGAAAAACTGGCTTTGGCTGTGCCTTGTGCTAGGAGAAACATTGATAGAAAAAAGTTGTAAATTTTATACATAAAGTACTAGTTAATATTGTGGCATAAATATAATGTACTTAATTAAGTCTTTTATAAAGACTTCAGGAATGATATTTTTGGGCTTCTCGTTCGTTAAAAACTTTAAGTCTTTTTTACTTTTTTTGGCTATTTCTATACAGTTATTTTCTATTTTTCATCATCCCATTTATTTTCTATCTGTTATACTGACACTGGAAATAAATCTTCTAAAAAAACTAGTATTTTTTTATGAATAGCAAAAAAAAATTCAAAAAGTAATTATGTTAATGTAGACTTTAAGGAATTGAAGCCTCTACCGAATGGAAATCCTTTAATTGAAAATAACTGACATAAAATTATTATTAATAGAATTAATCCAACTTCACAATAATAACGCCAAAAAAGTTGTAAAAATCAGAACATGATCCAGTTCAAACCGCTTTATATACAAACAAAAAATAAAAATGACTAACGAACTCCTTGTTTCTGATTCCATTAGTCTTGAAAAAGAAAAATAAGACTAAGTAGCATCAGACGTAAAGTCGTCTTGTTACAGGAGATGGTAGAAATTCGGTGGTCAGTTGGTATTTCGCAGTCCATTTAACAAAATCGATTGTTCCTCGCTCGCTAGGATCGTCATTTGCGAAACCTTTTTTTGTTAAATATAGATTCTTTGTGCGAGCTTATTTTATGTACCTACAAAGTTTTCAGGCAGTTTAGATGGTACACAAAAGGATTTTTTTGGGAGTAACTCGCTGTTCTTTCGAGTGGAAATATTTTTCTTGGCTCCGCTCTTTAGGAGATTTATTAGAAGCTTTTATCAATTACAGGATTCATTTTGATTTAGGTTCTTCTTTATTTAGGTTTATGGATCTGTTTTATTATTATATTCTTTTAATCATGTTTTAGAAGAATAAATGAACGAAACATTTCACATAAATTCATAAGTTTTATAGAGATATCAAAACAATTCAGATTTAGTCATGTTGCAGTAGTGAATATTTTAGACTACTTTTATGAATTTTTGAAGATAAAAAATGATACATAATATCTAGTGCTTCCACAGATTGAAATTCAACCATAAAGTTTTTAGGACAAAAGTTAGGTTTTAGGAAAATAGCGTCTACTTAACAGACCAATCATCATCATTACATAATAATATTATTTACATAGCGTGGTAAGTCTGTTTGACTTGTATTTGCTTTTACGACTTCAAGCCAGCTACATTAAACCGACTGACTTATATTAATGGCTGATTCTCCCCACGATTCGTTCACGGATCTTACATGTTCTCAGGATAAAAAGTAACCTTTATATAATTCCAGGGTAGAGCTGAATAACAGACCTGCTTCAAATTTTAAAATATTCAAAGAGAAAAGGTGAATTAGTTATTATAGTTACCACAATAGCGTTGAAAGTCATTTGAAACCCTGTTATGTGCTACCATAAAATAACTCCAGAGTCATTGTAGTAACTCGTTAACATTAAGAGCGGTAGCACAATGATGCGGCGACTTTGTAATGAAGAAAACTACTTCCTAGGTTGGTCAGATCTATACGTGCGAGAGAATAATATGTTACAGCACCGAATGTCGGTTTATTTTAGTATTTCAGTAGGTACTTACATTAATTTAAAATACGTAGCGTACAAAAAAATATATTTTCGATTCATGTCCAATTGACCAGGTGACAATCAGGAGAGCTTTCTTTGAAAAATCGACTTTGCTCCTCAGACCAAAATTAAATAAAAAAAGGTAGACAGAGCCCCGCGCACTTGAAGCACAATAAAGGAAGCCGAATTTGAAAAAGTAATAATCAAAATTAACAAAAATATAAAAGCTTTTTAAAAATTGTTCCGCGTGAATAAACCGACATAGGTTTCAAAAAATGCCATTTCAAAATATCCAGGGTATTTTTCATTTTACTACTAAAGGTTTGTCAGTATGTTAAGATGTTTCTTACTTCTTAACGCAAAAAGCACTGAACAGATTTTGAAGAAACTTGGCAAACGATTAGATCATATACTGTAATAAACATTGGACACTTTTTATCCCGGGAAAAGATAATATAAAGTGAAACCACGGGGATAGCTAGTAACATATAATATGACTAAACACAAAAAAATCAATTTTAAGCGTCTCCGCTTACATTCTTCGCGTCAGTATCCTACCTTAATTGACCTCAAGTCGTGAACATTAAAACTAAAACTCATAGCTTAAAGTTCACAAACATCCGTTCTTACTTGCTAGAAGTTTCTCGAATGACATTAGGTTGATCAAGTATTTACTTGTACTGACCGTTGTCCCATAATCCAACTTTAATCTTGGCATTTACGTTTGGGAAATCTGCTGGAGTTGAAACTCAAATTTAAACTTGCTGTCTTAAATTCATGCTAAAATAACATTCGGTATTTTAACAAAATTATTAATAGTACTCAAATTGCAGCCACACACAAAATCTTATAAAAAAAAAACCAAAAACGATTTTATTAAAAATACTGCTGTAATGTAAGCTAAAAAACATTGGAACATTCTTTAAAAAAAAAATGGCCCGGAAAATATAAAACCTACACAATTTTATTAATTTTTTTTTAAATTTCCAACACTATTAGTAACTGGTGAATAATTCGAACACAAATATCTGACTAAGTGAACTAAAAAAAGTTGCGCCCAAGCGAGCGCGTGCAATTCGAATCAACTGTTTTGCATTCAAAAATCGTACGACAAACATCGACACCGCAACAATCGCTGTATAATCGAATAATGCTCACAATCGATACGGCAATCCATTTTTATTTCCGCGCCCAGTTTATGAGAATATTAAATCGTCACGTTTCCACCGAATAGCATTATTCAAATATCAGGTATAAAAAATCGACAAGCAGATGCTGTAGGTGTCATCCGATTTGTTGGCGCTACGTGCCTCGAGGAATCGATTCTGGGAATCGATTTCGATAACTCGATATGGAGTTTGATGCTTGCATTGCCGACATGTGCGAACGATGAATATGTCGTTGAAATTTTAAAGTTAGTGAATTTAGTCTGGGAAATGTTTTCAGACGAATAGGTAAGTTGGTACTTTTTATATTCTGATTTTATAATATAATATGATATTTAAAAGCTAAGATCTCTCCTTTGTATTGACGCTAAAATACATTCATAAAATTTGTCTAATATTATTAGATAAGGGCGTCATTGAAAAAGGTAATTTATCTGCTTTTTCCCTCTTGAATTTCACAAAACCTCTCATTGATATAATGATTAATAGATTTTCAAAATTTTAAGTGACTAGGAAGAATCGATGAATTATTCGATAATTAGCGCGAGAGTTTAAATAAATTCACACAAATGTTTTTTTTTTCACACTCATTATATAAAAACTTGAAACGATAAAAAATTAAAATCTAATATATAAAATTCTCGTGTCACAGTTTTAGTTGCCATACTCCTCCGAAACGGCTAAACCGATTTTGATGAAATTTTTTGTGCTTATCCGGTATCTATGAGAATCGGCCAACATCTATTTTTCATCCCCCTAAATGTTAGGGGTAGTCCACCCCTAATTTTTTTTTTATTTTTGAGGCAAAATTTCTAATTTCTATTTTTTTATGATACAACATACAAAAATACATACAATCCCCAATTTTCACCCTTCTACGATCAACCCTTATTTTTTAATAGCCATTTTAGTAATTTGAGTAATCGGTCAAGCCGTTTCGGAGGAGTATGGTAACAGGACCGATTTGGATGAAATTTTGTGTGTGTATTTCAATGGGTTCCTCGATGATTTGAAAACAAAATTGGACCCGGTAGATGGCGCTGGAATCGGGTTCTAAGTTTTGTTTTAATTTCAGGGCAGGACAACGTCTGCCGGGTCCACTAGTGTTTTTATATATTTATACCGGTGTAACAAGCAGGCATGCGACTCACCTGATAGTAATTGACTACCGTCACCTATAGACATTAGCAATACCAGCGGGATTACCATTATGTTGTCGACCTTTTCACATACTAAAGGCAACTACTGTTAAACTTATATTCGTTAATATTTCATGCAAAATTCGTATTAAAATCTAAATTAACAACACCACGAACCCAAAAGCCAATATACAAATCACAACTGAAACTTTAAGGCGTGTCCAACATCTGTAACTAACGATTTTCTATCAAGAAACAACCCTACTGTATCTATAATCGTTTAGAACGCTCAAATCCAAATAGTTATTGCTAGCAAGTCACTGTTACTGAACTATTAGCTCTTATCTCTATAGTGGTAAAGTTGAAATTCTATTGTGTAAGCAGGAATGATGAGTAGGTTGTTTGAGAGTAGGGTTGTGTTACATCGTATAAACGCCTATCGTGCCTAGTTGCATTGCATAATAATATACCTATTTTTTGTATAAAAATATTGCTTACTTGTAATTCACGCTAACCTGTTGGTAATGAAGTCCAATGGTACGATCGTCCCACTTAAACAATAAAATAACAATAGAATCATAAAGTCCGCGAGCCAACTTATAAAGATTTTATTTATGTTATAAAGCTTCATTTTTAGGGTTCCGTACCCAAAGGGTAAAAACGGGACCCTATTACTAAGACTTCGCTGTATGTCCGTCTGTCTGTCACCAGGCTGTATCTCAAGAACCGCGATAGCTAGACAGTTGAAATTTTCACAAATTATGTATTTCTCTTGCCGCTATAACAAAAAATACTAAAAACAAATAAAATAAATATTTAAGGGGGGCTCCCATACAACAAACGTGTTTTTTTTGCCCTTTTACGGAACCTTTCGTGCGCGAGTCCGACTCGCACTTAGCCGGTTTTTATCAGACCGTTAGTTACTGAGTTTAGCGTATACAAAGATACAAAATATAGCGCTCCATATATATTATGACTTTATAACTATTATTTGAAGAATTAAGAAAAATAGATAGCATTCTGAAAATGGTATCTATTTTCTTGCATTAAAATGTTATGGATCTTACAAAAAAATATATTTATTTAGGAAACGCAACCCTAATTTTAAGAGGCGTCCCTAATGTCAATTACATTGTCATTCGAATGGACCCGTGCTAAACGCAAGCTAAACGTTCTATAATCGAGTAAACTGAATCGATGAGATTCAATAGTGGAATAACCCGGATATATCGATTAATCACGATGGTACTTGGGTAATGCGTCGGATTATCCAAATTATCGATGGCCGAAGCGCAAGACTGGACATCGTGGAGATCCTTGGGGGAGGCGTTTGTCTAACAGTAGACATACCGACAGTATATCTTAGTTATTATCATAGCCTATGCCACTCACAAATAACATGGCTTTGTATTGGTAAAAGAATTTTCCAAATCGGTTCAGTAGATTACCCCCTACAACATCACAAAACTTTAACTCTTTATTTTTTTATTTATTTATTCTAGATAAGCTTGTGTTTGACCACAATCTCACAAGTGATGATGTGGCCAATGGTGGTAAGCACACAAAGCCTAGATGTGAACTGGGTCTCAAGTGCAGCTTTCGGAACACACCAGTAGGTGCTTGGCGACAGGTTTTCAACTTGAGGGTGGTAGCCAGCCAGTCGGGTATTACAAAGTACCCTACCACCGTGCTATGGTTTCCTCACGATGTTTTCCTTCACCGAAAGCTCAAGCTCATTGTAGGATTCGAACCCACGACCTTCGCCGCGGTATCCGACGTCTCTCACTACCACTGAGCTACCATGGCCATAAAAATATATTACAAACTAGCTGTCCCCGAGGTTTTACCCGCGTTCCCGACTTTAAATTTTTGGGGTTTATAGCCTATGACACTCACAAATAACATGGCTTTGTATTGGTAAAAGAATTTTCAAAATCGGTTCAGTAAATCCAGAGATTACCCCCTACAACCTCACAAACTTTACCTCTTTATAATATTAGTATGTATAGATAATATGAGTCACATAAAATAGTGATGTCATAGGAAAAGCAAAGCATAAAATGCCATTACAAATATTATTAATCAGTATTTGATACCGTAAAAGGCATCGAACACGTATCAAAGGTAGTTTTCCATTCATCGATAGGCATTCAAGTCATAATGCGACGTTCCAAGTCTTAGCACTATGACGTTCTCATAAACAAACAGTTCGAAATATATTAATATACATATATCAGCTTTTACCCGCGGTTTCCCTCGTATTTTTAAATGAAAAGTAGTATATAGCACTCAGGGATTATGTAGCTACCTATTAGCAAAATAATTTTGAATAAAGGATCTGTAGTTTCGGAGATTATAAATAAAATCAAAACTTACAAACTACCTTTTTATAATTTAGTGTAAATGTAAAAAATACACATTTCGGTGGCGGAAGTCCCTAGTGGTTGGAAGAATAAAGAATAGAATTCGCAAGGATCAACAGAATTTTATCCAAAAACATATGTTATATAATGCTTCTGGAATCATATGGAGGTAATATATTATCTATCCACTTTAGTAAATTTCTTTGTGTAAGGCTTGGTGGACAATATTGTAGTTTTTACATTTTGACAGGTTATTCATATTTATATAGATATTTGCCATGTATTCCGGCCGAAAAAGCCCCTGGTGATGTCGAGGCCTGTCTATTGGCATTTATAGCTATCCTCCCAAAAAATGTCTTTTACTTACAATTTAAATAAATTTATTGGTGAAATAAAAAAATACAAACAATACATGATACAATAAAAAACTTTATTGAAACGACAAGAGTTTGACGAAGGTTCGACTGTCAGCGATTTGTCAGAGAAATACGAATCGATCCGACGGTGTGAGCCCCGCCTAAAAACGATTCGGGAAAAGAAATGAAATTATTTATCAACGTCCGAAGAAAATGGAAGCCAAAGATGGCTACGTTATGATGACATCTCCTTTATAAATTGGACAAAATTACTGGGGTCCTGCCAGATTTGTGGACATACGAATATAGTTTTTTTGGGTCTGAATTTTGAAGACGACGTATGATTTTGACACTTGGAGAGGCACTAAGCTTCTTAGTTTATGTGGTTTGATGTATTTTTGGCTGTCAATACCATATTCTATACTAAATATCTATATAATATGTTGGTCTATATTGACCACAACAACCGTTTATTATACGTGTTCATTGTATTTTTTATTAGTTTTGAAAAGTAATAATTATATTATTTCAAATAGGCTTTCACAAGCACTTATGAATAGTCTACACTAACGCACGGTTCGGAAGTTTACTTTTGCTGAGAAGAGCCAGAGAAAACAACTTAGACATATACATACAATGACTTCCTAACTAGTTAAAATTAACCTATAGGTACCTATCTACTATCCATATTAACCCCTCCTACCTACTGACTGTCTATTTGCGTAGTTTTCACGGCTAAACATATTGTTTTGATGAAAGATATGGGAATTTAACGCGATTATAGTGGTTGTGACGTCGGATACCACGGCAAAGGTCTTGGGTTAGAATCCTACACTGAGTATTAGCTTTCGGTGAAGGAAAACATCGTGAGGAAACCACAGCACGGTGGTAGGGTACTATGTGGTATCGACTGGCTGGCTACTACCCTCAAGTTGAAAATCTGTCGGCAAGCACCTGTTGGTGTGTTCCGGCAGTTGCACTTGAGAGCCAGTTGTCCTTAAGGCATTGTAATAAGGCGACGGTCGTTACTTACTCAGGTGACCCGCCTTCTTCGCTGTCACTAGTGACAGTGACATAAATCTACTTTTTAATTACAAGTAGACGTAGCCGCGAGCAATAAATAGTATGCTGTATTACCATTTCGTGCATCGTAATAAGAATCGCTGAATCGTTCTCGCTCTCGTGTATCATCGGATATACTCGTATTTCCCCGCACTAATTGATTGGATTGCCGATTCCAACTTTGCTAATAGTGTGAAATTATACGCTGCGCTTGAAACCGGCTGAAATTCAATAACCGGTTACTACCGGTCAAGTGTGCGATATGAATTTCAGTTTAATATTCTCATTTTATGTTTACGAAACATAAACTAACATTTTACAGGCTATATACCTAGGTGGTTTGTACAAGTAGCATTTTTTTTATGGTGAGACCAAACTTGTGTTTTTCCTAAAACTCAGAACGGCTATGCGTAGTATATCAGATATGTCGTTTCAATATGACGGGCCGGTTGGCGTGGTTGGTTAACACACTGCCTATCACGCCGCAGGTCGTGGGTTCGATTCCCATCCAGGACAGACATTTGTGTGCATGAACATGTAAGTGTCCGAGGATATTTATTTATTTTATTAATATAAATACATACTAAATCTATTTAATTTGGAATCATCAATATAAGACTAACTTCCACTGCGTTCCCGAGGAAATTAACATAGAGTGATAATGTAGCTTTTAGTTTGTGAAAGACATTGTTCAGTAGCTCCAAAGATACATACAAACAAACAAAAATGAATCTCGCTTCGTATATATTAGCATCCACTGTGAGAGGGTTTTTAATATTAACAAAAGCGATGGTATGTTATATTAATTTTTCAGTTAGGCCAAAAATGTTAGGTATTTTAGAAGTAATATTACTGTAAGCCCAATGCAACTTAATAATAATAATAATTAAGTATTCTTTATTTTTTACTTAAAATTATATCAAAATTTGATCACAACAAGCTATAACATGTTGTATTAACACAATCAACCTTAACGTAATTATACTTTTTAATACAGTTGCTCAAAAAGTGGTGTATTACAGGGACGTATAGCGTTCGGGATGTGGGCTATTACATACTAGTGCTTTTTTTTTACCTTTACCGAACTCGTGCGTTCTCTTTCCCAACTGTCAAAATAATGTCTATTAAAAAGAAAAACCAACCATGAAGTTTTTACTAAAGAGTTTTTGTGATTCATACAAATACGTATATTTCTAAAAAGAAGCTACTAATTTATTTCAATATCAGATTTAATGATTTAATTGAATGAGTTAGGTTAGGTTTCATTTCATTTCATCTCATTAAATTTCATTTTCATTTCATATCAATAAAAAAATATACTGAAGGCTAAGCTGTATGGATAGTTCCCTTTGGGTGAAGAAAAAAAAAACTCTGCTTATATTCTACGGTTGGCGCCATTTTCCAGAAATTTTCTTTGCGAGTTTAGTAGTTTGTTGCATAAAATGAGTAATTTCGACCCTATTTTTTTTAATTAACACCACCGGAATCACTATAATTACACAAACATTGTATGACAAATATACATGAACAATCATACGAAATTAATAATAGTTTGTCTCAAACAGTAAATATGCAACCAAAAACTTCCCCAGTAAGTTTAAAAAACTGTACCAATTTCAATGTACATGTGTACTATAACTTTTATAAGAAATAAATGATTAGTTAGTTGAGTTTATTGTGTTTTTATTATTTTATTAAATTGCTTCATTTTTTCGCAACTGTATTAAAAATAGTCGTTCAGTACACTTGCGGAACCGTCATTGCAAAGAGTTGAGAAATGTCAACCCTCGCCTTCGGCTGCGCCTCGGCTCGGGTAGACATTTGTCGGAACTCTTCGGTTAGCCTTTCCGCACTTGTAATGAAATATACTATTACGGAATCAGTCAATTCAAATCTTGTTTATAAATAGAGTTAATCACACCAACAGATAAAGTAATAAAATCAGCTTGATTTTACCTGTAATTAAATTCTACTCGATTGAGAAAATTATTCGTTTATAAAGCCCAGCCTCGGAATATGATTTCATTTTTTTTCTTAAAATATTCAAATTTCGAATTAAATAATCAATTTTAATGATGTTTATGACCACAAAGGCGATGTTAGCTCAGTGTTAGTGATGTTGGATACCGCAGCGAAGGGCATGGGTTTGAATCCTAGAATAAGATTGAGCTTTTGGTGAAGGTTAAAATCGTGAAGTGCGGTGGTGGGTACTTTGTACTACTCGACTGGCTGGCTACGACCCTCAAATTGAAAATCTGTCGCCAAGCACCTGTTGGTGAGTTCTGGCAGTTGCATTCCAGCCACTTTCCACCTTATTACACAGCCCTTTAAGGCATTGTAATAAGGTGTACAACACATTACCAATTCCCCCTTGTATTGCTAATTTCTATAGGCGACGGTAGTCACTTACCATCAGGTGACCGACAATGATTTATAAAATTATATCTTTTTGTAGGTAGTTTCAGGACGACTGTCCCATCTACAGGCCAAGTTTTATTTACATAGACTATAATACCTTTAGATTCATATCAATGAAATATCAATAGATTAAAATAAACTGCACGCTCTGTCTAGGTCATAGGGTCACCTACCAAATATGTAAAAATGCCCTTTGTAAAAGTGTCACCGTTTTTGACATATTTTAAATCATATAATATTTGTTTTTGTCAGTATTTTATGTATTATTTATTATATAGTTAAACTACCATTTTGTACATTTGTTGTAAATAAATTGTTTTTAAATCAGGACATAAAAATCAAAATTTTCGAAATATCTCGTAAATGGTGACACAATACTCAGGGCATTTTTATATATTTGGTAGGTGATCCGCCTACCAATCTCCTAAAGTTTGTTGTACTACTTTCCGCACATCCTGTATATATAGATTACTTTTGGACCTGTGTATATGTTTTGGCAAATAAATAAATATGAAAACATTTATCACGTAACATCGCCCGCGAAATCGAATCGTACAACCCGGCAGCCATTCAAGTTTCGTATCACGTTATGTCATAAAGTTTAGGTTTGCAGCGAAATCTTGTAAAACTTGTCTGGGACTGACGCCGATCACGTCTCGACAAGGTCTAGAATTTCTCAATATTCTGCATAATCCATACCTTGGAGAATACGTGGTGGTGGGTACATGCGGCAGCGTAGTTCATAAGTGGTACTGTGTTCGGGACAATCAAGTTTTATTACTGTTTTACGGATTGTATAAAGGTTTTTTCCATACTTTGTGATTACGGTTTCACCCACGTTCCCGAAGGATACCCTTATGTTTCCCGGGATAAAAAGTATCCTATGTCCTTCTCCAAGGTTAAATCTTTTCAAATTTCATCTAAATCAATTCAGCGAGTTAAGCGTGAAGAGGTAATAGACAGACAGACTCGCTTTTTTATTATTAAATATAATTTATTTACTGATACGTGTTCCTGTCTTTTTCAGTTAGTTCTTGTTCGCATTACTGATGAAATTAATTTTCACCAACCAAGCTATCATTTTTTTATGAAAATTAGTTTTATAGTTTAGCCGTGAAAATACAATAAACAAAGGGATAATTAAACTAAATTTAGGTATTATTCCTACCCAAACATATCCACATATTGTAATATAACATTTATCTGTAAAAAATCAAAACTGTAAAGTAAAAACTAACTCCAAAACACTTGATCGGAAAGTTGTTGCTGACTGTACATACATGTACGAGTATACAAAGTGGGAGCCGATAAGCGTGGCAAAATGGGAATTTTTCGAATTTGTAAGCGATTTTGTCGGAGCATTTCAATTCCGCTGAACTTTAGAGGGCTTCCTATAGGAAAATATTTTTTACTGTTATTGCTTTAGTTATTTATGTACGTGTACGAAAATTTACAGTCAAATCTAAAATTAGTAGTTAATAAATTATAACCTGTTACTAAAAACCAGTTTAATAAACTAAAATACCAATTAAAAACATACCCTAAAAGTGGAAACTGTTTTATGAATAACTAACATATTACATAGTTTAATCATTAAATCTTAGCCTGCCTGATGGTAAACGGTTACCATAGTCTATATTTACGGTCGTTGGATGGTCAGCGGCCGATATGAGTTGGCATAGTTTGTCAACAAGAATAAGTTGCAATCTGTTTCAATGAATTCCATTATCGTTAACCCCTGTTTACATCTCATGGACCCTGTCTCTTTTTTCACTGTTATGGACCTCTTGTAGTTCGTTCTCGACCAGTATAAATAATATATTCCAAATATAAATATAATTTAAATTGAGAAGACTCCGGCAGCAACTCAGTAGTCTTTTTTTACTAGTTTTGATGTCTGCAATAACGATTAATTAGTCTTTTATTGGACACCAGGAAAAAGAAAAAAAACAGTATAATTTGAGAGAGAAATGATTGATGTTTATTTTTGATACTGAAAGAGATTATCGAACAAGAAATACATTTTTAATTAAACATTCTGACATTCTATCAAATTAAGCTTTCACAGGCGCAAAAATAATTGAAAATTTTCATTAAAATTAGTTTTAGGTACATGACACTTTTTATGTACAATTTTTTTGTTTTTGTTTCGCAAATTGAAATACTGAAACTCAAATTAAAAACTCATTTATTCAGTTTAGGCCCTGGTAAGGCACTTATGAACGTTACAAATGACTCTACCAGTAACTCTACTAGTAATTCTATAACCATTTTGATTCTTATTCTCGAAGCATTTACCAAACTAGTTTTTTGATAATTCTCTTTAATAAGGAGAAAAAGGTTGAGAACCCTTTACCTTCATCATTCTAGACTTTATACTTTTGTCAGTTTACCACCACATCATCTTTCCATAACTAGCTTTATCATTGCTGTCCAAAACCGCTGACACAATAAAACCAACATGTTTTTCCACGTGCGGATCCCTAAAATTCCACATTTCTGCACACTCGGAGCATCTATCAAACGTGAGTGGACACATCCTGTATATTAATCATTTTTATTGGTCACGAGATGCCTTTATTGATTGTCGTGATGATAAAAACGCCATTAGCTCAGTCGATGTGTCGTTATTCCCGCATCGTAATGTGGCGGGTTCGAAGCGATGAAAAATGTTCGCAGTATTTCGCGTTATTAATGATTGGTGTATCGCGCAAATGTATTTTAAATTTGCAATTTATTTTGGATAGTGTTTCAACAAATTTGGTGAACAAAAAATATTATCAGCAACTAAATATTTAAACTAAATATTTAAAAAAAAATATTTATTTAATTGAATAATTTTTATTTTATAGCAATAGCATAGCAATAACTCAATGACAGGAATTAGGAAATTTAGAAAATTAGGTTTAAACTTTACAATGAGCTTAAGTGAATGAAAATATCGTGGGCAAATATAGCTCGGTGGTAGGTTCCCATCTGAGTGGCCCTTAAGTTGAAATTTTGCGTAGATTTTTAATTTAAATGTAGAAGATAACACGTAGTTATTATAAATGCCATAAAACAGATATATCACATGAAAACTAATCACCAACCCTCAGCATGATCTTTAAAAGGAAATATTCCTAGGAATATCTCATTAAAACCCTCCCTTATCGATTGGGTCCCTAATAAATTATAACTTTGATCCCTTTCATAAATTGAAGGGCTGTCAAACGAGGTTCAATTACTTTTATCTTATTTTCTTTTTTATATTTGCTTTTTATCTCGACGGCAAAATTTTGCGATCAGCGACTTTAGGAGATTAGTCTTCTGAGTTATGGGAAAGTTTCGTCATTTCCGTAACTGTACTATTGGTACCTTAGTCGAGCTTTAGATTGCATATCTTTTTTTAAATTCTGGATAAGCTTGTGTTTGATGACCATGGTAAGTGATGATGTGGCCGAAGGTGGTAAGCACACAAAGCCTAGATGGGAACTGGCTCTCAAGTGCAGCTGTCGGAACACACCAATTGGTGCTTGGCGACAGATTTTCAACTTGAGGGTGGTAGCCAGCCAGTCGGGTTCTATTAAGTACCCTACCACCAGCTGTGGTTTCCTCGCGATGTTTTCCTTCACCAAAAGCTCAAGCTCATTTTAGGATTTGAACCTTAGACCTTCGCCGCGGTATCCGACGTCACTACCACTGAGCTATCATCGCCTTGAAAATCTCCGAGTTGATCAATTGTTAGATTCGATGCCCACGGGCAAACTCCTCGGAAACCCGTGTAGCTTCAGGGAGGCATTCAGCGTCGTCAAGGTGCTGGCAAGCTTCCTAAGCTAACTAATGTCATTTAGAGAGATTTAGATGGAAATTGGCAGTACCTGATGGTAAGTAGGTAACTATCTTCAACAGGCATTAGCTATCAGGGGGATTGTCAACGCATTGCCAATCTTTTGCAATAGCTAAAAGGCAACTTCAAGTACAACTGATAGGAAATCTTGTTCGATACAAAATAAAAATAAATAATAAAACAAAATTAAGGCGATGATAGCTCAGTGGTAAGTGACGTCAAATACCGCGGCGAAGGTCGTGGGTTCGAATCCTAAAATGAGATTGAGCTTTTGGTGAAGGAAAACATCGCGAGCAAACCACAGCTGGTGGTAGGGTACTTAATAGAACCCGACTGGCTGGCTACCACCCTCAAGTTGAAAATCTGTCGCCAAAACACCTATCGGTGTGTTCCGACAGCTGCACTTGAGAGCCAGTTCCCATCTAGGCTTTGTGTGCTTACCATCTTCGGCCACATCATCACTTACCATGGTGAGATTGTGGTCAAACACAAGCCTATCCAGAATTTAAAAAAAAAAATTAAAAAAAAATTATCTTCAAAAAGAAGTGTCTTATGAGAAAATAAAGAGGTTTTTTCTTAGAAATATAACTAAAGTGGAGGAAAGCGGTATTATAATTGACGTCCAACGACTTAAAGCGGCAAGTTGTCTGGCTAACAACGTGGGAAATTAATGGCCATTTTTCACTCTGATACCGTGCCGGTTTTTATATCTTCATATTACACATCGTTTCGCAAATATTTTATGTAAAAAAATTATCGAGGCCTCGGGTGACTGGCGGGCGGGGAGCTTTTTCCGCCAACGCATCAGCTTGGCCATCCAAAGAGGAAACGCTGCCAGCCTTCTGGGAACCTTGCCGATCGGCAGCAGCGGCAGCCTCGAAGAAGTTTTTTATATATTATAGTTGTACATTTGCTTGTATATTTTGTACATTTGTTGTAAATAAAATAATTATATATCCTACATATTGGTCTTATTAACATTTTAAAACTAATGTTATATTATTGTATGAAACTTAGTTAAACTATACATTGACAGCTCACCATTTTTTTCCGAAATCCAAATATTTACCTGTAACAGAAAAAAAACGAAATCAAACACTTCTGACAGGTTATGATGGATAAAGGGACTCAATGGAAGAAAAGTACCTACACATTGCGCCGACTCTCAACTGATTGGGAACAGTGCATGCAGATTATGATGTGTCTCATAAAGTTAATGCTGCAGGCATAGCTCATAGATTCAGTCAATTTAATTGGCAATATTGCTATATCTAAGAACTAATAACTGACATAGAAATAAGTACAGTTAGCCTGAAAAGTTAATGATCATTTAAATACCTTTTTTACACAACTAGCTATACCCCATGGTTTCACCCGCGTTTCCAAGGGATCTTATCTTTTCCCGGGATAAAAAGTATCCTATGTTTTATTCCAGGATATGGACTACCTGTGTGCCAAGTTTCATTATAATCCGTTCAGCAATTTTTGCGTGAAAGAGTAACAAACATCCATCCATCCAAACTTTCACATTTATAATAGGGATCATAGGTTTCATACAAACTGTCAAGAGAATTTCAATTATGAGACGGTACAAAAAAGATTGTCTACTTTTGAAATTAAATAAAAAATTATATGGAGTGTTGTATGAAAGAGCGCGTTGTGAAGTCATAAATACATATATACCATCAAAAAACCTACTCTTTGTCGTTAATTTTCAACCCGGATAAAGTCGGGGCGCGCCGCTAATATTATTAGAAAGATAAGAAAACCGGCCAAGTTTAAATATTTATTTTATTCTGTTTTTATTATTTGATGTTATAGCGGCAACAGAAATACATCATCTGTGAAACTTTCAACTGTCTGGCTATCGCGGTTCTTGAGATACAGCTTGGTGACAGACGGACAGACGGACAGACGGACGGACAGACAGCGAAGTCTTAGTACCTAATTAGGTCCCGATTTTACCCTTTGGAAACGGAACACTAAAAACCGTGATAAGACCAGTGCATTAACCAGCAAAGAAAATTACCCCATATATTACTAACAATCATTCTAAATGACTCTATAACTAAAGTGTATCGTGACAGCCTTCGAAATTACTTAAACAGCTTATCAGTGACCAGGTTAACGCGACCTCCTTCTTGACTTGCGCACAACAAAACAGTTGAGCACGATAGCGAAGTGACGGGTCACTTCAAATTGGCAGGTCGCACCATAATCAATCATTCATTTGACATGTTGATAGGTGTTCGTAAAACAAATAGAAATATCCCTGATAGCTGGAGTTAAGAACATTTGGGGTAAGAAGAAAGCATAGTAACTAAGTAACCTTTAGAAATACGATGTGGTGTTTTTATAGTTTTCCTCAAAAAGAAAAAAACAGAATCCTGTAGTCTTTCTCAAAGTGGTGATAACGCTCTCTTGTGGGTGCTAGAGGCCTACAGGGGGCGGTAAAGGGCGCAGAAGAAATTGCAGGTGAGGAAAAGGGGCATTGCGGTGCTCAAAGTAAAGGTAGACAAAATAAGTTTTAGATCCTCTGCCTTATTGGATCACTTCGTTGTCCGTATGTCCGACTTTTTTCTCAGGAACGCGTAGAGGTATCAAGTTGAAAATATCAAATACCCTACTCCTCTCTCTATGGCTCCCTCTATGATCCAAGTAGTACTGGTTAGTTTGGGATCAGATAGCCGTGTGTGAAAAATCTCCCAGGATATTTACTATTTATTTCTTCAATTATTGGTTTTATTAATAAAAAAAATACAGTCCTTTTATAAAATTAATAGCAATTCAGTTAAAAACAAATAAGCAAAGTTAAATTTTATCTTGGACCCTAAATACAACGTGTTTCCATATTTTCCAGAGGCCAAGATACACTAGATTTTTGTAGGTTGGCGAACCGCCCGCACTTCTTGAAATGAACACAAAATAGTCGAAACAGATAGAGCCTCAATTTTTTATGCAGGCACAAAGCCAAGTGTGCCAACTGTGAAAAAATATAACGCGCATTAAGGAAATAAATATGAGAAGATTATGTTAAAATGCACTAAGTGTATAGGACATGAAAGCGCAGATGTTCCGGGGGTTTTTAAATACTTGGTGGTAAGTGGTACATAACTGATATCGAAACTATTTTTATTTTACAAAAACAAGCAGTGCGAGCTATTTATAATTTGAGCTCTCGAGCTTCTCTCAGAGATAAGTTTAAACAAATTAGTATCCTCATAGTGGCTTCACAGTATATTTATGCAAACATATTATTTGTACATCAAAATATTAGTAATTTTGTAAAGAAATGTGACATGCACTCAATCAATACTAGAAAAAGGCACAAACTTATGACCTCAGCTTATAGACTCCATAAAGTGCAGGACACATTTTTAGGACTGGGTGCACGCTTCTATAATAAGATACCACCTACACTGTTAAATTTAACTATACATAAATTTAAGGAACGTGTTAAGAATGTTTTAATACAGAAGGCGTACTACCATATTAACGAATATTTAAATGACGACAATGCTTGGGTGTAGCGCGCGCTCTTGCAGGACATACATTTATGTAATAATTCTAAGATTGTTTTGAAAAGAGTAATTGCTGAGTTTATTGCCGGCTATTCTCAGCAAAAGCAACCTTCCGAACCGTGCACTAGAGTCATAACAGTCATTAGAATCTGACAATTCATAAGTTGACAAATATGAGTTGTAGAATAACTTGAAAATAAAGATTTTATTATTATTATATGCGCCTGTGAAGGCCTATTTGGATGAATAAACATTTCATTTCATTTCATTAACTGAGCCTTGAGTTTTCTTTATCTATAGAAGATTGATAGTTGTTATCCATTGTTCATCTGCCTTGAAGCAATCAAAATTGCGATGATAGCTCAGTGGTACTGACGTCGGATACCGTGGCGAAGGTCGTGGGTTCGAATCCTACAATGAGCTTGAGCTTTCTGTGAACATCGTGATGAAACCATAGCACAGTGGTAGGGTCCCCCTCAAGTTGAATATCTGTCGCCAAGCACCTATCGGTGTGTCCCGACAGCTGCACTTGCGAGCCAGTTCCCATCCAGGCTTTGTATGCTTACCACCTTCGGCCACATTATCACTTACTATGGTGAGATTGTGGTTAAACACAAGCTTATCCAGAATTTAAAAAAAATGTATAAACGTGAAAGTTTGGATGTTCACTGGATCACGCAAAAAGTACTCAAGAGATTTTGATGAAACTTATCACACAGGTAGATCCTATCCTGTATTAAAACATAGGATACTTTCTATCCCGGATAAAAGACAAGATCCTTTGGAAACGCGGGTGAAACCGCGTGGACAGCTAGTTTAAAATAAATGTTTTTTTATTGTTCTGTCTTTTTAATCAATGCGTCTTTCATTATTTGCTTTAATTAGGATTTTGACAAGTAAATATCAATTTTAGAGTCACTATTATAATCATAATGCACTATTTATATGTACCTATAGGTGAACCGAACAAATGCCCGAAGGAAGATGAAAATTCTTTGAAGTCTTCAAAAATAAAATAAAGGTTTAATTTTTAATTAAAATTTTCAATTTTTTATTATTATTCGTTTCGTCCATTTTTTATATTTGAAGGCAACCGAGCTTTGCTCAGTACAAAAAAGCGCTGGCATTTTATTTTCCTTTTTACGTGAAATTTTCCCAGAAATAAAATATAATTGGACAATTTTTGACATCGAAATCATTTGACCCGTTTTCAACAACGAGATTACAAGTACATATGAACTAGTTGTCGCCCGCAGCTACACCCACGTTCCCGAGGGAACCCATTAGGGGTTAAATATACAAAATATTTTCACAGCGGATACCAAATTCAATATTTGTAGCATTACTTTCTGAGATTTCTTGATTAATCAGTGGGTAGTATTTCCCTTTTATATACGAGTATCTATATAGATAGGTACTAGCTGGCCACTGCGGTTTCACCCGCGTTCCCGTGGGATCGTATTTTTCACGGGATAAAAAGTATCCTATCGCTTATTCCAGGATATAATCTATTTGTGTGCCAAGTATCATCAAGATTGGTTTAGTAGTTTTGGAGTTAATCTCGCACTAACTTTGTGAAGGGATTTTATATATTACTAGCCGTCGCCCGACTTCACTGAACGACATCACATTACAAATTCTTGGCTTTTCTCTACTATAATATGCATGTACTATACATATAAACCTTCGGGAAGAAATTATCTAAAAGATAGTGAAAACCGTATCAAAATCCATTGCGTGGTTTAGGAGGAGTTAGCGGTTAACTAACAGACTGACGCGAAAAGCGACTTTGTTTTATACTATGCAAGGAAGATTGCTCGTATAATATTATAGGATACCATGGACATCTCGGGTCGTTGCATCGATTAAGGGACAGTATAATTAAGCCCTTCTGGCTGACACCTGCTCCCAACACGGTGTTGCGGACATTGTAGTTTGGGGATAATTATCTCTAATGTTAATTGTAAACGATGGGGTGATAGTTGTCTGGGGATAAACCTACAAACACTAACTTTTGGTACCCACGTTAATGGGTAAATAGCTAAATGCCAGATACACGACGAAGGTCGTGGGTTTGACTTTGAATCCTTACAATGAGCTCAATCTTTGAAACTACTGA
Organism: Ochropacha duplaris; assembly: GCA_951361185.1. Classification (NCBI taxonomy): domain Eukaryota; kingdom Metazoa; phylum Arthropoda; class Insecta; order Lepidoptera; family Drepanidae; genus Ochropacha; species Ochropacha duplaris. The sequence continues at coordinate 1,838,318 of OX592707.1, read as the reverse complement.
ACCGATTGAAAAAAAAAACACTAATGGTAATCTACATTATCACCGTCGAACATAGGGTTTTTTATTTTAATTCCCTCGGGAATGCGGATGAAAACGTGTGCGAAAGCTAGTCTGGCACTTTTGTTGAACTAATTTTTGTATATTAGGTAAGTGACCCGTCCACCTATGTCCCCCTTAAGTTTATCATAATACTTACCGGACAGCCTGTATAAAAGCAAAATTCCACACACTAATTAATTATCAAAATTAGTTTATGTAAAAAATTAATCGAGGCCTCGGGTGACCGGCGGGCTGGGAGCTTTTCCGCCAACGCATTAGCTTGGCCATTCAAAGAGGAAACGCTGCCAGCCTTCTGGGAACCTTGCCGTTCGGCAGCAGCGGCAGCCTCGAAGATTTTTTTTATATATTATAGTTGTACATTTGTTTGTATATTTTGTACATTTGTTGTAAATATAATTTATTAGTTATTCAAAACTAAATCACTACTAAACCAAGTAAGGAGAGAAAGTAAATTATCAAAATATCTCAGAAAGTAAAAATGCTGTAAGCTTGAAAAGCAGGTAGATTTCTTATAGGGCTAGTCCCTAAGAATAGCATCTGCTAAGAGAATATTTTTGAAAATTAAACCCTTAAAGTGTTCTCCCGGAACGCGATGAGACTGTGGGATACAACTTAGTTAGTTATAAACACAAAAGAAAAACACGAATTTATTTTTATTTAATCGTCTTAATTTTAACCATAAGTTAATTGGTAAGCACAAACGTAAAATAGACCGTAAATACATAGTTCCAAAAACCATAATGAAACCTCACTCACCTGGCACCTGTGCCTTATAAATATGCTTGGAAACCAACCTAAATCTTAACCACCATTCGTATAAATTCCAAAGAAAGAGTTACAAACTCCGCTTTCAGCTTGTTCAGTTGTTCTTAGGCCGTTACTGGTAATTTAGGGGGAAACTTCCAGAGCTGCGGGATGTTGCTCTTTACGTTGAATTTTTAACTTTCTTTTAAGTTTACCGCTATTTTGTAGGAAACTTAATTATTACTTTGTTTGGTTTATTTAGGGGAGATGTAAAAGTCAATGATATAGTTTAGGATAGAAAACATCAAATTAATGAAGGATTTCTAAGTGACCTCGGATACCGCAGAGTTCGTTGACGGAAATCATTGTGAGGATACCGTATATACTTAGCAGTATTCAACTGGATAGCTACCACCCTCAAGTAAAAAATAATAAGCTAAGCACTTATTAGTGTGTTTCGGAAGTTGCACTTGAGAGGCACTTAGTTGCCTTCAAGGCATTGTAAAAACGTCGACAAGGGATTAGCCATTTTCCTGGTATAGCCACATATTTTAACACTTGTAGGTACAGTACTACAGATTTTGTAAGTATGGAGGAGCGAGGTGTTAGACTCCTCCATTGAAAACGGAAGATCTTCCACCAGGCTAGGTCATCGTTTCTGGGGACCGTGGTCCAACTGTAGATGTTGGAACCTCGTATATATGCAGATCGCATAGAAAACTTCGTAAGCGCGATGCAGATTATTGGAGCGCCATCTATCTATTCGTGCGAACTATATCTATTTGTAGATAGATGCCGCTACATAAGAAACTCAAGCTAATTTTCCTCTTTCATAAGCTGTCTATTTTCATTTGTTTGATATGTTTTCAACTGGTTATAGCCGTCAAACAACAACGCTATGTAGGTACCTGCCTAAATTATTAAAAAAGAAACCTACCCAATATGGATTATAGTTCAAATAAAAACATTTTTATGAATTCCAGACAATTATTTATAGATCTGGTGATTTTTTATAAGAATTTAAAAAGGTGGAAGTATTGTAATTATTGGTACTATTTTTATTTATTTTAAAAATATTTGAGCGTTAGTAGTAAAACTTCTTCTTTAATAGTTAAACTTCTCTCATGGTTTTTCAAAAGTAACATGAAACGTTTATGTAATCCAATATCAAAGGAAATGGGGAAGTCACAACATATTTTTCTCTTAAATATATCACTACAACGTAACATACGTTTAAGTCGCCCCAAGTAAATTGTTAGAATAATTCAAGCAAAATTGCACCTTATATCCTCCGTGACATTCCTTGCAACATGACTTAGTGTGCACGCTAGATGTGACAGATAAATAAGGTTGATATACGTTTGCAACAAGATTCGCAGTCAAATTGTAACTACAAAACATTTTATGCAAAAGAGACCAACAAAATAATATGCTCTTTGTCTATTCAAAGTTCATATTAAAATTTATATTTGATCAAACGAGATCATAATGAAATATTTGGTATTGACATTGTCGGACCGATTGATCTTCTGTGAAAACTGTAAATTCTACATATTTATTCGGTTCTCTTGGGAGAAAATTAAATGTCAAACGCAAAAATTTATATTTCATTTAATAAAAATCGGTTAAAATAACGGTAAATAAAAAATAATAATTTCTAAATGGTTACTTATTGTTATTCTAATAGTTATGCACAGTACCTACTCTTACTTACGTACTAGTTTGTACGCGACTACCCTCAAGTTGAAAATCTGTCGCCAAGCACCTGTTGGTGTGTTCCGTCATTTGCACTTTAAGGCACTATAATAAGATGTACAACACATTGGCATTCCCGCTGGTTTAGCTAATGTCTATAGGCAACTGTATTAGTTTCAACACTTCAGCTAGGTAAGTAAAATTTTGTTAATTGTTGTAACATGTTTTTTTTTATTTACCACAAAGTTGTACAAATTCTACAAAAAGAATAATTCCGTCAAACCACAGTGCGGTTTGTCGACATAATAGCCCCCGTTTTTGGAACGAAGTTCCTTATCGCGCGTTGTGAAAGGGGGCTAGACGGAAAAAGAACTTACGAAAAACAGACACTTTTAGTGTTAACTGACACTAGTTGTGTGTAGTAAGCTATTGTAAGCTGTGCGGCGTGCGCATGTTTCTCTGTCTGTCTGCCTCTCTCTCTCTCTCTCTCTCTTTCTCTGTCTGTCTCTCTCTCTCTTATAGAAAGCAAGCCAGATATTTTCATTTCTATTTATATATATATGTATATTATTATTATATTTTTTTATATATATATATATATACTCTCTCGACTTATATAACTTATACAACTTCGTTCCATCCGGGTGTCCCTTGACACCTCTCAAGTTTTTTTTTATTTTAACATTATTTTTAACACCAATAAAAATACGAATTTATATAACAGTTTTATCCGTAAACAAAAACCTTTTTTCTGCTCTTAATCTGTACCCTAGATTTTGCTGCGATTTTGATGTGATATAATAGGTACATTTTATTATTTACAGTTGAATACATTCTACTAATCACAATAATGTGTTATCTAGGCCCATGTCATATCCAGTGAATCTTATTTCACGTGGCTAATGCCTGAATCCGTCAGAAATGTGGGAGTTATTAAATAATTCTGAATTCCAGCAGGTGGTGTCATATCCCAGTGGTTATATAGTCGAGCGTGTAGGATCTGATGATACGTGTAGAAATACCTTATTATAAAGTAGAGACATTTTATTAAACTAGTTGTTCCCCGCGGTTTTTCCCGCGTTCGCGAGTCCTACTTCCTATTGTTTGTGAGTTTGGATGTTTGTTGCTCAATCATTCAAAAATGGCTAAACGGATTTGATAAAACTTGGCACACAGGTAAATCATATCCTGGAATAGGTAGTAGTATTAGTTATAGATCTGTTTCCCACGGTATTACCCGCGATCTCGTGGGATATTTTCTTTTCCCGGGATAAAAAGTATCCTATCTCTTATTCTAGGATATTATAATAATCTATTTGTCTGCCAAGTTTCATCAAAATCCGGTCAGCCGTTTTTGTGTGAAAGCGTAACAAACATAATATAATAAGCTATTTCGTTCCAATATGTTTAAAAATGAACAATATAAAGAGTAAAAACCATAACAGCTCGATCCTAAATCATATCTAAATTAATAACAGAGAAATTGGAAAACAGAAAATGCCTATCAAAACATTGAGGATATTGGAAATGGTACCTGGAAAGGGTTTCCGAATTTCCGACCCAACGTTCATAATTTCGTACGAACAAATAACCCACGTCCCTCGAGTTTGATTTCATGCAAACTGTGTTTGTACAAGATAAAAAATATATGTCGGTAGGGCTGTACCCTGAACATATTGATAGTATCCGCGAGATATCCGCTGAAAAATATACGTCATGTTATGTAAGTACTCGTACTTAGCCGTCTTCCGATCAGAAGTTCTTACATTTAAATATTCTACTTATATTATACGTAAAGGGACAATATGGAGATATTATTTTTCATTTTTTAAATGTTTTTTTGTCGGGAGTTTTCTTAAAAAAAACATAGATTATTTTGAAATCTAATTATCTATCGGTAAATAGTAGAACTGAGTCTGTTTTTTACCAACTAAACTAATTTAATCTCACTATATCTTTATCTTACACAAAACATACAAAATGTTATCATGACAAATAATTCTAATAGCTTGTTTTCAACATAAAGTTAGTCGCCATCAATATTTTTTACTATTAACAATAAGTATTTTTCGTACTTGACATAGACTTGACAGCTCTAATTAATCAAAAATATTTTATTTCTTTCCACAAAAAATGACAAATTTAGCATTCGTATATATTTTTTACTGATTTTAATTCAAACAAAACTATTTGTTTACGAAAATAAACGTTTTCAAATATCCGCACATTCGGATAAAACAGTCCCATCTCTAGGGACGAGGTAATTTTTTCCGGGTTCATTCGGGAATGTTCTCTTTACGTCAGCCATGATATACATGTTCTCATGATTGCGTATAATTCAAATGCGCGATGACAAGTGCCTCTGCTTTATATTTTTAGGACAAGTAAACAATCGTCTGCTTTTGTTTTGTTAAATCCAAGGATTTCGTTTTTGTTAGATATGCCTTTGGGAAGGGAATTAGAGGAGACCTATGTCACAAAACAACCCAAAATAGTTTTTGATAGCTTGTTAACTTTTATTTTATAAGGTTTATATGGTTTTTTTAAGGTAGCCAGCCAGTCGAGTACTACAAAGTACCCTACCACCGTGCTGTAGTTTACTCACAATGTTTCCATTCACCAAAGAAATTTAAATATAGATACAATTTAAAATCTTTGCCTTTCACCAAAAGTTCTACTCAATAAGTTTTGAGTTTGATAAAGTATTATATTTTTAAGAGTGTTAAAGTATATAAGTGAATAAAAGAAAGGAAAATACATACAATAACATTATCTCTGTGATAAAAATACCTTATTAATACCCAACATTAAAATAACACGTACAATACCATCGCATATATCATTCCAAAAAATTAATACCTTACCCTTTTTTGACTCAAATAAACCCAAGATCTGACAGATAAAATTAAACGGGTTGGTTTTATTACCTAATCCTATATATCAAAATGAATCTTATTACCCCTGACCCTGTTTACCCGGGTTGTCAGTTGCGAAATCGACTGCTGATTAATGGCAATGCCGGTTTAAGGGATAATCATTATTGATTAATTTTATGTAAATATCAGCAGTTCGTGTATTATGAGGTATTTCATCTGTATATATAAAAGGCAAGCGTTACTGACTGACTGATCTATAGCTCAAACCACTGAATGGACGCTGAAATTCGGCACTATTATGACGTAGGTATCCGCCATCAAAGGATTTCCCAAAATTCACCCCCTAAGAGGATGAAACGGTCCAAAGTTTGTATGGAGACACGGGATCCTAAGCCTAGTGTTAGACAATACATCTCGGCTTCCACCCCGCGGCTTGATGCGCTTTTTGGGGATGAAAAATAGTCTATAGCATTTAGATAATGTAGCTAGAAAGAATTAAGAAAATCAAATCAGTAGTTTCAAAGTGTTGGGATGACGACGGCTTCGCTAGTAAAAGAAGTGAGATCTAACTGGATAACAAGTTCTTTTGAAGATCTAAATCGTAGCTCCTGTCATGTATGTTACTTTTAAAGAAAATTTAAATGTTGTGATACTCAATAATTGACAAGTTTTATCTAACTTAACACCTAATAAACAATGCTACAATATCCGAGCTACAATTCAGCCTATACAAGCACTTATGAACAATCAAGACTCTAACGCAAGGTTCAGAAGATTGATTTTGGTGTTAAAAGTCGATAATAAACTCAGCAATAACCATTTCAAAACAAACTGTACACAAAATAATCTTCTAAACAATGTAGCAGTAAACGCTAAACACCTCGCCTCGTTTGAAATAACCATCATAACAGCAACGGTTGCTCTCAAATACGACCGTCCATTATTACCCCATCGACGTTCCAACTCACGCATGAACGAAATTAAATTAAATTTGAACAAGACTCCCCATTCCTGGCCATCACGACCGGAGGTGAGGTAGAGATTTATTTCACCAAACCCCCTTGAATTTGAACCTTTTGATTATGTTAATTTGTTACAAAATGGTTTGTAGACGTGTTAATTATCTATACTAGAAATTTCCAAAAAATATTTGACTCGTATTTTTTCTTTTTCACAAATCTGCATTCTGAATCTGTCAAAAATAAGTTCAAAATCGAAGTCTATACAAACCGTTCTTTAATCTGGTTTTTCAATTTTGCAGTTGAAGTTTCAAATTATAGCTTCGTATTTTAATAAAAGTGACAATTTGATGGCGATACTATTTCAATCATGGCTCTGAATAGAATCAGGTTCCACCAGTTATTTTGTCAAATGGATGGGATGCAACACATAAACCAGCAATCATAATGTGAGCTGACGGAATTGTTGGAGTGTGATTTGTTTTTAAATTGATTCATCGTAGATACATACGTTAATTGTTTTGATGATTTTAAATTTGGTTGCACAATGTGCACACTGCTTTAAATTCTGTTTGCAGCAGAATAAATTGTCTAGATAAACGTAATTTTTGCATCACATAAATAAACCTATTGGAAATATGTTCATATCGTATACAGGATGATTTTTATCGATAACTTATTAATATATAAATCTATATAAAAATAGAAGGCTTGACTCACCGATTTATCATCGCCGAGCTTAAACCCTTGTATCTAGAAAGCTGATATTTTTCTCAGGTTTTGCTTTTAAGACGTAGACAAGGAATAAGAAAGGATTCTTCGAAATTGGAAACCGCTGGGCGAAAAGCTAGTCCTTTATATTTCTTAGACCCGTGCCAAGTTTTAATTCATAGAATTGACATATTTTGACTTCAAAAACTGCATCAACATGGGTGATGTAAGTTTTTAAAAACCTTGTAATTTTTAAACTTTAAAATTAGGCGAAAACCTGACTTGGACTACATTTTCGATGCTAGCTATACCCTGCGGTTTCACCCGCGTCCCGGGGAATCTTATCTTTTCTCGATATAAATGCGCCCTAAGTTAGTGCTTATAACATACACTTCAATTTTATTTATTTGTATAAAATCACCCCACGCTCATTACAGGCTCAATGATACGAATTAAAATGTCAATTACAACCACAAAGAACTAAAATTAACAATGTAAATGTTGGTACATAATATTAGTGTTGCTAATTGGACTCTAGAGGGCGCTCTAGCGTACTATTGCAACTGTTGTGACTTAATGAATGTCATTCATGCGGACAATATAATTATTATCGTGAAATGACAACAGTAATTAGGAGTTATCATAGGACATTTTTTAGGACTGAGTGCACGCTTCTATAATAAGATACCACCTACACTGTTAAAATTGCCTATACATACATTTCAGGAACGTGTTAAGAATGTTTTAATACAGAAGGCGTACTACCATATTAACGAATATTTAAATGACGACAAGGCTTGGGTGTAGCGCGCGCTCTTGCAGGACATACATTTATGTAATAATTCTAAGATTGTTTTGAAAAGAGTAATTGCTGAGTTTATTGTCGGCTCTTCTCAGCAAAAGCAACCTTCCGAACCGTGCACTAGAGTCATAACAGTCATTAGAATCTGACAATTCATAAGGCCTATTTGGATGAATAAGCATTTCATTTCATTAAATAATAATTCTGTCATTTTTACACACGGCTATCTGATCTAATCTAAATCAACTTTTTTTACACACAACATACTGTGGGAAAGATCACGGAGAAATCGTTTCATTTGAAGTGGCAGTAATAAGTCTGGCCTCGGGTGACCAGCCTGCTGGGAACCTTGCCGATCGGCAGCAGCGGAAGTCTCGAAGAAGTTTTTTGTATATTATAGTTGTACCTACATTTGTTTGTATATTTTGTACATATGTTGTAAATTAATTAATTCTATACAAATTGAGTTGCCTAGATGTACATATTTACTTAGCTTACGTTTTTTGTACCAATTTTCTTTTTATTCTGGATAAGCTTGTCCTGTTTGACCACAATCTCTCCATGGTAGGTAAGTGATGATGTGGCCGAAGTTGTTAAGCACACAAAACCTAGATGGGAACTGGTTTTCAAGTGCAGCTGTCGGAACACACCGATAGGTGCTTGGCGACAGATTTTCAACTTGAGGGTGGTAGCCAGCCAGTCGGGTACTACAAAGTGCCCTACCACCGTGCTATGGTTTCCTTACGATGTTTTCCTTCACCAAAAGCTCAAGCCCATTAGGATTCGAATCCACAACCTTCGCCGCGGTATCCAACGTCACTACCACTGAGCTATCACTGAGCCTTACATTTATCCTCAAAACACTCCATGAAAAATTACAAAAAAGTTAAACGTAGTTGCAGTTTAAATTGAACACAGCTAACTCCGTGGATTATTTATTCAAGCCCGTCGACTATTTGATTGAAAAATACTAAATCGTTTTTTGTTTCGAAACGAATTCCACGTTTTTTTTTTTCATTCGTAACGTATCTTTTTAATCCGTAAATGGGTCAGCTATGTGGACTGATTTAACCGAGAAGATGATTTATAAATACAGTGAACATAAATATTTGTTGTATTTTGTAATTACTAAATATATTTAGTAATTATAGAAAAAAAATATTTATTAACCCCCCTTAAATATTTATTTTATTCTGTTTTTAGTATTTGTTGTTATAGCGGCAACAGAAATACATCATCTGTGAAAATTTCAACCGTCTAGCTATCGCGGTTCTTGAGATACAGCCTGGTGACAGACAGACGGACAGACAGCGAAGTCTTAGTAATAGGGTGCCGTTTTTACCCTTTAGGTACGGAACCCTAAAAAGATTCGAAACGCTCAATTTCAAATTGTATTATATTCTAATATTATAAAATGGTGGCGTTTGGATGTTTTTGTAAGTAGTTCGGTACTTTCTAGAAATTCTTTCCCCAGTGGAATGCAACATTATCATTGTCACATCAGTTATCTATTTTTTTTTATTTCCCTCAAGAACGCGTGTGAAACCGCGGGGGTCAGCTAGTTTATACTAATATTATAAAGAGGAAAGATTAGATTGCTTGTTTGCATTGAATAGACTCTGAAAATACTGGACTTGAAAAAAAATTCTTTCACCATTAGAAAGCTACATTATCCCTGATGAACATAGGCTATATTTTATCCCGGGAAATGATAAGATCCCACGGGAACGCGGGTAAAACCGCGGGGGATAGCTATTGACTATAAAAAGGAGAGTGGAATTAAATTCCCTAAAGTATAAAAATTAAGTAGTCAACGCAGCTGTCACATTTTTACAGACACTTTCTATTAACTAGAGAAAGTGGAATTATATCCATGACAAGTAGGTATCCTTATAATACAAAACAAAGTCGCCCGCCGCGTCTGTCTGTCTGTATGTATGTTCGCGATGTTCTCAAAAACTACTGTATGGATTTTGATGGGGTATTCACCAATATATGGAGTTGTTCATGAGGAAATATGAAATTAGCACTACAGGATTGCGCCGCGCTATATAATAGAGTTATACAGGGTGTCCGGTAAGTAAGACGATAAACTTAAGGAGGAGATAGGTGGGTGGTTCACCTACCTATCTCCCCCTTAAGTTTATCGTATATATACAAATATATATACCTAAATATACAAATATAACCTGAGTAAAAGTGTCACCATTTTCGAAATATTTAATGTCTAAAATTCAAAATTCAATACAAAAAATCTGATATCTCGGAAATGCTGGCACTTTTACTGAGCTCATTTTTAGGGTTCCGTACCCAAAGTATAAAAACGGGACCCTATTACTAGACTTCGCTGTCCGTCTGTCTGTCACCAGGCTGTATCTCAAGAACCGCGATAGCTAGACAGTTGAAATTTTCACAAATTATGTATTTTTGTTGCCGCTATAACAACAAATACTAAAAACAAAATAAAATAAATATTTAAGGGGGGCTCCCACAAAACAAACGCTATTTTCTTGCCCTTTTTTGCTCGACATCAATAATGAAAACAGGTAGGCACTTGAAATATTCCCAAAATACTCAGTTGTATTTTCATTTTAATAATAAAATTAAAATAAATATTTAAGTGGGGCTCCCATACAACAAACGTTATTATTTTGCCTTTTTTAGGGTTCCTTCGTGCGCGAGTCCGACTCGCACTTGTTGTATATAACGCATGTGACCTCCCCACCATCTCCCCTTTAAGTTTGTCGAACTACTTCCGGAGACAAATTGTAGACATATATGCCCTGCTCCCCGTGCGAATAAAACCAGTATAAACATTTGAAAGAAAGAAAGAGAAAAAAAGAAAAACATTTATTAAAACACAACTAAAATAAAACATAAAAATAATAATAATACAAGGATTCTCAAATCGTTGTGGTCTAAAAGGCTTCAGCTCAGCATGTGCTGCTGAATAACAGCGCTGATTTTCAACTGAAGCCTCGGGTGAATCACAGACATATGGGCGATACTAATATAAAAATTAACAGTGGGGGACTGCCGCGGTAAAGCTATTGCATAGTCCCGCCGCCGAATAATATCTGAATAATAATATTAAAAAAGTTTTTTTTTTTTTCGACGACGACAAAAATATCTAGGTGCCTAAGGACATGACTGTTGTCATGGTTACGGTGTCAGGTTATTTCGTTACGATTTTTTTTTGATTCGGTCGCCATCAAAGCAATAAATAATAGGCATAAAAATGTCTCCTACAGTAACATTAAACGGTTACGTATTAAATCAAACGGTTGCCATGTAGCTAGTATGTTCTGAGTAGACACAAGGCACACAAGGGACACAAGGCACACAAGGGACACAAGGGACACAAGGGACACAAGGGACACAAGGGACACAAGGGACACAAGGGACACAAGGGACACAAGGCACACAAGGGACACAAGGGACACAAGGGACACAAGGGACACAAGGGACACAAGGGACACAAGGGACACAAGGGACACAAGGGACACAAGGGACACAAGGGACACAAGGGACACAAGGGACACAAGGGACACAAGGGACACAAGGGACACAAGGGACACAAGGGACACAAGGCACACAAGGGACACAAGGCACACAAGGGACACAAGGGACACAAGGGACACAAGGGACACAAGGGACACAAGGGACACAAGGGACACAAGGCACACAAGGGACACAAGGGACACAAGGGACACAATCGACACAAGGGACACAAGGGACACAAGGGACACAAAGGACACAAGGGACACAAGGGACACAAGGGACACAAGGGACACAAGGCACACAAGGGACACAAGGGACACAAGGGACACAAGGGACACAAGGGACACAAGGGACACAAGGGACACAAGGGACACAAGGCACACAAGGCACACAAGGGACACAAGGCACACAAGGGACACAAGGGACACAAGGCACACAAGGGACACAAGGCACACAAGGGACACAAGGGACACAAGGGACACAAGGGACACAAGGGACACAAGGGACACAAGGGACACAAGGGACACAAGGCACACAAGGGACACAAGGCACACAAGGGGGACTCATTACACAGTTAAATAACCGGCCGATATTGATTCGATCTCAATTGCTATCCACCACTCAATACTAGGAAACGCCACAATTAACGTAATAAAACACGACCAAGTAATTCACCCTCGATATCGCAAAATGAGTAGGTACGGTCAGCAGAGCCAAGAATAATCATGTATTATAAAGATAACGAGAAATTGTTGCTTGGTTATTAAGTTGTAACGGGGATTTATGATTTGGGAAGTTAATGCTGGGATTGAAGTAATGTTTCAATGATGAAATGAAATAATTATTAAAATAAACCGGTCAAGTGTAAGTTGGATTCGAGCAACGAGAATTCCGTACAAACTTGTAGGTATGTAAATAGTTCCTTCATTACGGTGATCGAGTTTCGAAGATTAAAAAAAACGATTGTTGTTTTTTTTCGAATGTAATTGCAAATTTACTTGCGTTAATGATAATGCTTTTTACCAAATTTCATGGTTCTAGGTCAACGGACCCTATAGGTTTTGGTTCCCTTGCGAGAGTCAAAATATGCGGCATAAATGGAACAAAAACGGCCGTAACTTTTGATTGCTTTGACTTAGAATTTTTATTTTTTTCACTGCTCCTAGGGTATTAAATATGCAGATTTGAGTGAGAGTATTAAATATTAATTTCAACTGAGAAAAACGGTCTTGACAGACGGACAACATAGTGATCCTATAAGGATTCCCTTTGAGGTACGGCACCCTAAACATAAACATAATAATGTACCTACTTACGTACTATATAGTCCATTGCATGTCTGACAACACTTCTACTAATTTTATTATGCTACTAGCTATCCCCCGCGGTTCCACTTGCGGTCCCGAGGGTTTATCAGTTCCCGGGATCTTATAAAAAAGTCGCTATTTCTGTCTGTTTGTTTTTGCAAACATTTCGAAAAAAAATATTTAAAGGTAAGGTTGAAATTTCTGCCGACATTACAAAGAGATAGGCCACCTACGGCCGCAGCGGAAATTATAGCTAATGGATTTGAACCCCCAGCAATATTGGTGCATAATTGCATCACACCATCGCGCAACTGAGCGCTGTATGCAGTATGCATCAAATTTTAATATGATTTCAATGTAAAACGCGTATTGTGGGGCGATGTGTGGCCTCGTCCATCGGTCTCATTCTACGTGCTTATTTGTTCCGGATGAACTGATTACTGCGGGTTTTATATGCAATTACTTGGTGTTTGTGCTTGAGTGGGTATTTTAATACAGAAGTAAAATGTATTTTTGAAAAAAAAAAAAACAAAAGAATGAATAGATGGGTTGGCTACAAAACAATATACCACGTCATGATACTTCTCAGAAATGAATGTTTTTCTTTCTATCATGAAATGGGTATTGGTCAAACTAATAGGTAATTGTAAATTTTCACCACAATCCCGGCAGATTTATAGCGCTGTAGCGACATCTACAATACATATACATATAGTTCGCACGATTCATAGATAGACTCCTAGATCGCGCTTACGAAGTATTCCAATCAATCTGCAATCAATATTACAGGTATACAACACGAAGACCTAGCCTGGCGGAAGATCTTCCCATTTCAATGGAGGAGTCTACTACCACGCTCTTCTTTATTGTTTTTTTCCTCCGTTTAAGTTTCTTTCGCTGTGCTTTCCTTCTCTAGATCTTTTATTTATACTGCCTGTGTTGGCTTTACCCAAGGACGCTTCTGTCAGATACTGAGAAGTACTGGCTATTGTGAACATGTTCACATTTAATTTGTCGACTTATCTTTTCTCGGGATAAAAAAGTGTCCTTCTCCAGGGTTCCATCTATCTCTATACCAAATTTCATCTAAATCAAGTGAAGAGGTAACAGACAGATACACTTTCGCATTTATAATATTAGTATGAATGAAAAGAAGAACTTAATGAAGTAAAGTAAACATATGGAGCCGAACGCACTGTGCTAAATGTAATAATTCAGAACATAAGTACAATTATTATTAAAGGAGACATGTTGAAGTTGATAATTTTCGGGAATTCATTTCATAAATCAGCTTACGTAATATTATATTATTCACGGTAGAGAACGATAAGATAATTGTAATAAGTGAAGACTATTGTGATGGATGGGATTTGAATTCACGACCTGGGTAGGTAGGTAGTGTGTTAACCAACCATGCCAACCGGCCCGTCAAGATACTACTTTACAAGTTCTAAGAAACACAAATACTCATTAAAAATATTTTGAATTAAGAAGGAAAATGGAACCCGTATTTAAAAGATTCAATATTCACAATTTACACAGACACACAGTCGTCAAACAAAATGAAACAACGTTATATAAACGTATTAAAACTTTGTGCCTGCCTTAAAAGTAATTGCGGTCTTGTTTCTTCGGAGTACGCTATTTTAATTACGTATGTACGCCGTAACGCCGCCATTCATGCGACTTATTTCAGCGCGACAAAAAGTCGCACAGTCACAAGTTTTGTGACAAACGCGCTGATTGCGCGGTTTCGTGGATTTATGCGGTGTCTACATTAAAACATTCTCGGACTTTCAAAATTTTCGAAGTAGGTACCGACTTAGTTTACTTGTGTTTGACCACAATCTCACCATGGTAAGTGATTATGTGGCCGAAAGTGGTAAGCACACAAAGCCTAGATGGGAACTGGCTCTCATGTGCAGCTGTCGGAATACACCGATAAGTGCTTGGCGATAGATTTTCAACTTGAGGGTGGTAGCCAGACAAGTACCCTACCACCGTGCTATGGTTTCCACACGATGTTTTCCTTCACCGAAAGCTCAAGCTTATTATAGGATTCGAAACCACGACCTTCGCCGCGGTATCCGACTTTACTACCACTGAGCTATCATCGCTTTAATGATCCTGAAATAAAAGTTACACTAATATCTCAAGTACCTACTAGTTAGTAAAATAATTAGATGATTATTGAAATCACTTTGTAAGAGTTTTGAATAAAGAATTTCTAAAATGTATTTCTTATCAAACAGCCAACAGAGATAATCATTTTTTATTTCTTCCTCTTTCGAATTTCAAAATGGAAATTTACGTAAACAACTCCATTTCCATTCAAAACTTTGTATAATCGATGACCTTCATCAAAAGCAATCGTGTCGTGAATGGTGTTCTTTATGCGGCCATATAAAGTTCAAAGTTTCGCCCTTTATGTAACGAGTTATTCCTATTACGTGAATCCCATATACTTGAGGGATTTCTCAACTCGAAATGATATCACGGACTTAAAAACAAAAGTATAAATGTTATCCTATCAAAAGTTTGCCTGAAGCATTTTGTTACATAATTTTGAGCGATATTTTCTTTTGATTATTCGGGGTTAACTGAAATATTTTATGGAAAATATTAATGTTATTGTAAGTATGAAGCTCATTCAAGCCCCTGGCGATCATTGCTCTTAAAAAAACACAATCTTTTGATAGTCAATCACCTAAACATAGATGGCGCTGTCATGAAAATGATATTCAAATCCTATGAAAGCCTAGTCATATAAAAACAGACAGACAGAAAAAATATTGCATATTGTAATTTTCATGGTAGGAATCAATAAACCTAACTTGTTTTATTACCTATAGGTACTCCTATAAGTACTCGTAGATAGAAATGGCCTTATTCATAACAAACTCGATGTAGTTTAGTAAGTGCTTAGCAGATTCTAAATTCAAATTCTCTATAGAATATTATAATTAAGAATCTGCTAAACAGTTGCTAAAAATCGTCGAAATCTTTATGAATAAGGCCATAAATGTCTTAACAGTTTAACTGTAGGCAACTGACAAACCTATTAATATGCAGCCTAAACCTGATAGGGTGAGCACAGTTAGGTACCAGTCCTTTTATATCGTAGGTGTCCAGAATGGGTTTTAAAAGTTCAATCTCAAAGGAGATAAATTAGGGGATTTGCAGGTGATAGAGGCAGACTGCAGAAATCTTGTTAGAAATATACCTATAATATTGTATTTTTTCATTATACAATTTGAATGAACCCGGACATGCTACACAAAGGACTATTCAATACAAAGCAATTAAAACACTGATTCCAAATTTCAAAATAATCACGATTGTTGGATTTTACGCAACAATAACAATTTAACTTTATCAAAATAAAGCAACAATAATCAAGCGATCAAGCAATAAATATACAAGTTCACAACGAAGGAACAATAAGTAAAGATGTATTTAACAAGGGTCCACCACAGGATTACCCAGGGCCCAAGCTTCGTACAGAAGATTTACTAAGCAACTTGGTTGAAACAACTGGCGGTTAAACTCTTGTTATCAACAGCAGATGGGTCCTTGCTTAAAAATAAATTAAAGTTTAATAAATCTGGACTTGGGATGTACTGAAATTAAATGTTTATGTATGCATAAGGACTTGTGAATTGTCAGACACTAAACATAATAGTTTTTTTTTTATTATTCTGAATAGGCTTGTGTTGGACCACAATCTCACCATGGTAAGTGATGATGTGGCCGAAGATGGTAAGCACACAAAGCCTAGATGGGAACTGGCTCTCAAGTGCAGCTGTCGGAACACACCGATAGGTGTTTTGGCGACAGATTTTCAACTTGAGGGTGGTAGCCAGCCAGTCGGGTACTACAAAGTACCCTACCACCATGCGGATTATTGCGTTACTTCAAGCGACGATTCAAGATATAGGTACTATTGGTCCAACCTGCTTCAAACGGAACATATTTATGTCATATCTGGTTAATAACTTTAAGGCAGATTATCGGTCCGGTATTTAACCTGAGTAAATTAAAAAAAAAAACAAAATTATGCATAGTATCAGATGTGGTTGAAACAACACAAGTGCATAATCGGCTTATATCCCTTCTTAAGGTTGCATTTGGAAATATACTAAGCTTTATTCCTTTTCGATATCATAATGAGACCTTCTGTGCAAAATTTATTATTTTGGACCCACTAAAGTATTTAGTTGGACTTCGATGAGTCAGTCCATGAGTGAGTAACTCTCATATTTAATTTTAGAAACTTAAATAAACTTGTCATAATCATCACCATCATCATATCAGCCGGAAGACGTCCACTGTTGGATAAAGGCCTCCCCCGAGGTTTTCCACGAGATAGCCGGTCTTATGGATTCCCAAGATTGTCGGACAACTAAACTTGTATTATATTATACTAAACCTAGTATTATATTACATCCATCTTTAAATTCCAAACATAGTTTAGAAAATAATCATTTTACTTTCACTTATCAAAAGATTTTATTTAGATATGAATGTAAACAGCTTGAGCGCTAAAGGGTTCCCATGTCAGAAGGGGAAAATGGAAATTTTATGGTTGCTTATCTTCACTCTTACCTTACTTCCCAGGGTAACCATTGTCAACAGAGGGTTTAGTTGAAGTGTAGCCTTGAACAGCGGCATCATTTCTTTTTCATTTTGGTATCTTCAAACGTTTTTATTTGTCTATGATAACGACCCAAAAAAGGTTTTCTATGTTGCATTTATAGTTACTTAAAAATATTTCATAAATTTATATTTCTGACTTCTTTAAACATAATTATAATGGTTAAGTCTATATTGACGTCAAATGCCGTGATCATGATTTTGGATTCAAATTCTATGAGTTTGAGCTTTTGGATACGACACTCTAGTTGAAAATCTCTCGCCAAGTGCCCATGAATTCCGACTGTTGCATTTAGGAGCCATTTTCCTTTCAAATTCAAAAGTAATTATTTAGGCTTGTATTGAGCTTGCCTTGAGCAAAATCATGACTTTCCATATTATAACAGCGGTTAAACATAAGCATATTATTACGTAGAATATAAATATATATGATGCACCATAACATCCGAGTATAAGAATATAGTTTAAATAGACAATTCATACCTACTTTGTGTGTTAGTTTAAGATAATTTACATAATTAGAGTGCACTACATTCGCCAACAAACTGTGATGCAGTTTGGTGAATTTTTGTTCAAGTTTACAATGTTTTTTTTTTTGTTTAAAAATAATAATAATAAGGGAGTGTACTTTTTGTTTATTCGTATTATAAAAGCACCCAAAATTACTATAATTACAGATAAACGTTCTTAAAATGTTGTCAAATAAAATATCAGCCCATCGACTGTTGCAATGAATGAATCGAAATTACCAAATATGATGAAATCTTCAATAACATTAACCATTAACCATCAACAGCAATATCATTAAATTGAGGAGTTCTTCAAGGCACCATTCTTGGCCAAATTTTATTTAACGTCTATATAACCGATACTAATAGGGAAGTTTATGTTAGCATTCCACAAACCTATATGCTTATAGGTATCTATCTAAAGAACCCATTATGGAACCAAACACCCTAAACTTCCCACCAACAAACGTAATCCACTTACCTATACATTACAGAAATGTTCTATATGAGACACCCGAAACTATATTACACAATTCCTTAACGAAATAAAGGCGATAGCTCCTAGCCCACGTCACTGGGACGTGTCAGGACGTGACGCAAACAAGTTGCGAGTGACGCGAACAAGTTGAAACAACCTTTAATGTGTGTTGGGTTAATGTAAGTTATTAGCTGTTGGAGTAAAATAAATAAATAAATATCCTCGGACATTTTTCACACACGGCTATCTGATCCCAAACTAAGCAGAGCTTGTAATATGGAAACCAGATGACTGATATACTACATAGACTACTTTTTTTTGTAAATACATACTTAAATAGACAATTACACCCAGACTCAGGACAAACAGACATGTTCATGAACACAAATGTTTGTCCTGGATGGGAATCGAACCCACGACCTGCGGCGTGATAGGCAATGTGTGAACCAACCACGCCAACCGGCCCGTCAAAAAATAAAAGTGAATGTTGATATAGAAGTATTTGAAAGAAAAAGAAAAGACATTATTCTTTCAAATAAACTTCGCAAGTAGATTATATTTAATATAGTGCTCATCAATTGAAACTTTTGTGTGAGAATACTGGTCTCATCATTAGGTGAGATAGTGTTTTAATTAATTTCTTTTCAACGTCAAATTAAACAAAGAAAGACGAGACTGTCTTATACCTATGTTTATGACTACATTTGTTTTAATGTAAAAACCAGCGCTGCAGCATCATATGCTGAGATAATTGCCTTTTTTGGCCTCACACAACTGTTTTGGATAATGTGCATCTTTTCTTTCTTTTCTTTCTTTTCTTTCTTTTCTTTCTTTTCTTTCTTTTCTTTCTTTTCTTTCTTTTCTTTCTTTTCTGTCTTTTCTTTATTTTCTTACTTTTCTTTCTTTTTTTCTAAATTATTGACATCACAAACTCACGGTCCAAGTGGAACTTGTGTGGAGTCGAATCCGATCAGTAATTTATGCGTAAAAGATTAACAAACACCTATCTTAATCGTCGTAAGATTCACAATTGCCACTAATTTAAATGATAAAAAATATAACATTATTTTTTTTAATAATAATTTTGAAAATTCCACATTCCTCTTATGACTTGCACCATACACCAACCACACGTCACGCTACATACAACACAAGTACTCGGCAAGTAATATGTACATACTCAGACACGACATTTAAGAAAGACAAACGCTTCAGTAATATTAAGAACAAATTACCCGCGGCACTCTGTAATGCGATACATTACTTCGTAAATACCTACCTATACGTTATTATTTATACAAATGTCAATTTTGGAAGTTTATCTCAAAGCATCGGCAAAGATGTTGATTATGCGGGCACCTTCATAATTATTCTATGCAGTTATTTCATTATAACATTGAAAATTCAGGATATTTATTTAAGATTTCAAGCGTATTTTTTTGTAATTTACAGTTACCAAGTGTATCCAGAATAAAATAGGCTATTGTCCTATTTCTATTTAATAATTGGAACTTATTTAAACTGACCTAAGAAGAGAAATTTCCATAAAACTTTTATTACGTTATATAAGAAGCCCGTGTGAAAAAAAAACAAGATTCTAACTCGAAATACTTACCTAGGTTGTACGTTGATAGATCAATTTTAAGTTGTAATATGACTTTCTATTAATTTTAACTTGGCACGGGTCCAGGAAATATTTTTTTAAAATTTTTATATATTAAAAAGTTTATGTACATATACGATTTGTCATGTTAATAAATTAAACATAGACTACTAAAGTTAGCATGACAAAATATATTATTATACATATGTAAATAGGTCTGTGTTGCTAATGAAAAAAGTTATTTGCCGAGTTTGGTGCCGGCTATTCTCAGCAAGCAACCTTCCGAACCGTACGTTGAGTCTATACTATTCATAAGTGCTTGTAATAAAAAAACTTGAGAGGTGAGAGAGAGAGACAGGTCAACGCACTTTTGACACTAAAAGTGTCGGTGACAATTTTTCGTGAGCATTTTTTCCGTCTAGCCCCCTTTCACAACGCGCGATAAGGAACTTCGATCCAATATTTTCATGTTCAAGTATTTTTGTGTCCATGATAAGAGTTAATTTCTTCAAATATCATTCTCCAAGAATAATACAAACTTCCCTGTAGATCAGATCAACGGAACGCCATTATTGCTCGCTCATAATTAACACGAAACATTGTAAGATCGCGACACATATCTCGCTAGTAACAGATAGGACAATAAACACGCAGTTTCGACACATCACGTACCTACAGTACAGCACGACTCGCTTACAAATTGCGCAGGTGTAACAAGGAATTTAATTGTACTAGAGTTGTTCGCGAATTGCTCCCCTAAGTAGTTTTCGATTGTACGAGACATGTTTAGGGGTGTTTACGAGCGATGGTTGTGTCAGTGACATGGGGGTTTATGGGGCTGGATTTTAGATGGATATTGTAGGGTAAAGATTCGTATACAGATATCGTACGTGGCAGATTGGTAACAGCATAGACTAAAAAAGTTTCTTACATTTCTAGGCGATGATAGCTATGTGGTGAGTGACGTTGGATACAATGGCGAAGGTAAGTGGGTTCGAATCCTACAATGAGCTTGAGCTTTCGGTGAAGGAAAACATCTTGAGGAAGCAATAGCACGGTGGTCAGTTCCCATCTAGGCTTTGTGTGCTTACCACCTTCGGCCACATCATCACTTACCATGGTGAGATTGTAGTCAAACACAAGCTTATCCAGAATAAAAAAATTAAAAAAAAAAAAACATTTTTCGGCATACTCAACATAACATGCGTGAGCGAATCGTCTCTACAAAGACACATGCCGACAAGGGCCATGATAATCAGCGATTATTTTAAATTTGTAACATATTTTTTCTCGCTCTCCTGCAATGATTTGGGAGTGGTTTCTACTTCCACTACTATAAGACTCGCTCGTTTTTGGAACGAAGTTCCTTATGTGGCGTTGCGGGGAGGTACCCTAACCGGCAAAAACGTCCGTAGCGTTAAATAAGATTTGTGTGACGTATTTAGTGTGAAACAAAAATGCACGAAGACGAAAAGTGGTCGTGGGTTCGATTCCCATCCAGGACAGACATGTGTGTATGAAGATGTGTGTTTGTCCTGTGACTGAGTTGTAGGTAATTATCTATTTAAGTATGTAGTTAAAAAAAGATCGTTGGTTCAATTCCCATCCAGGACAGACATGTGTGTATGAAGATGTGTGTTTGTCCTGTGACTGAGTTGTAGGTAATTATGTATTTAAGTATGTAGTTAAAAAAAGGTCGTTGGTTCGATTCCCATCCAGGACAGACCTGTGTGTATGAACATGTCTGTTTGTCCTGTGACTGGGTGTAGGTAATCTATTTAAGTATGTATTTTAAAAAAAAACGTGTCGGAGTTGACACGCACATTTTCATTATACCTCGAATAGAACTTGATAAATATTGTTTTATAAAACTTCGTTCCTATCCGGTGTCCCACGACACCACACGTTTTTTTTAAGTTGCTTTTATCCTTGCTATATTTATTTATTAATTAATATCTTTTATTATACGCAGAATGATTAAAATTAATTAATTCGCGCGACGCGAATAGCGCAAGACCGGCCATTGTGGAGATCCATTGGAGGCCTTTATTCAGCAGTGAACATCTTCCGACTGATATGATGATGAAATCAAAGCTGCTATTCGGTGGGAAAGAGAAGTGATATTACAGAAAGAGACAATATACTTATGCACTCATTGCGGTAGTTCTACATTCAAACCACAAATTTAATTTATCCATCGACATGTGCAATACTGCAGTATTCAAAACGGATTTATAATCTAAATCGTTGCTATTCGATCCCAAATGCATGGAAACTTTAAAGCGAAAGTTTAAGATCGAAACACACGGAAAGTTTTCAAATACAAATAGTTAGCTTGTTGGGTTGTTAACGTTAGATGTTTTGTGGTTACTTCACGATGTTTTTCTTCACAATTTCATTGCTATTTGAACCTTACCTTCAGTACTGAATGTTACTGAGCTACCACTGAGCTATCGATGGAACAATGAATAGAGTGACATCACTTCTTGATTAGTTTTATTTAGTTACCAAGTTTCTAGATTTCAAGTAAGGGACTTTTTGGCGGGAACTTGCGAAGTGATGTTGTGTTTTCGTTTTATTTTCATTAAATTCGTGTATTTTGAGTTTTATTGAATACTATCGGTGGTGTTTTGTCCAATAATTATCAATCTAAGTGCACAAAAGAAGTGAAATGAAATGAAAGCGTGTATCGTGACTTTCCAGGTTGTCCCAAAAAGTCCATGAAATGTTTTAGTGGAATAGCCGCCAATTCCACTAAAATTAGACCGGACTTGTACGGACGAGGACTAGACTTTACAATGAAAGAGACAATAAAACGTGACTAAACATAAAAGATGAATATTTAAAATAAAGAAATGGCTTAAAGGTCTCGATACCAAGCCAAAAAGCTTCTTAAAAAAATATTCAAGTAAGCACAAATTACTGACAGACGAATATAAATTCAAGTCTCCCCCTTAATTAATTTAACACAATAGTTGTCAATTTGACATCGTATTAATTAAATTACACGAATAATTGGAAACGTTTTCATTTTCCAATTAATTGGTGCCTTCAATTTGCTAAATTTGGCACTGAGCTCACAGATACTGGAGAAGCGTCTTACACAATTCTCAGAAAAACCGTAACAAACTGTGGTTCAAAAGCCGTAGCATTAGAAATGTTCGTCCCATTTCATTTACAGTCAAACGAGGCGATGATAGCTCAGTGGTAGTGACGTCGGATACCGCGGCAAAGGTCGTGGGTTCGAATCCTACAATGAGCTTGAGCTTACTATGAAGGAAAACATCGTGAGGAAACCATAGCTCGGTGGTAGGGTAATTTGTAGTACCCGACTGGCTGGCTTCCTATCGGTGTGTTCCGACAGCTGCACGTGAGAGCCAGTTCCCATCTAGGCTTTGTGTGCTTACCACCTTCGGCCACATCAAGCCTATCGAATTCAAAAGCCGTAGCTTAGGAAATGTTAGTCTTATTTTGTCTACAGTCAAACTATACGTTGAAATGAGACATAACACTTGACATTTGGCAACTGAAGACTGCAGGCATCTACGAGTCGCTATCAATGCTTATCTACTAACATATAACATCATTGTTAACATTTCTTGTTTTAAGACAACACATAGATAGATAATTTTATATTTTATTTTAGTTTTGTTTCTAATTTAAGTGTATTTAGCGTATTTTTCATTATTTTCCTTTTAGTTCTAGTTTTAAGTATGTAATTAAATTATACTTTAGACTTCGTACGTAACTTATGTCATAAATTTGCACTTATCGATTGAATAAATACATCATTATTTGTGATGGTAATATACATACAACCTTATTTTTTTTATTGGGCCTATGTAAGTTCTCGTATTACCTTAAATATGCATTCCCAATCGCAGTTAGCATTTGAACCTAATATCAATTGTATAAATGTAAAAATTCGCGGATTCCCGCTGCCGACCGTTTCTATCTCATACAGAATTAAAAAAAAATATTATCGGCAATGTGACGATGGTTTCACTAATTCAGAGCTGCGTATATATCCTGCAATTAAGGATTAAAATTAAAATGAAGTCATTATCAGACAGCTATCTCTACCAACACTGATAAGTTCATTTTCCAACTGAAAGACATTATGGCCTTCATTAAATTAAGTTAACATGTACATAAACGACAAAACAGTTTTTTCACTAGAATAAAAGCTAAAATATACTTTTTAGGTTATAACGATCCACCCAGGAGTTGTTCTGGAAGTTTCTACTGCAACTGTCATTTGCATACTCCGTGTTGCTTATTCGTTGTGGAAATTTTAACCTCAATTAGACGGCTTTTTTATTATGTTCACTGCAGTAAATCTTTATGGTTACTTCTTTTTATGCACTTTGCAGCTTTATAAAATTTTATTGCTTTCTTTTTGTTGCTTTATGACGGTAGAGGAATATTTTTAAAACGAAAGTTTAATAATAGTTATTTGTTATACAAGAGTGTAAAGTTGTTTATTAACCGCGTGCTCAATTTTGATGACCGAGCAAGCCAAGGATTCTAAAATTGAATCACGAGCGCAGCGACAGATTCAAAAATTAGAATCCTGAGCGTAAGCGAGGGAATCAAAAGAGTACGAGGTGAAAAATCTTTGCACTCGAGTGTAACACGTAATTTTTCATCCCACCTCAGCGAGGAAATGACTAAATGCAAAAAAATAAAATGGCGCGCGCAAAGCAAATAAGAATCTGAGTTTTTAACAAATTAAAAAAGGATGTATGATAAATTCGGCACCATGGAAGGAGAAGTAAATAGGTTTAATGATGTTTTGAATTCACAAACATAGTGCACACGATGTTCTATTTACTTTATCCTCTAGGGGGATAATAACGGCTTTTACACTCAGATATTGAAGAGCAAAAATACTCTTTCCGAGATGAGGGGATGAAAAATTCTTAATTAAACATAAATAACATTTCATGTCACATACGAATAAAATCTACGATAAAATATTATCGAAGTTCAAAAAATTATTCGATTAATAATTTCTACAAAATCAAAATAGTTGAGCACTTCTAAACCAAGTCGAAGCTGATGTCATGGTCAATAATTGGAATGACCATAAATTTAAACGTTACTATAAAGCTAAGACGTCACTGGAAAAATTGTTCAAAAATATTATATACTGGAATCAAATCAATGTTTTTTTTTTCATAAAACGAATAATACTCTGATTGACCAAAAAATAAACATGAAATTCCATAATTTTTATCAAAAATTCCACTTAAAACACACACACAAAAGACAGTCAAAGCGAAGAATACTAAACAAAAAGTTAAGATTAATACCAAAATTTTAATGTTATTTTCTCAGAAATTCCACTCCAAATTGATTGGGAACAGAACAGGGTCACATCAAACAATACCATTCAAACATTTCTAATATCACCCAGCGCTTCTACAACATACTTCTATTATTATTCCACCCGGAATTGCACAATAAATAAAGATCTCCAGTGGTTCCGTACGGCATCGTGGTATTGACAGCGGTATTGTTCGATATAACCTTTATTATTTGTGGATTGTGCTTATTACTTATTTCTATATATATGTTGACAAGTAAATATTAGATTAACTTAGTAGCCAAGAGGTTAAGCTTAATCGTTCAACGCTGCTAGCATTATGAAAATCTTTTATTGTAAATTTAGAGTTAATATGAAAAAAAAAATTTTTGCACATCAGATATGTCAGGAAAATCATCAAAACGATACAGGTGCTATTTAGGAAGTTTTTTTTTATACTGGATAAGCTTGTGTTTGACCACAATCTCACCATGGCAAGTGATGATGTGGCCGAAGGTGGTAAGCACACAAAGCCTAGATGGGAACTGGCTCTCAAGTGCAGCTGTCGGAACACACCGATAGGTGCTTGGCGACAGATTTTCAACTTGAGGGTGGTAGCCAGCCAGTCGGGTACTACAAAGTACCCTACCACCGTGCTATGGTTTCCTCACGATGTTTTCCTTCACCGAAAGCTCAAGCTCATTGTAGGATTCAAACCCACGACCTTCGTCGGGCATTCGACGTCACTTACCACTGAGCTACCATCGTATAGGTACAACGAATGTCATTATTATTATAATTTTCTTATATTATTAATAACTTTTGAATCACTCACAGTATCACAATATCCCTACAATGAGCATAATAAAATTGTTGATATGTATTTATTGCCAGCGTTATTGTTCCGTTTATCATTATTAGTATTATTAGGTTTAATTGTCATTATTTTTAAAATTATTATTAGTAAAGTTTTTTTCATTAATTATTAAGTTTCGTGTAGTTTAAATTTTTATTTTTAATATGTTATGTAGTATCCGCCCCGTGACGTCACCAGCTGGCAACCCGCAAAATGCTGAGTTGGGGCCAATTTGTAACATTGTTCGTCAATAGTTTAATTAATAACTGTTTTTTTTATATATGTTATATGCTACAAATAAATAATATTTCATTTCATTTCATTTCATAAATTATTTTTATTAGTAATTTTGCTTGGATTTTCTTTGTGGTGCAAATAGAATAGTAAAGATAAAATGTTATATTACTAGAATATATTTTCTTCGTTGCCTATTGCATGTCTATAGTATAATATGGCCAACGCATCAGCTTGGCCATCCAAAGAGGAAACGCTGCCAGCCTTCTGGGAACCTTGCCGATCGGCAGCAGCGGCAGCCTCCAAGAAGTTTTTTATGTATTGTAATTGTACATTTGCATGTATATTTTGTACATTTGTTTTAAATAAAACTAGTAGTTATATGGACATTAAGTAGGGCTTGAAAACATTGTAAGGGCTGAATGTAGGGTAAGCCGTCTATGTACACAGACTTCGGGTTTGACTAGTTTCCTTCACATGGCTTCATCCGCATCCCCCGCGGCTTTAATATCTATCCGGGATTTTATCCTTGTAGTAAATCTCAAATAAACCTAGGTATTACAGCGATGATAGCTCAGTGGTAGTGACGTCGAATACCGCGTCGAAGATCGTGGGTTCGAATCCTACAATGAGCTTGAGCTTTTGGTGAAGGAAAACATCGTGAGGAAACCATAGTACCTACGGTGGTAGAGTACTTTGTAGTACCCGACTGGCTGGCTACCACCTTCAAGTTGAACATCTGTCGCCAAGCACCTATCGGTGTGTTCCGACAGCTGCACTTGAGAACCAGTTCCGATCTAGGCTTTGTGTGCTTATCACCTTCGGCCACATCATCACTTACCTTGGTGAGATTGTAGTCAAACACAAGGTTATCCAGAATTAAAAAAGCGTAGTGAGTAATTTACTTCCACACAAACAGTAGCACCTTGCTGTGATTTCCTCACGATGTTTTCCTTCACCGAAAGATCGAGCTCATTGTAGGATTTGAACCCACCATCTTCTCCGCGGTATCCAACATCACTACTCTGACCTATCGTCGCCTTATATTGAATACAAAACAAAATACACGTAACATGGGGTAAATTTAGAATAATCTAGAAAATTGTGTCACATAAAAAATGATTTTTACTTAAAATTCCCAAGAGGGACATTGCTTTAGCAAAAAAGTACTCCATTAACAAATGACTGTGCCGCTCGGAGCGTGGCGTGGCCGCGATTTCGACGGCTTAGATTTAAACGGAATTAAAAGAAAATAGAACGCGGTATTTTTTACTGACTAACTGTATCAATACAAACAACTCTGAAAATGCCAAAAAGATCTTACATATATTTTAATTGTTTATATGTTGAGTTTTTGTATAAAATAGCTGATTTTCCTTTTGTTTTTCTACACTGTAACTACTAAAATTGAAAATAAACACAAAAAGAAAAAAATATGTAGGTACCTAATTGATTCCATCTCAAAGAAAGGAATATTAAAACAAAGAGATTCTCGAAGAAAGAGATTCACAAAGTGATTGTTATGAAAAGACAAATCTCAAAGAAAAATATTCTAGAAGAAAAATATTCTCAAATAACCCTAAAAAAACACTATTATCTATGCTACAAATGTTATATTTAAAGTTTTCCTATAAGTATTATTTTTACGTATTCTTTTTACAATAAAGTCAAAACTCTATAAATATAAATAAAAACAAAATACCACTCACTGATTAATAACGAAATAACTGAAGGTATAAATGGTACAAACTTATTTGCCAGGTACATTCCTAATAAAGAGTAGGTATCTTTGTAAAAATTCAACCCCTAAAGAGTTCCCTGGAGAACGCGAGTGAAACCGCGCGGGGACACGCATATTTTTTTTTAATTCTGGATAAGCTTGTGTTTGACCACAATCTCCCCATGTTAAGTGATGATGTGGTAAGCACACAAAGCCTAGATGGGAACTGGCTCCCAAGTGCAGCTGTCAGAACACTGTAGGTGCTTGGCGACAGATTTTCAACTTGAGGGTGGTAGCCAGCCAGTCGGGTACCAACAAAGTATCCTACCACCGTGCTATGGTTTCCTCACGATGTTTTCTTTCACCAAAAGCTCAAGTTCATTGTAGGATTCGAACCCACGACCTTCGCCGCGGTATCCGACGTCACTACCACTGAGCTATCATCGCCTTACTCCCTATGGGTAGAAGAGATAGACTTTTTACTTGAACACGAGTAACGCCGAGGGGTAAATCTAGTATTACTATATATCTACATGAAACCTACTTCAAAGTATAGCAACTAAAACCTTGAATGTCCATTAAAAGTCAGGTTTTCCGAGAATTTTGAACAACATAAACCTATGCTAGTGATTTCACATTGAAATCCCTTGGGGTCGATTAGGCTCACACATTTAGGTTAGGGGCGAGAAAAAATCGTAATCCATTAACAAAGTGTTATACTGCGGGATCACTTTTACCTAATTCGAATCTCTGCTGGGAATTTTTAGATGTATTCTGTTAATATTATAAGCGGTATGGGGGCGGTTATTTTTGGTTTTTATGGGGGAGTTAAGATTATTTTACTGTTCCTTGTTACATGCTATTTAAGTAGGTAGAGCGGATTCGTTTCTACAATGAGCTTTAGCTGTCAGTGAAAACATCGTGATGAAACCACAGAACGATGGTAGTGTACTTTGTAGTACTCGACTGGTTGACTTCCTTAAGTTGAAAATGTCGCCAAGCACCTGTTGGTGTGTTCCGGCAATTACTCTTAAGGCATGTTAAAAAGGAAAACAGCATATAGCCTATCCCCTGGTATTGATAATGTCTATAAGCGACCTGTATCGTTGTCACTTACAGACACGAAAAATAATGTGAATTTTTTTATGTTTGTTGCTCAGTCAAGTATAAACAAAATTTGGGACTCAGGTAGATCATATTGAGATAAAATCCCCGGAAATGCGGGTGAAGCCGTAGGGAATAGTTAGTTCATAAATAAAATAGACATTTGATCAATTTATAATAAGGTCAAAATGGGTATCTGGGGGCACGGCAGTGCCCCGCCAAGACAAGCCAGCGAAGCGAAAACGCAGGGGCACTACCTACCTTTTCTCGAAGCGCTTCGTCGTATTTTTGAACCCTCACAACTTCGCTTTGGATTATACCAGATAAACAAAATTCTCAGGATATGATGCCTATAGCAAACTTATTAAACATATAAAGTTTCATTTGCGAAGCTGTTATACTTTAGATTTTATTGATATCTAAAAACCCCCGATTTCGTCACTGACTGATGATCATCAAAATTCATAAATGGTACTTTCTGAAGTTCTAGAAAGCTGAAATTTGGTATTTAGGCTAATATTAGTACACAAACAACAAAAAAATTTTAAAACTTGAAACTTTTATCCCCGAACCCCTTAAATAGGGAATGCGTCAACTATGTATGTATGGGGACACCCTTTAATTTTCAACTTTTTTTATTTTTTAAATTTTTTCCTTAATTTGTGCTGTAAGACCTTGCCTTTTGCTAAATTTTGTGATTCTAGGTCGACGGGAACTACCCTTTAGGTTTTCGACGGTTTTATCCTAGGAACGGGTGGACCTAGCAAGTTGAAATTTATACCAGATACTGAAGTCTAATAGTCCCTATTAGGTGTATAAAAATCAAGGTCTTGAGTCAACACGAGAAAAAGATATGGGCAAATTTTGATTTTCGCGAAAATTTGTAAGTACCATAATTTAACTTAATATACAACATTTTTTATTTTTCGGAATTTTCCCTGTATTTGTGCTGTAAGACCTTCCTTTAAACCAAAATTGATAAATCTAGGTCAACCGGAAGTACCCTATAGGTTTTGGGTCGAAAACCTATATGGTAGTTCCCGTTGTCCTAGAATCACGAAATTTGGCAAAAAGCAAGGTCTTACAGCACAAATAAAGGGAAAATTCCAAAAAGTAAAAAAAGTTTAAAATTAAAGGGGGTCCCCATACATACATAGATAGACCACCAATTAAGATAGACCTCTGAGTTGTATCGGAGCTCATACAATTTTGAGGTCTAGCTTAATTGGCTACTATCTCCAATAAGGAAATTAAAAACTTAATCGAAAAAAAATTGAAATAAATCCTCAAGACTCCATTACCGTGATGAACGAACTATTTACAAGTTTGTTCGGAACACTCGGTGCGCGAGTCCGACTCGCATTTGACCGGATTTTTATACACCTAATAGGGACTATAGACCTCAGTATTTGGTATAAATTTCAACTTGCTAGGTCCACCCGTTCGCCCGTTCCTGAGAAAATCGGTGGTGACGCACTGACAGACGGACAAGAGAGTGATCTTAGTGTTTCTTTTTTTACCTTTTGAGGTACAGAATCCATAAAAATTATGCAATAAAAAAATAATACAACCCTTTCTAATACTAATAAACAACAAAAACATAAAGGCAGTCCAAATAAGTTTTCACTTCAAAAACTAGATGGCGTTGTCTCTAATTGAAACGAGCTATGGTTTCATTCTTAGAGATTTATATAGGCAAAAAGTTTCATTATATTAAGTTTCGTTAGTTTGTTTGAACATAGTCGATTTTCCAACTGATTTAAAAGTTAGCATGGATTGTGAAATAGTTTCACTTGAAGTAGAGCTGGGACCTCGCCGTCATCGTATGTTTCGTATGCCGAGAGATAGTTCCTGCCTCTTCTATTCCTTGACATACTTAATGTATGAAGAAATAGACGTTGAGGTCACGTCGCAAGTCAGGACTGCTATCGTGCGATATGTTGTAGACCACTGTGATGAATTGGCTTGTACCAAAGGAAGCGAAGCGCAAGGGCACTACCTACTAGGGGATGGCAGTTTGTATGAGACTTCAGTTTTCACTTCAAAAACTAGGTATATGGCGTTGTTTCGAATTTAAACGAAAATATTGTCACAAGCAATGTACAAAAAGAAGTGAAATCCCACCAAAAACATTATCATGTAAAGAGTGCTGCCAAGACACCACATGGCTCGCACTGTCAAAAAGTAATCAGATCTCTTGTTACACGCCCTAACTCTACAAGCTCTAACTTCACAAACTCTTATTAGTGAAAATATGTAACTTGGCCATTTCGTTACTACAAAATCAGAAACGTAATGAACAGTGAATAAATTTTTCACCTTAAGCCCATGTGAATGTAGCGAAATGGCCAAGTTATATATTTTCACAAATAAGAGTTTGTGAAGTTAGAGCTTGTAGAGTTAGGGCGTGTAGAGTTAGAAGCTTGGATCAACAAGAGATCTGATTACTTTTTGACAGTGCGAGCCATGTGGTGTCTTGGCAGCACTCTTTACATGATAATGTTTTTGGTGGGTATTATAGTTACGACCAAATTAGACTGTTTCGTATTCCCAAATGCAATAGTCCGCACAATAATGATTTCATTTTACGAGCTGGATCCAAGCATAGCATGTTATTGAGCTTATCAAACCCAACTCTGTTACAGCTTCATTTTATACAGTATTTGTTGACTGCTTATCTCTGGCACTAGACTCCAAACATCATATGAGTATCCTATTGCCAGATGGTTGGCAAATTCATGAATTAGGTTACAAATTTTCTTAGCTTAAATGCTGTATTTTATTATGCTTATTAATTACTGAGTCATAGGGCTTGTTTCACATTTGTTGGATATCTTTTAACTATCGTTTAAATATGGATAAGATCACCAATTTTGTAAATACTTTTCAATGTAATTCTTTATCGGAATATAAACAAATGTACAGCAAAAAAAAGTTAAACAATTTCGAAAAAATTAAAAATAAATACATACTTACAACATTAAAGAAACATAAATCTTAGCACCCTTCAAATACAGATGCAGTTTGAATATCAACAAACATCGTGAATATAAAATATCTGGGTGAAACTTTAAGTAATTTGGAACACCGTAGCCGTGGCTTGTCGATAAAATTGTTTACGTGCCCAGAAAAAAGTCGGAAGAAAAATTAGGAGCAGACCTAAGAAGCCGAGCACTTAGCCAGACTGAATAATAAATGAGGGGCGCTAGATTCTGAATCCTGCGAGGCCCCAGGGGTGTCGTGCTGCCCCCTATCATCTGGATGTTGAGCCTCGTAAATGGTTGTAAATACAAATGTGTTATTATGTTCTTAGTCTGTGTTGACTTTGTTTACGTACGGTTCCTATTTGGGGAGTATTTGTGCAATATTCAAAACTACTTGATTACTTAGTGTAAGGTAGACCCTTATGATTATGGTTGGTTAATTAGCTGGAAGTAGTGATGCCAATGATATTTGCCAACATAGCACTGAGTTTAGTCAATAGTTAGTTTTTAAGGCGATAGCTCAGTGGTAGTAATGTTGGATACCGCAGTTTTCCTTCACTGAAAGTGATGATCGTGTGATCTTTCAGTGAAGGAAAACGTCGTGAGGAGACCATATCACGTTGATAGGATACTTTTTAGGCTGGCTGGCTGTGGCTGTGGCTGTGGCTCGGTGTGTTCCGACAGCTGCACTTCAGAGCCAGTTCACATCTAGGCTTTATGTGCTTATCACCTTCGGTCACATCATCACTTACCATGATGAGATTGTTTGTACACAAGCTTATCCATAATTAAAAAAAAAACATATTTTGAACTTGAAGGTGTTAGCCATCCCAGAGAGTAACTACAAAGTTCCCTACCACCATATTCCTAACAATGTTTTCCATCACTGATACTTCAACTGAATCCTCATTGTGAAAGCCCGCGATCTTCACAGCCTTCGACGTCACTATTCTGCTATCATTACTTAAATATTCTGTACACGAAATATGACTTGAATACTCTTCTTAAAGACAATTAAGTATATAATAAAATTAAATATTTACTTGGATAAAAGTCTCGAAGCTGTAATTTAATTGCGTAATCCAATAACTATTCTGTACTATATATACGTTTCCTTCGAGCTAAGGGAAGTGAGAGTATTAAATAACTTGAGTACCTATCGCCAGTATAATGAAGCTACAGTAGACTAATAAAAATGTAACTTTTAAACGTGAACATAGATGGGTCGACTGGTGTGGTTACTTAAACATTTTTTTCGATTAAATTGTTTTTTTTTCGGATTTAATTGCATATTTACGGTTTTCGAATGTATTTACTAGTGCTATATGACATTGTTTCTTGCCGAATTTCATGGTTCTATGTCAACGGGAAATAGGTACCCTAAGTTTTGATTCCCTTGCGAGAGTCAAAATATGCCGCATAAACAGAGCATAAACGGTTTTTTCACTGCTCTTAGTGTGTGCAGACCAGAATTGATATTCATTTCAACATGATACATTCCCGCGTTCCTGAGAAAAAGGGTCTTGACAGACGGACAGACGGACAACAAAGTAATCCTATAAGGGTTCCGTTTTTCTTTCTATGGTACGGCACCATAAAAAAAGCTAACCTACTGTTTATTAACCCTACTAGAGAATCGGAAAAGCACTATAAATAAAACAGAGTACAATTATATATACCTACATAGATTTTAGTTAAGGCTAAGTTAAGAGAAGTCTAGACAAATAAAAGAACCTGAGCGCAATCAGAAACGCCTAGCTATACAAGAAACAACAATGCGTAATAAAAATGGAAGTGTTTTCTTATTTTATTTATTTTATTATTGCGATGGTCTCCGTGTTGAATTTTTATCGATATTTTATGTTTTTTTTTAATACGTAAACTTGATAAGGATAGCTCAATACAGACGCTTTGAGGCATCTGAAGAAGGCCTCTTTCCTTGGAGTTGATAAAAAAAAATTGTTAAAAATATTAATCCCTAAAGAACATTATAAAATTTTATCATAACATTTTAATTAAAAAAAATACAAAGCAAGCTTTTTGAGTATACAAAATTGTATTGGGACCAACACCAAAAGTATGGGCAAAGTTAGAACTTAGTCAGTGGTGTGGAACTGTTAAAAATCTGTTGCTAGATTTGACCCGAATATACTAGCAGGTGAAGTTAAACAAAAGCTTGTAAAAATTATTCTACAAGTAAAAACAAGATACACGTGCAAAACGCAGCTACTTCCAGACATCTATATCTCAACAAATATTATACATGTGGGATAAAAACTCCATGATTACATCAATTTTTAAATTAAAACGATATACTTATGTCAAGGAATGATTTCCGGTAAGTGGACTTCCGACAAAAAAACAATGGAGTGGTTCGATTCAAAGAATGGGGTCAATGTATTTTTATTAGTAAGAGTTTTAATTTAGCTAAAATTGTGGTGCGGAATAAACATTATAAAGTGGACCCTGGCCGTCTCATTGTCTTGCCCTTCATCCCACATACATAAAGATAAATGAAAAGTGTAGTAATACCTACTACGTATAGAAACTCCTCAGATTATTGCACAATATGCGCCCGGCGAAGCAGTATGGGTAAATAAACCAATTGGAAAGGGCTCGGAGCCAGGCCTGGTGAAACAGAGAACAGGGGTATATTCTTATCAAGTTGAAACAAACGGAACAGTTAGACGAAAACATAGTGACCAATTAAGGTCGAGATACCCAAGCTACGAAGCACCAGCTATTACGTTTAGAGAGCCTTGTGCGGGAGATGTATTACCATCGGTGCAGGAAGCACAGACTGACAACACAAACACAAGCGTTGAGCCAAGTGCAGAGTCTCAGCCGTCCACAAGCACAGCTTCACCGTCTCGTATTCAACGTCGTTCTGAACGCAACAGAAAGCCACCAGCTCGTTTTGGATTTGGGGGTTAATGTAGTAATACCTACTACGTATAGAAACTCCTCAGATTTGAAGTGTTTATAAAAATATGTTATGTCAATGTAAAATAAAAGATCTGATATATTTTCTCAATTAAACAAACATTTATATAAATTACTTTAATGTTTCAATGATATTATAAAAAGATTTATTTTTAAAAAGGAATATTACTTTTAAAAAAATTACACTATCATTGAGTAACATGAACTATATTTTATTTTAATTCTGGAAAGCTAGTCATCAATATAATGAAGTATCTTGTAACACACTTTTTCTATACAATTCAAAATTGTATATGAACCAATACCTGGTTTTAGCAGCCCCTTTTCAATATCCATAATATCTCGGGTAAAAACCTTCGTAATTTTTCCATCTCAAAGCCGTTCAGATATTTCGGTTCACTGATTTCTTGACATGCTAAAGACTATCTGTAGAAGACAGATGGTCAGAACTTAGTTGTTTAAGCTAAGATAAGGTTTATGTTTAGATATAGAGTTGTGACCATTCTTGGTCCAAGTTTTGTGAATAGAGGAGTACCAAATCTATCACAGATTGTTAAAGCATTATCTTATTGTGTTATTTAATAATGTGCCTAAAGACAAACATATAAAGACTACATTCGTCTATAATAATTAAGATCAGACTGCGCATTGCGTAGTTGTCGTTGCAGTCAGTTTCAATTTCAGATTTTTTTCCATTTGTAATGAAATCCTGTTTGCATATGCAAATATCAACGCGTAAAAAACACACAGAAAACTGTTTTAATGAACCGTTTTCAAGATTGAAAGTGATTACAATAATTTATTGGCTCACTGTAAAGAACTCTCAACGAAGTATCACGGAAGAAAACTAAAAAAATACTAGTTTTCCGCCCCGCGGTTTCACCCACGTTCCCGAAGGATCATATCTTTTCCCGGGATAAAAAGTATCCTACGTTTTATTCTAGAATATGATCTACCTGTGTGCCAATTTCATCAAAATCCGTTCTGCAGTTTTTGCTTGATTGAGCAACAAACATCCAAACATACTAACATTCACATTTATAATATTAATAGGATAACTGTAATATTGTTTAAAGCCTTTATTTAATTACTTGAATTGAACCGTCTCATATGCGAGCCAAAGGAATAATTTGGGTCCTGTAAATAAAACTATATTAAAATTATTATTGAAATTAAAACCGCCGACGTATATTGTTATAGTCTGTAAAGTTTTGAATGCCTACCACTTATGGTCATATTATTTACTTTAGAAGACTGTGGTCAAACATATTCCTAGAAATATTAAATAAAAACCTTTGAATGAAATATTATTGAAGTAAATTGACAATTACAAAACATTACGTTGTTTAATATAAAGTAATGAAAACTATAATTTGTAAATTAAGGTCTAAAATAATAATAATATTTGTCCCATTTCCATTATAATTAAGATGACAGATTATAACATTATCTTAATTATATAAAAATCACAAATTATATAAAAACTACGAAACCGATCTTAGCACACATATAGATTATAATTATAGTGAAATAAGAAATAGGATACTTACTATCCCGGGCTAAGATAAAACCCCACGGGAATGCGAGTAAAACCGAGAGGGTTAACTAGTTTATATATAGTTTTGGAAACTTAAGTTAAGCTAAATTTTTGCACAACAGAATTGACATCAATGTCTCATATGCCTTACATTTACTAATATTGAAACAGCCTAAAATATAATCCCGTTTAGGTTTTTTATTTGTCTAGACTTACATCGTTAAATCATTCTAGATTTATTAGCAAAAATATGCGTTGAAATTCACATATGATCTTATTTTTTTATTCTGTTGATTTGTGTTGTTCATAAGCTGAACTATTTAAAAGAACTACTTACAAACATTATTTAAAAGAAAAAGTACAAAAGCCAATGTCAATGAAAAGTCTATAAAATTATTTTTAAAAATAAAAAACAAAAACCGACTTCAAAACTGTAACCTATACCTATGTACAAACATAAACTAAAAAGTAAAGAATAATATTTTAATTTCAAAGCAAGAGCCTTAAAGAACAATCAACAAAATTATTGATATTTATATATCTATTTAATATTTATAAACAGTTCTTTTTGGAGTCGGTGCCAGTCAAGAAGAAGGACAGTTTTGAACTGGACACGAAGTGTTCATACGAGAAAACGTCTTACGACACCTCTCCTTACGGTAATGTTCCTTAGGTCTGCGCCGTCGCTCCCCTACTTTTCGAAAGTTTGTTACAAAGGCAGAATTAAACTGTCCTTCTTGGCTGGCACCGACTCCAAAAAGAACTGTTTATAAATATTAAATAGATATATAAATATCAATAATTTTGTTGATTGTCCTTTAAGGCTCTTGCTTTGAAATTAAAATATTATTCTTTACTTTTTAGTTTATGTTTGTACATAGGTATAGGTTACAGTTTTGAAGTCGGTTTTTGTTTTTTATTTTTAAAAATAATTTTATTTTTTAATTTTTAAAGTTTATTCCTTATTATATGTTATCCTAGGCAAAACTAGTTTGTCCTGAAATCGGGTCTGGCCGGTAAAATATAATATATAACTAGCGGGCCCGGCAGAGGTCGTCCTGCCCTGAAATTAAAACAAATCTTGGAACTCGATTCCAGCGCCACCTACCGGGTCCAATTGTATTTTAAAACCATCGAAGAACCCATTGAAGTATACACACGAAATTTCATCCAAATCCAAAAAGTCATGCTCAACGACTCAGTTTGATTCACTAAGGTTTATCAAACGAGATATATTTTTTTTCGTTTTTGTTGATTTTCTCAAAAAGTGCTTAATCAATTTCGACAAAATTTAAATGGGACCACCTCTGAAGTAGGATCTACCAAACAAAAAAAGAATCATCAAAATCTATTCATAATTGGCAGAGAAATCGAGTAACAAACATACAAAAAAAAAAAAAAAAACATACAGACGAATTGAGAACCTCCTCCTTTTTTTTGAAGTCGGTTAAAAAGTAGCCGTAATCTATATTTATAGCTTTTATTCTTACGTTGAAAATAAGTAGCAAATTGTACAAAATAGACACGACAATTTTTTTTGTGTTCTTTTATGTCTTTTGTTAGAAAGAGATAAAAGTTTAGTTCGTAAATAATAAAATTAGCAATGTTTAGAGTTAAGGGATGTTATCTCGCAGACCTGTGGTTAAACTCTACATAATTCATTGATCTATAATATATAAGAATGTCCCAATATTTGATTAGGTAGTCACAATATTTTATGTGATATTTGTTTTTTACGTAGTTATTTTTAATTAATTAAAAATATTTAGTTTAACTCTATTAATTATAAAATAAATATTACACCATGTTTAGTTTCAAAACATAAATATTTTATTATACTTCTTCTTGCTTCTTCGGTAGCAAAATGTAAAGTGGGCGTGTAAATAAATCCATGATAGGACTTGAAATTAACGATTGTTTGTAAATCAATTAATCATAATCCCCCAATGATCTCACAAATATTTTGCTAGCGTATAATAGAGTACATAATACTACTTATTTTCCCTACTGTCTGTGAAACGAAAATAGCGCGAACCTCAAGAGCTTTTATAATCTATCAATGAATACTCGGTACATCTGAATTCAAACCTTACCTCTGTTAATTTTAGGGAGAGATTTCAGCACAAAAATATTAATACACCAACAAATAATATTCCTTAGTTACCTTCAAAGGAATCATCCACGTTTAACATTCACTATTCACATCCACATATCACTATTGGTATATGCATCTCTTAACACACAATAATCGTATAGTATGAGGGTAGTTGCACTTTGCAGTTACACTGTTAATTTTGTAGATCGGTCTACGGCGCGTCGTAGCGAGTGCTACGAGCTACGTACGGGCTACGACTGACGTAGACCCCACCCCGCACCATTCAGCTCGTAGGCGCGACGCGCTAAGGATTTTGATATATTCGGGTTCCTTTTGATAAATTCCACTGTTAATATTGTGTTTAATGCTTTATTTGAGTTGGATATAAAATATATGATCTTCCTTTGTATAAACCAGTTATGTAGAGCGCAACATGGAAAGTTTGTTCGCTTAAATTTTATCTTATTATAATTACACTTTTAAATCTCTGTTAAGCAATGCATTTTTCAGGTTTTAGGGTGGATTAATAAAACGAATATTCCTAGATATTTCTATAAGTAGGTATGCTACTTTTTTATTAGCGAAACCGTCATCCAAGAACTTATCTTGCAAGTTTTATGTTACGAACTTGACCTTCTTTCACATTTATGTTTTTGGTGAGATTTAGACTACTTTGATAACCTAACAAGCAACCAACACAACATATGATCCTAAAAAAATCTTTATACTTATTGCTTTTTTATATCCACATTTTTGGTTGTTTTGGGTTACTTTTACATTTAATTGCACTCGGTCCGTGAAGTGCATCCGTTGATAATTAGCCACTTTTTGGCCTTCCACTTTCGGAGCGCTTATAACATATTTTGATTATTCTGTGCGCGAATAGACCCGGTATAATCTACGAATATGATTGCTTACAAGTGTATTTTGTACTGCATTGTTTGAAGACATTAGTCTCTTATGAACTAAGCTATGAATATCGGGCTACCGTGGTTGCTAAAAACACAACACGCCATTACAAGACATTTGTGTAACTACATACATGTCTGTATGTCCTTAGTCTATGTGTAATTATCTATTAAACGACCGCTTTTTGATTTAGTTAACTCAGAATTTTTAAATAGCTCCTAGTGGTTTGACTTCAATTTGATATTAATTTCAACGTGATACGTCTACACGTTTCTGAGAAAAAGGGTCATGACAAACGGACATATAGACAACAAAGTGAGCCTATAATATTCCGTTTTTCCTAATGAGTACGGGACCCTAAAAAAACAACGAAAATAATCATACGAATATTTTGAACGTAAGTATTCTCAATAACAAATACCTAGAGCTCACACAAACAAATTCAAAAACATACGTCACTTCCATAATCTCTATTTATTCTATAGAAATGAATAAATACTGTTTATCCACAGTAATTTATGTGTAAACTTCAGCACAATGCTATTTGCGAGCAAGTTATTCAACATATTGATAAATATTATTTATTTATGCATTAAATAACAACAAATCCAATAATAATTATAATACCGTGACGAAGGTCGTGCGTTCGAATCCTACAATGAGCTTCAGAGAACCACTGAACTGGTAGGGTACTTTGTAGTACCCGACCGGCTTACTACCGCGTGCTCGGGCAGTCGCACTTGAGAGCTAGTTGCCTTCTAGGCATTGTAAAAGACTGGCAAGAAATTGGCACTCCCGCTGGTATTACTAATATCTTAGGCGACGGTAGCATCATGTCTCAGCAAGTTAGGGATTCCGTCAAGGAGAAAAGTAAATTCTATAACATAATATCTACGTAAAGAAATTACTGAACTATCTGGGCTTCGATTTTAAGCTTAGTTTTTTTTTATATACCACTAGGTGGTAAACAAGCTTACGGACCACCTGATGGTAAGCGGTCACCGTAGCCTATGGACGCTTGCAACACCAGAGGCGTCACGAGCGCGTTGCCGACCTTGCATAAACCTTCTTACTCCTCTTTTGAAAAACCCCATGCTGTAGTCTCTAGGGAAAACCTTTAATCAGAAAGTATGTAATAAAGGAACGTGTAAAAGTTTTTTTTTTATTTGTTTAACACACTTACAAACTTGGTCAGGGTAGTTGGCATGGATGTACACACATCAAAAAAAGTTTGTGATCACTAGCATAAGCTGATATAATTTCTTAGATTGAAATTTATCAAGAAAAAATCTTTGTTATGTGTTTTCTTTAAATAGAAATAGGTACCTTGATAGAAATTAAAAAATAAAACTCTTTTTATTTTTTATATAAAAAATTGAGTAGGTAATTTAATCATAATGATGATTTGACGGGCCGGTTGGCGTGGTTGGTTAACACACTGCCTATCACGCCGCAGGTCGTGGGTTCGATTCCCATCCAGGACAGACATTTGTGTGCATGAACATGTCTGTTTGTCCTGAGTCTGGGTGTAATTATCTATTTAAGTATGTATTTACAAAAAAAAAAGTAGTATATGTAGTAAATCAGTCATCTGGTTTCCATATTACAAGCTATGCTTAGTTTGGGATCAGATAGCCGTGTGTGAAAAATGTCCGAGGATATTTATTATTATTTATTTCGATTTTTTAAAGTGATCGCAAACTTTTTTTGATGTGTGTATGTTACACTACCAGTCTCGCCGCGGCTTTGGGTTCGATTACCACCCAGGACAGACATATGTGTGCATGAATATGCCTCGGAATAGTATATATATGTAGTATGTCAGTTCTAAGGCGATGACAGCTCAGTGGTAAGTGACGTCGAATACCGCGACGAAGGTCGTGGGTTCGAATCCTACAATGGGCTTGAGCTTTCACTGAAGGAAAACATCGTGAGGAAATCATAGCACGGTGGTAGGCTACTTTGTAGTACCCGACTGGCTGGCTACCACTCAAGTTGAAAATCTGTCGCCAAGCACCTATCGGTGTGTTCCGACAGCTGCACTTGGGAGCCAGTTCCCATCTAGGCTTTCTTTAGTTCCCATGTGTGCTTACCACCTTCGGCCACATCATCACTTACCATGGTGAGATTGTGGTCAAACACAAGCTTATCCAGAATAAAAAAAAAAAAAAACTGGTTTCTATAGAACAAATTTGTGTGTGAAAAACGTCCAAGGATATTTATTTTAATTACCAGCCGTCCCCGCGATCCAAGGTTCTTATGTTTTCCCGTAATAAAAAGTATGCTACGTGTTATTTCAGGATATGATCTGAATGTTTGTCAAGGTTCATCAAAATCCGTCTAGCCGTTTTTGCGTGATTGAGGATCAAATATCCAAACATACACACTTTCAAATTTATATTATTATATTTTTTTATCTATTTAAGTATTATAATATTATGTAGGTATCCATTAATTTAAATGCGGTATGTTAGATATATCGCCTATGATAAATAACGTGATCTATTTTTTAATAAAAAAACAAAACTGACTTCAATTAAAAAAATATATATATTATAAGTAGGATTATAAGTGATGAATAAAAATACGTGTAATGATAGTATTTGAGTTTGAATTTGTTCTTAAGGTAAAGGCTCTCTCTCAAATACGTCACTAGTGACAACGAGGCAGGCGGGTCACGTGACGGTAAGTGACAACCGTCGCCTATAGACATTACCAATACCAGGGGGACTGCCAACGTGTTGTACACTTTATTACAATGCCTTAAGGGCAAGGGCAACTGGCTCTCAAGTGCAACTGTCGGAACACACCGATAGGTGCTTGGCGACAGATTTTCAACTTGAGGGTGGTAGCCAGCCAGTCGAGTACCACATAGTACCCTACCACCGTGCACAAACAACTGGTCAATAAATAGATTTTTAACTTCAAAGAAACCATTTGGAAAATTGTAATGATAGATAACATAAATGGATTTGAATATACGACTTTAGCTGTGCCGACAGATATCACTACTAATGTACTGGAATACCCAAAATATTAACCACATTTACGTACTTTCCTTTAGAAATGAATAAAGACTATTTTTCAATCTATTTGCGTCGCTGAAATGTGAAACAGAACACAACAAAATCTCTTTTGAATATTTTCGATAGTTATCAACTTTTTTCAGTTTAACGCAAGCTAGAAGTTTCTTTATTTACTTTTGTAGCGATGTAAAAAAACTATTTTATATGTAGTTCAATAAAGTTCAGAACATATTATTCTTAAACA
The DNA here is from genome assembly GCA_951361185.1 of Ochropacha duplaris. Taxonomy (NCBI): domain Eukaryota; kingdom Metazoa; phylum Arthropoda; class Insecta; order Lepidoptera; family Drepanidae; genus Ochropacha; species Ochropacha duplaris. The sequence continues at coordinate 1,795,460 of OX592707.1, read as the reverse complement.
GAAAAAAATATATTCCCACAATTTGTGGTTGTGTACACGTATAAGCCTTATAAACGAATCTGCACCGTATTGCTAAGACTATAAATATCAAAATAAAAGGACGTGAATTTCAAAACAAAAGACGCCTGCGGACTTTTAATTCTGGTTTTTAATGCGATTAGCTTTAAGGAGTAAATACATTTGTGAAATAGCCATATGCAGCACGTTTTGTAACAAGATAATCTAAATTTATGTCAATTATCCGTAATTTTAAGAATCTCGTTTCAATCGAAACTTTTATAATCTTAACTTTGATCTAATCTCTACCAAACTTCAGACTTATTGTGATTGGCATTATTTGTTTATTTATTTACAAGAACAATAAAGTTTTTTTTAGGGTTCCGTACCCATAGGGTAAAAACGGAAACTAAGAATCTACTGTCCGTCTGTCTGTCACCAGGCTGTATCTTATGAACCGTGGTATTTTTGTTGCCGCTATAACAACAAATACAAAAAAAACTACAAAATTTGTACGGAACCCTCGGTGCGCGAGTCCGACTCGCACTTGACAGATTTTTAGTCATTCTATTTTAGAGTCATACCTACTTATACATACATTGACCTATTGATCGATTGATGAGGTACAAATTCGTTGAAACCTCATTCTTATGTCATTCTGCACACAATAGTGTACAAACAACACTCTGTCAGTCTCATAGCGGAGAACAAACACAAAACCTATTGTTCGTCTGTTTTCTTACCACCAACTTATGATAAGCCACTAGGTAGGGGGCTAGTTGAGAATGAATCTTGTTAGCTTGAGTTAGAGTTTAATTTCTTTTAGAATGCATTGTATTGGAATATTTTGCATTGAAATATTTTCCATTATATCATTCTATTCATTATAATTTATATTTATCTATAAATAAAACTAAATTTCTAATTTCTAGCCTACACGTGGTTCACTTCCAAATTGGTACAGTCAAACTCAAAAGTATTATGACCACTTTAGTATCATGTTTTATCACAAAATTTGGATGTTGATTAAATAAAAAATAATATCTACTAGATATGTAATTAGAAAATAAGATATAAAATAAACTTAAACATTGAGTATGTACTACTTTTTATCAAAGTGTGTCTGTCTGTCTGTTACCTCTTCTCGCTTATTTAAATTAAATCGCTTACTTAAACTTAAAACCGCTGAACCGATTTAGATGAGATTCGGTTTAGAGATAGATGTAACTTTGGAGCAAGACATAGGATACTTTTATCCCAAAAACGATGAGACGATGAGAACGGGTGAAACCGCGAGGCGGAAACCTAGTAGTACCTATATTAATTCCTTGACCGTACAAAATTATCATCAATCTCATAAAGTAAATATGAATTATTTTTATGGAATGCAAAAAGGTTACAATGTGAAGTTAAAAACCACATAAAAAAATATGTTCTCGATTCCAAACCAAAAATATCCCCATTTTATTACCATTCGATTATGCAAGGTTATTACTTCAAAAGCAATAACTGCAAGTATCCCTGTCTCTTTCCTACCCGAAGTTCTCACGGTTCAATCACCCTTAGGGCCTACCATAAGTTATAAGAGATAGCGTGTGAATTATTCACTGTCGTTTTTTTTACAGTGAAACAAACATTCGAATATGATGATCTATATATATAAAAGGCTAAGTCCTGACTGATCTATCAACGCCCAGCCTAAACCCTTAGACCTAGAAAGCTGATTTTTTTCTCAGGTGTTGTTTTTAAAACTTGACCGAGGAATAAGAACGGATTTTTCGAAATTCAACCTTTAAGAGGGTGAAAAAGGGGTTGAAAGTTTGTATGAAAGTCGGTCATTTTTTAAGCTAGAATCATGAAACTTTGTTTTTAGACTATCAATTAAAAATAAAGAAACACGTGTATCAGCGTTATTTAAATTTATACCCCTGAGGGGGTGAAACGGGGGTTGAAAGTTTGTATGGAAGTCCGCGATTTTTTTAAGCTAGAACCATGAATCTTTGTTTTTAGGCTAACAATTTAAAATAAAGAAACATGTGTTTTAGCGTTTTCTAAAATTCCACCTCTGAAGGGGTGAAACGGGGATTTAAAGTTAGGAGTTATTTCCGTTTCTTGGTATGAAAAATGAGAAGGACTGACTCATCAACACCCAGCCTACACCCTTAATTTTTTCACAGGTATTGTTTTTAAGATGTAGACGAGGAATAAAAAAGGTTTTTTTGAAATTCAATGTCTAAATGGGTAAAAAGTGATAGACACGTGGGTGAAACCGCGGGGCGGAAAGCTAGTAGCTTATAAAATCTCTGGCTTCCGCCCGCAGTTTCAAACATTTTTTTAAGATAATTAGTATATTATAGCACTTGGGATAATTAATATTTAAAAAATTATATTGGTAGTTTCGGAGATTACTTCCTACATCGAAACCTACAAATTTTACCTGTTTATAATATTAGTGTAGTGTAGATAAGGTTTATTTTTTAAGCTCCCATTAAAAGCTGTACCTACTTTTCCCCATTTGAAATCCCCATGTTAAAGTAACATAATAACTTTATTGTAGGTACTAGACAAATCATTGAGCAAGATTTTTTGGTCATAAAACTAGATGGATATTTTTGGTGAATCAAAAATAATTAAAATAAAATAGATACTTACAATAAAAAAATAAAGTTAATAATAATCATTGTCCTTCATTGATGATACATTTTATTTATTCAACTTTCTTTCTTACTTTTAGCGGGGAGCTTTTTCCGCCAACGCATCAGCTTGGCCATCCAAAGAGGAAACGCTGCCAGCCTTCTGGGAACCTTGCCGATCGGCAGCAGCGGCAGCCTCGAAGAAGTTTTTTTTATATATTATAGTTTTTTTATTCTGGATAGGCTTGTGTTTGACTACAATCTCACTATGGTAGGTAATGGTAGGTAGGTGATGTGGCCGAAGGTGGTAAGCACACAAAGCAAAATACCCTACCACCGTGCTATGGTTTCCTCACGATGTTTTCCTTCACCGATTTGAACCCACGACCTTCGCCGCGGTATTCGACGTCACTTACCACTGAGCTATTATCTATATATATAAAAGTATCGCCTTATAGTTGTACATTTGTTTGTATATTTTGTAAATTTGTTGTAAATAAAGGAATTAAAGGTTACTTTCAATATCAACAAAAAACAAAACAAATTATTTAATTAATTAAAGACTAAACATAATATATAAGTTAATAATTATTATGTCATATAAAAACAAAGCTCCAACAATTACAAGATAAACAAAATCGCTTCCGCTCTCCTCCCCGCTTGCCGCTAGTCCCGGGCACTGTACACTAAAGGCACCCTCTACGCAGGCGCCGTAGTACTATCCCCGGGAAGCAAAAAACCTCTGACTTGCGTATCCCAAATTTTTTCTCCTACTTAATTACACCCTAACCAAAGTTTAGCCTTATTTTCCAATAATAATTGGTCCTTGTTCTTACATCTACCCTAACTTGTTCTGTTTTGCATTGTAAGGCCAATTAGGACGCTGTTGGCTCAAGTTCATTGCAATTTTAATGATGGAGGACCTCATTATCATCAGCATCACCAGTAAGAGTGTGAGCATTTACGCTCAGGCTTAGAGTCTAGACTATTCATAAGTAGTTACTTGGAAAAGCCTATTTCAATAAAAATATTTTCATTTTACCAGTAAAACGGCTCACATTGCAGATAACTCCAATAGCTTCAAAACTAGCAGTGCAATTTAGATACATGTAAATTTTGTTGCTTCAAAACAGTTCTATTGCCTATTCAACTTTCCAATTATTCCAATCTCAAAGTTTCACATCGATTGATTTAGTTGTTTCCGATAAAACACGCTTTTACATTGCTCCGTTTAAAACCTTAACCTATTCCGCGATTTTATATGAGTTTTATTGAAACCGGTCTTTGAAGAAGATCGAAGATTTTTCATTGAAGTTTGGAAGTAGAGAAAAAGGACTGAAAAGTAGAGATTCATGTAATTTGTCATGTCTTTTTGCGTTTTAGAGATTATTTTTCTTATTTCCTTACGTTTGTTGACGTGCCTATTTTTTATTGGAACGAAATACTTTTACGCGGCTTACAGTAGATTAAACTGCCAGAAAGCGTCACGTAAGTTTTTTTTTTAAATCGACAAAAAAACCAAAACAGTAAATACAAAAACGAACAAAAACAAAAAATACTTTAATTTACGGTTTTGGATGTTAAAAAATAATATTATGTTGGTATTTTACAGGTATATTTTTATAAAGCAAATATCTCAGTCACTTATGTGAACTTAACGACTCATGTAAATTGTTTATGAGAACTACTTTTGACTATTAAAAAAACTGTTTCTAATTATATTTCAGCTTCACAACCCAGAATCAATTCTGGCCACTTATTTCAGTCGTAACACTCCAAAGTTACGATAATTAGACAACATCCCGGGCCCTTGACAAAAGTGTACCATGAATAGTAATATTATTTATTTAGGCTTCGTAATTAGGGTTCCGTACGGGTTCGAAAAAACTAATACATTAATTCTAAAGAACCTAACGACTTGCGGACAATAGAGCAATTTATCAAATCAACCTTAATTTGTTTGACAAACTTCAAACGACAATGAACAACAACGTAAAAATAAACTTTCTTTTCTGGCAAAAAAAGGGAAAATCTCGTCGGAATGTATGCTAGGTAGTTTCTTTTTCAATTTGGGAGTGGGTTCGTTAAAAATTCAAGGGACCCCGCCATTTTGGGAGGACATCCCTGGTATTGTTAGCTACAGCGAGATTGTAGTGCTCCTGTGTGGTTTTAGTGGATTGTATTAAAATGTTTTGATTTTGATTTGAGTGAATATTGTTTATTTGGAACAATATTCACAAGGAGTCCTGGAAAAAATCGTTTTATCGATAAGGTAGCCTTAATTGTATTCTCTTCGTTCATTTGTGTGTTTACTTATGCTTGTGTTTGACCACAATCTCACCACGGTAAGTGATGATGTGGCCGAAGGTGGTACGCACACAAAGCCTAGATGGGAACTGGCTCTCAAGTGTAGCTGTCGGAACACACCGATAGGTGCTTGGCGACAGATTTTCAATATGAGGGCGGTAGCCAGCCAGTCGGGTACTACAAAGTACCCTAACACCGTGCTATGGTTTCCTCACGATGTTTTCCTTCACCGAAAGCTCAAGTTCATTGTGAACCCACGACCTTCGTCGCGGTGTCCGACTTCACTACTACTGAGCTATCATCGCCTTTAAATGTATAATTATTTTTTTTAAAGTACTATGTCTGCTATCCTGGTTACCATCGTTTCACAGATGGCCACAAAGTATTCGCTCATCCTAATCCTGCTCTATGGTTACATTTGTTACACATCCTTTTGTGTCATAAAAACTTGAGAGGTGTCAAGGGACACCCGGATGGAACGAAGTTATATAAGTCGAGAGAGTATATATATATTTAAAATATATATATATATATATTTCAGATAAAATTTCATAGAAATGAAAAAAATATCTGGCTTGCTTTCTATAAGAGAGAGAGAGAGAGAGAGATAGAGAAACATGCGCACGCCGCACAGCTTACAATAAAGTGACACTGACACTAAAAGTGTCAATTTTTCGTAAGAATTTTTTCCGTCTAGCCCCCTTTCACAACGCGCGATAAGGAACTTCGTTCCAATATTATCAGATCACTTTGTAACAAACATGAAAATAGTTTTTCGCTGTCCAATAACATACGAGTTACATGAGTGTAATGAATTTTGTTCAGCTTGACACTTGTGAATTATTTATTGCGCCTTTTGTTTACCTGATAACGTTGTTTATTTAAATATCATCTAGAGAGCCTGTACAAACAAATATGTAGCCCGTGCTATTTGAATAAAAATGAAAAAAAATGGACCAATAATTAATTAAAACAATAAAAAAGTATTTAATTTTATTTCAATGTTACGTATCTACAAATAAAAGTAAGCGATATTTTTGTACCAAATTTAAATCATAAAATGTTATTATTTGGTTTTTTATGACTTTTTTTATAAATGCCTAAGATTAACCCTCAGACCAAATAAAAAAGGTAGACACCGCGTACTTAAAGTGAAGCACAGTAAAGGAAGCCGATCGCGTTGCTGTGCGACGCAATCACGCGGGATAACGTACGTGAAAGTCTCGTACACATCGTGCAGGTTGCTTCACTTCATTGGAGACTATTGTTTACGTACGCTCCTTTTACCTTTTTAGGGTTCCGTACCCAAAGGGTAAAAACCGGACCCTATTACTAAGACTTCGCTGTCTGTCCGTCTTTCAGTCACCAGGCTGTATCTCAAGAACCGCGATAGCTAGACAGTTGAAATTTTCACAAATTATGTATTTCTGTTGCCGCTATAACAACAAATACTAAAAAAAAAAATTAAGGGGGGCTCCCATACTTCGTGCGCGAGTCCGACTCGCACTTGGCCGGGTTTTTTATTTGTTCTGTGGGTCAAACCTGAGAAAATAAAACGATTTGAATAAGTTTATGCACTGAATTATTCACAAGTTTAAAGAGATCATGAGATCTTAAAGACTGTACTAAATGTAATTTTTTTCTAGTAAAAAAACGCTATTTAACTGATAGATATCAAATTAAAAAAATATTTCAAAAGAGGCAACAAACTGGTTGGATCTAGTTCAATCCGGTCGCCAGATTGTTTTGACAGGCCTGATGCGACCGTCCGGTAGTACCTACCCGGTTCGATCCGATCATCGGTCAGTCCCCAGTGACATGTATCGATCACGATTAGCTCGATTGATGATAGAGATTCGAGAATTTAATAAAGTCTGACATTTTATTTAGGTTTCTGTTGGTTAATGTCTCAAGCAGTCCAAAGAGTATCAACTGATAAGTTTGATAAACTCATTTTAGTTAGCTTTATTATGTTACTAGTTTACTGCCCCGCGGTTGCACCCGCGTTCCGGAAGGATCTTGTCTTTTCTCGAGATAAAAAGTATCCTATGTTTTATTCCAGGTCATGGTCTACCTGTGTGCCAAGTTTCATCAAGATCCATTCAGCCGCTTTTGCGTGATTGAGGAACAAACACACAAAATTTCATAGTTTAGTAGGATTCAGAGAAATATATTTTTTAATTCAATATCTAAATAACTTACCAAATATAACATACTAGCTGTCCCCCGTGGTTTCACCCGCGTTCCCGTGGGATCTTATCTTTTCCAGGGATAAAAAGTAGCCTATGTGCTATTCCAGACTATAATCTATCTCTATGCCCAATCTCATCCAGATCCGTTCTGGCGTAAATGAGTAACAAACATTCATCCATCCATCCAAACTTTCACATTTATAATATATGAAATCTATCTTAATGATATAATAATACACATATTATCTCTCTAATAATTAATGTTTTTTATTTATTCTACTAAGCTAAGGTGGCAAACATGCATACGGCCGTTACCGTAGCCTATGATGCCATCGATATTTATTTATTTATTTATTTATTTATTGATATCAGGAACAATCAGGGTATCAAGGTAGCATCGGCATCGCGAGTGACCTTATTTGTTATATTTTATACATTATTTTATTAAGAATAGTAATAGACGGAATATAACAAGGTAAGGCGCCACCGTCTATAAAAAAAAGAAACTAATTATTACTTTATTGAGCTCTACCAAAGACTTTTAACTTATACTAATAGACAGGACATTGCGAACAAAATCGTAATCCGATATTTATATCCTAGTGGACAAAAGTCGCTCAGTCTAGTCTAGTTTATTCAAAGATAGATGGCATTACTGAGGCATGGAATGGGATCACTGTTTTGGAACGAAGTTCCTTATCGCGCGTTGTGAAAGGGGGCTAGACGGAAAAAAATCTTAACTTAAAAACCGACACTTTTAGTGTCAGTTGGTCGGGTGACAGTTGTGTGTAGTAAGTTATTGTAAGCTGTGCGGCGTGCGCATGTCTCTCTCTCTCTCTCTCTCTCTCTCTTATAGAAAGCAAGCTAGATATTTTCATTTCTATTTATATATATATATATAAATTATATATATATATATATACTCTCTCGACTTATATAACTTCGTTCCATCCGGGTGTCCCTTGACACCTCTCAAGTTTTTTCTTTTGTCTATGACTTTTCTTCTGATAGCCGCTCTATTGTATCTATCTTTAAATCTCTTTGAGGTCTACGTACTTCAAAAAGCTTAACTATGTTATCCGGGCTAAGTTAACTATCAGCACATTACTCTTCATACCTATACAATGTTGCACTTCCCGCCTAAATAGTGCAACGTATAGCCTGTGACGTCACAAGGCATCCTGTCCCCACTTAACTGAATTGATTAGGTCCCCATCCCCAAGGCGAGCTGTCTATCGCCGGATCAATTAGTGAGCGATACGAGCGTACGGTCGCAGGATACATCCCCGGATAATTTTGTTTCCTTTATTTTATCGGTGATCACTTGTTTGCTTTGCATTTTTGGTTGGTGACCCGAGGATTTTGGGTGTTTAAAAATTTTTTTACCAACGATGGTGATTTGAGGTGTATTTCGGTTTACCTTTTTATTTTGTTATGATAATGTAATAAGTAATGAGATTGTATTTAATATGACCAAGTCGACTGTCGTGCAAAGATTCGTTTAGCAAACAGTAAAATAATTGGATCCTGTGTTTGACTATAATATATTCAATCCCACTAATATTATAAATGTGAAAGTTTGGATGAATGGATGGATTACTCAATCACGCCAGAACGGCTGAACGGATCCGGATGAAATTTAGCACAGGGGTAGATTATAGTCTGGAATAACACATAGGATACTTTTTATCCCGGGAAAGATAAGATCCCAGGGGAACGCGGGTGAAACCACGGAGGACAGCAGTCTTTGATAATTTAGAAATGGTTGATTCAAAAAGGTATTATATTTTTTATTGTTTTGAGTTGATATTATTACTTTTGTTATCTCTCTTTCATCCTAGCTATATGTCGTGCATTCCTTTGAGTTTTCGTATTATAAATGCGAAAGTAACTCTGTTTGTCAGTTACCTTTTCACGCCTAAACTACAGAGCCAAATTTTATGAATTTTGGTATAGATATAGGGGAACTTGGAGACGGACATATGATAATTTTTACCCCGGGAAAAGATGACATTCTTAATAACTAGTTATTGAGATAAACCAACAGGAACATTTTAGTAAACACATACATCTTTGCGTCTGCAAACTTTATGAACGCTCTGTTTAGATTAAATTTAAATTTAACTTACGACGTTTGTTATACAATAAACATCTTGATTAGCTTCTGATTCATATTAATTGGAAGCGTCTAATTAAAGTACAGAGCGAGCGTGCCAACGTACCAACGTGGAATATAAAGGTCATAGTCCATTTAAACGCCTCTGCTCCAACACCGCTCCCACCCAACACCGCCCTATACTAAAAGTCAACTATCGAGCAGTCTGATGGCGGTAAGCTCGCTGTCTGCTAATTTATGTTGCCAATATAAACTATATCTAAAGACCACGACCTGAGCAGACCTAAACAGAAACCTAATATAAGATATTTGAATGATATTTTTATTCGTCGGATGGGAGCGGAGTCGTGTAAGTGAGCTACGACCTTAATATTTATTTAGGTCATGTACTTATATTGCAAGTGTTCTTATTGCTTTTCGTAATCTGAACTAATTGAAAACTTATAATTATAATAAACTTAAACTTATAATGAGAAAAGATTAGATTTTTTGTCTATTGTATGTCTTGTAATGGATAAACTTACAGACCTAATATCTAACTAGATAACGCAAGTACCTCAATTTGTATGAAGACCGTGTCACTTTTTGGTGTAAATTAACGTGTCAATTTACAGAAAAAAATATATAATTTGGGTTTGGCTTTTCCTGTACAGTTTTAACAACATAATACGGAACAACCAGTAATTTTTCTAGATGTCGGTTGACGTCCTAAGGCAATAACGGTCTATCGCGGACAAAATTAAGACAAATAGAAAGCAGTCAAATTGACTGCTTTTTGAATAATTTTGACACGCGAAGTACGTACACTCACGACGTCTAGTTAGATAATAGGTCTGTGGATAAACTCATAAAATACTTACTCTCAAAAAGCTTACCTGCGTTCTCGAGGAAAACTTTTAGGGACAACATTTTCGAAAATCTTTTCTTAGCCGAATTCGAATGTAGCATTTATACTTTCAGAGAGTTCGTGATTAATTAGTGAATGGTATTTCGCATACATATAGATTATTTCACCTATACATGCAAAATTAGCATGTAAAATAGGCTATATTTTATTTTATTTTGAGAACGCGGGTGAAACCGCGGGGCAAAACTTTATAAAAATTAAATACTGTTGGTACATTGGTAATGGCATCACTTGAGAACGGCTGGACCGATTTGGCTTTTGGTCTTAAAATGTCTGTAATAAATAGTACAAATGAGGATTTTTATTGAAACATAAATTGGAAATATTTCCTAATTTTTTTTATGAAAATTTTATAAAATCTGAAAGCGCTTTTTCAATGGCTTTTTTAAGACATGGTAACGCCTGTTGGGTTAGCCAGTTTAAATTTAAAAAAATCGCGACTCCTAGAATTTATATTGTGTGTAAAGAAATTGAAAGTTTTTAGGGACGGTCGTCTCTTAAAATGAACAACATGAACATGAAAATAATTAGCTAGGTAGGTATGTAACGCTCCAGATTTCAGTCACAAACATCGATCTGTATGAAAGTTTAATTTGAGACCGCTGTAATAGAATTACAAGTTTGGGACCGAAACAATGTTTAATTTTTAACAAAGGTCTGCTAGCTTTTTCGGCAAGAGGTAAATTATATATTTATTTTGTGGAGCTGAGAAGAATTTTTGCTTCTTTGAAGGTACCATCGAAGATGGAGAAGGCGCGCAAGGTCGTAGCATTCTTTAAAAGGAGGTAAGAAGGTAAAATAAAAATAATATCTGGAAAATGAAACTGGTTGAAGGAACTACTGATGGTGTGGTAAAGGTTTGATTCGTAGCTGGTGCAACAATGATCAATGAGTTGGTTTATACAATAACTAGTTATCCCCGCGGTTTCACCCACGTTCCCGTCATACAAAATATAGCCCATGACACTCGCAAATAACGTGGCTTTAGTAGATCCAGAGATTACCCCCTACAACCTCACAAACTTTATCTTTTTTTTTTTTATTCTGGATAAGCTTGTGTTTTGACCACAATCTCACCATGGTAAGTGATGATGTGGCAGAAGGTGGTAAGCACACATAGCCTAGATGTGAACTGTCTCTCAAGTGCAGCTGTCGGAACACACCGATAGGTGCTTGGCGACAGATCTTCAACTTGAGGGTGATAGCCAGCCAGTCGAGTACTACAAAGTACCCTACCACCGTGCTATGGTTTCCTCACGATGTTTTCCTTCACCGAAAGCTCAAGCTCATTGAAGGATTCGAACCCACGACCTTCGCCGCGGTATCCGACGTCACTACCACTGAGCTATCATCGCCTTAAATGTCTATCTCTTTATAATATTAAGTAAGTATAGATAAAATTAATTTAATTTCAAAACATCTACATCCGAACCTATTCCAAGCTAAAGTTAACTGTAGAAATTAAGACAAAAACCCAAAAATTAATTAAAACTCACTGCGACATAAAACCATTTAATATCCCAATGTAACTCCATTAAAATTGTCATACCTTAAAAATGTCGTCGTAGAAATGAGCAGAATGGGCTGTAGAAAAATTTACGTTCCCAAAAACAATTTAATTGCATAACGCCAGGGCCGGAGGGCATTAGCAAAAAAATAAAATAAACACACAAGGCGCCCTCTAGCGGCAGGAAATGAAAAAGCACTCGCTTGGAGAGGCGACGCGGCGTAAGGCGAAAGTACTGCACTAACAAACTGCTTTGTTCGTGACGGAAAATTCGAACGGCGCTCGTGTGATGCAGAAAGAGGTATGTGACAATGAAATAAGTGGATTGTTACATGTATTTTAAATAGCTTGCAAAGTTATTGCCAGATGTTTAATCGTCATATTACCGTGTTTAGTAATTTTATCGCTTAATAGGCTTCTGCTATGCGGGTGCAATCGTGGTCCCTATTTATTCCCTTTAGGGTAAAATTAGAAAAATACATTTTTTAGTGGATGTCGCAAACTTTATATTTTGAACCAGCATGTCAAAATACTATGTTTCTCACCCCATCAGTTCAAGCTTTGCTTTGGTAGGTCAGTTGTTTTTCATCATAAGACTCTTTGCCTTTAAATCTTTTATAGTTCTCAGCATATTTAACAAGATTTTGCAAGTATATTATGTGCTTTTTTTTTTTTATCACCAAGTAAATACAATTTCCTGGTAATTTTCATAAAATCCTTATAGACGGACCTTTTTTATTTTTTTTATGTCTATAGCTTGACAAACAAGCAGACGATCCACATGATGGTAAGTGGTCACTATTAAATTATCTATTTCAACTAAATAGATAATTAAACCCTATGTCATTGCTTTAGGATACAAATTCAACTGTTTCTTGACTTGAAACTTAACTCTGCTGAGCGTTATGGTTGGTGAAAATTTGCATATCGGTTGGTATGCTAACTGAACAAGTTGACCGAACTAGTTCAATATGGTGATCCGACCTGAACTAAAATAGTCTAGTATTATCTAAAGCAAATATCAGTAGAATGATATTAGTCTTTATTTTTTAATTATGACACTGGCTGTCAATTGCTATTTCAACACAAATGGGCCTTAGGATACTGGTTTCATTCTTCTGCTCTTTTTACTTACAAGTAGTGTTAGTAAATCGCTTCAATTTGATATATCATTCAAGTCTGTTATGGAAATTTTGTTGTTGAGAAGACGTGATGAAACATTTGTATCTTTTTAAAATTAATAATAATAATAATATATAAACGGCGAAGAGTAAAAAGTGACTATTGTTTCAACGATTTGATATTTCTTCTCCTGACAGGTCATTCGTTGGAAGTGGTGATAAAAGAAGCAGTAAAAATGACGTTCAATAAGTGTTCCTACGCGTCCTTAAATTGTTTTATTTTTTACATTTTATCTTTGTAAAAAAAACGACAATGTTTATTTTTGTAATGGTGACGTCATTATTATAAGCACAAGATTATTACAAAATACTAGCTTCTTCTGAATCGAATGCCATCTGCATCGTGAAGGTATAAGGTTCTAATCCTACACTGAACTTGACCTTTCGCCGAATAAACAGGTATTGAAACTATGGCACGGTACTAGATGACTTTATTCCGACTCCGTCGCCAAGAACCTATCAGTGTCTTCCGGTAACTACAAAAAGCTTCTTATTTGCTACCTAACAACATTGTCAACTAATATATATATTAGTCAAGCATTAATAAAAAAACAATTGAAAAATAAAAAGTTTCAGATACCAATTCTTCCAATTCACTAATAGTTGAAGGCAAAAATTACTTGTCGATCGTGGCAAACTACTGCCGGCTACCGAATAAAAGCCTCGTCGGGTAGCAAAGACGAATAATATTATTTGTATACTTCACGACTGCACACATTCAATGATGGGCTCAATATTTTTTGTAGTATGGCCTTATTTTATTTTCAACAATATACCGCGTGGTTTCACTTGCATAAAACTAACTTATAGAACTTGAACATAAAGTAATTTTGAGTCTTTCTTCACACACAGTTATCTAATCTAATTCATACTTTTTGGCCCGGGATAAGATAAGATTCTCTTATTATATAGCTCGTATTGCTTCTAATAAGTGAAAACATATATAGCTCTCTCGCAAATAAACAGCAATAAAACCTTACTACGATTTAAACTATAAATAATTCCGCTTTGATTCTACATTTTTAAGAAAACTATTCCTATAATTAAAAGCTTAAATTTAAAGACTTAACAATTTTCAAGAGCATACCCAAAATGGCTGACTTGCGAGCGACCGCAATCTTGCAAATGATAAATGCAAGACACGTCTCAGAGTTTTGTATTAAAATAAATCTCATGACAATAATACGCTGCTTCGTCAGTTTTGTATAATTTCACGCTGAGAAAACCGTCTGGGGGTGGCTGACATCAACAAAATACACGTAATGAATGTCGACCAAAAAATACAAGAATAGCCCCGGGGTTTGTTTGAATTAATTAACTTTCTGAGACAGCGCTGCATTTTGATAGAGACGAACGATTGGACAAAGAATAAAAAGTATACTGAAACAACTTCTGAAAATCGTTTTAATTAAACCGGTTATTAAATGTTTAATAATTAATCGGTTTTGTCGATTGTTTTTGGGGATGCAAACATTAGAAGAACGTTATTAAAAACCGTTTTTTTTTTTCTGGATAAGCTTGTGTTTGACCACAATCTCACCATGGTAGGTAAGTGATGATGTGACCGAAGGTGATAAGCACACAAAGCCTAGATGGGAACTGGCTCTCAAGTGCAGCTGTCGGAACACACCGATAGGTGATTGGCGACAGATGTTCAACTTGAGGGTGGTAGCCAGCCAGTCGGGTACTACAAAGTATCCTACCACCGTGCTATGGTTTCCTCACGATGTTTTCCTTCACCGAAAGCTCAAGCTCACTGTAGGATTCGAACCCACGACCTTCGCCGCAGTATCCGACGTTACTACCACTGAGCTATCATCGCCTTAATTCTGCAAAGACTAACACATTTTACATCACTATAAGGACATAATAACAAACTAGAATTGAAAACTATTTCAGAATCAATTTAAACTCACAACTAGTTTTCATCCGACCATAGAGCCAGCTTAGTTATTAATCTAGACGCGAGGCTAATACCCGGAATCATCTCACAGATAAATGTAGCTGACGTGTTAATCCAAACTTAGGTACAATCCCACTGTGTCACAATGTTATAGAGCGCTAATAGGGTATTTGACAGGTTTTAGAAATGTGTCTAAAATTGTTCATTTGCAGTTTGCTTAATTCTTTGTGAATTTCTCTATTTTCTTTAAAAATCCATCAAAGTTTATATTAATAAAACGACCACCAAAACGCTAAGACGCCATAATTAATACCTAGGTCACGTGATATCATGACGATAAACTGCATTCTTGTTTAAACAAACCAGACGCTATAAATAATAAATAATGACGTAAAAACTTATTTATTAATCAGTATTATTCAGAAAAAAATTATGACACCAACTAATATTGTTCTTTTATGAAGGTACTAGATGAACATTAACTCACGGAGATCTTGAAGAAATAGGCAAATACCTCACGACAAGCTTTTTCTATTAGATTCTATGACAGACTAAGCTGCTGCAAAGTGTCCACATTACTCCTTAAGCGAGCCTGTAAGGATAAGTGCTCAACATTCACTATTCAGCAAATAAAAGAGCCATTTTCCTTGGATCTGACCGGGTAATGGAAAAACAGAGGACAGCTTTAACTAGCTAAGAAAACGACAAACTTAAATATTAGTTAAAATTTTACTTCACCATTTTTCGTAAAAAAACATGCAAAAATTCTTTGTTTATTTTTTATGTTCTCAATTTGTATTGAATTAACGTTCGTAAAATGCTTATTTCAAATTTAGTTGCAGGTATAATTTTATTTAATTCATCTACACTAATATAATAAAGAAAAAAGATTTGTTTTCATTTTGTATATTTGTATGTATTTTTTGTAATGGATAAACACAAAAAATAATTAACCGATTTAAAAAAGGTCTTTCGCTTATAAAAAGTAACATTATCAACGAGTATGATGGACTTTTCTTATTTTAATTTTCTTCAGGAAAACTGCGGGGCGGAAAGCTAGTCAAAAATATGAATATATTTCATAAGAAAATACTAGGTAGTCGATAATATATAAAAAAAAATTTCGAGGCTGCCGATGCTGCCGATCGGCAAGGTTCCCAGAAGGCTGGCAGCGTTTCCTCTTTGGATGGCCAAGCTGATGCGTTGGCGGAAAAAACTCCCCGCCCGCCGGTCACCCGAGGCCTCGATTAATTTTTTACATAAAATATTTGCGAAACGACGAGCTTCAGACCCCAAAAAATACTTAAGTTTTAATTTTGTAATAATATTCTACTTCCCGTGTTGTTTTTAGTTTATATTACACACTAACTATCAGCGCCATCTATACACAACTGCAACAACACAAACGCATCGCATTTACCATAAACCAAACATTGACTTTAGTTCATAGTTTATGTAGCGACGTCCCACCACGGAGTCACGAGTGTTCATTCGAGATAAATACAGTTAGACTTAATTTGTACTATTTGTCCTTTAGTTCACAATTATTCGGTTAGACGCATTGGAAGCTAATGCTTATTCCAAGTTATTTAGAATTACATTAATTATTATAGTTTTCATATCATAATGCACCAGCCATATAAATTTGCATACGTTTTGCATTTTTTTGTGGAAAGAAGATAAATAAACTAAAATTAAGAACAACAAGGAGTAAAGTTTGGATGTCTCCTACATCCCCAAAATTACTAAGGTAAGTGATAATGTGGCCGAAGGTGGTAAGCACACAATGCCTAGATGAGAACTGGCTCTCAAGTGCAGCTGTCGGAACACACCAATAGGTGCTTGGCGATTATCAACTTGAAGGTGGCAGTCAGCCAATCGAGTAGTACAAAGCACAGCAAGCTGTGGTTTCCTCACAATGTTTTCCTTCACCGAAAGCTCAAGTTCCCTGGAGGATTCGAACCCACGACCTTCGCCGCAGTATTCGACTTCACTATGACTGAGCTATCATCGCTTTAAACGACTTGTCAGTCTTCTGGCTTAAAAATAATAAATTTAAATTGGCGCTATATTTAATGTTATACATTCAAAAAAGGAATATGGAAGTGTTATAATGAGAGTAGTTGACTACCCAATATTCATAAGATACCGAAGGTAGATTAGTAATTTGGTAGGTTTAAGTGCAGAGCCTGGTTTAGAGGAATGGGTAAGGGCGACAATTTGTGTAGCTTTGTGTAACCAAAACTGCCATCGTATGTTATCATCAGATATCATAATGTACGATTATAATATTTAAATTATTTATGTGTACGTTAAAGTGCGTTTTAGCGGCCATTTTTTTAAGATCGAATGTTGTGTAGGTAACCTGTCTACAACTTTTTTACTTATAATATCTATGGCAAAATTAGCCTATTTATTTATTATGCCCATTATTTTTCTACCTAGATAGGCCCTGGTTTAAATCCCGACGCGACCCTTTTATTCATAAAGGTAAATTCACAGAACTAGAAATGATTTATACATATAGTTTTGTGAAAATGACAGTCGCACAAATCTACCCAGGTTACCAAAAGCTGAACAATTTGAAATGTTTTTTTTTAGTACTAAATATTATGGAAAAAAAAAATGTACATCAGAATTTATTTACAACAAATGTACAAAATATACAAGCAAATGTACAATTACAATACATAAAAAACTTCTTCGAGGCTGCCGCTGCTGCCGATCGGCAAGGTTCCCAGAAGGCTGGCAGCGTTTCCTCTTTGGATGGCCAAGCTGATGCGTTGGCGGAAAAAGCTCCCCGCCCGCCGGTCACCCGAGGCCTCGATTAATTTTTTACATAAAATATTTGCGAAACGACGAGCTTCAGACCCCCACGGACCCATGGTCTCAACCGCAAAAGGCATAAATTGATAATTTGGACCAATACAGGCGTACTTTTTGATTTTGTTCTTTAAACAGGTTGTCCGGTAAGTAATATGTCAAACTTAAGGGGGAGATAGGGGGCCGGGTCCAAATATATAAAAATTACTAATAAAAGTATCACCATTTTTGAAATATTTAATATCAGATATTCAAAAATGAATATACCTATAAAGATTAGAAATATCGACATATCGTATCTACTACTTTTTGTATTTACACCAATTTTTTTTAATTGCAGAAGTTTGACAAACAGGCTGATGCTAAAGTACCAACTACCATCGCTTATAGACATTAATATTGTCTATACGATTGCCAACGTGTTGCTGACTATTTATAATGCCTAGAGCACCTTCCTGTGCTTGGATTTAGTTATAATGGTTTATAACTTTTTATTTGTTTCAAATGGACTGCCATTACTGAGCATTTTATTTCAAATGTTTTGCAGTAACTGTGGTTACCAGTTACCACCAACTCTTATTGCGTTTCAACTCGACCTGAACTGAATCGTCTTTGTGTCAAAGGACGTCAGAATGTACGGACAAATTTACGAAAATTACGCGAACGGAGGAGTATGAAATTTGGCATAGTTAAAGTTTATATGGAGGAGAAGCGAGGAAAGCTAATATTCTTAATAAAATGAGCTTAAGAAATCAATTAATTCGATAAAAAAGATATTACACACACTACCTTGCGTTTGACACACACATATCATTATCCTCCTCTGTGTTTCAACCGATTAACTTTTTTTATTGACAGTTATTGAAGCGCTTTAGTGTTAAAAACTTTTTGGTCTAATTTCGATCAAAGGGCAAAAACTAATACCTACGAGTAAATTCAACTAAAAATTAAAGTAACAAAAAATACATTATACATTATTTACTTAAAACTCAATCAATTAAGCAAACAACAAAAGTAGCATACCCTATTCCTTTCAAATATTTTCAAACATTGTTCTTAAAAAAAAGGCCCAAACAAGCAATCTTCACCCCCTATCGCCAAGATCGCAAACTCAGCGTACCTCTTGATTAGCCCGACCAAATTGGCGGGAAGCTTTTATTTTTAATAGGCTATATCCAGGAATATGCTTACTTACGCTGATTTTTTTTACCCGACTCAAACAAATTCGGATTAAATTTTCAGAGATCAGTACCAATAAATATGTGAACCCTTTCTTTATGACATGTTTATTTTTATGGTTTTAAACATTTGAGGCGATGATAGCTCAGTGGTAGTGACGTCGCGAAAAATATTACGAAACTAACGCTGAATCAAATTCAAGAAGTTAAAACTAGTTTCACTCATCTTTCTTCGTACAAAAATGGTTGAAAATGTACAAAAATAATTAAGAACTATCAAATTAGATTACGCATAGTAAATCATTTACTGAAAACTTTAAGGCGATGATAGCTCAGTGGTAGTGACGTCGCATACCGCGGCGAAGGTCGTGGGTTCGAATCTTACAGTGAGCTTGAGCTTTCGGTGAAGGAAAACATCGTGAGGAAACCACAGCACCGTGGTAGGGTACATTGTAGTACTCAACTGGCTACCACCCTCAAGTTGAAAATCTGTCGCCATGCACCTGTTGGAGTGTTCCGGCAGTTGTACTTGGGAGGCAGTTGAATTTAAAGCCTTGTAAAAAGGATGACTAAATTGTAAAAAGGATAAATAGTTATAATTAGTTTTACTCAGGTGGCTGTAAAAATAATATTCCAAGTTCCGAGATATTTAGTATTAGGATATTTTTGGACGGGACATTCATTAATTTTATCTATACACACATACATACAGGATATAAGAATGGGTGTTAAAACAGAGAACAAGCGTTTAACCGATGAGCAAAAACTGTTTTATTAGCAAACATGATTAATGTTTATGATTTTGTATAACTTTTGTAATTGTGGTTATAATCTTGTGGTCGCTAATGACCTTAGATGTTAAAAAGCAATAACAAAATAAAAATCTTATCTTTATTTAATAAAAATAAAAACAATTCGAGTAATGCCCATCTTAATTAGCTAATTCTGAAATGACTATTACGAATAGACTCAACATTAATGTTGTAATGCAGTGAAAAAAGTTGAAAAGAATCACCCAACCTCACTTCCCTGTCATCCTATAAAGCATGTAGGTACCCCACCCCACCCATGCAATAGTTTGCGAACAAAACACCGTTCGAGATTGGAGTAAGTATGAACACTCACGAAAGCAATCTAATTTGCCAACAGTGCGGTAGGTGCCCCATTAATTGTACATTACTGTGAGAGCAACACGCCCAGCCACTTCTTGCTACCATATAAAAATCTATTTCCGAAATGTTTGAGTACAGTGCGACCTAACTTTTGTGAGAGCAATATTTGTTATTATATTTTTTAGAGCGTGTTTGTTGATTTGAGAATTAGGCTGGCAGGCGATGATAGCTCAGTGGTAATGACGTCGGATACCGCGGCGAAGGTCATAAGATAGGTACGTATCCTACCATGAGCTTGAGTTTAACATCGTGAAGAAACCACAGCTCGGTGGAAGGGTACTTTGTAGTACTTAACAGGCTGGCTACCATCCTCAAGTTGAACATCAGTCGCCAAGCACATGTTGGTGTGTTCTGGCAGTTTCACTTGAGAGCCAGTTGCCTTTAAGGCCTTTTAATAAGGTGAAAGATACATTGGCAATATAGACGTCTATAGGCGGCGGTATTCACGTACCATCAGGTGACCCACCTGCCTGGTTGTGTGCCTGGTGGTGCCCCTTGTGATAGATACAAAAAAGCGAACCATATTCTGATCTTACTACACATTATAAAATGTAAAAGTTCGTTTCGATGTGAAGATGTTAGTTACTCTTTCAGGTCATAACCTCGAATAAAACAAAGAATACTTATTATCCCGGGAATAATGAGATCTCTCTGTAATATGGATGAAACCGCAGGTGACGTAACCGCTTACCATCAGGTAGGCTGTAACCTTGTTTGCCACCTAGTGGTATATCAAAAACTTGTGCAGTCGGGGGACCTCCGTCAGGAACGATATTCCCCACCTTTATTTGAGCTAAGTACCAGGATATCAGAACGCCGCAGGCTGTGAGCTCCAAAACTACCAGTGCTACAAGATGGCGCAGCTACCTAATTCTATCAACCGTAACAAATAACTCCTTTAAACTTCTAACACCCTGGTACATGGCATAACGCTGTTGTCTTACGTGACGATTTCCACCAGTTTACTCTACAAGCCGCGTAAAATTCCATAAAATAGTAGATTGTTATACAAGGGGCTAAAATGACCCATTATATACGAGGTAGTTTTACTCCCGAGCTTTAGCGAGGGACTAAATAGAAACCGAGTTTTAATGGGTTTTAGCGCCGTGTGTTACACTAAACTTTTCACTACGATTGCGAAAAAATAAAACAATCCAATACAATATGAAATATGTAGTTTATAATTTCTTTTTTTTTGTTTCTTCTGTAGCCGCAACACATTGCATGCATTCTACCAGAGATTTTCAAAATTAAAATGAAGTTCTTTTTTTATGAAACAGTAATAAGTCGAGTCTTTATTCATGATTATTCTACTTATGACTAAAGACTTTTTCGTTTTTGTAGGCTCATTGTTATTTGACACACAAAAAAAAAAAAAAAAACTTTTTCCCCTAGAGGATGAATTGCTATTTTTTCACCGCTCTGGTACGCTACAATGACGGTCTTTTTGAGCAAGAGGAGTGAAAATATTCTTTAGGCGATCGTTAGGATTTATAATGTTTCAAGCAGTGTACACTAACCCAACAAAGGTTTTACGTGTAGAACACCCTGACGAGCAAACATGGGATTTGCGTTTGGCCCTTTTTCTTTTAGCAATAAGATTCGGTAATCGACGCCCTCTGGCGGGCAATAACTGTTCACGAGCTCACTTACTGCAAACACACGTGAATATTGTTATACATACAGCCTCCTTGGATATATACTTTTATGATGCATATCACATTATCCGGTGAAATCGGTTCATTTACATAAATGGAAAGGAGAATTATATTGAATTGAATTAGTTTACAGAAAATTTATATGCTTCGTTTAAATCATTCTAAATAATATAAAGAAAATATTTTTTTATGTCCTTCATCGTCCTTCATGTCCTTTCGTCCGTCCTGAAAAGTTCATCAATATTTTATGTCCTTTTAAAATAAAGGATTCAATTAAAAGCTCGTCAAGTACCTTTACAATTTATTTACAACAAATACATAAAATGTAGATTCGATGTATAAAAAACTTCCTCGAGGCTGCCGCTGCTGCCAATCGGCAAGGTTCCCAGCAGGCTGGCAGCGTTTCCTCTTTGGATGGCCAGGCTGATGCGTTGGCGGAAAAAGCTCCCCGCCCGCCTGTCTCCCGAGGCCTCGATTAATCAAGTTAAATGTAATATTATAGTATGAATCCTTTTTTTATCCCTCTCTCATTACTTTTTTTCTCTAAAACTGCTTAGAAATTCACACTCAAATATACCTACGGCTTTTTAAAAAATCCTTAATCATGAGTTATTTAAACTGCATATATTTTATTACTATTAATCTTCCATCTAATAATAAAAATGAAAATGCATTTTAAACCTCTAAAGCTATCACAAACCTGAACATTATCTATCAATAAATCACACTTCGCAAGTCACACACTCCTCTCGTAAAGTTTATCTGCGACTGAACTCGCTGCATCCATTGTGAAGTGCTCATAAATGGCGTTTTATTCCCCCCCTTCATTGGTACTAGACACACGCGTAACTTACTTCTTTGGCTCATCAATAATAATTATATAGGTATTATAATCAAGTAGTGCAATACTTCTATCTATCTCTGTTCGAGCGCCTGATGCAATACAGCCGCATCGTTTCACAAGAACGATTATTATTGATTAGTGTGGCGATTGGTTGCCTGCGCATGGTTCATTCGTCTATAATAAAAAGTACATAGCACATCTCGTCACATATTGAGTTGTTTTATTTTTCGTTTTAAATTCACTTATTCCAATTTATACATGGTCCTTCGAGCCGGATGGAGATCAATTATTGAAGATCAGAATCAGTTGAAACCTATAACTGTTTTCAAGCCGAATAGTGGAATTAATTAACTTCTCAATAGAGGTTATACATCGAGAGTGTGGAATGTGGAATGTGGACGGCGCTAATTAGTTACACGGTGTTAAGGTTATCTTTATTTCAATATCATCACCCAACACTCGATCAGGTATTTATTTGTCTTAATTAGCGAATAAATATGGTTAGTGCACTTAATTATCTATAAATTAGGTATTGTATTAGGTTGATTAGTCATTATGCAATTTAACAGCAATTTGGATTAAAAATTGTACTATAATACAGTTAGTGTGTTAAACTTTAATGTTATGCATACATCATTTTGATTGTATTGTTGTTAAAATCAATATCATATGCAGTTAAATACCTTTAATGATCAACATAATATTCAGTGTTAGTGTGTTAACTTTTAATTAGTCAGTGTTAGATATTGATTCATGTTGTTCACTGTATTTACAGTTACTTAACCCATGGCGTTTATGTAAACTTAGTAACTTATTTTAGTCTATACTGATTAGATAAGCATTATTGGTTAGGAAGTACGTTCTGGTGCTAATAGTGTACAATATTATAGGTACTATAATAGTTCAATCTCATTGTAATTGTACTTACGTACATATATGTACGCATTCTTTATACGTCCCTTAGTGTTATTTTAACACATTAGTAGTAAGTTAACTACATAAAACGTATATTAGATACACTTTTTATATTAATTTAATTTATATAAATTCCAGGTTGACAACACTCGTCTCCCAGAATGACCGAAGAGAGGGAATTAATAAAGAAACGAGGTAGTTTTAAGGGTCGTTTAACTGCCTTTATAAATCACCTTGACACGTTAACTGATAAGTCGTTAAGTAGTACTGACGTTACCGAGATACAGTTGCGTATGGGTAAAATTGAGACGTTGTACGAGCAATACGATGAGGTACAGTTGCGCTTGGAATGTATTGTTGACGACGTTAAGTTCCAGTTCTCAGAGCGAGCTGATTTTGAGTCACAATATTATAAATCACTGTCTAGAGCACAGAATTTAATAAGTAAGTACAACAAGGATAATGAATCCATTAATAGTGATAAAACTACGCGTGCAAGTAATCATAAGTTGGTTAAGTTACCCATTATCCCTTTACCGAAATTTAATGGAACTTATAGCAATTGGTTGGAGTTTCGCGACACCTTTGACAGCCTCATTCGTTCTAATGACGAAATCGACGAAATAAATAAATTTCATTACTTACGAGCGTCTCTGGAGGGATCCGCTGCTGTGGTTATCCAGTCGATCGAGTTCTCCGCTAGCAACTATGCTGTGGCGTGGAATTTATTATGTGATCGATTTGACAATAAACGATTATTGATTCAAAATCATGTTTCAGCGTTATTTAATATAGAAGTAATTTCAAAAGAGTCATCCATTGCCTTAAAGGGATTAATTGACCAACTAAATAAAAATGTACGAGCATTAGAGTCGTTAGGTGAGCCAGTCAAACATTGGGACACTTTATTAATTTATATTGTCACACGTAAGTTAGACCCGAAATCATACCGTGAGTGGGAAGAGTTTAAGAGTAATATGGACAAAGATAGTACTATAACATTCGATGATTTCCTTCAATTCATGCGTAATCGTGCCGATTTAGTTGAAACTTTGGAGTTATCACGTAATAATTCTACCCAATCGATTCTAAAATCTAGTCCTAAAATGAAGTCTATGATATCAACACAAAATCCTAACAATTCTGATTCAGAATCAACTCAAAAATGTTGTCCCAAATGTAAAGGTGACCACATTTTAAATAAATGCCCACAGTTTCTCGCATTGAGTAATGACGCCCGTTTGAAATTACTGCCAAATTATAAATTATGCTTTAATTGTTTCCGTGCAGGTCATTTTGCAAATCATTGTAAAAAACCAGGATGTAAGATATGTAAACGTAGGCATAACACATTAATTCACATTTCAGACATTAAAAATAGCCACCCACCATCTGATAACGTGTCTTCATCATCATCTTCACCATCCAACACGGATAAAAATAATATCTTACTGTCAGCAAGCGTCGCATTGTCTTGTGGTGAACTCAAACAACCTGGTGTGTTGTTATCAACTGCGTTAGTTAAATTATACGACCACAATGACCGCGAGCATGTTGTCCGCGCTGTGCTGGACAGTGGCAGTACCTCATCCTTTATGACAGAACGATTATGCAAAAGGTTAAATTTAATAACTAGTCAGGTAGATAGGCCGATATTTGGTATCAATAACGTGGTTTCTCACGTAGGCAAAACATGTCATGTAAAAATGACGTCACTTAATGATAGCTTTGCAGCGAAACTTTATTGTTTTGTTTTGCCATCCATAACTAATGAAGTACCGTGTCGCGTAGTGAATCTATCTGATATTAAAATTCCGTCTAATATCTGCTTAGCTGACCCTACTTTTTACAAGCCTTCTGATGTAGACATCTTAATTGGCGCTGATCTCTTTTGGGATTTGCTGGGGTCTGAAAGAGTCAAATTAGGTAACGGAATGCCAGTACTACATGAAACCAGGTTAGGGTGGATTGTCTCCGGCCCTGTCAATTACAGTTATGATAAACTCGCCTCTAATGAAATTAGATGCAACTTTACTAATATACAGCCGTCTGTAGACGGTGATTTAGATAAAATTCGAAATGACTTAAATCGTTTCTGGCAGCTAGAGGAGGTAAGTTCACAGTCAGCTCATTATTTACCAGAGGAAAAGTTATGTGAGGAACATTTTGTTGCAAATACCACACGTTTAGATGATGGTCGTTTTTGTGTGCGTATCCCGCTTAAACAGAATCCCTCTGTTTTGGGAGATTCATTTCATAAAGCTAAACAATGTTTATTTTCTCTAGAGCGCAGACTGAAAGCTAAGCCTGATTTTAGTAATTTGTACCACGACTTCATGACTGAGTATGAGATGTTAGGTCATATGACTGAAAATAAAGAACTTGATTCTAGTTCTAATTCTTATTTTATACCTCATCACGGGGTATTGCGCGAAAGCAGCAGCACAACCAAACTCCGCGTAGTGTTTAATGCAAGTTGCCCTACTTCGTCGAAGATTTCATTCAATGACGTTCAAATGGTTGGCCCCATTGTTCAAGATGATCTTTTGTCTATACTTATTCGCTTTCGACAACATAAGTATGTATTATCTGCGGATGTCGAAAAAATGTATAGACATGTAGCTGTTCATCCATCTGATAGGAATTTGCAACAAGTAGTTTGGCGTACTAATGTAGAACATCCAGTTAAGGTGTATAAATTAAACACCGTCACTTATGGTACGGCCAGTGCGCCCTTTCTGGCGACACGGTGCCTTAAGCAAATAGGACTTGATTGCAAAGATGTTAAAATTGCAGAGATCATCAAACATGACTTTTATGTCGACGATTTGCTGACTGGTGCAGATCTTTTAGATGACACAATGTTCATTCGCAGAGAAGTCACCAACGCGCTTGGTTCAGCTTGTATGCCACTAAGAAAGTGGAAATCAAACGAACCTCAATTGATATCTGAATCTATTCAACCCTCACTCAATTTAAATATTGATTCTGGAATGCCAGATAGGTTGCTAGGTTTAGATTGGTTTTCAACTTCTGATGAGCTTAGTTTTTTAGTTGATTCATCATTATCTTCCAATGGCAATACGAAACGTGATTTGCTTTCAGCAATTGCAAGAATTTTTGACCCATTAGGGCTTTTATCTCCTTGCATAGTTACAATGAAAATGTTGCTACAGAGAATGTGGTTAGATAAATTATCATGGGATGAGTCATTAAGCCCGGAAATAAGTGCAAGGTGGAGTGAAATTATCCAGTCGTTTCCCCTCTTAAACAATTTTCGTATTCCACGCATAGTTGTTTGCGATTCACACAGGGAACTACAACTTCACATATTTACGGATGCGTCAGAGCGCGCATACGGAGCATGCGTTTATGTGCGTAGCGTTAATGATAAAGGTGAGTGCATGGTTCGTCTGTTAATAGGTAAAAGTCGAGTAGCACCTATTAAGCCCACAACGATACCAAGACTAGAATTGTGTGGTGCCTTGGTGGGAGCTCGTATGTATGAGAAGGTTTCAACTTCACTTCGAGCAAAGGTCAGTCATGTCTTCTGTTGGACAGATTCAACCATAGTCTTGGGTTGGTTGCAAATGGTGCCTTCTAAACTTCAGCCTTTTGTACGCAATCGCGTTGCTGAAATTTTAGATAAGGCAGGTAATTGTACGTGGCGGCACGTCCCCACTGATAAAAACCCAGCAGATCTGATATCTCGTGGAGTGGATATTAGTACCCTGCAAGGTTTAGACATGTGGTGGTGTGGCCCTGACTTTTTAAAGGAAGATCTTGCTCGTTGGCCTTCTCAACTCAAACATTTGGACTTTGAAGCACTACCTGAAACTCGACCTCATGTTTCATTAAACATTATTATTAACGACACAGATAACAGTAAAAAAGATGACTTTATCAATTTTAAACGTTTTTCCAATTATTCACGACTGGTACGTTGTATGGCATATGTGTTACGTTTTATTAAATCCTGTAGAAAACACTCTTTCGTTAATAAATTTATTTCGCAAGAAGAGATGCAAAATGCATTAAATGTTTTGATTTTTAAAAGCCAAAGTGATTCATTTCCAGAACATAAAGTTCTTATAAATAAATGTATTTTACCAAAAAAGAGCGCCCTTCTAAAGTTCAATGTTTATTTAGATAATGAAAATATAATACGTGTAGGAGGACGTCTCGAGAACTCAAAATTTGAGTATAACAAAAAGCACCCTATATTATTACAGTCCACTCATGAATTCACTAAATTACTTTTCAATTTTGAACATAAAAGATTGATGCACGCAGGCCCACAGCTCTTATTAGCTTCTATAAGAGAATCATATTGGCCTATAGGAGGTCGAAATTTGGCAAAGGCTTGCTACCGCAACTGTATACGTTGTAGTCGAATGAAGGGTAAAATCATTAATCCTTTAATGGGTAATTTACCACAGCAGCGGCTCGTTCCAGGTGGTACTGCTTTTGAAAATGCAGGCGTTGATTATGCCGGCCCGATTATGTGTGCTAGTCGCCAAGGTCGCGGGTGTAGGCTGGTAAAGGTGTACGTAGCTATTTTCATTTGTTTCACTACCAAAGCTATTCACTTGGAGCTAGTGGGTGACTTAACCAGCAACAAGTATTTGCTGGCTTTATATCGTTTTATTTCGCGAAGAGGTAAACCCGTCAACATATATTCGGACAATGGTACTTCGTTTGTTGGTGCGTACAACGATCTCTCAAAATTTTTAAAGACTAATTGCAATAGCTTAGGCGAGAGTATTGCAAATGATGGAATAAGGTTCCATTTTATTCCCGCATATACCCCTCATTTCGGTGGTCTCTGGGAGGCAGGTGTCAAGTCGACCAAATATCACCTTCAGCGAGTGTTGGGAAATTGTAATCTCACTTTTGAAGAACTTTACACCACGTTAACTCAAATAGAGGCTATATTAAACTCTCGTCCACTGACGCCGTTATCCTCAGATCCTGCAGATTATACACCGCTTACTCCAGGTCATTTTCTGATTGGTCGACCTATTACCTCGATGCCACAATCAAATTACCAGCTTTGTTCCACAAACCATTTAACTCGTTTTCAACGAATAGAACAACTCCGTCAACATTTCTGGTCCCGGTGGAGTAAAGAGTTTGTTGCAGAATTGCAACAGAGAACGAAGTGGCGTGTATGTAAAGATGCCTTGAAGCTGAACTCATTGGTGGTTATAAAAGAGGATCACATGCCGCCGCTCAAGTGGAAATTAGGCAGAGTTGTAGCAATTCACCCGGGAGCTGATGGGATCGCTCGAGTTGCTGATGTTCGGACCTCTAATGGCGTAATTCGAAGAGCTTTTAACAGGATCTGCCCGTTGCCTGTTTGCTGAAATTTGGGTTGAAAGCGCAGCCTTCAACGCCCGGGGGCATGTTCGAGCGCCTGATGCAATACAGCCGCATCGTTTCACAAGAACGATTATTATTGATTAGTGTGGCGATTGGTTGCCTGCGCATGGTTCATTCGTCTATAATAAAAAGTACATAGCACATCTCGTCACATATTGAGTTGTTTTATTTTTCGTTTTAAATTCACTTATTCCAATTTATACAATCTCTAATCTTTAGCTTTTGTTAAAAAATTATAACAACCAAAATAAACAATATTATAAGTCAGTCATTATTATTACATTAATAAAAACACCGGCTAAGTGAGAGTTGAACTCGCGCGGAGACGGTTCCGTACAATGCCAAAGTCAGTGAACGTATTATATTGAGTTTACCACTTTATTTTCAATTGATAGAATTCTTATAGGTTTCCTGTAATCTACAAGCAATTAAGTATACTTTGTTTTTTTTTTTCAAAATTTTAGGCTCAGTAGTTTTCGTCTTCTTTCATGAATAAAATCAAATCATTTTATTTTACAATAATAACAAAAAAATATTTGATTGATTTTTACACATTGTTGTTGACATAGTGAGGTTGGTTTTTTTTTTATTTCCTAATTTGTGTCCCGAAAATTATCCTTATTTTAAAAAAAAAACTTAGCACATCTGTGTTTGGGTCATAGAATTATACCATCCTACCACATTTTACTTGATTTGGTCCAGTAGATTCGGAGCAAATGTCTGAGACATGACCGGACAGACAGACGCACGAGTGATCTATAAAGGTTCCGTTTCTTTTGTACGGAACCCTAAAAACAATCTGGTTTTATATTTTAGCATAGAATCAACAAAAATGTTAAAAAAATACGTACCTTATTTAAAATTTACTCAGCACCCGGTTTTTACAATCATTTCACTAGAATTGTCTATATAACTAGATCGTGCTCTTATCATACTTAAGTTCCTCCGGAACGCTTTACGACAAATTCTTTAAAAAATATCATTATCTTTTATTTCGATCATATTTTTATGATTCGTGCGAGATACCTTTATATACCGTGGTTTTAAAAGTACCTACCCTAGACTATACTTTATGGTTTTTTTTTTCAGAACCAATTTAATAGTTCCAGCGTGATCTCTCTAATTAGGTACAATTTTTTTTCCTCTGTATAATACACTAGCTGTCCCGCGTTCCCGTGTGATCTTATCTTTTTCCGAGATAAAATTATAGCTTATCACACTCAAAAATAACGTGGCTTTCTATTGGAAGAGAATTTACAAAATCGGTTCATTAGATCCAGAGATTACCCCCTGCAACCTCACAAACTTTACCTCTTTATAATATTAATACTTATAGATTCATTTACTCGCTTTAATTCATAGATTAGTAATAGATTATTCAGTGTAGGTCCTAAGCACTTATGAATGTTATAATTGACTTTACCACCGATTCGGATAATACGAGGGAGACTTCAAAGGAATTCAGTAATTAGTAACGATATATTTGCTAGTCTAGACTTAGTAAATGACTTTATAGAAATCATATCTCAGAAATCACCTTAGTATTAAATGATATGATATTCATTTGGGGGAGGCCATTGTCCAGCGGTGGATGATGATAATTATGAAAGGCTTATTGATGAATTCCTTTCCAAACTAACTAATTCACACTTCGCTAAGAAATCTCGAAAACAGCTCTACTAAATGTGAGTACTAGAGGTGTTCAAGATGAGTGAATCTGACAGAACCGCACCACCTTTAACCTTCCGTTCTATAAGACTGTTCTTGGACTCGCCTATTTATCGTATGTGTTCATCATCAAACACTATCCGTTCGGAAGTTGATTTGTTTACCGGTTCTGTGACCTCAATTAAAAGGAAAGTACTGGCTGCTATTGGCCAGTTACAAAATTTTTGTGTTATTGGCTTAGATTTTCTTTTAATTTTCATAAAAAATTGTTTCGTAAAATTTTACATAGATAATAAGTATAATTAGTATTTTAGTACTAGTACGATTGTAAGCACGCTGTGTCTACATCAAGAAGAGTACATTTAAATCACCATTTATTTTGTAACGAGGTTTATAGTACTTGGTTTTGTAGACCAAATAAAAAAAAAGAAAAAAAAACTAAATGTGTAACGTAATTCTTATACCTACTAAGACCTCCGCGGTTTCGCCCGCGTTCCCGCGGGATCTTATCTTTTGTCGGGATAAAAATATAGCCTATGTTACTCAGGGATAATGTAGCTTTCTAATGGTGAAAGAATTTTTCAAATCGTTTCAGTAGTTTTTGACATATTCGTTACAAAAATACAAATGTTTCCTCTTTATAATATTAGTTTGGAAAATAATTGGATGTTATTTCAATACAGCTTTGTAACAGATTACAATAACTTTCATATTTCGTAAGAGGATCTAAGAGATTTTATAGTGAAGTATCTTATAAATAAATTGGAAAAGAAATAAAGTATAGAATCTACGACCTTTGCTGCAGTATCCGACGTCACTACCACTGAGCTACCATCTCCTAGAGTCTACGACGCGCGACGTCACAATTTTGATTAATTAATTCGATCAAATAGTACATAGCACATTTTATGATATTACAAGCCAGGGTTAACGAAACATTGATGATCCATCAGTAAGACATTATTTAAACCATAAAAGGAGACGATAAGGGCGGTTCTAAAATCTTCGAGCGAAACATGAAAATGTCTTCAGACTAACTTTTAAACATTGATTTATGTCGTAGATACGCCCAGAGAATATTAATTATTTTTTTGGCTTAGTAAAACTTTTTTTTAGTAGGTAGTAAATTAGTTTTACCATAATTACTGAAATTTTGGTCTGTTGCGATGTTCATAAATACACAAAAAAGACATTGTTGTCTAATCTCCATGTGTCTTGATAGATTGTTTTTTATCGCCCCCTCTTTTACCCCATACTAGGAAACAATACCTTTGATTTTTACAACTATGTTTTTTTTAAATATCACAAAAGTTGCGCGCTTTTTTACTCCGCACAAGGCGCATCTACAACATAGATGTTTAAAAGCTATTTTCTCCGACTAAACAATAACTCACAGTTGGTTGACTCTGTTCTACAGTAAAGAAGGCTATGAAAATACGTCCAAATCAGGACTTCGGTTTAAAAATAAAATGTTGAATTTCTATCCATTACAAAATACTTTGATTGGCTAATTTGACATTCAAGTACATCTATAGTTTTGAGATAATTTATTTAAAGTACTTACAATTTATTTAAAACATACGTACAAAATATACAATCTATTATTCATAAAAAAAACATCCTCGAGGCTGCTGCTGCTGCCGATCGGCAAGGTTCCCAGCAAGCTGGCAGCGTTTCCTCTTTGGATGGCCAAGCTGATGCGTTGGCGGAAAAAGCTCCCCACCCGCCGGTCTCCCGAGGCCTTGATTATTTTTTTACATAAAATACTTGTAAAATGACAAGCTTCAGACCCCCACGGACCCATGGTCTCGACCGCAAAAGGCATAAATTGATCATTTGGACCAATACAGGCGTAACTGGTATCTAAATACGTATTTGCATCGAACGATCCTACCTCATCCAGTCGATTGATACAATAATACATTCAGACTGTCTGAAAATCCAATACACGCTAATGATTTTACGATTGTCTAATTTTCAATCGCAATAGATTTACTGGATTCAAACTACGAATAGATTCAAGCTTATAATTGATTTTGGTTATGTCCACATACTGCTTCAGTCTGATATGTATTGATAAAAGATTTTCGCGAACTAAATTCATTATAGTAGATTATACCGGGTCTATTCGCGCACATAATAATCAAAATATAATTTCGGAAAACTACATGGTTTTGTTTCGTAACTGTTTGGAAGGCAACTACTTTGTATACCGTGGACAACACTACCTCCAAATAGATGGAGTTGCTATGGGTAGTCCTGTAGCACCAGTCTTAGCCAATATTTGGATGGAACACTTAGAAAAAGCATTAAATCTGCAACAGTCAGCGGTAAAGTTATGGAAATGTTACGTGGATGATGTTTTTTGTATTATGAAAGGTAGTATGCAAGAAGTAGAAACATTCAAAAATCATCTAGAGTCTTTTCATCCTAAGATAAGATTTTCTTTTGAAATCGAAGTAGACAGAGCTTTGGCCTTTCTGGATGTCAAGGTAATGGCGAGACCGGATGGGTCCCTGACACATACAGTGTACAGAAAACCAACACATACTGACAAGTATCTAGATGCATCTTCTCATCACCATCCTCGTCACTTACAGTCTGTCGTTGCGTCTTTGATGAACAGAGCCTATGATCTTTGTGACCCTGAATATTTAGAATCTGAGTTGTCGCATATTCAGGAGGTGCTAAAACGCAACGGCTATAAAATGCATAAGAGGTGTCCTAGGCGGAAGTGTAGAAGGACTGATTTTGATGTCGGCCGGCAGCCAGTGTATATGCCGTATGTGAAAGGGATAACGGACAAAATTGGAACAGCACTGAGAAAGTACTCCATTAAGACTGTATACACTCCGTTATCAAAAATATCACAAAAAGTCCGGACGGCGAAGGATGTAATACCATTCCAAACACCTGGAGTATATAAGATTGACTGTAGCTGTGGTAGTTCTTACATCGGACAGACGAAGAGAACTATTGCTGAAAGGGTCAAAGAACATATGGCTGCCGTAAAGAACCGCCTGGCAAATAAATCAGCGATCGCCGAACACTTGTTGGAATCGGAACCAAACCACTGGATTGAGCTTCATGACCCAAAAATCCTTTCCACTGATCGACATTTCTATCCCAGAATTGTTCGAGAAGCGATTGAAATCAAAAAACATCGTAATTTCAATCGGGAAGATGGTTTCAAGTTATCTGCTGCGTGGAATCCAGTGATAATAAAGTGTTCGCACCGCCGTGAATTAAGTTCGAGTTCGAGAGTGGATACAGTTAGTACGGTGTGCCGAGATCGTGATCGTTTCGTGTCACAAGACCAATTGCGGGTAGTTGGAGATAACTCTCGCCCCTCAAGACGCTGATACCCGCCAGCCACCAGTTCAGTCCACTCGTGACCACGGTCAATGTAACTTGATCGAAACGTCGAGGTTAGTCGAAATTATATTTTGATTATTATGTGCGCGAATAGACCCGGTATAATCTACTATAATGATAAAAGATTGTATGTCACTGGAGATAAATTGATCATTATTTGGACTGTAGGTATATTATAGCTTCCACGATTTCGAGATGAAGGCAATAAATGAGATGATAGCTCAGTGGTGGTTAAGTTAGAGTAGATAGTGCCACCGAGGAAGACGCGTCCCACTCTTGTGTGCATCCTTATTATGTTGTAATGCTATCTGTCTATATGTATATGTATATATCGATATTTATGTGATGATATTCAGCACTACAATACTAGCGAAATAATAAATAAATAAATATCCTCGGACATTTTTCACACACGGCTATCTGATTCCAAACTAAGCAGAGCTTGTAATATGGAAACCAGATGACTGATATACTACATATTTTTTTTGTAAATACATACTTAAATAGATAATTACACCCAGACTCAGGACAAACAGACATGTTCATGCACACAAGTGTCTGTCCTGGATGGGAATCGAACCCACGACCTGCGGCGTGATAGGTAGTGTGTTAACCAACCAAGCCAACCGGCCCGACAAAAGGTTGTATACTTGCAATGTGGGATAACAAAAAAGAGTGGGACGCGTCTTCCCCGATTTCCCTAAATTCCTGAGCTTTTGGTGAAGGAAAACATCGTGAGGGAACCAAAGCCCGGTGGTAGAGTACTTTGTAGTACCCGACTGGCTTCAGGCTGGCTACCACCCTGCCATGTTGCCTTCAAGGTATTGTAATAAGGTGTACAACACATTGGCAATCCCCCAGGTATTGCTAATCTCTATAGGCGACGGTAGTCACTTACCATCACGTGACCCGCCTGCATGGTTGTCAATTGTGATAAGTATAAAAAATATGTTTATAATTAATGTAGTTTATTAGCAATTTATTTGTGTTTTATGCAACATTTTTTTTCGAATTTATTATTCTGCTCAAACATTATTTCAGCTACCTACAACTTTAACGATTTGATCAAAAATCAAACCTAAAAAAAGATCAAAACACCAATTTTCAAACGACAAGAGGGAAAAAAACGATATAAAATATCAAAGCAAATAACCTACAAATCTTTGTATTATATTCATAGCGAGATAATGGCAGAACGTGACAAACTACGCGTTTTTTATTTATCGGTACCTCCCCTTATCATGTTTTCGATATTTTGATAAATATGGCGATAAAAAAATCAGTTTTCACGGTACAGTTTGTTATATGGTTTTGTCGTTTTCGGGAACCCCTGATGGTGGAAAATGTAATAGTGAAAAGAACGTGTTTTTAAACGACTTCAAAAAAGGAGGAGGTTATATGTTCGACTGTATGTATTTTTTTTTTTTTTTTATGTATGTTCATCGATTTTTCCGCCAAGTGTCAACCGATTTTCAAAATTTTTTTTTTTGAAAGAGTATACTTCGGCGGTGGTCCCATTATCACCAAGTCAGAATCTGATGATGGGATCCTGCGGAAAAACGAGGGCAACCCTCAAATTTTATAAGAAATGTCAACCGATTTTCAAAATTCTTTTTTCATTTGAAAGAGTATACTTCGACGGTAGTCCCACTGTCACCAAATCAGGATCTGATGATGGGATCCTGGGGAAAATGAGAGCAACCCTCAAATTTTATAAGAATTTACAGTATTTTTCATTCATATACGTACTTATCAAAGCTATTTCCATCTGGTCGTCATCATCTTATGTTGCAGAGCTGATGATGGAAGGTACAACTCCTTAAAGGTTAGGAGTTAGGGGATATTTCTTTAAATATTATAGTCACGTTTAGACTCGTATCGTCGTCTCTTTGTATATTAAAATGAGCTAATGATAGAAGGTAATATCTTTATCGGTTAGGTGTTAGAATATACGTTGTCCTAGATATGAAATGAAACGCAATATCAAGTAGCTGCTGAGAAAGAAGCCTTAATCATTTAGGATATATATGCTTTATTTTCTTTAAAAGTTTATCTATTTATGTATTCCCTCATTTAATAGCGTGATGTTATTTAACTTATAGGCTTTCTCGATGAATGGGCTATCCAACACTAATATATTTTATGTAGTTCCTGAGATTAGTGCATTCAAACAAACAAACAAACAAACTCTTCAGATTTCTAATATTAGTATAGATAATGTAAATTAATAATAGGCTTAATTTGCTCGAAAACAATTAAATATTTCTTGAAAACATTGAAATATAAAAAATGGAAAAATAAAACTTTTTACAAAAAAAATAAAAACGCCTTCAAAGGCAAATGTTGCACTAAAAACCGAAAAATAAACTGAATAAGACATTAAATAAAATGGGAAAAAAATATTTCAATAACTAAATAGACCAAAAACTTTACTTATGTAAACACCTATTCAAATTATTATTCTATAAATACCTTTTGATCTGTTTGAAGTCGGTGCCAAGCCCAAAAATACAATGAAAGAAATAATAAATGCCTTCACAAGCATCTCCAGATGGCAGTTCAGCCTCCCAGGGAGGAGATTAAGTAATCCCTGGGTTCGGGAACTCACTCTATCTGTGGGCGGCCAGCGGTCAACCGTTTCACCGGATCTCCCTAACCGCACGCCAACATGCTGCGCCTGCACTACTCAATAGCGACTCCATAATATCGCCGGTCGCTCCGCCGTCAGCACAGTGCCTCCTCTAAGGAGCTCTGGCAACCTTACTCACCGCAGGAACACAACACTTGGCAGTGTTATTTGGCTGCGATATTCTGTAAGGTGGAGGTACTTCCCCAATCAGACGGCCCCAATTATGAGCAGATGTTATGCTATGTCCTACCTCCTCAAACCGTACGAAGCCTATTAAACCTATTAGGCTTGGCACCGACTTCAAACAGATCAAAAGGTATTTATAGAATAATAATTTGAATAGGTGCGTAGGTAGTTTACATGAGTAAAGTTTTTGGTCTATTTAGTTATTGAAATATTTTTTTCCCATTTTATTTAATGTCTTATTCAGTTTATTTTTCGGTTTTTAGTGCAACATTTGAATTTGAAGGCGTTTTTATTTTTTTTGTAAAAAGTTTTTATCATCAATGTTTCTTCTATTGAAGTAAAGTTTTAAACTAGTTGTCTTTACGGTGTGTAGTCTTTATCAAAAATGGATTTCTCAATTTAAAAATCTGTCACCAAATTTGTCATTGTATTCCTAGAGATTCCTGTGGCTTTACTAGAGAGCCAGTTCAATTATGCCTAGGCCGCACTCATCGCGATAACGCGGATATTCGGGCTATCGCGATGTATGTAGTCACGTATTCGCAAATACTTCGGCACTTCGGGCGAAGCTTCAGGCACATCGCTACGCTGTCGGTAAACTCTCGCACATCAAAGGGTTTTATCGCGATGAACTCCGCTTGCGCGACCACATTCCATTTTGTTTTCTGCGTTTGTACATCGCGATAAACTTAACAACGCGCATGATGTGGCCGCGACGATTCACCGTAGACCGAAGACGAAGTTTATCACCCGAATGTTTTCGCGATGAGTGCGGCCAAGGCATTATAGAACATATTTTACACGTATTTCCTCAATTATGAATATTTCCGTCAGTCCTGTCATGTTACGCACTTGAAAAATAAACGCGTCATCTTATAAGAGTTCCGTTTTTAACTTTTGAAGCACGGAACCCTACAGGATTATTATGATAACAAAATCGAGCAGGCAATAAAGATTCACCATCAGGGCCACTTGTCCAAATCGACCAATATTTACAGTAACATAAATATAGGGGCATTCAGAGAGTAAAGCAAAACAAAGGGTAGATACGAGTATGTAACGAAACTCTTTTCAATAAATCTTCTACGTGTACATACACGTTAAAAAATTTGCCTTTTTTTATTTGCTACATTGTTTTGTTGCTACATTGAAAATTGTTTTAGGGTTCCATTACTATATAGAGCAAAGAAAACGTTAATATTTATCTTGGAATCATTTTGAGCTAACCACGCCGGAACGGAGACGGTATATGCGTTTGGGGTGAGAGGATGTTTGTGCAAATCAATGTTACCATTTATCTCCAAAACTACTAGTCCGATTTTGATGCGGTTTTCACTGATGCTTTAAGATTCGATTGGTGCATGTTCTTAGATAGGTGTTACGGTGACAACTTACCAGGGGGCGCTGCAGTAAACATTTTTTATCTTTTTTCAATTACATTTTAAGCGTCGTGGGTTTTTAAATAGGTGATCTAAACAACACCCATATGGGTAGGATTTGAAATGACTGTACAGTCCGATACGGGAGTGACAGCAGCGTCCACATTTTTGGCACCTAAACTGAGGGTCGTTAGATGACTGAGCTGGTGAAGCGACTCTCGTAGTCATGTGATTCTTCTCACGTTTGTTTTCTAAATTCTGAAACCAGTTCCATCATGGGTATTGCATCCTTCTATCAGATGATCCTCTTGTTGCGGAATAATCATAATCGAAATCTAGATATGTTTTAAAAGGTGGCATACATCGATGTGTTTTTATAATAATTATACATTTATATCTATAATTATAGATTCTATATAATTTTCGATTATTTTTGAACAAAATTGTATTATTGTTACCTGATTTTTTTTTAATATTTTTTCAAAAAACAACAAAACATTTTACACATATAAACATTCGTAAACAATTTTTTTATAGGTACTTAACATTATTTAGAATTATTTAATTACTACAGAACCTCAATGATTTAACCTATTTTTGTGCGTAGCAGTTCATTGAGAGTAGGTATTTCGGCTTTTATCCCGATTGGAATACTCTATGTCGATGTATATTATTTCTCGTTGGGCGACCGTTTTTTGTGGAAGTTACCACTGGATGTGGGGACTGCCCCGTTTTGTTGGCTAAATTAATGACTACATAGTGAACTGACGTTTTAGAACACGGTCTTTAAATTATTTAAAAAATATTTACTAAATAAAATATTTTCCAGAATGAATGTTATTTATTAAATAATCTGTTTTTGTATAGGTACGTCAACTATTTGATTTTAATGCACAAATGTTATTATCTAGCTTTCATCCCGCGGTTACACCTGCGTTTTTGAGATGAAAAGTCTTATAACACTCATAATGTAGTTTAAGTATTAGTGTAAGAATATTCAAATCCTTCGTTTCAGAGATGACCACCAAGGCTCGAACATACAAAATTTACCTCTTTATAATATTAGTATAGTCATAGTCTTAATCTAAACTAATATTTTAAAGAGGAAATATTTGTTTTTTTGTTTGTTTGTTACGATGTAACTCAAAAACTACTCTACCGATTTTAAAAAATCTTTCACCATTAGAAAGCTACATTATCCCTGGGTAACATAGGCTATTTTTATCCCGGTAAAAGATAAGATCCCACGGGAACGGAATAAAACAAATAATCTCAAAAATATACGGGTTGCAGTAACTATTCATCCACACGTAAATTCTAAAACTCTATTTTTAGTCATAATTCCCGCAATATTTTTTAATTAAAACCCAGTCTTAAAGGATTAACTTCTCACTAATGTACATTTTTGAGCTCTAAAAGCTTTGCGTACCGACGAGAAACTTTTAGGCATATCAGGTTTACCAAAGCTTAAACCCGAGATAAAGGAAGTGGGTTATATCTTTTCATTATTTCAAAACTACCGACGCTCTTCTTAAAATTTATTTACATCTTTTCAATAGCTAGAAGAGTTCATGTGTTAAATTCGCTTATCTTAGAATCCTCTACTCTGATTTAAACAAATACTTTAGCTATAGATATCATCTTTATTGAAGAATGTTATTGGTTATTTAGATCAATCTGGGACCACCTATTATTTGTATAAACGATTGACTGAGACTAAAAACCATAGCGGAAATTATACAACTGGTCTTGGTACCATAACATTTTAGGACTTTCTACGAAAATCAAGCTTCAGATAATTTTATTCATAATAAAGTTGTTAAATAGTTCCCTTTAAGGATTAGTACTTACCACCTTCTGCCACATCACTTACCACATCAAGTTGTGGTCAAACAAAAGCCTATCTGAACTAAAATAAGGTTTCTTAAATAGTAGTATATATTAGTTATCTGGTTTCCATAGTGCTTAGTTTGGGATCAGATGGCGCGTGAGGATATTTATTTATTTTAATAATTTAAAGATGGATGGAACGGTGCGTTAATATATCTTTTCGGGCAAAATCATCACATATCACGGTGAAAACGTTTCGTTTTACCAAAGGGAAATAAAAAAGCGGGCCCAATAGGGTCAGCCGTCGAAATTATAAATCATACGGGGCCCTAAACCTAAACATGTCCAGTTGACAAAAAGGGTGATTCCTGTGAATTTATGAGGAACCCTACCACGGTTAAGGCGAGTGTACATATCCAAAATGTCAATGTTTGGTTTGACTCACTGTTTTTAAGAATGATGTATTGAGTAAACCGCGAACAATGCTCAATGCTCAGAGTTAGCATTGCTTGCTGGGGTCCAAGGCAAAAGTTTCAAGAGCATTAGAGACTAGAAACTCATCGATAACTTAAAGAGATCATTGAATTTATAAGAATCTTAGCATACATTTCGGGCACTTTTATTTATTTATTTAGTATTGGTCAAAATTATTAATTTATGCCTTTTACGGCCGAGACCATGGGTCCGTGGGGGTCTGAAGCTCGTCGTTTCACAAGTATTTTATCTAAAAAAATAATCGAGGACTCGGGTGACCTGCGGGCAGGGAGCTTTTTCCGCCAACGCATCAGCCTGGCTATCCAAAGAGGAAACGCTGCCAGCCTCCTAGGAACCTTGCCGATCGCCAGCAGGGCCAGCCTCGAAGAAGTTTTTTATGTATAGATTTTAAAAAGATTTTTTTTATTGTTATTAATTTGATACCTAATCATAGTAAGTATGACGAAATTTACTTTATCAGTTAAAGTTTGTATGTTTGGACATAAGAGGTGATCTACGAAACTACTGAACCGATTATGATAATCTTACAGTAATAGGAAGCTACGTTATTCTTGAGTGCTATACACTTTTTATCTCGAAAACACGTTTAAATCGCGTGGTGGAAGCTAGTGTTACATAAAAGAAGAAAGACTATCTGATTGTGAGAGATAGCAAGGTACAGAGCCTGATATTTACGTAAGGAAGAACGTCTCAAATGCGGGGATAAACCCAACAATATTATTGTGCAATGAGCCTAACATACCAATATGACCTGACACGCAATGGAAATATATCACAAGCACGTTTGTATGGAATGAGAAAAGGTCGCCAATGTAGTTCTATGTACAGAAGTAAATTGGGACGACATGCTTAAATAACATAGTACTTTATGTCTTGTAATTCTTCAAGACTTAAAGAGTCTATTTGCGCTGTAAATCTTGCAGGTTCAGTATTATTTGTTTAGGTACTGTATGTACTTGAAGATGAGTTCACATTATTATGTCATAGCAATTGTACCCTACAGCCTACTATTATTATCAGTATAGCAGGTATTTGTGTGTGCTTGAGTGTGTGTATGTGTGCGTGTGTGTATGTGTGTGGGTGTGTGTGTTTGTATGTGTGTGTGTGGTGTGTGTGTGGGTGTGTGTGCGTGGGTGTGTGCGTGTGTGTGTGTAGTATTCATGCGCGTCTCAGGTGTACAGCTGCTGCAGGTGCGGGGTGTGGAGTGTGTATGTATGAATTCATTTGAATGAAACTAAGCACACGTATAGATGATATCCTGGAATAAATCATAGGGTATTTTTACCCCTGGAAAAAGAAACATTTTGGATAATCCTTATGTTATTTATTAAACCTACGTTCCAAATAAAAATTTTAGAACTGTATTTTCTTCTAAACATTAAAAAATCCGTTTCCTAGACACGCTTCTTTGAGTATACAATATGATATTATTACCAATAGGTACAAATACTGCTTTCACTCAATTTTAAATAGTATTAAGAACCTTTTCAGATCACTTCCACGATCAAACTAGACCAAGACTAAGTAGCCTTAAGTTAAGGTTAAGGTGGTTAAGTAACCATAAACAAGATATAAACCTAACACTCAATAACAAAACAATCATAGACATAGACGTGGCCGCATGTGGACATTAATACGGAGTTAGTGCGTGGTTGATGGTATCCTAATCTGATTGAGATGACGTCACTGTCATACCTGCATGAATTATGTGTTAGTTAGTAGAGTGGAGTATTGATGATTATAGACTGATGAGCTGACAGCGTTATCTCACCGCTGTGGGACAAATTATATAATTTCAGCAAAAGATTTCATTATTTTGATTAAAGTAGAAATCGCAAACCTATTTTCCAACAGTCATCGGCTATATGGTCATTTATATTATCATAGAGAAAGAAAATCAAAAGATAAAGATTGTGAACAGATGTTGCTTGTGGAGGTTGGTCTGCTTATTTTGTTATTTAGATAAGACTAGCTTTCCGCCACGCGGTTTCACCCGCGTTCCCGAGGGATCTTTATCTTTTCCCGGGATAAAAAGTACCCTATGTGCTATTCCAGACTATAATCTATCTCTATGCCAAATTTCAACCAGATCCGTTCAGCCGTTCTGGCGTAAATGAGTAACAAACATAAATCCATCCATCCATCCATCCAAACTTTCACATTTATAATATTAGTGGGATAAATTAAATATTGAATAATTATGTTGCTGCTGGATGCGAGCAGCTCAGGATTGGTTGATGTGGAATACTTTGGGGGAAGCTTTTGTCCAGCAGTGGTCCTCTTCCGGCTGAAATTATGGTGATGAGGTCTGCGTTCTTTTTAAAAAAAGTAACTGCTGAGTTTATTGACGACTCTTCTTAGCAAAAGCAACTTTCCGAACCGTGTGTTAAAGTCTAGGCTCATAAGTATTCATTCTTAGTAAATATTCCAATACTATTAGGAACGCAATGAAATCCCTGTTTAATTAACCAAAACTTTATTTACAGAAGAGACAAATCATAGACACATATAGCTAAACGTTATTATGCTTTACAACACAGATATCTTAATAGTAAAGGCCTATTTTTAATTAAAAAAAAAAACATTTAATTTTGAATTCATATCGAAATAATATTTCAAACTATTATCTTTATTTCATTTCTGGTTCCGCCCCGTATTACCAAGATGAAATAAACATTTCTGATATTTTTGCAATAGAACGTACACATTAGGGCCACAAAAGTTATGTTTCGTTTTTCGTTATTTGCTCTATAATATACATAGAGGATAACAGTAAACTGTCTATCAAGCCGACCGCCTATTTTAGTCAAAACTATAGATTTTATAGAACTAACGGCGTGGGGTCGAAACGAAAGCTTTGTGTCATAAGTTAAAAATCTTTATAAAATTATTATGGAAGAAAGATAACACTAGGTCCTAAATATAGTACATTGCATTATGTTGGCAAGATTAGATTACACACATAATTCTGTAAAGACATAACTCATAATCCCCGGTTGGTGCTTAACATGATTACTATGTA
Organism: Ochropacha duplaris; assembly: GCA_951361185.1. Taxonomy (NCBI): domain Eukaryota; kingdom Metazoa; phylum Arthropoda; class Insecta; order Lepidoptera; family Drepanidae; genus Ochropacha; species Ochropacha duplaris. The sequence continues at coordinate 1,752,161 of OX592707.1, read as the reverse complement.
ACCTTGTTGTAACTTGTTTCAAAGCAAATGGGGACACAACTCTAGTACAAATTAAGATTGTTATACACCGTACTATCTAGGAAAGGAAATTACGAATCATTATCCTACTAATATTATAAATGTGAAAGTTTGGATGGCATTTACGCCCGAACGGCTGAATGGATCTGGATGAAATTTGGCATGAAGATAGATTATAGTCTGGACTAGCACATAGGCTACTTTTTATCCTGGGAAAAGATTAAATCCCTCGGGAATGCGGGTGAAACCGCGCGGAACAGCTAGTATTTCATATGTGAAGAAAAATCTTTGTACCCCTTTTTCTTTTGTTTGTCAACCGATTTTCTTTTGACTTTTGAGTTGGCTGTCCGATAAGGCGAAGTGTATAATTTTATTTCCTCTTTTATAGCCCAGGCAAAGGGTTGGAGCCCATACAGCCTCAAACTCAAAACTAATTTATTGACCAATTTGCTATCAGATGCTACATATTATTATGCAACTACTGTAAGGCTTGCTCGTTTTTCTTTTCGTTTAGTAGCTATTGATGAGCGTTATCAACAAGGCCTATGTGACTTAAAAAAAGAGAATTTCTAACTTCACTTACCTATCACGCCACAAGTGGTTTCGATTCCCGCCATGACGTACATCTGTGCGTTCTAAGTATCTTTTTCCTGTAAGTTCCTCTTAAAAACTGTGTAACTTCATGATTTAGTTATATTTTGACCTTATGATTAATTATTCTTACACTTCTACACTGAAGCATTCCTTTTCCCAATACCAGTATGGAGGAGCGAGGTGTTAGACTCCTCCATTGAAAAGGGACAATCTTCCGCCAGGCTAGGTCATCGTGCCTGGGGACCGCAGTTCAACTGTTTTTAGAAACTTGTAGCAGATCGCATAGATTGTTGCGCCATCTATCTTGGAGTCGTGCGAACTGTATCTATGTTGTAGGTAGTAACTATTTAGTAATCTGTGGTTGTAGATAGATATCGCTACACTAAAGTCGTCATAATCTAATAGGCCCGTTTTGACAAGAGGGTGTCTCTTCTTGTCGCACTATGTTCGTCTCTTTTTGGCTATGTGCTGTCAAAACGGGCCTTTTATTTTTTGTCAGCTTTAGTATCTACGTGTTCTTTCTTTTTTTTATTAGACTGATGTGCTATCACCCTAATGTCTCAAAGCTTGTTACCCTGTTTACATAATACATGTTGTGACATATCCATTGTAGCGAAAAATGTGACATACGATCAGATAGCCATATTCGAATTGAACAGGCAATTTTCGTATTTGTACAATGGACATAATTAGTTCATTTTTAGGGATGTGATCGTGAATTCTTACACCGAAGATTGAAAAAAAAGAACAATAATTCTCGCAAAGTTATTTGTTAATAACTAAGTTCCTCATTCCCTGTTGGGTTTTGGGCTTTCAAAATTTAAATTCACCCGCCAATTCATCGACTGTGCTACATGTCATAAGCACATATAAAAAAAAAAAAAAAAATTCGATTCGTTAGCGACGACACGTATGTCGCCCGGTCTGCTCAAAATAAGTGAAAAACTATCTAAAGACATTAAAAACTTCAGTGAAGTGCCAAGAAACAGTTACCCATGGACTTGACCCACCGATTCATCTAATTGTGGACCCTATTCTTCAATTTTGGACGCAGTTGGGAACCATCAAGAACATCGTGGCGGGTGACGTACCTAAAACGTTTGTCTATTTATTCCGTAGCCCTTTACTGTCTAATATTTTGTCTAGTATTTTCAAATTATATTATTCAATCTCCAGTTGTGTTCCGTACACAACATTTTGGTCATTCGAACCAAGATTAACCAGTTACAAAGTTAGGATTCATCAAAAATACTCAACAAAAATACCTACCTTACAAAATCATACCTATTTGTATCAAATACACTTAATCTACAATAGGTACATGCTTTTTACACACATATACATACTCTAACAAGACTGTTTGTTATATTTTACGTGTGTAAATTAGCTAAAAAAGCATATTTTCAAAGATAGCTAATTATTTTTTATCATACATTGTGCTGACGCTCGCTCGCGTACGCGCCGGCCGGTCTCGGTCCGCGCCGTCGCCATTACGCGCGAACGCCGATTTCTATTGCATTTATTTTAATTTAACATTTTGTAAAATTTTGTTTATTTTTTGTTTTTGAGCTTATTTAGAGGTGGAAATATTCAAAATGTCTCGATCTCAAAGTGTTAAAGCCAGTAAAAGTGATCCCTCCGATGATAATGATGATTTCGATAAATTGTTACAACCACTTGTTATTTCCCAGGAAATGTTGTTTATGCGATTACAGTCACTATTCGAGATGTCAAAAGGTGTTGTTGAGAAACCAGAATTGTGTGATATTTTTAATGCACGAGTGCGTGATCTTCCTATGATTCGTGATAAGTTCGAACAAAATATAGGACAAATTATTGGGATTAAAAAGGATTCGAACCCGAAATTTGTACCTACTTACAAGGAGATTGACGCGTTTGATCAAATGTTCTATAGTATTCAATCTGTTGCTGCGAGTATCAACACACAACAACCTCAGGGTAGTAGTCGCGTGAAAACCAGATTACCGAAATTAGAAATATATCACTTTGATAGTAAACTTGAGAATTGGCCTACATTTAGGGATACTTTCACCAGTTTAGTTCATAACAGTTCTGACATTTCTAGCATCGAAAAGTTTTATTATCTCTTAACAGCTGTGAGTGGATCTGCCTTGACGATCGTGAAGTCACTGCCGGTCACAGCTGATAATTACCCTTTAGTGTGGAGCGCTTTATTCAAGCGGTACGAAAATAAGCGAGCGCTTGCAACTACTTATTTAGATAAATTATTCAACTTCAAACCTTTGACCGTCGAATCGGCCTCGGGTTTAAATTCGTTTTTACAGACATTTCAAGAAAGTGTAAAGGCTCTTCAGTTATTAAATATACCTGACTTAGCGAGTTTTATATTGTTTTACATTTCGTTACGTAATCTCGACCCTACTACGAGACGCGAATTCGAATTAAACTCGAAGCAAGGGGAGGTACCTGCGTTCAACGATTTAATGTCATTCATCGAAAACCATGTTAAGGTTTTGGAAATGTCTGATTGTAAATCTAATGCAATAAAAAATTTAAATATAAATAAAACAAATCAAATTAAAATCAGTTCAAGTACAAATTATTCCAAACCTATTAATTTTAATAAATCAAATAATCAAAAAACTACCTTGTCATGTACGTCTGTCGGTACAGCCAAACCTAGTGAATCAATCAAATTCAGAGATTGTTTGTATTGTAAAAAACCGCATTCAATTTACAGATGTAATGAGTACATTGACCTTTCGCCGGAACAACGTCTTATCAAAATCAAGCAACTAAAATTATGTGAAAATTGCCTTCGTGATCATGCTTTCAAAGACTGTCCATCGAAGGTTCGCTGTACTATTTGTAAAAATATGCACCATCACACTTTGCATATTGACTCGGGTTCTAGTGCGGGTTCAACTTCGAGTTCGAATTGCAATAGTGACGCTGCACGCGCTGTGTCGCTTACTTGTTCGACTGAATCAACAGTGTTGCTTGGTACTGCTATTATACACGTCGCAGATAGCTGGGGTCAATACCACACCGTACGTGCTATTATAGACAGTGGTGCCATGACGGGTTACATGACTCGAGACTGCGCGAATCGACTTGGACTTACGCGACGCAAGTGTGACTTTCAACCAATAGGTTTAGGTGGGAATCCAGTACAAGACTTCGGTGTCTCGACTTGTACTATTAAACCTCGAAATAGTGATTGTCCTATTTTGACTACTGATGCTATTATCGTGCAAAATATTGCCGGTAATCTACCGACTGCGCATTTATCTGATACAGTTATCAATCAATTTCAAAATCTCGTTTTGGCTGATCCATGTTTTTATAAACCAGCAAATGTAGACATGCTGATTGCTGCTGATTTATTCCCTCATATCTATAGCGGCGAACGCATTTTCTCACAAATCGATGGTATTCCTGTGGCCATGAACTCTATCTTCGGATATGTAATTGTAGGACAGACGTCGGTACATAGTTCAGATCAGAATGCCACGGCTGCTTGTTCGGAAATTAGTCAATCAGTTGACACTAAATTCTGTGGATTGTCAACGAATATTGATCAGATCATGTCAAACTTTTGGGAGCTGGAAAACATACCGTCTGTTAAAGAACAGAATCCAGACGATGTTTTGGCTGAGGAGTTGTTTGCATCTAGTTACAAGCGCGATAGTTCTGGTAGATATGTGGTTCAATATCCTTTTCGACCATTTTTTGAGTTGGGTGATTCTCATCAGATGGCGGTTCGTAGGTTTGTCAATCTCGAGTCCAAACTTGAACGTCAACCGCTACTTAAGTCTGAGTATCACAATTTCATGAGTGAATATGAATGTCTTGGGCACATGACTTGCCTAGGTAACATGCAAAACGTGGATTCAAAATATATTATCCCGCATTTTTGCATTTTCAAACCATCGAGTACGACCACAAAACTTCGTGTTGTATTCGACGCGTCAGCTAAGACATCCAACAGTCTGTCCCTGAATTCGGTCGTCCTTCCAGGTCCGAAGCTTCAGGCAGATTTAAATCAACAGTTGATCAACTTTCGTTTGAATGAGATCTGCTTGTCCGCGGATATTTGTAAAATGTACCGTCAGATTCTCATCGATCAGACTCAACGAGAGTATCAGCACATTCTTTGGCGGGATTCACCCAATAAAGAAATTCAAATTTTTCAACTCAACACCGTGACATACGGGGTGGCCAGCAGTCCATACCTCGCTATCAAAGTTCTACAGACCCTCGCTGAGAACGAAGCAGAGAGATCCAAAAGCTTCTTCTGTACTGAAGCATGCCTTTTTTATGGATGATTTTCTTTGGTCCGTTTCCTCAGTACAAGAGGCTGCTGAGTTACAGGACGAGCTGATGGCACTCCTGCAGAGTGGTGGCTTCACGTTACGAAAGTGGTCTAGTAATTGTGTGGAAGTTCTGCAGCGATTGCCAGTCGATCATCGTGAAACCCCGGTAGAATTCACTGATGATCAGAACCTGTCTATCAAGATCCTCGGTCTTCAATGGTTACCAGCTTCGGATTCTTTTTCATTTTCAACGACTCCGTCAAGCCCCGTTGTAACAAAGAGGTCTGTTTTATCTCAGATTGGACGTCTTTTTGATCCGCTTGGTTTCGTTGCACCTTGCGTGTTCTTTGCGAAATGTTTCATGCAGAAACTGTGGTCACTGAATTTAGGCTGGGACCAGAGTTTACCTGCAAATTTGGAGGAGCAGTGGTTAACCTTTGTTAACGAACTACCTCTTTTATCCGACTTCAAGCACGAACGTCATGTCGCTGTCCCAAAAGAAACTTACTCTCAGATTCTAGGTTTCTGCGATGCGTCAAGTCACGGTTACGCTGCCGTCGTATATTTGCGTTCTTCAAACGATGCTGGCAAGAGTAAAGTCAGTCTCCTCATTGCCAAATCAAAAGTAGCTCCGTTGAAGACAATTTCTATTCCACGGTTGGAATTAATGGCAGCACATCTTTTGTCAAAATTAATCAAGTATGTCAAGTCTATCTTATATCCAATTAATGAGACACTGTTGTTCACCGATTCATCGGTAGTCTTAGCGTGGCTCAACACTCCTTGTTACCATCTCAAGGTCTTTGTGGCAACTCGTGTGGCCAAGATATTGGAAGCGGTATCTACAGATTGCTGGTACCACGTGAGTGGCGCATGTAACCCAGCTGATATCTGCTCCCGCGGCGCAGCCCCGTCTGCGTTGTTGGCGATGCATGAATGGCTTAACGGACCTGATTGGCTTTCTCTAGTCAAGCCGCTCTGGCCAGTTAAGACCATCGATGATTTCAAGGATGTCAATCCTCCAGAACTAACGCCTCAAACCACTTTAGTTGCTGTGGATACTCCTCATTCAAAAAGTTTTCTCTACAAGCTGACTGAAAAGTATTCTAATTTTGACAAACTTATCAATGTCGTTGCTAGGTGTTTTCAATTTATTCAAAACTGTAAGGTTTCAAAAACTGAACGGAGAGCACTCTCACTCAGTGATATTAGAAAAGCACATGATATCATAGTTAAATCTGTTCAAAGTCATCACTTTTCGGCAGACATTACAGCCCTGTCGAGAGGTGAGCAGTGTTCCCAACCACTGAGAAAGTTAAACCCTTTCGTGGACCTCAAATGTTTTCTCAGGGTGGGGGGCAGACTTTCCCAGTCCAATTTGACTTATGATAAAAAGCACCCTCTGCTTCTGCCTAAATGTTCTAATTTTACTAAAATTCTAATTGACTATTATCACAAATTGCATCTGCATATTGGTCCAAGAACACTTCAAAGTATTATAAGTCAAAAGTACTGGATCATATCTGCTCGAAGTGCAATTCGTTCTCGTACGATTCGATGCATATCTTGTTTCAAAGTATCACCGTCAACTCGACAACCCCTCATGGGTCAGTTGCCCAAGTATCGATCTCAAGATACTCATGTATTCCACACTGTTGGAATAGACATTGGCGGTCCCTTTTATTCAAAAGAATCTAATAGAAGGAACGCTAGTATTTCCAAATCGTATTTGTGTGTGTTCGTCTGTTGTTCAACCCGAGCGGTACATTTGGAAGTTCTATCGTCCCTGAGTACGGAATGTTTTATGGCAACATTTGACCGTTTTACGGCCAGACGCGGCCTATGTCATTCTATAATTTCTGATAATGCCACGAACTTCGTGTCAGCCGGCAAGCATCTCGCAGAAGTTTCAAAGTTCCTTAATTCAAATCATGATAACTTGAAAAGTAAGGTAACTAGCCGTGGAATTGAGTGGAAACATAATCCTCCCACAGGAAGCCATTTTGGTGGGTTATATGAATCTGCCATCAAATCGGCGAAAACACACTTAAAGCGTTCAATAGGCACTAGGGCATTATCCTTTGAAGAATTAACGACAGTCTTCTCTCGTGTTGAGGCTGTATTAAATTCCAGACCATTGTGTCCGTTATCAAATGATCCTACAGAGTTTGAAGTTTTAACTCCATCGCATTTTTTAATAGGTCGAGACCTTCTCTCTGTACCAGAATATGATATCACTGGTCTATCAAATACTTGTCTTGGTCGTTGGCAGGCCACCCAGCAGCTTTCCCAGCAGTTCTGGAAGCGTTGGAGACTAGACTTTCTTCATACACTGCAACAGCGACAGAAGTGGTTTAGCAACTGTCAAAATCTCAAAATCGGAGATCTTGTTCTTTTACATTCTGATGCTCCACCTCTGCAGTGGCATTTAGCTAGAATAACAAAAATTCATCCCGGACCTGATGGCGTTGTTCGCGTTGTCAGCGTTCGCACAAAGAATGGCGAGTTTACTCGTCCGGTTGTCAAAGTTAGCCCTCTCCCTTTGGAGCAGGACTTGCATTAACTCAATTTAATCATTTATTTTGCTCACATAGATTTTACTGTAAACCTATGTGAGAAATTTCTTTAATATACAGTCCACACTCTACCACATGACACATTTACTACACATTTCAAAATAACATTTTTCAAAACACTACATACATATTTCAACCTCCTGGTTTGGTAACTGGGAAATCCTGGTGGATTTCGGTGGGGGGAATGTTGGGTTTTGGGCTTTCAAAATTTAAATTCACCCGCCAATTCATCGACTGTGCTACATGTCATAAGCACATATAAAAAAAAAAAAAAACGATTCGTTAGCGACGACACGTATGTCGCCCGGTCTGCTCAAAATAAGTGAAAAACTATCTAAAGACATTAAAAACTTCAGTGAAGTGCCAAGAAACAGTTACCCATGGACTTGACCCACCGATTCATCTAATTGTGGACCCTATTCTTCAATTTTGGACGCAGTTGGGAACCATCAAGAACATCGTGGCGGGTGACGTACCTAAAACGTTTGTCTATTTATTCCGTAGCCCTTTACTGTCTAATATTTTGTCTAGTATTTTCAAATTATATTATTCAATCTCCAGTTGTGTTCCGTACACAACATTCCCGGGATAAATAAAGTATCGATATATAAACGTAAAACGTCGATCTGTTGTTTCATCGCTGTGCCAAAGAACGGCAAAACAACAAACAGAATTTCACAATAATTATAATCATTTAAATATTTAAAAACTAATATTTTCTTAATTTTCTTTTACCCGTTTATACCACTCTCCGTCTATAAAATATACTAGCTATCCCCGCGGTTTTACCCGCGTTCCCGTGGGTTCTTTTACCAGGATTTAAAGTGTCCTATCTCTTGTTTCAGGATATAATCTATTTGTGTGCCAAGTTTCATCTAGAACGGTTTCGTAACTTCGGGTTTCATCGCGGACATCTGCAAAACATCACGTTACCTTCTCAATTTAATACTATCACTTTTATCACGTTATCCTTTACTTTACCACAAAAGCCATTTGAAATTTAAAAAAAAAAATATTAAAGGAAACAGTAAAAGATATAAGGTACTTATTAAAAACATTAACGAAATGTTAACATCGTACGAATAGTGAGCAGATGCCAAAACGATCGCCATAAAAACTTAATGTTTCTGAAAAAAATGCGCTTACCCTCAGTAGGTGCTGGGAAGAGTTATGATTTGAACCTTAAAAGTTCATTGACACTAGCAAACTTCCGCGGTTTTATATTTCACAGATTCATCTTTTCTTGAAATGAAACGAAATCCAGTTTTTATTAGTCTAGAGAGCTGAAGAAAGATGTAAAAAAAATCTTTTCGAGATAAGTGCAAATTTTAATGTTATACGTGCAAATATATCTACACTAATTTAATTATAATATATAAAATGAATTGCTCCGATTCGAATAATAAATCCTTATTTGTTTTGTTCGCTCACATACAGGGGTGGTTTAAAAGAAAAAAAATGGGAAAACCCATAAAATATGTTAAAAATGTAATTAAATGTAAGCAGTAGTTATTGAGGTGTATTAATTAGTGAAAAAAATATAGATTCATTATAGGTATTCGGAATGGGCGGCGTGATGATGTTGTTTGCCATTTTTGTTGCAATATTCTTATTGTATCCATTTGGGTTGTCAATTTATTTGGTTCAAATTATTTTTATGAATGTTCTTTTTTTTATCTGTTTAAATATAAATGAGGTTATCAGTTATAATTAGCGTTATAGCAAATGTTGCGTCATTATAATTCCAATTATGTTTGTACTGAATATTATTAGTCTAGATAATTCTCACATTTCTTCCAAGTACCATTTAACAAGAATCAGGTTCAGTACAGCATCTGATACAGTTTCCCGATCCTGGGCTTTTACAGGAGTTTTGACCTGTGCAGGAACCATATCCTCTTCCGCTGTTCTCTCCACTACAGGAATTTACTCCGGTACAAGAATTATGACCCGATCCAGAATATTCCCCTCGACATGATCCCGCAGCGGTACAAGATTGTGACCCTGATCCTGATTGTACCCCTCCACATGATCCTTTACTGGTACAAGAAAACACCCCAGATCCTGATAGTACCCCTCCACATGATCCTTCAGCGACACAAGACTGAATTCCAGATCCAGATCTTTCCCCTCCACATGATCCTTCGCCGGTACAAGAAAACATCCCAGATCCTGATTGTGGCCCTTTACATGATCCTTTAGCGGTACAGGACCCAATTTTAACCGCTTCCATCTCGATTATCATCAAACTAACAGCAAGTAGGACAAGTGTCTTCTTCATGTCTGTCTGTTTGTTTATATCGGTTGTTGAACAGATGACTGTTAGTAAGTGAATGATATCGTCGTATCTGAACCACACGTTATATATAAAGACAGAATTTCAGGGACCTCATCATTGACCCATCTGTTTGAATATACATACAGGGTGGAAGGAATATCGACGCACAACCGAAAACCATGGATTTAGGACATGATTCTGATTTTTTTTCTGCTGTTTTTTTTACTTTACCCTGCATAAAATAGTTACCTAATCCAATGAGATTTTAAATTAAAAAAAAAACAATTCGTTCACTTATTTAACAAAAAAATGCAATGTAAATAAAACTTCAAACAGCTGATTCGCAAAAGTTCACGTTTGAGGTCAACGCTTCATACCTACGCGCGCTCGACTCGGCGCGCGCCGGTGTTTATAATACATTGCGCGCTCTAAAATGTCAATTTCTGTAACAACGAGTAATTTTCTTTATGACACTAAGTGTAACCTTTTCGTGAAGTTTGCGTTATCATGTTCCTTCCACCCTGTATATTCTGATATCATGTTCCTTCCAACCTGTATATTCTGTTATCATGTTCCTTCCAACCTGTATATTCTGTTATCATGTTCCTTCCATCCTGTATATTCTGTTATCATGTTCCTTCCATCCTGTATATTCTGTTATCATGTTCCTTCCATCCTGTATATTCTGTTATCATGTTCCTTTCATCCTGTATATTCTGTTATCATGTTCCTTCCACCCTGTATATTCTGTTATCATGTTCCTTCCACCCTGTATATTCTGTTATCATGTTCCTTCCATCCTGTATATTCTGTTATCATGTTCCTTCCACCCTGTATATTCTGTTATCATGTTCCTTCCACCCTGTATATTCTGTTATCATGTTCCTTCCACCCTGTATATTCTGTTATCATGTTCCTTCCACCCTGTATATTCTGTTATCATGTTCCTTCCATCCTGTATATTCTGTTATCATTTTCCTTCCATCCTGTATATTCTGTTATCGTGTTCCTTCCACCCTGTATATTCTGTTATCAGTTTATAAATAACGTTGTTGCGTCATTTATTATAATCCCAATTAAAGTTGTATTGAAAATTTAGTTTTGATAACAGTTTTTAGAATTGTTATCATATTCAATGGATGATATTTATATAAACAGTATTTCAAAGGTCAAATTTATCGCTTACTAAGAGTTCTCAAACAACAAATAGTTTTTTTTAATTATGTTTTTGTGATGTATATTTTAAGTTATTCCCCACTATGTTAGGCCGAATTCTGTGGATAGTTTACATAAACATCAATAATCCTACAAAGTATCCTGAGCTGATTGTTTACTTACAGTATTGGAAATAGGTCATCTTGTTTCCATGTTTTTTTTTGTAATTAACGCAATCGGGCTTTTTTTAATATTTTTTTATCGTTAGTGTTTTTTGAGTTTATCAATTTCAAATAAATAATGATTAATTTTCTGAAGGGAATATTTATTGATAAATGTTGCATTATTATAAAAGATTATAAATTAAGTTACTTATGGTATGGTTTATTCACAAAATACAATTAAAATATTACATACATACTAAATTAGAAATAAAACTAAAATACCTATAAATAAAACTAAATTTTAATGATTATTTCTATGTAAATACGTTTTTAAGATCAAGTTTAGTGAGACCATGATATTTTAATATCCGAATCAATTATATCGGAATCTTTCACATCCCTAATTTCGGAGGAAAATAATAATGCTGCTCAGACTTGTAGAAAAAGGATTTGATATTTTTACAAATGTAATTTACCATGTTTTGTTAGTTAGTACATATTTATTTTCTTATTATTATTTTATTATTTACAACGAATGTACAAAATATACATGCAAATGTACAATTACAATACATAAAAAACTTCTTCGAGGCTGCCGCTGCTGCCGATCGGCAAGGTTCCCAGAAGGCTGGCAGCGTTTCCTCTTTGGATGGCCAAGCTGATGCGTTGGCGGAAAAAGCTCCCCGCCCGCCGGTCACCCGAGGCCTCGATTAATTTTTTACATAAAATATTTGCGAAACGACGAGCTTCAGATCCCCACGGACCCATGGTCTCAACCGCAAAAGGCATAAATTGATAATTTGGACCAATACAGGCGTACTTTTTGAATTTTGAATTTTCCGCACCTTTCGCAGCCGCTCCCGCGGCTTTACAAGTCACCGGTAAGTGAGATGGCGCAAGTGTATCGACACAAGTGGCATCCCACACCAACGGCTTGCCGACACTCCACGGGATCAAAGTCATACCATCCGGCCTCTTGCCGTCGCCACGCGAAATACCGACTGGTTCGAGTACAGAAAGCACGCCGGCGACAACTAGAGCCCTACGGATAATATCATTAAGAGCCACGTGGCGTGAAATACGACCGGCGCTTTGAGAACACGAAAGCCCATGATGGCCGAGCTCATTGACAAGATCCCCACAGCGGCAGCGATGAGGATGATTGGACCTGGAACCAAGACGAAGACAAATGCACAAGCTTAATGTTATGCGGTCCTTCAAAGTCCCGATATTACTAGATGGAATGGCTTGCAACCAGTGACCTGATTCACTCTGAGAGACAGCTAACAAACGTGCCCGGTCCGAATCAGTAGAAAAATCAGAAAATAAAATCTGCCAAGTATTTTCGCAAAGAGGTTTGTCCCATTCTCTCTGAGAGTGACTCAAAGGAATATTTGTGCCTGGACAAGCTACCTGCCAAGCATTTCTGGCATCGGATAGGTAAGAAACCACAACAGATCCAATAGTTGGTTCCAAAACAGATCTGACGAGGTCACTCACACTGTATACCGAGGACAGAAATGCCGGCAGTGATACGCTAGAAATTTTACGCACTCCTAGGCCACCATATCGTACGGGTAGGGTGGCTTGAGACCACACTTTGTTGTCACCTAGGCAACAATTTAGGATTTTAGAAAGAGAAATTTTGATCATGTTGTCCAAAGTTTCTAATAATTGATCGAATTTGAATAAGTGGGTGCAGCGGAGTAAATACGTAAACTTCGGCACAAAAAGACATAGTCGTACAATAAAAAATGCATAATGCGCATTTATGTCATAAAGTCGATGAGAGGATTCATTAAAATTTTGTATCTTTTGCTCAAAAAACCCAGGAATGGATTCATCTAAGACGGGGGCTCCGAGAAGAAGAAGCGAATCCCTTGAGATTAATTTAATATTTGGTGCCAAATCATTAAAATCTTGAATAATTTTGGATTTCTCAGATTCAGGAACAGAATCTGAAACTAGGATCTCGCATTTGGAGCAGTTAAAATCAAGACCAATTTTTTTAAATTTTTCAGTTAGAGATTTTAAATCTCTGATAACAGAAGTCGCATCACCTCCAAGAGTTCCATCGTCTAGATACCAAACATTAAATTTAGACTGTAATTTAGATATGATTGGTTGAATGGCCAAACTAAAAATGGCAGGACCGAGAGGATCGCCCTGCTGACAACCTACACCGGAAATGATCGGTTGTGTTTTATAAAAAAGTTTTGTAGGATGGCCATAACATTGCCACAAGTAAGAATATATGTCAGGACAAATATCCCTAATTTGTGTCAACATAGCGGCCCTATCGACAGAGTTAAATGCATTTTTTATGTCAACCTTAAGCAGAACATCACCTCCGTTATTTAAAAGAAAGGTCCGAGCCGCATGTACCGCTGCCTCACAACCTCCCTTTGAGCCAAAACCAAGTTGAATTGGTTGAAATAAATCAGTAGCTATCGGGAGAATGTGACGACAGCAAATTTTGGAAGCCATACGACGGATAGTATTACCCACCGCGATCGGTCTTATACCACCGTCTTTTTTGGAAAGGGCGCAAAGGTTGGCCCCATAAATGATCTCGGTGATGGGGCTCGGCACCTTTCCTGCCAACATAAAATTTATAAGAGAGGTTAATCTCGATAACAATTTAGTGCCAGCGTCCCCGGCGGCACCACAAACAAGATCTTTGTAATGCTGTGGTGTAAAACCGTCGAGGCCGCCAGCAGAGCCAGGTTTAAAGGATAAAATTACATTTAGAAGATCTTTGGAGGTACAATTTAGACTGGTTTGGTCAGATGAAGGGGGATCCGGAAAAATTATATTTGGGAGCGGAGGTGGATGTTTAGACCTTAAAGCACAGAGGGTTTCAGGTGTGTCTGCAGCGACAACATCGCTTGAAAATAAAAGCTGTGCTGCTCCCTTGAAATCGCCGTCGTTGGCTTTATTTTCAATTTTTCTAATAGGGTTTGCCTGATTGATAAATTGACTTTTCGAATATATTGGAATTGAGGCCAATTCTGGATGTGAACAATTATTTTTTATTTTTTGAGTTAGAGAGATCTCATTTTGCTGGCGATTAGGAACATGCAGCACCCTGTAAGAAAATGTGAGCAGTTCTTCCCAAGCACTCTGCGAATTCTGGCTAAGAATTTTGTCTATAGATAGACATAAAGCTGAAGCCACACGCTTTAATACCGGAACATTATTTTTTAAAAAACAAATCCTTTGCCAAAACGGTTGCTCGGAAGTATTTGAATTTGTGGTCGAATTTAAAATGCCAGAATTAGCAGAGCTAGTCTGATTGATTAATACTGAAACAGGTTTATGTACCTTTCCAATATGAATTTTCAGACCACGGTTTCCACGAAAATAGCGAGGATGAGAACACTGCCCACATCTCAGCAAATTTTCATGCGATGTACCACTAACCTGGCTGCAAGGTTGTGGGTCAGAATTGGTGCCAGGACCAACATGTATGCCCAAAGGGAGCATTTATAAAACTAAAACATAGCACAAAAATTATCTTGAGACCGGGTTTCAGATAGGAATTTACAGGGATCACTAAAAAAACTTATTTAAAATGTAAAATTGAAGACGGAATCATCGTGAGATATTCTTTACACACAGCCATCTCTTTCTAAACTAAGCTGAGTTTGTACTATGGAAACCAGATAATAGATATTACGACTGTTTTTTTTTTTTGTTGAAATACATAATTACTTAAATATATAATTACAATTCTCTTCTCCGTGATAATTACACGGAGACTCACGTTCATGCACACAAATGTCCGAGATGGGAATCGAACCCACAACCAATGACTCCAGCAACTACGCCAACCGGCCCGTCAAAAGTTCTTGTTATTAAATACCTACCTATCGAAAAATTAAACACTTTATTATGACGTATTACGTAGGTACTTATGTTTATTAAAATTTTATAAATACTAACTTAAACATTTCATTGCATATAAATAAGTTTACTTACAATAACTAAACAAAACAATTGTTAGTAGAAAATAGTTGAAATTTCAACTATTTAATCACAGAGTCATCCCGACTGTAAGTGGTCATAGCAAAAAAGGGTATGGGTTCAATGCTAGAGGAATGAATGTGAAATCTCATTGCACCTTTTTAGCATTTCTACTCGTAAACATAAATTGATAGGGGAATTCATAACAAATAAAAAAAATCACAACCAGAAAGTTCACCTGGTGGTAAGTGAATACCGCCGTCTATAGACATTAGCAATACCAGGGGATTGCCTTAAAGGCCACTGGCTCTCAATTTTAATTGCCGGAACACACCAACAGGTGCTTGGCGACAAACTTTCAACTTGAAGGTGGTAGCCAACCAAACGAGTACTGAATGACTCGCTGCTGCGTTGTCGTCGCACGGAGATGGTGGGGAGCGCGGCGACGGTGACGGTGTTCCCCGCCCGCGCGTCTCCTCCCGTGCGTTTGTTCAGTTCTTAACAAGTATCCTACCACCACCTGCCATCGAGGTGTGGTTTCCTAACGAGGTTTGCGTGGTTTGTAGTACCCGACTGGCTGACTACCACCCTCAAGTTGAAAATCTGTCGCCAAAACACCTATCGGTGTGTTCCGACAGCTGCACTTGAGAGTCAGTTCCCATCTAGGCTTTGTGTGCTTATCACCTTCGGCCACATCATCACTTACCATATGGTGAGATTGTGGTCAAACACAAATTTATACAAATAAAAATAAAAAAAGAACCGACAAGCAAGCCACCCTGCGTCGGTGTTCTAAGCTTTGATTGATGATTCATCATGAAGCTATACAAGTTCACCTTGAGGCTCGACTTCGGTTAAGTGACATCACATTTTATGCTTGAGTTGTGTCAAAAAAAACAGTTAATTTAAGGCGAACAACAAGTCAGTGTTTGTGACATAGAATGTTGTAGTTAAAGGTTTTTATAAACCTAACTCATAACTAAATTCTATTTGTTTTTACCGCCATAACACGCTAATATTAACAATCAGACTAGACAAATTATTGTATTTAATAAGTCTATTATAATAGGTATAATTTAAAAAGAGTAATTGCTGAGTATATTATTGCCGAGTCTTCTCAGCAAAGCAACCTTACGAACCGTGCGTTAGAGTCTAGATTTTCACACGTTAAGACGCATATAAGAGTAATCTTAATTTATGAAAAGGTGACGAATATACGAAGCGGTATCCTTGTAATGTTTAAGCTTTATAATAATACGCTTTCTTTCCACCTTTGCCCACATCTTCTTCTTCTTCTTTCTTCGTACGGGCGGTTTCCGCAATTGGGCGACGGATTGCGCCCTTTTTGCGTCGGAGGGTGTTTGGCTGGGGTTACTCCAGCCATCCTATATCCTCAAGGAAGCCTGCCAGCGCCTTGACGTTGCCGACCGCCTCCCTGAGACTACCCGGGTTGCCCAGGTAGTTTGCCCGGCATTCGGCCACCCCACCGCATTCCAGCAGGACGTGGGCGGCTGTTTCATCTGCCCTCATGCAAGCTCTGCACAGGGGGCTGTCTGTGACACCTAGATTGAACAGATGCCTTTGCCCACATTATTTACCATGAAATTTTGGTCAACAATCGCTTACACTAGAGCTCCGCCCTAAAAGCAGTCAAAGCGACCATCTCAAAGCAACCGGATGCAGGCGTAATTCGTATCACAAGATAACAAAACCGACTGTAGGAATACCATAGCATTACATATAATACGTTAAATACATAGAAGCAACTGTAATTAGTCGTATTACACAAATGTAGGGCAGCGTTTTAGTTGAATAATCAGTCTATTGCCCGTGGTCCTACTGCGTGGTCCTACTGGTAGGACCACGGGTAATTTATTTTGCCCGTAGTTCTATTAGTAGAACCATGGGCACTTAGCATTGCCCATAGTCCTACTGGTAAGACTACGGACAAGTAACAGTGCCCGTAGTTTTGGTTAATTTTTTCGTCATCCTACCTCTATTCTATTATTGTTGAAGATAAATATAGGTTATAGGTTTTTTTTTAAGAGCGAAAAAAATCTGATTTTTTGTGTAAATGTCTTAGATTAAAGCTAGTTTTTGATTTTTCATTAACATTTTTTTTCGTCTTCACTGTTAGTAGGACCATTGCCCATACAAAATAATGATGTTTTTGTTGCAGTCCTACTGGTAGGACCACGGGCAACGAATGGAATAATCCTATCCTATCCAACTTATATTGAAGTGTCATACCTCCCCCAACACCCTCGCTGTGACGACCCATCGTCCTCCTCGAGACAGGGCCATAGTTGCCTTTTACGACAGGCAGGGGAGCACCGTACTGCATTCTAAGCCCCAGCTACTGGGCAGGAGGGCCACGACGAGGCACGCTGAGTTACTACCACCGTGCTGGTTTCTCATGAAAGCATAAGCTCATTCATTGTACCTACATAGGATTCACGACCTTCACCGCTGTATCCGACGTCATTCCCTATATCGCCATCATCGTCTTAAAGCGAGTAAATTATATTCCATCATATTCAAAGTCTAGATAAAGCCTAAGACTAATCCTAGCTCAGTCTCGTCTCGTCTTAGTCTTGCACTTTGACATCTCTATTCTAAATTAACGAACGCTTACAAGCGGCGCGTGCGAAGATCGCCCTCTAATTAGTAATTAGTCAACGGGATTGGTAGGTAGGTACGCTCGGCGGTAAGAATTAATTAACCATGAGCTTTAATTTTACCAATAAATCTATACTAATATTATAAAGAGGAAAGATTTGTATGTAAGTATGTTTGTAACGAATTGGCTCAAAAAGTACTGGACCGATTTTAAAAATATATTCAATTTATATCTATTTAACTACATTACATATTTAATCAACAAATGTACAAAATATACAAGCAAATGTACAATTATAATATATAAAAAACTTCTTCGAGGCTGCCGCTGCCGCCGATCGGCAAGGTTCCCAGAAGGCAGCGTTTCCTCTTTGGATGGCCAAGCTGATGGTCACCGTTTGAATGCTACATTATTCCAGATTAACATAGGCTATATTTTGTCCCGGGATAAGATAAGATCCCACGGGAACGCGGGTGAAACCGCGCGGTACAGCTAGTGTTACATAAAATATGAGATCTGGCTAGAATTTCTGCGAACTCAAAACTTAGGTTAATTGAAACAATTGATTGTTAATCGTGAATGGCGTAGGGTTTATTTTAATTTGAAGCAATATATTCTTGAGCTTCAAGTTATCTTTGGTTCTCGTTCTATAATACCTTGGTTGTGGTGGAACTGAAAGTCAAATCAGGTATTTTTAGATGAATTTTAATTGAATGATCATTTATCTTCAAGACAGTCGATTTACTATAGATCAAAATACTATTTAAAATTTCGCGATGAACTCCAAAACTACTAAACCGATCTTGATGAAACTTGGCACACAAATAGAATATATCCAAGAATAAGAGTTGGGATACTTCTTATCACGGTAAAAGAAAAGAACTTTCAGGAACGCGGGTGAAACCGCGTGGGACAGCTTGTTATAGTATAAATTTGAATTTAATTATCTCAATATAATTTCCTGATATGGTGATGTAATATCAAACATCAATTAAGGACTGCACTGCACAGACTGCATAACAACGTGATGTTAGGTAGGTACTTAATGTTGGCGCCTCGAGGGCATAATTACATGATATGCAGTGTCTGTGTATTGGTTAATCTATGTCAAAGATAGACAGGGACCGAGAAATGATATGAATTAATCTGCGAAGGAGATTCTGGTACATTTGAAGTAAGTTAGACTTATGGGATGGGAAAGACCAAAGATACAGATGAATGGAGCCGAAAAAGAGAGTGCACCTACCTACCTGTGGTAAGTGACTACCGTCGCCTATAGACATTTGCAATACCAGGGGGATTGCCAATGTGTTGTACACCTTATTACAATGCCTAAAGGCTCACTAGTGCAATTGCCGAAACACACCAACAGGTGCTTGGCGACAAATTTTGCCAGCCAGTCGAGTACTACAAAGTACCCTACCACCGTGATGTGCCGACCTTCACCGCGGTATCCAACGTCGCGCACTGAGCTATCATCGCCTTCATGGAATATGGATTTAAAAACAGATTTATTAGTAGACATTTGCTTTGCGTTTAACACAACACATGGTATGTAAAAAAAACCGGCCAAGTGCGAGTCGGACTCGCGCACGAAGGGTTTCGTAAAAGGAAGGGAGCCTTTAAATATTTATTTTATTCTGTTTTTCGTATTTGTTGTTATGGCGGCAACAGAAATACATCTTCTGTGAAAATTTCAACTGTCTAGCTATCGCGGTTCTTGACATACAGCCTGGTGACAGACAGACGGACGGACAGACGGACAGACGGACAGCGAAGTCTTAGTAATAGGGTCCCATTTTTACCCTTTGGATACGGAACCCTAAAAATAGACAGTATTAAGGTTAAAACTAGACGCCTCACAGCGTCTGCTCTAAATGCGTCACAGACACGGACGCTATGCGGTTCACCGCTAAACATCAGCTAAATTAACGCCTCGACTCTCGGTAGACAGTAGTCGTATGATAATACTAGTTTTTCGCCCGCGTTCCCGTGGGATCTTATCCTTTACCGGGATAAAAAGTATCCTTTGTGTTATTTCAGGATATGATCTACCTGTGTGCCAAGATTCATCACAATATGTTTAGCCGTTTTTGCGTGAAAGAGTAACAAACATCTTCACATGCATCTTCACACACATCCAAAAATACTTTCACATTTATAATATTAGTAGGTACTGTGACGTCACGTGTGAAGAGCTACAGTAATAATGATATGACGTCATAATATACCAGTCCAGATTCGAGCCCGAATTTAGTTTAAGTACTGTAAATAATACAAAAGAAAAATGGCCCTGGTATATTTTAAGGCGAATGATAACTCAATGGTAGTGGCATACCGCGGCGAAGGTCATGCTTGAACTTTCGGTGAAGGAAAAACATGAGGAAACCATAGCATGGCTGTAGTACTCGACTGGCTGGCTACCACCCTCAAGTTGAAAATCTGTCGCCAAGCGTTCCGGCAGTTGCACTTGAGATCCATCGTTCAAGGCATTGTAAAAAGGTCGACAACACATCGGCAATCTCCCTGGTTTTGCTATTATTTATAAGCGACAGTAGTCACTTGCCATCAGGTGAAGAAATAGCGCCAACTGGCTGAAAATCTGTTTTCAAGCACCATGGCAAAACACCAATTACTATAGCACGGCTCTTCTTGAGATTTATTTCTCTTATAGAATTTATTCGGTTACCACTTTTGGCAATCCAATAAACAAAAGGCAGTCATAAAAATAACAATGTCTTAAGCTGAATTTTATTTAAACCAAATCTGAAATGAGTCCTTTGATATCGAAGATTGGATCTCTGCATTTACTCTATACGAGTAACGTTGACTAGCTATCATTATCTTTGGACGAATGATTAAAATATGTTTTCTAATCCAGTCTCTCCGTCAAAATGGACTTATCAAATACTAAGCTATAAATGTTATAGAATGGAAACTTGGTAAAAGTTCCACGTCTCTCTGGGGCCGAGATAAAACCAATTTCTAACTTCTCGCCTTAAAACCGTTGGTAATTTCCGAGATAACACCAAAGAATCTTTCTCTTTTATGAATTCCCTTTTTTTAATTTACGACTAATTTACGTCCCGTCTAAAGTTTCATTTGTAAGCTAAATTACTTTAACGATTTACGCTAACTCCACCGGCCGTTGAATAAACTGTGGTCAAAAAGAATTTGCTTTGTCGTTTATTAAGATTTTTTTACTTTCGCATTAATTGTAGACGATGTCCGCCATTTTTCTTGTGGAAAGCCGAAAGTTGCAAACATAAAGTTAAAGGAAGCATTTCGTTACAACGTTTTAAACAGATTTGTTTTTCCTTCAGAAATTGAAATTTATTTAGGAAACAGTCAAATTTCCAAACATTTGGCTTAATGTATGAATATTGCCGGCTCTTCTCAGCAAAAGCAACCTTCCGAACCGAGCATTAGAGTCTGACTATTCATAAGTGCCTGTGAAGGATTATTTGGATGAATAAACATTTTATTACTTATTTCAAGTTTAAATCCATGGAATTGTCATATTTTGACTTGAAAAATAGCATCAACATGGGTAATTTTTTATCCCTCGAGTTATTAAGGAGTTATTAAGCCCTTGTAATTTTAAACCTATATAATTATGTGGATATCTATTCTGATTTGCCACAAGTCTAAATATTCGATACTAGATTGTGTGTCTAAAAAATCGAAATTTAAACGAAGGTGTCTAAAATAGAAGCACTTCAATTTAAATGGCTTAAGTATATTACCAATCCATCAAAGCATTACACCATTGGATGATAACATTCAACCTCAAAAAGCTTATCAAAAAACTCCATCCTCAACGCAAAGCCATCCAGATATTGTACGATACATGATTCCTAAGAACGACACAAAAGTGACGAGAGATCGGGTTTTCAATAACAAACGGGGTACAGAGGCAAAGATTTGTTGTCACAACGGATTCTGGGGCGAACACTGTAAATCCACATTTACCCCACTCGTGAACACTGGTTATATACGATGTGGCTGCACCCACATTATTATTACTAGAGAACACCCAAACTGGCAAAGAATCTATATTTTAATAAAATTATTCAGACTGGGCTAATCTATGGAATATTAGCGTAGTGTTATTATTAGACTAGTGTAACTTTTCATGTGTTGATAATAATTATTCTGGCTCCTGAAACACCGTTTTCACTTGGGGACTCGGGACCTTAGAATTCAAAAATCTTCTATGCGAATTAATTGTATTTTTTATTCTAGTGGCCACCATTTATGTGTATGCGCCTGCGCCATCTAGCGTGCCTAGAACGAATCTTGTAAACAACACATCACGCCACCAAGCGCGTCATTCAATTCCCCCCACTCTGTAATCTTAGACAGAGCGAACGCCGTAAAGACAGTATTTGCTCTGGCGGGGTACGGTGCACTTGTTATATTCTGCTACTGGCTTATCCTTGACACTTTGGATAGTTAGTTAGTGCAAAAGAATTTATTATTATTATCTTGACCTACCCTCTAACCGTTATATGCAAATTATTTTTTAGTTTTACTCTACTCACCCAAAATGCTTACAATATTAGTCTGTCTTTTCTATTTTCATAAAGAGAACTTCCATTTGTACTCAACGAATTCTTAAAACAAAAAATACTTGTTTATAAGATTCTGGAAGGACCGAGTGAAATATTTACGGCTAATAAATACCAAGCAAGTATATAACATACGTCACAGAAGCACCATGCTTGTAGGCATAATACAACACTCCCTTACCAATCTACTCTATGGTATCGGATATGAATTTTTCATGGTGCAGCGAAGAACCCATGTGCTCTGCGCGATAATGCCGCACGCCGTTGTTTTTGGACGTATTCTGTTCTATTGGGGGTTACTCCCATTTATGTAATTGTATTGTATACTTGTCAATAATGTTTTGGTATTTTAATGTTCTAGAGATATTACCAAAGCATGCTATAACATCATCGTGTTGTATTTTCTGTCGTTACATTGAAATAAACTCCAGAGAAATGTCGCGTTGATTTAAAAAATATAGTAGACACCGCTGATCAACCGATCAAGGCGATGATAGCTCAGTGGTTAGTGACGTCGAATACCGCGGCGAAGGTCGTGGGTTCGAATCCTACAATGAGCTTGAGCTTTCGGTGAAGGAAAACATCGTGAGGAAACCACAGCACGGTGGTAGGGTACTTTGTAGTACTCGACTGGCTGGCTACCACCCTCAAGTTGAAAATCTGTCGCCAAGCACCTGTTGGTGTGTTCTGGCAATTGCACTTGAGAGCCAGTTCGCCTTTAAGGTGTACAACACATTAGCAATCCCCTGGTATTGCCAATGTCTATAGGCGACGGTTGTCACTTACCATCAGGTGACCCGCCTGCCTCGTTGTCACTTTTGACATAAAAAAAAACCATGTATCACGGGAAAATCATTGCTTAGTTTTACAGATACATAAAATACGTATCGTCGTTCTAGATAAAAGAATTAACACCTGAACCATGAAGTAGTTGTGTTACATTTAAAAATAAACTTTTATTATTGATAAATCTTACTACTTAATCTATACATTTAAAATTCCAACTGAATGACGAACAGCTCTCAGCTTAAAAAAATAAACACAGTTTCTGTGGATGCGACTAAGAAAAGGTTTTTTAAAATACAACACCTGAAGATAAAATAGAGGATCACGGTTGAAATTACAAGTACTGAACAGCATTAAATAGATTCACATTAACGCGAGTCTCGTGCGCAGACATATTTTACAGCACACGTTCATGTTATGAAGTTTTTAATTGCAGCGTTTTCGTTGACTCCCACATTTTCGGTTATATAGAAAGTTTACTAATGAAAGTAATATCATTGAAAAAATTGGATAACTCATGATGAACTTCATAGTTATTCCAGATTTTTTTTTATTCCGTATAAGCTTGTGTTTGACCACAATCTCACCATGGTAAATTATGATTTTGCCGAAGGTTGTAAGCAGACAAAACCTAGATGGAATGGATAGCCTAGTTGTCGTGGAATATGTCACCATTGCTCTGAATGTCTAGCTACACTATCCCATAAGAATAATTCACTCCACATAGAGAGCCTCCAAACAATTTTATGAGCACACGAAACGTATCAAAGCAGCGATTCAATTAACACAACAGGGCACTATGTAAATTAGCTCTCTGTCGGTCCCCACAGGCGTTTCCGTGAAGATACAATATTCCTTATCTGGCCACACCCTCGTTGGCACAGACAATGCGGATTAAGGTACACGCTGTATAGTTGGCGCAGTACAAGGGGCACGATAAACGTTGTCACTCTGTAGATTGATTGCGTAATTATGCAATCGATTTTTCGGAAGGATTTTTGTGGAATAATTAAAAATAAGATTTTCACATAAAACCTTTCATATAAATTGGTTAAAAGATACATACAGTCGAAAATAGAACCTCCGTTTTTGAAGTCGTTTAAAAATAAGTATTATCCGATGATAGCGGAACCCCTAGAAATGGAACTTTCTTATAATTTTTTACCTTTCCTAATTCTCTTTCTGTGTCAACCAACACACAAATCCCTACCGAATCCTCAAAAGCTTCCAAATAACTTGCCAAAAATATAATCTGTTAAAATCCAGTACGACATTCATTAATATTTCCTCTGTGAACCTAAAACTGGTTGGCTTCATATTCTGGGTTCTCATTTTTTTTCTATGGAAGAGGAAAGAATGTTAACGTATGGGCAAGTAAGTGCATATGATCGAGTGTTGCCAGCTTTCTTATTGAAATAGCAAGGTATATTGTATAGGGGTTGCGAATATTTTGATCACAATATTCATATTGTTTGTAGTTAAAAACTGGATAACAGTGTAGTATTTTTTTAATGTAACACATTTTTAAAAAAATGCACAAAAATATTTTTATAATATTTAATATTCACGCATTGCAGTAACCCTTATTTGCTGGAAAATATTTATCTTTCATTCATTTTACTGTATGTATGTTTTTTTTTTGTTAATAGCGTCGATTTGTAGGTTATGTTCATTTATAAATATTAAAGCAATATTGAATTTGGAACAAACTTTTTACATACCAATTGAAATTAAACATACATATTTTCCACATAAATAATTGAAGTCAGAAAATACACTATCAGCTCAAATTTTTGTAGTAGGTATTAGAGCTCGTTCACACGAGCAGCATGTTGCCGACTGCAGCCGCCGACACTCAGCGACGTCAGCCGTCGACTGCCATCGACGCGCCGACGGCAGGCGGCGGCTGACGTCGACAACCGACTGCAGTCGACGGCTGCCATGTCAACTGTCATTGTTGAGTTATAAAAAAGGATAGTATAGCACTTTACTTTGGCACCCATTTAAAGTTGAATATCGCGCAGCAAAACCCTTTTATAAGCTTTGTATCCAATACAGCCGTAAACTTATGAACGTTTTTTTTTATTCTGGATAAGCTTGTGTTTGACCACAATCTCACCATGGTAAGTGATGATGTGGCCGAAGTTTGTAAGCACACAAAGCCTAGATGGGAACTGGCTCTCAAGTGCAGCTGCCGGAACACACCGATAGGTGCTTGGCGACAGATTTTCAACTTGAGGGTGGTAGCCAGCCAGTCGGGTACCACAAAGTACCCTACCACCGTGCAAATACCGTCTAAAACAAATCTCAGACATGTCCTAGACGACCCTAACGCAAAATGACAGATCAAAGTAACATCAAAGCCGCCGCGGCTGGCATTAATCACCACATAAGTCTAAGTTTTACCCTAACTGCCCTTATTAGTCAACCGGTGACTGTATTTAGTTTAATTAACTGTAAGATTTTCAGTTGTTATGAGATGGATCAGCAGGGGATCCTGTTGCCTGTTCACCACGTCGAATATCTTTCAGTACTTGAATTTGAATAGTCGAAAGGTGACGGATTACATTCAGTGGGAATCAATGAAGAGAAATCAATGCTAGCACTCACTTTTGGCCTTCAGCAAATCCTGGGCGCCCAGAAGACACCACAATGATATTCTACAACTTTTATTAGTTTCAATTTTAATACGCTTTTATTAGCTTGGTGTGTATCTATCTATCTATGTAACGGAACCTTTGAACGTGATTTTCACACCTTCAAAACGACGGATTGATTTGAAACTTTGCACACTTATCAAGGACCGATGACAATGCAATAATCTGCAACCCCCTCTGTGCCCCCGCCAAGTCTCGAGCAAATGAACGTGATTATCACACCTTCAAAACGACGGATTGATTTGAAACTTTGCACACTTATCAAGGACCGATGACAATGCAATAATCTGCAACCCCCTCTGTGCCCCCGCCAAGTCTCGAGCAAATGAACGTGATTATCACACCTTCAAAACGACGGATTGATTTGAAACTTTGCACACTTATCAAGGACCGATGACAGTGCAATAATCTGCAACCCTCTCTGTGCCCCCGCCAAGTCTCGAGCAAATGAACGTGATTATCACACCTTCAAAACGACTGATTGATTTGAAACTTTGTACACTTAGCACAATTAAAATTTATTGAAAATTATTTTTTACCTCTTAGTTTGATTTTTTTACGAAACCTTAGTTTTAGGTCCTAAGAAGGCACTTAAGAATGTGGAGCTACAGAAGTTACCACAATTACATCTACACATCTCAAAATAGATTGTTAATAAAATATTCACTCCAGCATATTCCTGAGATTTAAATTTGAACAACACATACTCAATCAGCTTTACGATTTACCGTATCAAAGGCACGCGTATCCCGTCACAAAAATAATTTAAAAGGTATTTCACATGAGAGAATTATTATTGTTATCACATCACATTATAGTGATGTGGTGCGTAAATCGATAAAATATGGCTTCATAAAAAAAATTGAGTGTTTTTAGGGATTACCACCAACACCAAAAATGTGTGCATAATTTCAGATCCACCCAAACGCCAATCCGCCAATAAACATGAATTGCAAGATTTAACCCAAACATGGGGTTCTTCAAAGAAGGTTTATGCAAGGTCGGCAACGCGCTCGTGACGCCTCTGGTGTTGCAAGCGTTCATAGGCTACGGTAACCGCTTACCATCTGGTGGGCGTAAGTAAGCTATATATCCAATATTTAATTCCAGGATATGATCTACCTGTGTGCCAAGTTTTATCAAAATCGGAGTAGTGGTTTCGGAAATTAGTCCGAACAAACATCGTGATACGAGATTTTTATATATAAAGATCCGCGGTTTCACCCGCGTTCCCGTGGGATCTTATCTTTTACCGGGATAAAGCTTATAAAGATATGTGCTACTCCAGACTATAATCTATCTCTGTGCCAAATTTCATTCAGATCCGTTCAGCCGTTCTGGCGTGATTGAATAACAAACATCCATCCATATTATAGTAGATTATACCGGGTCTATTCGCGCACATAATAATCCACTCGTGACCACGGTCAATGTAACTTGATCGAAACGTCGAGGTTAGTCCAAATTATATTTTGATTATTATGTGCGCGAATAGACCCGGTATAATCTACTATAATGAATTTACTTCGCGAAAGTTTTAAAAGTACTAAACATCCATCCATCCATACTTTTAAAATAATATGAGTGAGATGAAAATAAATACAACAACTGATTTGATCACAGCAACAATCGATTCACGATTCGAGAAATCCTGTTTTCTCTCTTCTCTATAACCACGACGATTTCTTGATAATTTCTTAATTCTGGATAAAATATAAATGCGGTCATTAAATGTATTCCACCTAATTTCACAGAACAGATGCTGCATAATAAATAATTCTAACGAATTGTAAAGTACCTACGAGAAATCTAGAGAAAGGTTGATGTGAATTTTATGTAAACACATTCCGTTTCTTAATTGCTTCTGGTATTACGCATAATTTTTTTAAAAATTATTAATTTTTTAGTCTTTATTATTATTTTAAATAATGGATTCATTCAATAATTTACATTCCATAACGTTAGCCAAATTAATCAAGAGTAGTGGGCATAATCCAATACCTTAAATGTTATAGTGGCTTGAGCACTCTTTTTTGACGGGCCGGTTGGCGTGGTTGGTTAACACACTGCCTATCCCACCGCAGGTCGTGGGTTCGATTCCCATCCAGGACAGACATTTGTGTGCATGAACATGTCTGTTTGTCCTGAGTCTGGGTGTAATTATCTATTTAAGTATGTATTTTAAAAAAAAGTAGTATATGTAGTATATCAGTCATCTGGTTTCCATATTACAAGCTCTGCTTAGTTTGGGATCAGATAGCCGTGTGTGAAAAATGTCCGAGGATATTTATTTATTATTATTTATTTTATGTAAGTATCAGTATGAAAAAAAAGGAAATTTTCATAAAATTAAGGCGATGATAACTCAGTGGTAGTGACGTCGGATACCGCGGCGAAGGTCGTGGGATCGAATCATACTTAGCTTTCGGTGAAGGAAAACATCGTGAAAATACCATAGCACGGTGGTAGGGTACTTTGTGATACCCGACTATTGCTACCACCCTCAAGTTGAAAATCTGTCGCCAAGCACCTATCGGTGTGTTCCGACAGCTGCACTTGAGAGCCAGTTCCCATCTAGGCGTTGTGTGCTTACCATCTTCGGTCACATCATCACTTACTTGGTGAGATTGTGGTCACGCGCAAGCATATCCAGAATTTTAAAAAAATGCATATCTCCACGGTTGAAGAGCATCCATCTAGCCAGCCTCAAGTTGAAAACCTGTCGCCCAATAACCTACCGGAGTCAGTTTCCTTCCCATCAAACTTTCCATGGCCTATCCAATGTAAAAAATAACCTTAAAACTCAAGGAAAGCATACATTTAGGCCATTTGGCTAAGCACAGTCACGTTCCAAGCGATAAATATAACAAGACAGTTTTAGTACCAAAAAATAGCTTAGACATAGCAACCGTTGCGAAATTAAAAGTTGTTCTCATTATAAATCTGCACCTAAATCAGTTGGTTTTTATGCCGTTAGCTAAATATGGTAATTTTTATGTTTCGTCCGCCGTAATAAAGCTAAACTCTCATTTGTAAGGGGAGGATATTTAGCGAATATAAAAACTCGCCTGCAAGTACTTAAAACACTGATAAAACATTCCGGTGACACACCGATAGCTAAGGTTTTATATTTAGTCACAACCAGGCGGGTCACCTGATGGTAAGTGAACACCGTCGCCTATATTATATTTAATTAAACTTACAACTTACTTATATAACATCCATAAAGATAGAATACTTTTTAACTTCAGCTACATAAATACATTTACGTTACAAAAAGTATTTTTACGTTACCAGTATTAACGGAACAAGTTAGTTTTATAAATCTTTAAATCTCCCCAGGTCTGGGGTAAATGCGTCCACATATGAGTAGGCATATTATTTGGCTACAAATATTATAAGCGGCCCACACAAGCTCTTTGATTCACCCACGCTTCGTATCGCTTATTATATGAAACGATATTTTTGGATTCGACATTTCATAATTGTCTATTGTGCGCGGGTTTCGGTGATTATTCATATAACGGCCCCCTTTTTGTCATCACGTATTATTTTGTACTTTGAAAGGTAACTGGAATTTATATTCTATACTTTATGTTTGAAAAATTAGATACTCTCGCATTGGTTCTTAGTCTGTAGCTTTAGTAACACCAATCGATTTTTGTTTTAAATTTAGTTATAAAAATAGTAGCGTTCTGAATGTTTTAGAGGTTACTCAAGCCGCTTAAAACCATTATAATTATAATGGTCCAGCGACCGCCTCTCACCTAAATCTCAACACAATATTAATTCACAACAGAAGTAATAAACCATTTTTTCTTAATTAAATCCCATTACAATTCAAACATTGTAGGGGCACGCTTGTTATTCATAAATCAAAGTGAAAAGTGGCTTAGCTTACGCCATTTCCTAACTTTTTTGCCTAATTAAAAAGTCAATTAAGACACCAAAATCACGGATAAGTTTGTTACGTTTGTTGTAAATCTTGGAATTTTCAAATATGAAGACAGTTGTAAATTAAATTGTGAATGTGGAGGTAACTTTATGAGAACGTTAAATTAGCATTTTGTAGTCTCGCCTGCTCGAAAATAAAGCACAATACGTCATACATTTGTGTGAGTAAAATCAGTAGAACAATGGTTAATAACGCATTTTTCGTTTCTTCTTCTTCCTGTAGTTCCTCTCCAACTAGTGAAGGCCGTCAGTTCAGCAAACTTCTGTCTGTTCCTTCGCTAGGCGTAATAGTTCAGTGGCGCTGTTGATGCCGGTCTACTCGACTTTTTCTCCGGCCTACAGGTCTTCTCCCAGCCACTTTGCCCATCATTATAAATTGCAGCAGTTCGTATTTGTCATATGGCATGATATGGCCCAGATAACCATCTTTCCTCTGTTTGACGGTTTGCATGATTTGGCGTTTCTGACCAGCTCGACGGAGAACTTCTTCATCGGTAATTTTTCGTTATTAAAGATTAATTAACTTGTTCCTGTTAAATATCACCGCTAGATGTCGCTTTTCTTTTCCCGGGATAAAAGTATTCTGTCTCTGATTCTATAATCTATGTGTGTCAAGTTTCATCAGGATCGGTTTCGTAGTTTCGGAGTTCATCGTGGACTAACATCGAGACACTGGAATTTAAAATATTTATATTATTTTTTTTTTCCGCCAACGCATCAGCTTGGCCATCCAAAGAGGAAACGCTGCCAGCCTTCTGGGAACCTTGCCGATCGGCAGCAGCGGCAGCCTCTAAGAAGTTTTTTATACATTATAGTTGTACATTTAGGTACTTGTATATTTTATACATTTGTTGTAAATATTTTTTTTTTTTTATGTCACTAGTGACAACGAGGCAGGCGGGTCACCTGATGGTAAGTGACTACCGTCGCCTATATACATTAGCAATACCAGGGGGATTGCCAATATGTTGTACACCTTACTACAATGCCTTAATGGCAAGGGCAACTGGCTCTCAAGTGCAACTGCCGGAACACACCAACAGGTGCTTGGCGACAGATTTTCAACTTGAGGGTGGTAGCCAGCCAGTCGAGTACCACATAGTACCCTACCACCGTGCAATATATAGTTAACCTAACAATAAGATAATATTCTAAAGTGGAAAAAAAAAATTATATGTATATGATGTCCGGTAAGTAGTACGCATTATTCGTCCAAGGTAGTGACGAACTCAAGTGAGAGATATGTGGGCGAGTCACCTACCATATAAACAAAAATTACCTCAGAAATATTCATACCATTCTCGAGATATTTCGATATTTTAAATTTCTATGTACTGATTCAAAAAATTTATCATAGTAGACACTTTTATTATAGTAATTTTTACATATTTGGTAGATGACCCGCCCAACTATCTCATCTAAGTTTATAGTAGTACTTACCGGACAACTGTATAGAATAGAAGTTAGATATTGCTAACGCTGCCAGCCTTCTGGGAACCTTGCCGATCGGCGGCAGCGGCAGCCTCGAAGAAGTTTTTTATATATTATAATTGTACATTTGCTTGTATATTTTGTACATTTGTTGTAAATAAAATAATTACATTTGCATGAAGTATTTTATTCTATACATAGGTACAAAATGTAGTAAAATAACGGGTGGTAGCCGCAATGGTTTGAAGCCTCGTGGAAAGTTCAACTTTAACCACAACAAAGGACCAAGTTGCTTCGACTAAATTCCACAAAGTTAACTAACTATTTATATACGAAGACGTGTTGCCTTCTTGTCTACTTGAACACTAACAGCTTTTACCTAAAACCAAACAGGTATTTAGACATTTTAGCACTGACCACAATTTATGTTGAGCAACTACCGCGTGCTTTTAGCATCTACCCGTGCAAACTAGGGTACTTTAAGGCGATGATAGCTCAGTGGTAGTGACATCAGATACCGCGGCGAAGGTCGTGTGTTCAAATCCTAAAATGAGCTTTCGGTGAAGGAAAACATTGTGAGGAGACCACAGGATGGTGGTAGGGTACTTTGTAGTACTCGACTGGCTGGCTACCACCCTCAAGTTGAAAATCTGTCGCCAAGCACCTGTTGGTGTGTCAATGGCACTTGAGAGCCAGTTCGCCTTTAAGGCATTGTAATAAGGTGTACAACACATTAGCAATCCCCTGGTATTGCCAATGTCTATAGGCGACGGTTGTCACTTACCATCAGGTCACCCGCCTGCCTCGATGTCACTTGTGACACAAAAAAAAACGGGTACTTTGTAGTACTCGACTCGGCTGGCTAACACCCTGGAATTGAAAATCTGTCGTCAAGCACTTAACCGTGTGTTCTGATAGCTGCTCTTGAAAGTCAGTTTCCTTATTGGTTTTGTGTGCTTACCATCTTCGGCCACATCATCACTTACCATGGTGAGATTGCGGTCAAACGCAAGCTTATCCAAAAACTAATAAAAAATGTAGGTATTTTACAATACAATACCTGAAACAGATCTATTCCTTTTGCAATATCCGTATAAATATTGTGTGGTGACGTAGGTAGCACGTCCGTGACGTCACGCACGCCTCGCGATCATTTATCTTCCGTCATTCTGTACCCACTCTGTATAGCGCGAGAGATATAGGATGTAGTTTTTGAATCACAATTTTTGTTACGAATGTTGCTACATAGAGAGAGCCGATTTTATAAGTTTGTTTATATGTTCATATTTTCTATATATAAAGGAATACCCTCCAGATAATCTTTGGAAAATTTTGAATAATACACTATACCAGATGGACAGGCATCATATTATCCTATCCTACTAATAGTATATAATATATAATTAGGATTTGAAAGTATGCTTTATCTTTCACGCAAAAACTGTTGAACGGATTTCAATAAAACTTGGTACACAGGTAAAATATATCATAAGAATACTTTTTAGCCCGGGAAAAGATCCCTCGGGAACGCGGGTGAAACCGCGGGGGACAGCTAGTATGTTTATAGGATAATGTACATACTGAGTGTAAAAAGACCCTTAACGAAGCCGAAAGCCCTATGTTCTACCCATTATTTGGACCATTTTTTCCCACTAGACCATACCTGGTGTAATGAAACGAGTGAATGCTGAACAAAGACTGCCGTTTATTGATCCAAGTAGGTAGCTACACACATTCGTAGTTTTCTATTTACCCACATTTATTGATATTATACAACACCTGGGAATCCACGGGATTTGGAGATATTGAAGGTCAAAGTTGCATTTTTATTTTTAACTCTTTTATGAAAACGAATTCCAAGTATTATTACCAAACTTTTTTCCAAACAAACATTACCTCAATTTTCGATTTTTCTTAACAAAACACGCATTTGAAGTTACAAAAACGCAGTGAATATCAAACGTACAATAGCGCCATATGGTAGTGTGCGTGCGTCACGTGCGTGCGTCGACCCACCCGTGTTTGTAACAGTCATTCCTACATCATGACCTACATTACGCACATTTTTGTTGCAGTTTTTGATTTCGAAGACGTTGATTATGAGTTGTAGGCACAGGGGCTCGAGCATCCATGAGAAATAAACAGTGAATGGCTTAACTCACACAACTTCACTAAATCCGTTTGCCTCGGTTCGCGTTACATTGCGCGCAATAAAAAATTTTTTTTTTATACCTAAAAATACAAGTCGGTTCCCAGCAATAATTTTACGGCAAAGCTACTTAGTCAGATGAACAGTATGCGTAGTTGACGGCTTTGTGACGTGTCTTTTTACACCCTGCCTGTATATGTACATACAAATATAGATGTTCAACTCAGACAGAATCGGTGCGTGTTGCTAGTAAACATAAACATAATACTTATCATAGTAAAGTGATGAATCACATCCAATCTTGAAAACGAATAAGATGATGAAAAACAAACGTTTATATCCTAAACTAGTTTTCCACCCCGCGGTTTCAGAGGGATCGTACCTTTCCCAGGATAAAAAGTATCCTACGTGTTATTCCAGGATATGAACTACCTAGGTGCCAAGTTTCATCAAAATCCGTTCAGCCGTTTTTGCGTGAAAGAGTAACAAACATCTTCACACACATCCAAACATACTTTCACATTTATAATATTAGTAGGATGTAAAAAGGTGACTTGATATACCTACACCAAAGTAAAACATTGAAATAGATAAAAATGTGTTTCCAGTGTGGCCATAAAGTAAGCGACACAATACAGCTCGACGGACGCATAAATCCGCTTGGATATTAAATATTCTTTAAATCACCGCTACAATGCAGCATTAATAATGTGAACACATTTGGAGTTGGTTGAATTGTTATTTCACCTGTAACATTTACACCGAAGCGAATGAATGAATGTTCACAAATCTCGCCATCGTCCTTTAGACAGCTACAGGACGATAGCGAGATTTGTGTTTGTGTTTTGACAGTGAATTTCCAATAAAAAAAAGTTTTTTCAAATCAAATCAAATCAAAATGTTTTATTCAATTTTGGGACACTTAAGGAACACTTATTGAATTGATTTTCTATATTATGTAATTATATGTTTTTATAAATTAATAAATAACTAAACAGAGCCCGTAGGTACTATGGAAACCAGATAATTGATATAACTACCACGCAAACTTTTTTTTAAATACATATTTAATTACACAAACAAATAGACATGTTCGTTCATGCACATAAATTTCAGTCCTGGATAGGAATCGAACTCACGAATTATGGCATGATATATTTTTCTTGATTTAAAAAAAAATATTTCTTACGACGAATCTCTCCAAAAATTAAATATTTCCTCGCTCCGGTGTAAGGTGCCTCGATTAAATGATCATAAATTGTTCGCTGTCATTAGGGATGATACCAACAGTATTATTTTTAGCCATTTTTATGAATATTTTTTTAGGTTTTGCCGCTTTTGTGAAACGCTTAATGTGTGGCTTCAAAATGTTTCATCCTACTAATATTATAAATGTGAAAGTTTGGATGGATGTATGTTTGTTACTCATTTACGCCAGAACGGCTGAACGGATCTGGATAAAATTTGGCATAGAGATAGATTATAGTCCGGAATACCTTTTATCCCGGGAAAAGAAAAGATCCCTCGGGAAAGTGGGTGAAACCGCGGGGCGGAAAACTAGTACTAAATATATGGAGAGTTCGGTAAAAAGATACTTTAAAAATTGCTCACTATTAGAGATGTTGACTGACGTATCAAATCAGCTTATTTTTTATTAAATTTCAAAATGGAGTTTTGTATGAAATATGAATTGTGACGTAACACGTATTCACCATCAAAAGATCAACTTTTTGTGGTTAGATTGGAATTAAAAATCATGGGATAAATGTTTAATGTTTTGGATGTATTTTTAGATTAAAATATAAATAAATATCCCTGGGACATTTGTTCACACACGGCTATCTGATCCCAAACTAAGCAGAGCTTGTAATATGGAAACCAGATGACTGATATAAATACTTAAATAGATAATTACACCCAGACTCAGGACAAACAGACATGTTCATGAACACAAATGTGTGTCCTGAATGGGAATCGAACCCACGACCTGCGGCGTGATAGGCAGTGTATTAACCAACCACGCCAACTGGCCCGTCATTTAGATTAGTAGCTATTTGTATTTAAAAAAAAAATTTAAAAAAAAGATGCATAGAACCTCCTCCATATTGAAGTCGTTTAAAAAATTTAATGCTGTTTGTTGAATGGCTGGAACAAAATCACTATTTTTAGTCTTAAAATACTTAATTCTTAATGAGATTCGGACGAAGTCTGTTGGGTCAACTAGTCATGGCAAAAAAAAACAAACGCAAAAATAATATTGAACTGAACACGGGCTATCATGTGCCTAACACCCTCATGACTCATCCATCACATTTATTCAACAACTAGTTTTCCACCCCGCGGTTTCACCCGCGTTCCCGAGGGATCTTATAATTTCCCGAAATAAAAAGTATCCTATATGTTATTCCAGTATATGATCTACCTGTGAGCCAAGTTTCATTAAAATCCATACAGTAGTTTTTGCGTGAAAGAGTAACAAACATCTACACATCTTCACACATCCCAAACATACTTTCGCATTCATAATTCTAGCTGTACCGCGCGGTTTCACCCGCGTTCCCGAGGGATCTTATCTTTTCCCGCAATAAAAAGTAGCATATGTGCTATTCCAGACTATAATATATCTCCATGCCAAATTTCATCCAGATCCATTCAGCCGTTCTGGCGTAAATAAGTAACAAACATACATCCATCCAAACTTTCACATTTATAATACTAGCTGTTCCGCGCGGTTTCACCCGCGTTCCCGAGGGATCTTATCGTTTCCCGAGATAAAAAGTAGCCTATGTGCTATTCCAGACTATAATCTATCTCTATGCCAAATTTCATCCAGATCCTTTCAGCCGTTCTGGCGTAAAAGAGTAACAAACATACATCAAAACTTTCACATTTATAATATTAGTATAATTAGTAGGTGACATTTAAACATTGCAGTTATCATGTCCCTAACAGGATAACCAGCACATTTATTCAACAAAACCTCACATAACGCATACGAAACAAATTTATTACTTGACAATGTATCCTTTGAAGGGGTTAAATTGGGAAGACGAAGGGTAAAGTGCTGACACCCCATGAGCACCCATGAGGGTGCCGCGTGTGCTTAGAATTTAAACACAGGTATGTGTGAAAAAGGGGCGGTCACAGACAAGTGTGAAATTAATACATGTGCGACTGTGCGTGACTCACTAACCTCTAAACAGTATTTGAATAGGCTGCTTATTGCTTTGATTATGATGAATTAGTTTTCTACCCCGCGGTTTCACCCGCGTTCCCGAGGGATCTTATCTATTCCCGGGATAAATATTATCCTTTGTTTTCCAGGATATGATCTACCTGAGTGCCGAGTTTCATTAAAATCCGTTGAGTTGATTTTGCGTGATTCAGCAACAAACATGTATGTGAAGATGTTTGTTACTCTTTCACGCAAAAACGGCTCCCAGATTTTCAACTTGAGGGTGGTAGCCTGACAGCATGCAGAACCTAGACTAATAAAATTATAATTTCCTTTAATAAATATTTTAAATTAAAGTCTACAAAGTAATGATATTTGTTATTGTTTTTGGACTTTTTATTAATAAATAATTAACTGAACGTAAAGAATTAACCTACAGCTGGATTTGTCAATCTAGCAAAAATCTCGCGGGATTTTAAACTGTGCTGGATTACAATCCCTCAGTTCAAATGTTCAGAAGATATTCAGAAGACATTTTTTAAGTCCTATGTTATTGGCTCAACAGTCAAGAGGGAAAAACAAAGCTGTTCATAATAATTATGAGTTGAAGTACTTTAGATAATTCACACAATGTAACCAAATTCACGCTACTTTCAAGGTTAGACAATGGCATTATAATTGACGTTAGCGATGATTGTTACATTATAACTAGTACCCTATGGGTTATTCCAGGATATGATCTACCTGTGTGCCAAGTTTCATCAAAATCCGTTTTTACTTGAAAGAGTAAAAAACATCCATCCATCCAAATATTCACATTTATAATATTAGTGGGATAGTGGGATTCATCTTGTAAATTAGTCTTTATATGTTGAACTGTAACATAAATCATTGCAATAATCCTATCCTACTA
Organism: Ochropacha duplaris; assembly: GCA_951361185.1. Classification (NCBI taxonomy): domain Eukaryota; kingdom Metazoa; phylum Arthropoda; class Insecta; order Lepidoptera; family Drepanidae; genus Ochropacha; species Ochropacha duplaris. Next base: position 1,714,856 of record OX592707.1, on the reverse strand, counting down.
ACATTATAAATGTGAAAGTATGGTATGGATGGATGTGTGTGAAGTTGTTTGTTACTCTTGCACGCAAAAACGGGTCAACGGATTTCGATGAAACTTAGCACATAGATAGTTCATATCCTAGAATAAAACATAGGATACTTTTTATTCAACAAAGTACGCCTGTATTGGTCCAAATTATCAATTTATGCCTTTTGCGGTTGAGACCATGGGTCCGTGGGGGTCTGAAGCTCGTCGTTTCGCAAATATTTTATGTAAAAAATTAATCGAGGCCTCGGGTGACCGGCGGGCGGGGAGCTTTTTCCGCCAACGCATCAGCTTGGCCATCCAAAGAGGAAACGCTGCCAGCCTTCTGGGAACCTTGCCGATCGGCAGCAGCGGCAGCCTCGAAGATGTTTTTTATGTATTGTAATTGTACATTTGCATGTATATTTTGTACATTTGTTGTAAACAAAATACAAACATTCACATTTATAATATTAGTAGGATAGGATTACACACACACACACACACACACACACAAACACACACACAGACAGATACACACACAGATACAAAAATAGGTGTGAACTGATATAATTAAATAATTTTTATAGTGTTCTTTTCCGTGACCTAAGTTGCCTATTTCTGCACGGAGAAGCATGCGTAAAGTGCGGGTTTATGTCACACTTGCTATAAAATAGTATACGATACTTGTGCCCGAAGTTGTCTATTATTGCACGGCGTTTAGCATCTTCGCTGCGCTCGGGCGCTAACTTCACACCGTGCAATAATAGCTTACTTAGGTCACGCGTATCGTAATGTACTATTAATAAATCGTGTCGATGAATACAAAAACACAACTTGTATACATAATGATTTTAAGATTACTTTTCCATCAACCATATTGAAGGTCTCAGCTTTAATTTTTATGCGAATATATCACAAAGTTGATACGTTAAAAGAAAACATTTCATATTTTCATCGCAATATTTCCTCGAAGAGTTTGTTAACAGTAAATCAGAAAACCCACCTGGTCAATGACAAACATTTTCCAACTAAACAAGAACCATTAATCCAAAACCGTTTTCGAGAGCGGGAGTAAAGGCCGGCGACTAAAATGTTGCTTTAACGGCGATACAGGATAGCTATCCCCGCGGTTTCGCCCGCTTGCCCAATGGAAATTTGTATGGAATATCAATTGTTAACTTGACGGGTCGGTTTGCGTGAAGATGTCCTGAATGTCCATGTCACTGATTGCCTGCTTAGATAATGAAATTACTATTATAATACTTTTAATTACCTAATTAGTTTTGAAATCAGATTGTAGTACAAGTATTTTTAATCGTCAATTTGATTCATGTTAAATTCTAACACAGTATGTGAAGAATGTCCTAGTTTGTACCCTTCTAAGCTACCACATAGGTGTTTACCACATTCTACCACATTGTCACGTACCACGAAAAAGTGGTGAAACACACACCAACCTGCAGAGATAAGGTAAATAAATATGAAATCAAAAATATATTTCTATAATGTAATTGCATTACATTGAATAAAAAATGATAATATAGACAAGATGCCCAGAAAAATATATCGATGCCTAATGAGATACCTTGCTGAGTTTCTTGCCAGTTCTTCTCATTTGAAGGTTCTTCTTCCGCAACTCGACCTTCATAAGTGCCCTCTTAGATCCTTAACTGAATGACTTTGACTTTAAAAATCAATAATACAAAATGAAAGCAGCAGCATTTTACCGGCTTAATATTTAACTTGGTGTAACATGGCGTACCTAAAATGGCACTCCGCTTTCACAACGAGCTAAAAGACACTCGTGCCGATTGAATTCTTCAAAAGACTCTTTACGGTACACAAGTGCAGTGGACAAACGTTAATGGATGGACGAAAGGACGTTTCGGGAAAATGCCTGGTAATCTCGAATACCCACTCTTCGTAATTAATTTCAAAAAGGTGTCCTCTTTTTACTTTATGGCTGACCTAGAACATTTCTTATTGAAATGATATGAATATATTTTAATTCAAATAGGCCTTTAAAAGCACTTATAGTCTAGACCAGGGGTCGGCAAACCGCGGCTCGCGAGCCGCATGCGGCTCTTTGATGGGTCAGTTGCGGCTCTTCAAGTTCCCCTCAGAATCATTTTTTTTTGGTGCATATGTGATCAAATATTTCGTAGAAACGGCGAGCCAAATAATTGCCTTTATTTCGAACCCAAACACAACTTACTACATTTTACTACAGCCCTTTACTCCATGCTACAGCCCTATTAAAATTTGAAAATACAGTGAAAAACCTAAAACAGAAAACTGCGGCTCTTTGAGCTACCGAGAAGTCGATATTTTTCTGGAATCTGGCTCTTTGTCCAAAAAGTTTGCCGACCCCTGGTCTACACTCAAACGCATGGTTCAGAAGCTCGCTTTTGCTGAGAAGAACTGATATTAAACTGAGCATTGACTTTTGAAAAACAACTTAGACCTTAGAGTAATTTCACTGATAATATTTGCGTGTTATGGCAGCATTTAGTTAGAGTCTAATAACAAACTAAGCAGCACCTGTTCACAAGTATGACGCGTGACTGCGTGGCAGCCATTGCCCTCCTCGCATATTGTAGGAAAGTGAACGACGCCGCTGCAAGTAAAGATGACTACATTACATTTACCATTCGAAGCACAAGCCATTTTAGTTGAGGCCCTAGGACTTATGAAGGTCGAAGCAATAGACGTTACAACGGTTTAGTAATTAGTCAACTTATTAGAACCGGGAAGAAACTCAGCAAAATGTGAAATATTTTCTAGACAATGTGGTACTGGTTATTTTTGAATCAGATGGCCTTGTGTGAATAATGTCCAAGGATATTTATTTATTTTTAATTACCAGTTAAAAGTATTGAAAGAACAGAATTACATTAAAAAATATTACAATTATTAGAACAAAAAATACTTATTTAAACAATTAAGAAGAGTTAAGAAGAGTTTATGAATTTAGTTTTTCTACGAGTCAAGGGGATATGTATCAGTAGAGATAATAATGCCTTGGCTCACTTTTATCTATGTTTTTGCTAATGATAGGAGAGTTTAATTGGAAACACGTAATTGTTTGTTAATTTTTACTATATTATAATAATAAACTTTATTTGAATAGGAATTAGAATCGCGATTTCTGGAATTCAATATTTTTTGTACTTGTATCTATGAGCCAAATGGTTACCACGGGCCCCCATTTAGCTCAGTGGTAAGTGACGTCAAATACGGCGGCGAAGGTCGTGGGTTCGAATCCTACAATGAGCTTGAGCTTTCGGTGAAGGAAAACATCGTGAGGAAACCACAGCACGGTGGTAGGGTACTTTGTAGTACTCGACTGGCTGGCTACCACCCTCAAGTTGAAAATCTGTCGCCGAGCACCTGTACGTCTGTCTGTCACCAGGCTGTATCTCATGAACCGTGATATCTAGACAGTTAAAATTTTCACAGATAATGTATTTCTGTTGCCACTGTAACAACAAATACCTACTAAAAACATTTTTTTTTTCATCAACACAAAACCTACAAAATTTGTACGGCGTTCTTTTTAGGGTTCCGTACCCAAAGGGTAAAAACGGGACCCTATTACTAAGACTTCGCTGTCTGTCCGTCTGTCCGTCCGTCTGTCGGTCCGTCTGTCTGTTACCAGGCTGTATCTCAAGAACCGCGATAGCTAGACAGTTGAAATTTTCACAAATTATGTATTTCTGTTGCCGCTATAACAACAAATACTAAAAACAAAATAAAATAAATATTTAAGGGGGCTTCCATACAAAAAACGCTATTTTTTTGCCCTTTTTTGCTCGATATCATCACCAGGCTGTATCTCAAGAACCGCGATAGCTAGACAGTTGAAATTTTCACCAATTATATATTTCTATTGCCGCTATAACAACAAATACTAAAAACAAAATAAAATAAATATTTAAAAACATCAATCGCGTTTTTTGTATGGAAGCCCATACAAAAAACGCGATTGATGTTTTTGCCCTTTTTTGCTCGATATCAATAATGGCAACAGTTAGGCTCTTGAAATATTCACAAAATATTGAGCTGTATTTTTACTATAATAATAAATAATAAAATAAATATTTAAGGGGGGCTCCCATACAACAAACGTGATTATTTTGCCTTTTTTATTTATTCTATTTACATTTCGCTATTTAATGAAAATATTTGGGGTGCTCATTTAATTCGTATATGAGTTTTGAATACATTAGTTTTTTCATTATTAAGTAGCTCTTTAGCATCCCAATGGTCTAAGCCATTTTGAATCCCGTACCTACCGTTTTTAGTTTAAACTACTGGTCCCATTAAATTAGTGTCAAAACATAAAGTTCTTAATGCAAGCTAAGATAAACACCGACGCATTTGCAAATACAGAATAGGACATAGTAAAAGCAGAACAGAAAAAGTAAACTCAAAATAAATAGGGTTATCATAACAAGATATAAATATATAAAAAAATATTTGACAGCGTCAAACTTGACGCATCAAAATTTCTCGGCATAAATATTTTATTATTTTAATATTAATTTTATCGTTTTGTTTCAGATCGGTGGTTGGTGTGCGCGTCTCGTATCCTGCCGGGAGGTGATCTGCCGCCTCCAGGGCTGCATCTCTTTCTGCGCAATCGGCATAGGCGGCCATCAACACACCCGGTCTCAAGATAATTTTAGTGCTATGTTTTAGTTTTATAAATGCTCCCTTTGGGCATACATGTTGGTCCTGGCACCAATTCTGACCCACAACCTTGCAGCCAGGTTAGTGGTACATCGCATGAAAATTTGCTGAGATGTGGGCAGTGTTCTCATCCTCGCTATTTTCGTGGAAACCGTGGTCTGAAAATTCATATTGGAAAGGTACATAAACCTGTTTCAGTATTAATCAATCAGACTAGCTCTGCTAATTCTGGCATTTTAAATTCGACCACAAATTCAAATACTTCCGAGCAACCGTTTTGGCAAAGGATTTGTTTTTTAAAAAATAATGTTCCTGTATTAAAGCGAATACCTCGCGGAGCACGTTTCTGTGTGGCTTCAGCTTTATGTCTATCTATAGACAAAATTCTTAGCCAGAATTCGCAGAGTGCTTGGGAAGAACTGCTCACATTTTCTTACAGGGTGCTGCATGTTCCTAATCGCCAGCAAAATGAGATCTCTCTAACTCAAAAAATAAAAAATAATTGTTCACATCCAGAATTGGCCTCAATTCCAATATATTCGAAAAGTCAATTTATCAATCAGGCAAACCCTATTAGAAAAATTGAAAATAAAGCCAACGACGGCGATTTCAAGGGAGCAGCACAGCTTTTATTTTCAAGCGATGTTGTCGCTGCAGACACACCTGAAACCCTCTGTGCTTTAAGGTCTAAACATCCACCTCCGCTCCCAAATATAATTTTTCCGGATCCCCCTTCATCTGACCAAACCAGTCTAAATTGTACCTCCAAAGATCTTCTAAATGTAATTTTATCCTTTAAACCTGGCTCTGCTGGCGGCCTCGACGGTTTTACACCACAGCATTACAAAGATCTTGTTTGTGGTGCCGCCGGGGACGCTGGCACTAAATTGTTATCGAGATTAACCTCTCTTATAAATTTTATGTTGGCAGGAAAGGTGCCGAGCCCCATCACCGAGATCATTTATGGGGCCAACCTTTGCGCCCTTTCCAAAAAAGACGGTGGTATAAGACCGATCGCGGTGGGTAATACTATCCGTCGTATGGCTTCCAAAATTTGCTGTCGTCACATTCTCCCGATAGCTACTGATTTATTTCAACCAATTCAACTTGGTTTTGACTCAAAGGGAGGTTGTGAGGCAGCGGTACATGCGGCTCGGACCTTTCTTTTAAATAACGGAGGTGATGTTCTGCTTAAGGTTGACATAAAAAATGCATTTAACTCTGTCGATAGGGCCGCTATGTTGACACAAATTAGGGATATTTGTCATGACATATATTCTTACTTGTGGCAATGTTATGGCCATCCTACAAAACTTTTTTATAAAACACAACCGATCATTTCCGGTGTAGGTTGTCAGCAGGGCGATCCTCTCGGTCCTGCCATTTTTAGTTTGGCCATTCAACCAATCATATCTAAATTACAGTCTAAATTTAATGTTTGGTATCTAGACGATGGAACTCTTGGAGGTGATGCGACTTCTGTTATCAGAGATTTAAAATCTCTAACTGAAAAATTTAAAAAAATTGGTCTTGATTTTAACTGCTCCAAATGCGAGATCCTAGTTTCAGATTCTGTTCCTGAATCTGAGAAATCCAAAATTATTCAAGATTTTAATGATTTGGCACCAAATATTAAATTAATCTCAAGGGATTCGCTTCTTCTTCTCGGAGCCCCCGTCTTAGATGAATCCATTCCTGGGTTTTTTGAGCAAAAGATACAAAATTTTAATGAATCCTCTCATCGACTTTATGACATAAATGCGCATTATGCATTTTTTATTGTACGACTATGTCTTTTTGTGCCGAAGTTTACGTATTTACTCCGCTGCACCCACTTATTCAAATTCGATCAATTATTAGAAACTTTGGACAACATGATCAAAATTTCTCTTTCTAAAATCCTAAATTGTTGCCTAGACGACAACAAAGTGTGGTCTCAAGCCACCCTACCCGTACGATATGGTGGCCTAGGAGTGCGTAAAATTTCTAGCGTATCACTGCCGGCATTTCTGTCCTCGGTATACAGTGTGAGTGACCTCGTCAGATCTGTTTTGGAACCAACTATTGGATCTGTTGAGGTTTCTTACCTATCCGATGCCAGAAATGCTTGGCAGGTAGCTTGTCCAGGCACAAATATTCCGACTTTGAGTCACTCTCAGAGAGAATGGGACAAACCTCTTTGCGAAAAAACTTGGCAAATTTTATTTTCTGATTTTTCTACTGATTCGGACCGGGCACGTTTGTTAGCTGTCTCTCAGAGTGAATCAGGTCACTGGTTGCAAGCCATTCCTTCTAGTAATATCGGGACTTTGTTAGACCGCATAACATTAAGCTTGTGCATTTGTCTTCGTCTTGGTTCCAGGTCCAATCATCCTCATCGCTGCCGCTGTGGGGATCTTGTCAATGAGCTCGGCCATCATGGGCTTTCGTGTTCTCAAAGCGCCGGTCGTATTTCACGCCACGTGGCTCTTAATGATATTATCCGTAGGGCTCTTGTTGTCGCCGGCGTGCCTTCTGTACTCGAACCAGTCGGCATTTCGCGTGGCGACGGCAAGAGGCCGGATGGTATGACTTTGATCCCGTGGAGTGTCGGCAAGCCGTTGGTGTGGGATGCCACTTGTGTCGATGCCATCTCACTTACCGGTGACTTGTAAAGCCGCGGGAGCGGCTGCGAAAGGTGCGGAAAATTCAAAATTCAAAAAGTACGCCTGTATTGGTCCAAATTATCAATTTATGCCTTTTGCGGTTGAGACCATGGGTCCGTGGGGGTCTGAAGCTCGTCGTTTCGCAAATATTTTATGTAAAAAATTAATCGAGGCCTCGGGTGACCGGCGGGCGGGGAGCTTTTTCCGCCAACGCATCAGCTTGGCCATCCAAAGAGGAAACGCCGCCAGCCTTCTGGGAACCTTGCCGATCGACAGCAGCGGCAGCCTCGAAGAAGTTTTTTATGTATTGTAATTGTACATTTGCATGTATATTTTGTACATTTGTTGTAAATAATAAATATATTTTTCTTTACAAGATGAAACATGAAGCTGTCCATTCAATGACAAAAATAAAGCCAAGCTAGCACAGCGCTCACCGAACAGTCTGCGTATAAGGGTGCTATGGCGCCTCAGCCACCTTCTAGCCCTTTAAAATGATATAGGAATAGTGAGAGCAATACACGAACAAACGAACACTAACATAATGCATGTCAATAAGTCCATTTGTTCTAATTTCTACGAGGCGTTAACAGTGTTGTTACAATTATATGTGTTTGTTGTTTACTCTCAGCATCTGAGACAAACTTTTCAGATTTATAAATTGTAGAAAAAAATCTCCAAAATGCTTGCGCCCGCTTTTGTTTTGACATTCCATTAAGAACTCATGCGACTCTTTATTGAAATAAGCACAATATTCATAAAATCAAACGTCGTCAAAAATTACATTTAGCTTATTTTTATGAAAAGTTGTCCTGGGAGTCGAACCGGAGCTAATAATAATAACTGCCAGTCAGCTTGGCAATTCTCCAGGCTATGTTGGTTACTTAGGTTTACCTGCGGATTTCATCATTCCTTATCCGATCTCGCAGGGAAACTCCGAGCATAATCCATCATTGCTCTTTGGGTGACGGCGACGAATATCACCACTCCATATTAGTGTATTCGAGAATACTGATCGCCAATCTGTTTGCCAAGTGTGGCGATTATGTTATATCCCTCCAATGATGGAAGTTGACTTACTATTCATATTATACTGTGTCAGAAAGCACAGTAAATAATACAAAACACGGGGTTAAGTGGCACGGTGCACAGTCCGACTTAATCCAAGATTAGAAGCACTAAGTATAAGTGGTTTGTAATTACTTGTGCTAACAAAAGTTTTGTGTTATTATTTACATGGGACAAACGGCTATTATACGGGATATTAAACTGTTATATATTAAGCCGATGATTGTTGATGTTGTAAGACAACATTCCGAACAAATTTTACAATGAGCAATTCGTTTACGTAGGAAATGTATGGGATTTTATTTTTTAAATAAGTCTAAATGTGCGACAAAAAACCAAAACCTCTAACACATAGGTAGATATTTTACAGCTGAAACATGGCCCTTATCACCTTTCATTTATAAATAGCAAAATAACCCTTCTTATAAGTGTTTTAAAGTCGAAAATACTTTTCTAAAAATGGTAAACTAAACGGTATTAAATTTCTATAATTTATATGGGAGCACGTATACTATGTGTTTCTTACGTAACGCGTAAACGTAAACGTTTGTGAATTTGCGACTGTAAGTGCTGATTGGACCATTTTAATAAAAATTGAAGATTTACGAGACGAAAACCAGATTTAATTAAAAATCTCTTCAAAAAAGTACATTTCTGGTTTGTTTGTTTGTTTGACAAGCACCTGGGTCACCTTGGTAAGTCTAATGTCACCTATAAACATAAGCAATACGGGAGACCAACAAATTGTTGGCCTTTGACATTGCAAAGATAACTGGCTCTCAAATACACCTGCTTCTGTAGTCATCTACATGGATGGGCAGTAAATTAAATTATGATAGGTGAGCAAACTGAAAAGACATGATGTAGAAGAAAATAGAAGATGACAATGTAATAATTGACAAAAGATTTTGGGGGGAGAGAAAGGGCTTTGCCCTAACTTGATATGACATGAAGTTCAAATAAGGGAATATATCAATATTTTTGAATCGAAAGAAATGGAATTAATATTGGTTCAGAACAACAAAATAATTCTTGATTGATAAGTATTCTACAGGGGGGGGGGATAAGGGGAAATACTAAAAACACTATTTTCCGATATATCATTATCGATGATGTAGTACCTACTTGAAAAGTATGACTGTCTCAGCTAGTGATGGGACGCATATTTGATTTTAATTGTGGAATTTACCAAATTTCAAAAGGCTTAGATACTTTTGGATTCTGATATGCTTTCCGTGGCATCAATTAATTACTCGCCCCGTTTTTCTACTTACCTTAGAAGTATAACGATTTCACTGGATAAACAGTACTATTTATTTATTTTTAAACGATTTAAAAAAAGAGGAGGTTCTATATTCGACTTTATCTTTAACATTTCATGGTCAATCAAGACAAATTGAGAAACAGATATACCTACAAAATGCAGACTTTTGCATAGATCGGTATTAATTAATTAGGTAAATTGAGGTTCTATGTTAGACTGTATAATTATCTTTCACCGATTTCTCCGCCAATTGTCAACCGATTTTCAAAATTATTTTTTAATTCAAAATAGTATACCTACTCCTGCGGTGGTCCCATTGTCCATCCCAATCAAGGGCAACCCGCAAATTTTAAAACGATTTACAATGTTTTTCATTCATAATGAACTTTCCAAAGCTATTCAAATATTTGCGTCAGGTAGTCATCACATCACATCATCGCGCGTGCAACGGAATGTGTGAGCTCGTGTTGAGTAATATATTTAAAAAAAAATAGAAATAAATAACAATTACCGCACTAACACATCTACGAAGTGCCGCATCAAGGTTACCCGCTAATGTGTTCAGGATACTATCGGGTCTAGACCGCATCCTTGTGAGTAGGGAAAAGCTATTTTTACGAATGATCACATAAAAGTCGTCGGTGTTAAGTGCGAACATCGTCGAGGTATTGTAATATCTTGGAAGTCCCAACAGAATCCTGAATCCATTATTATATTGAATTCTCAGGACACTGAGCGCAAGCGACACACCACCCATCCAGGCCATCCACCAGTGTTGGGCAAAATTAAATTGTTGAACAATAACAAAATTAACAATAATTAACTATTTATCGCGTTTGTTGCAATTTACAATTGACAACTGACAATAAATTTATTGTTAATCGTTTTTAATGGGTTTGATTGAAAACTAACACTTATTTTATATGAAAAGCGTTTGCGTCTTAGGTTTTGAGGTCAGGTCAATATTGCATGCAGACAAACAAGATAGTGACTTAATAAAAACGTGGTAAAATCATGATTTCACTGATCGTTTTCTTCACAATAACAAACATCATATTATGCGTGAGACTATATAAATAATTGTTAAATGTAATATTTCTAAGTTGCTTTTAAAAAAAATACTAATTGCTGAGTTTATCGCCGGCTCTTGTCAGCAAAAGCAACCTTGCGAACCGTACGTTAGAGTAAAAAAAGCTTTTCATAATTATAATATATCAAACATGCGACGATTAAAAATACTGTTAATGAGTTTATTTAATAAAGATATTTTGAATTGAAAAATACTTAAGAGTTCATCCCTAAAATATGCTTTCATATGACTAACAAGTGCCACAAGATTCTCAAAGTAGAGGACAATGAGTAATCCAATGAACAATCAAACTGGAGAGCATTGAAAACACTTCAGTTATCACTGAACTGATATAAACAACATATAAAAACACTAGATCATGATAGTAATCAATCATTTAGTTTTGAAATCATTACTAAGGTAACAGCCAATATTAAAATGCCGATGAAGGTTCTCATATCGCTGCTCCTGCTTCAGGCATCAACGTTGATGGCAGAAGAGTGTTCCAACCAAGAAATTATAACAGAGAAGATTACCGATGCTGATCAGTTGCTCGGTGATTGGTCAGTGGTGTACTACTGGACCAAGAAGATTGACTTTAGTGCCATGGGGAGGTCGCAGTGCTTCAATTCATCAATGTCTAGCGTCACAGCTGAAGAAATTGCAGCCAAGAAGGAAGAATGCAAACACTCCCAAGTGCCATTCGACTATGATAGCGTTGTTTTGAAAATAACTATTCCTGAAATACCTTCATCTAATAGATTGGTTTCGCATGACGGAGAAAACGCTTACATCCAGCAGACCTGCTATTTAGTGACCAAATCAGAAGCCCGACGTGTGAATGATAATAACGTGCTGATTATGTATCCAGGCAGTGACGTTGCAGAACTTCTATCGAAGACTGTACCAGAGAGAGAAGACCTGATATGCACCGTACGTAATATCGATGTCATGAAGAACAAGATTGGTTTCCCAGTTTGCTACACATGATTCTTGTATTTGAATATTAAATACATATTATTCATGTGTTAATACTTTATTTTATTTATCAATTTATTTATCTCTGGTACTGCAATTAAATGTCACAGTAAAATCTTATTTATGTTAGCTTTGCTCAGGACAGACATAGGCACTGCTGAGTGGAATCGAACCTACGACCAGTAGCGTGACGTCTAATGTATGCATGATAAGTTGATGATGAGGTTAACGATGATAAGCACATAAAGCCTTGAAAGGAACAAGCTTAGGCTTCTTACCGTTAGGTGTACTTACATTTGAATTCACCAAAAAGTTGGCTCGCGGAATTTTTGATTCAATTGTTATCTTATTGTTTAAGTGGGACGGCCGTACCACTTAAGAACCAACCGTTAGGCTAACCATTAACATTACCTACCTTAGGCGAAAAACTGAATCTTGCTGAAACAATCGTATTTCTAGGCATAACTTTAGATGATAAGCTACACTGGGGCCCACATATAAGTAATTTGGCGAATAGGCTTAGTTCTGCAGCTTTCATTTTTTTTTCGTTCGAAAATTAAAAATCTTCTAATTCAATTCAAATATGAAACATATCTGATTCCGACGCTTCAAATGTGGAGAAACTACTGTTGCTCTTTTACTTCCTGCATCAGCTTCTTGCTATTATAAACTAATTAAGGTAAAATTCACAAAAACTACATACTTTTTAGTTGTAATATACCTATTTTTTTATTCGTAACATGCAGTCATACCTTTTAAATTTCTGACAACATCAATATGATTATCCAAACACTCTAATTCAGCACGTTTTAGTACTATTTTAGATAGTAAAAGACTGATTTCAGCATTATCAGGATACTTCATGATAATTTGATCAGGATTCACTTGAAATATTTCAATACGCGTCACAAAATTGCATCTCTCCAATATGAAGTTACCAAATTTTCCTGTCGATATAAGCCTATCGTTCCGTGAGGCTAACGGTGAAAATAATTTCAATTTAGCATTAGTCCAGTCAAAAACTTCCTTTGAATATTCACAAGAATACCTCATTCTTTCTATGTCCACTTCTGACGCTCTAGAAATTTCTATATCAGGACAAAATGAATGAGGACTTGGATAATAAAATGATTTTGAAAAACCGTTTCGATTGTCCCATCTGAATATTATAGACCAATTACCAATTGCTTTGCCGAAGTCTGTGATTGCTTCTGTTTTGATTTCTTGGCCATTTTTGCATATTTTCTCTGATATAGAAGTTTGAGTGTAAATCAACAGTGCTATGAGGTATAACAGTATCATTTTAACTGAATAATTTCTGATCGTATAATTTATATTTAAATACAAAATGGTGATTAAAGTTAATTACTCAACTCTTTACGAATGGATTAATAATTTTAATATCTAACTCAAAATCTCCAAATAAATTTAAAAGTCATTTTAAATGAATTAATTAATTTTATCAGTAGTGTATTTAATTAATAAAAAAATATATTGTATTTACTTTCCGTTCAAGGTTATAAACTCATTAGTTAAAGTAAATTCCATCCAAATAAAGTATAATTTATATTTTTCATTGCATTTAGAACATTTTGTTTATATTTAAGATTATAAAATCTTATAAATATTCTATTATATCTTATATATAATGCACACAAGTCAAAAAGAAAACTACAAAACAGATACAAGAGCATAAAAAAGATTTTAATTCTAAATAAATTTCTACCAGCACCTTGCGACTAGAAAGTTTGAAGAGAAAATGTAGACAGAATATGTGCAATTGAAAAAATTACATAGTACAGAACAACGTGGTTACTTCTTATTTATAACAATATGCAATACCCTTCATATCTTTAGTAACATCGAGGTTAGCATCAATGCATTCCAACTCTTGACGTGTTGGTACTTCCTTTACCAGCAATTCTGTAAATTTAGCTACATCGGGATAAACCATGATTATGTGGTCATCTAAACGTTCAAACATAACTCGAGTTATAGCCACACAATATTCAAGAACGTAATAATCATTATCACGCTTTGCAATCAGCCTGTCAGCGTTGGCAACCAATGGTGCATGCAATTTTAAGTCTACTCTATTCCAATTAAAAGCTACATTGGGATCTCCACAGGTATCTCTAATATCATTAACCTCTTCTTGTGTTGGTTTACTTATTGTTATTTTAGGACACACAGAAAGCCTAAATGAATCATTAAACGGATTTATATTATCCCAATCAAACGCTATTAACCAATCACCAATCACTGATTGTAAATCTGTTATTGCTTCTGTTTTCAATTCGTTATTGTCACATTTTTTTATAGAAACTGCTTCATTTAGTATTAACAATGTTGTTAAGAAGATTATTTTGGAAAACATTTTTGTATACTATTAATATGAAATAAGTTGTCACGTTTTTATATAATTCTTGTGCAGCTAAATGAATATTGCAGTAATGTTAATTCGTTTTTAATTACTTTTTAAATGTAGATGTCATTTGTGGTGAATGTAAATGTAAGAAACGCTATGATTATAATTATGATAACTAATTCAAGTTTGGAAGCATCCAAATGTATTCTGGTAGCTGCATTAGAAATTCTGTTCACAGGGTTACTAGTCCCTGGTAACTAAATTTGAAAACTAGGTCATCTTTGTACGATTAGGTTTTAATATGGCAGTATAGTAACCGGATCCCAAAAAATCTTATCTCGACAAAATCACACATCCTACAATGATTGAGCTTTCGGTGAAGGAATACATCGAGTGGAAATCACAGCACGGTGGTAGGTACTTTGTAGTACTCGACTGAACCACCCTCAAGTTAAAAATATGTTGACAAGCACATGTTGGTGTATTCCGGCAATTGCACTTGAGAGCCAGTTTGCCTTTAAGGCACTGTAATAAGGTGTACAACACATGCCGTCTGAATCTGTTACTGTTTCGACTGCGTCTCCCTCAGTCTTTGGTCCGCTGACCGAAACTCCCCATACTCTTTTACATTAGACCATAAACTAAAGTATTAATATAACTGAACCAACACAAACTATACAATATCTGCAAGACATCTCTCGCTACCCTACACTGAGGACGCTAAACGCAGTATTATTAAGAAAGTTAAGGCGTACTTAGCGATAGTTTTAAATCTCGACGTTCCAGAGCCGCTGGGAACTTTTAACTTTATTGAGGATGCGCCTTGTCTGTTACCTATACCGAGGAATACGTAATATTGCCTAGTACTGGTATTCCTTGTTGTATTCTAATAAATAACTAATTTGAAATACCTTTATACCGTGTCCGGTAAGTAGTAAAACAAACTTAAGGCGTAGACCTCGGGCGGGTCACCTACCAAATATATCTATATATATATTTCGTACTTTTCATTTATGCGCGATCGCGGTCTAGTGGCATAGGCAGTGTAGTTAATATACAGGATTATATAATTATATATACAGTGTAGGCGGCTGAAGCGGCAGAAAAATTAAAAAGACAAAAATATAGGGGTCTCGGCACTGAATATAATTTTATTCCTTTCGGTGTTGAGACCCTTGGTCCGTGAGGTTCCGGCTCTTTAAAGAGCTGGCTAATAGGTTAAGATTTTGTACTGGGGACAGAAGAGCTGGCAGTTTCCTCGCACAACGTATCAGCATTGCGATACAGCGAGGAAACGCTGCCAGCATCCGAGGAACCATGCCGAAGAGGCCTAACTTTTTTAATTTATTTTAGTTATTAGTTTTAGTTTTAAAATGTATTTACAGGATATTATATATCTTCTTCTTCTAATATTATAAAGAGGAAAGATTTGTATGTAACGTATAAAGTCAAAAACTCCTGAGCCGATTTCAAAAATTCTTTCACCATTTCAATGCTACACTATTCCAATTTACCAAAATTATATTTTTCCCGGGATAAGATAAAGTCCCACGGGAACGCGGGTGAAACTGCGGAGGACAGCTAGTGTATATGTATAACAGTAGTCCCTCATCCGCGTTTCGGAGGGAACCCTTTAGGGTTATTCTTTTTTAACAGATACTATGAGAAATCTGTCTGCCTTTCAAGTTTGTACCATTTATACTTTCTTATATTTCAAGATTAATCAGTGGTATTTCGCTTTTATAACATACTAGTTGTCCCCCGCGATTTCACCTGCATTCCCGAGCGGACCTTTTAGGAGTTGAATTTTCAAAAATCCTTTCTTAGCGTATACGTACTCCCAAATAGGAATACAATTTCTTTCAAGCTTGAAGCATTTAATTTTCTGAGATTTCTATAGATGTAACTATCTATCCAACTACGTATTTTAATTGGCATATACAAAACGCAAGCTCATATAACACTAAGGAGTAAGTAGATGACGCACACAACAGGCACTTTAGCCACTACAAGAGCAACTCAACACTTGAAGAGGTCGTCTCAGCGCACAAGAGCACTTGGCGTCGCAAATTGTTATTGGTTCAGTTATTACTTACTTGAGACTTCAAGGCGATGATAGCTCAGTGGTAAGTGACGTCGGATACCGCGGCGAAGGTCGTGGGTTCGAATCCTTACAATGAGCTTGAGCTTTCGGTGAAGGAAAACATCGTGAGGAAACCACAGCACGGTGGTAGGGTACTTTGTAGTACTCGACTGGCTGGCTACCACCCTCAAGTTGAAAATCTGTCGCCAAGCACCTGTTGGTGTGTTCCGGCAATTGCACTTGAGAGCCAGTTCGCCTTAATAAGGTGTACAACACATTAGCAATCCCCTGGTATTGCCAATGTCTATAGGCGACGGTTGTCACTTACCATCAGGTGACCCGCCTGCCTCGTTGTCACTTGTGAGGTGACATACTATCAATGCTGTGTACCCTACTTAGCACTTGCTTCACTTGTATACAGAGTGATTTTGAAGTCGTTGGTATCGTTGGTAAAGAGATATAAAGTATTCCTTATTACATTTGGGCCCAACATATTAGGAGAGTTAAAAGCCCATAGACTCCGCTGGCTCGAATACGTCGAACGAAAGGATGAGTGAGGATCGAGGGGTGAAGAGAGCGTATCTGGGACGGCCGACCGACCGAAGCCCTGTTGGACTTCTTAGGTATCGCTGGGTGGATAGAGTGCAGCAGGACCTGCGCGAGCTATCAGTTGATGACAGTTGGCGAGAGCTCGCGCAGGACAGGGAAAAGTGGCGCTCTCTTGTGTCGGAGGCCAAGACTTACTTCAGGTCACTGAGCCATCGGAGTAAGTAGGCAAATTATAAATCTTTGCCTTCAAGGTAATTTAAATAGTTATTTGTTCTGCAAAGTTCTGATGAGGCGCATGTTATCTCTATTGAAACCCAAGCAAGCGAAGGCTTCTAAGATTGAAGATAGAATCCTGGGCGTAGCGAGGTTTTAAACAGGACAAGACGCAAAATAATTTTGCTGCTGAACGAAACATATTTTTACACCTCACTACAACAAAAGCAGGTGTTTTTTTAACTGTATTGTTTGTGTTTATGACTTGCATACTATTACTAGGTAAATTGTTTGACAAATTTGCAGAAAATTAATCAATTCACTGGATTCCATTGTGGAAGTGAAAATCAAGGCAAGACTGTTTTAAAGTACCTCCAACAATGCCTGTGCATATTGTTTTCTATATATCCTTCTGCCAACGTATTTCTTTACTCGTTTAAGATATCTTTAGATAGTTGTGTTGGTGCATCGGCATGTTTTTTTGACTGCCTTTTTAACATCTGGGTATTTTGTAAGTACTTTTTAATTCCAGTGGATGATTTCACAGAAACTTTTACTAAAATCTTTCTGCTTTATCCAAACATCTTCCCCTATTATGCATTTACAATATACCGAGATATTCTTCTTCATCTGATCCCAAACCAAGCAGCCAAACTAATATTAATCATATTATTTCTCTTATTAAGGATAAGTAAAGGATTACCTACAATAATACTATTTATATGTAACTGGTTTTTACCCGTGACTTCCGCGTGATTCGCTTATCATGGTATTGTCCTTTTTACCCTATTTTTAGGAGAAGATTTTTTTCAGGGTAAGATTTAAAAACTGCCAAGTGCGAGATGGACTCGCGCACGAAGGGTTCCGTATAAAAGGCAAAAAAATCACGTTTGTTGTATGGGTAGGCACTTGAAATATTCATAAAATACTCAGTTGTATTTTTACTTTAATAATAAAATTAAAATAAAATAAATATTTAAGGGAGCCCCCCTTAAATATTTATTTTATTTTGTTTTCAGTATTTTTTGTTATAGCGGCAACAGAAATACATAATTTGTGAAAATTTCAACGGTAGCGGTTCTTGAGATACAGCCTGGTGACAGACAGGCGGACAGACAGCGTAGTCTTAGTAATACCTAGTAATAGTTAGGTCCTGTTTTTACCCTTTGGGTACGGAACCCTAAAAACGGGGCTTTGTTCATTCCAAGGGTATACTTCATTTTATCAAAAACTGTTCAGTCGTTAAGCCGTGAAAGCCAAAGAGACAGTTAAAGAACTGATGGAAAAGGTTCTAATACTATGAAGCATGTTTTTCATACATTATATACGAGATCATTTCGAAATACAGTAGATTTTTCGCTATAGAAAAATATGTTAGTAGACTAAAGAAATTCTGTATATAAAACTTTTACCAGATATTCTAAAATCAGGCAACCCTGCGTTAAAGGTATCGCCTCTTTATTTCTCGTTTATTACTAAAATTTAGTTGGAGCCCTCCGCTACTTATGTTCAAATAAGAAGATATACGAATGACATAAGGACGATTCATCTCCAACAACTAAAGGTCGTAGCACATTTAAACGTCTCTGCTCCAACACCGCCCTATACTAAAAGTCAACTACCGAGCAGTCTGATGGCGGTAAGCTCGTTGACAGCGAGCTGTCTGCTAATTTATGTTGCCAATATAAACTAATCTAAAGAGCACGACCTGAAGCCCATATTTTAATGATTTATCTAGTGGGAGCGGAGGCGTCTAAGAGAGCTACGACCTTTAAGGGCTTAAAAGCGGACATCACATGAGTTTTTTAAATCGTCTTCATAGATATGCGATTCTTTCAACCTTTACCCGCAAATATTATGAGTTAGACTATATAAAATAATTACCTACTGTATGTTGCTTTTGAAAAGCGTAATTACTGACTACTGACCGCTCTTTTCAGCAAAAGCAACCGTAAAACCCTGCGTTAGATTCTAGACTATCTATAAGTGCTTGCAAAGGCCTATTTATTGTAAACGCGAAAGTTTGCATGTATGGATGTTTGTTACTCTTTATGCAAAAACGGCTGAACGGGTTTTAATGAAACTTGGCACACAGTTAAATCATACCCTGGAATAAAACATAGGATACTTTTTATCCTGGGAAAAGATAAGATCCCTCGGGAACGCGGGTGAAACCGCGGGGGCAGCTAGCTAGTGATAAGACCACTATTGTGACACTATCAATCTGTTGTGTACTCGTGTAATGTACTATTGTATATCGTTTATCTATATCTAAGTCAATTTGGGACAACCGTCCCTTTCGAGCTCCGTCTATCTATCAATCATGTTGAACAGGGCGAAAAACTAGTAAAAAATACTTTCATTTTCATTCATCTAAAAACCGAATTTTGCTCTACAAAAATTAAAACCACGCCACAAGAATTCAAGATGTTTAAAGAACCAGAATGTACAGTCAGCATACGCCGCGTGATTCTAGTCACGGCGCAGCGTGGCGTGGTCTGGTCACGTGACACGGGTCGCTACATTCATCAATTACGTATTACCAGATAGGTGACCCAGAGGTCAGAAAAGGGCAAAAGTAGTTTTCATAGAAAAAATATCACTATGTCAGGATATCTTACTAATATTATAAATGTGAAAGTTACTTCCTCAATAACGCAAAAACGGTTGAACGGATTTTGATGAAACTTGGCACACATGTAGATCATATCCTGGAATAAATCATATGATCATTATTTCGGAAAAAGATAAGATCCTTTGGGAACGTGGGTAAAACCGCGGGGTGGAAAACTAGTTTAATATATTTGTATTTAGTTTTCAAAATAGTGCCACACTTTTCTTTTGCAGAGCGAAAACGAAACCCAATAATTTTAAATGCAGAACCACCTAACTAACCCAATGGCATATTATAGTAGTTTTGTAGTATAGTTGAATTGCGAATTCCTAATTGTGAAGGCATCACTATTTTTTCCTAAATAACACGAACATGCGGTAACCTCAAGATACCCTCGATTCATAATTTTGCGGCGCGGGTCGTGGATTCTAAGGATTTGTGTGCATGAACATGACAGTTTATCCTGAATCTATATCAGTTTCTGGTTTCCATAGTACAAGCACTGCTTGAGATCAGATGGCCGTGTGTGAAAAATGTCTCAGGATATTTTATTTTTTTATTCTGGATAAGCTTGTGTTTGACCACAATCTCACCATGGTAAGTGATGATGTGGCCGAAGGTGGTAAGCATACAAATCCTAGATGGGGACTGGCTCTCAAGTGCAGCTGTCGGAACACACCGATAGGTGCTTAGCGACAGATTTCCAATTTGACGGTGGTAGCCAGCCAGTTGGGTACTACAAAGTACCCTACCACCGTGCTATGGTTTCCTGCCGATGTTTTCCTTCACCGAAAGCTCAAGCTCATTGTAGGATTCGAACCCGCCACTTTCGTCGCGGTATCCGACGTCACTTACCACTGAGCTATCAAGATGTCCCAAACAATGCTTCCTTACGGCTGATTGATGTTGAAGTCACGTTTATAAATGAACACATTATACTTACTGTACTTCATGATCTACCAAAGGTATTGCTGCACACTGACTCCACAATCATAACAACGGAACCGCTGAGTATGGACACAGAATAGATAATAGTACCTACTACTATGGAGGAACATAATTATTAGGTCTCCCAAACGATTATCGCGTTGTCCTATTTTCTTTTATATGTATAGAAAGTGTATGTTTTTCCTGTTTTCCTTATAGAAATAACTTCTTGTAATTCGTGTGCATTGATTAGTATTGAAAACTTTTGTATTTTCTCCAAAATGTTTCGTATTGAATTTTTAAGCCACAAAATTTTCAATTATCTTGTACAGCATAATTCTAATAATTTCCTTAATAACAGGGCTGGATAAACTTTACTCTTATATTAATTACCTTATTCATGACTTTCTAATGGTTCTCAAAACGGGAAGAGTGACAAGGAGCTCCGACAATTTTGCAGGTTTATTAACTGAGGATTATCTAATTATGTGACATAGCGTTTCCGCTTATTTTCACTCGCATCTTTGTGTTACATATTACACAACATGTGCTCTACTCTACACACATCTAAGAAATTACTAGGCATGATATTAGGATAAATGATGCATGGTTACACGAGATTGTTCCTAATGAGTAATAATGACGCCCTTTGTAAGACTTCTAACAACATCCTGCATAGTTTCCCTTGTTAACATGTGTTACGGGATTATAGTCTTTATTGTGTTCATTATTTTATACGAAGTAGGTATATTATTTATATAGTTACTATGATGAAAAGGAAAGAAATATTGTACATTTTGGTTCATACGAAAACGTTTGTACACCAACACATATTGTAATGGAGTAAAAGGGCTAGATGAAAATCCAATAGATTTACATAAAAAAACCGGCCAAGTGCGAGTCGGACTCGCGCACGAAGGGTTCCGTAAAAATGGCAAAAAAATCACGTTTGTTGTATGGGCCCGCCTTAAATATTTATTTTATTCTGTTTTTATATATTGTTGTTATAGCGGCAACAGAAATACATCATCTGTGAAATTTTCAACTGTCTAGCTATCGCGGTTCTTGAGATACAGCCTGGTGACAGACAGACGGACAGACGGACGGACAGACAGTGAAGTCTTAGTAATAGGGCCCGTTTTTACCCTTTGGGTACGGAACCCTAAAAAGTGACATATTTTTATAAAGTGTGTACTATCTATAATCAAGTGGATGTTGCAACTGTGTGGATGTTCCTAGCTAAGGAATAACAGTCCCAGTCCCCTTAGCATGAATTATAAAAACCTCGTGATTTTGGTACACTTTCGTATCCCACGACTCCTAGTTAGATGGCGCTTCAATGGTCTATATCGCGCAATCGAAGTTCTCCAAGCGATCTGATATACTTTCCAACACCTACAGTTGAACCGCAGTCACCAAGCACGATGACCTGGCCTAAAAATCTTTCCTTTTCAATGCAGGAGTCTAAAACCTCCCTTTGTAGTTTCTTGATGTCAAGCGTGCGTAAATTCCGTTAACATAATTGGAGGAAATCGTACTTATGCTCACCAATAAGCCACTAGACCCGTGCCACTTGTCAAAGGAAACTGTATATCCAAATTTACGGAAAAGCTAGAAGCTTCTACTAACGAACATAGGAACGTAATCAAATTTCTGTAGCTACTCAATCAGTCCTCTCTCGGAAGTGACGCCCATAGGACGTCAAAGTGACGTCATTACTCTATTTTCATCCGTTTTCTTGTTGCGTTTCTCAATACAGAATATGGTGTCCGGTTTTACAATTAAATTTGAGGCATTTTCCCATCGGCTCTTTGAATGCAACAGTCTATTACTATTTCAGGTTAAAGGTTCGAAGCTAATAAGCTTGAGATTTTGGGAATCTTTTCAGTTGTTTATTTATTGTACCCATGTTATTTATGCTAAATCATTATACTTTTTTTTTTAAACAGTTGGGTCTCATGATGGCAAGTGATTATTGTCGCCTATAGGCATTAGCTATGCCAGGGCCATTGCCAATGTGTTGTCGTCATTGTTAATGACAAAGACTTGGAGCCAACTAACCGGCTCTAAAGTGCAATTACGTTTCTTTTAATTTATTAAGTATAGTTAATTAATTTCAATCTAATTTCTGCTTATGACATCGTGTCAATTAAAAATCAAAGCTGTGGAAAAGGTAATTGTAAGCATATTAGCTTAGGTCCTAAATATAATGTCACTACATAAAATAATTATCTACTTTATTTAGACCAACGTAATGTAAGGGATACTTTGTTATCACCATAAATTAAGTGGCAAACGTATTCACACCGCAGGACCCATAAAAACCCAACGCAAAAGCCAGCGGTCTCGAACAGTAAAAAAACCCTACAATATTGTGTAACACCCAGCATTCAATGACTGACACAATCGGCAGGGGCCTCCGTAATTTTCCTGCCATGTTTTATCTACGGAGAGAACAATAGAACTCATTTTGGGGGCACAATGAATTTCATTTTGGACGCGATCCGCCAAAATATGCCGCCATTAAAATCCTTTCCGAGAAATGGCGCGCTTTGTTAAGAGATCCAGCTGTGAACTATCATAATATTTAAGGATTTTATAAGGATAGTTTAGAAGATTAATACCTCATCATACCATTTTAATGGTTTCCTTTGTTTTTTAATCTGAAATTTTTGAACTGTCTGTTTTGTGTGGTTTTCTATTTCGTATTATATTTTCTTCAAGTTTGGGATTACATTGAAAGCAATCCCAAACTTGAAGAAAACTGTTAGTGCCTATTATCTAAGTTATAATCGATTCACTAAGCGCTTTAACAAATAATTATTGATCTTTTCCCTATAAGACTTGATATTTATCCGTTTTCATTGCGTTTTATTGTTGTGCTGAGACATAATCCTACTAATATTATAAATGTTAAAGTTTGTTGCTCGATCACACCAAAACGGCTCTTGGCTTTGATAAAACTTGACAAACAGGTAAATCATATCCTGGATAGGATACTTTTTATTCCGGGTAAAGATACGATCCCTACGGAATGCTGGTGAAACCGCGGAGGACAGTCAGTCATACATATCATTAAATATGCGAAAACCGAGCATCTGGTGGACAAGATTTATTTATAGACTGGACATTGACAAAGGCTACTTTTTATCTAGTTTCTTACATACCTAATCACCACTTAGCTGTGAAAGCCAAAGACATTAATGTAAGACATCTCACAAACAACAAGCCAAATAAACGCATATCATCCGGCCTTTAAGGCCTAGCCATCTAGACAGGAAATAAACATGTCCCAGTCACGAATCAATCCTGGAATACCTAAGTCAGGCACAATGCCAAATGTGCGGCGTTTCTGTTACAATAGACCTTGTGCATAAATCTGTAAACAACTAATGTTCGCTGTATGCGTTTCTACGAGAACGATAAATTAGGCCCTTCGCACACGGCGTCGTAGCGTAAGCGTATCGTAATCCGCGCGTACGACGAGAGCAGTACGAGCATGAACATGTTCAAACAAGTCCGCACACGAAGCGGTGTTGCAGCGAATCGTAGGAGGTGTTTGTTGTAATTGCTTCGTAACGATACGCTTACGATACGACTACGCTTACGACCTGTGTGCGAAGGGCCTAACACAATTCGATCCCATACAAAAGTGACTTTTGGAAGAACACAATCATCACCATCCAATTAGTCTGTCGCTGGTAGGTTATTTGTTACTCAAAAACGCACGTAGATCATAATACTTGAATAAAACAGATTTTCTTGGGAATGCAGGTGAAGCCGCAGAGGATAGCTAGTGCATAAAGTTTAAGCAACTTATGATCAGGTTGTGGAATGAGCTCCCTGTAGAGGTTTTCCCTAGAGACTACAGCATAGGGTTATTCAAAAGAGGAGTAAAAAGGTTTATGCAAGGTTGGCAACGCGCTCGTGACGCTTCTGGTATTGCAAGCGTCCATAGGCTACGGTAACTGCTTACCATCAGGAGGGCCGTAAGCTTGTTTGCCACCTAGTGGTAAAACAAACTTACAGTAGAATTTTACAGTAGAGAAAAATTTTAATTGCTATCCTCATTCTTCTTTTCTTTTACTTAGGATAGCCTTGTGTTTGACCACCATAGCATGGAGTGAGCTGAAGGTACATACAGTGCAGAATTAGCTCTCTAGTGCTCTAGTCTCTTTCTCCTAACACTAAGAAATAAGTGGAGTTAGTTATAAATCACTATCTTCACAACAATCCGACTAAACATTGAACATTAATAATGTCTTTCAACCATATATTAAGCAGTTGGGTTTTTCTCTAAATGGTTAAATTCGACCCACGTAGCAATTAGTAGCCGTTAGTATAATCCGGATAGAACCGGTCAGGGCCGGTTACCACTGTTGTCGACCGTTCGCCCGGATTTGTTGCGTGTCGATTGTTTTTGTTAGCAAAGTATACGCGGGACGAATCTTAAGTGAGGTTAATAGGTACATAGTCGATATTTTGTTCGGCGAACCATTGATAGCCGGGTAAACGCTGGTGATAAATTTTGTGGGCTTTCGACAAGTGTGTTTTGTATGTAGTTGGATGTATCAGGGTTGGTACAAATCTTTTAGGTACCTACCTGTAGATTGTTAGACGTAAGTGTAGTTTATTTTCTGCTTTTGGAACGAAGTTCCTTATCGCGCGTTATGAAATATGAAAGGGGGCTAGACGGAAAAAGAATCCCCGACATTAAAGATGTCGGTGATTTTTTGTGTCGGTGACAAAAGTCACCGACCGCTGTGCGGCGTGCGCATGTTTCTCTGTCTGTCTCTCTCTCTCTCTTATAGAAAGCAAGCCAGATATTTTCATTTCTATATATATACTCTCTCGACTTATATATTTTCATACTAAAGCATTTTTTTTAATATATATATACTCTCTCGACTTATATAACTTCGTTCCATCCGGGTGTCCCTTGACACCTCTCAAGTTTTATTTATCACAAATTGTTTGTAAAGGAAATGTCTAAATAGGTTATATTACGAGTATATCATAATTTAGATTCGTTTATTTTGAACTTATTGGTTTTTGGACGGCCGTACCATTAAAACAATGACATAACAATTGAATAAAAAATTCCTCGCGAGCCTAATTATAATCAAATGCAGTTATTTTTCATTATGTATGTGCTTATCATCTTTGATTTTATTTTAATGTAGTTTAGTATGCATTACGTTCTATTATAAACGTTACAGTTCAATTTATATTAAAAAAAATGTCCAACATTATCACATGATCTTTTTTCGCGCTTCAATTCCTCTTTCGTCATACCAACCTTTTCGAAAAACGGTAGACGCCCGTTAAATCTTTACGTTTTCTTACCGGCTGCTAGGTTTTTTATTCGGGTAACCCGGTTTTGACAGCGAGACTCACGGTTATGAGGATCACCCAGAGCATTTTAGCGCGGTTTGAATCCTTCTTGAGTTTTGTTGAAACATCGTTAGGTAGGATAGTAATTTTATAAAATATCTAATTTATATCAATGTTCAATTCGCAATTTTTTTTCCTATTTATAATATTATTAGGTTTTGTGATACCACCAGGTGATAAACAAGCTTACGGCCCACCGGCCCACCTGATGGTAAGCGTAGGTATCTCGTTTGCTATACAGTAAGTACGCCTTGATGTTTGTTAGATATACAAGATGAGTTTTTCAAGTGGGTGTGGATGGCCAAATCATTAACTAAAGGAAATGGCAAAAAAGGCCGATTTTGATGAAAACAATAACTGCATCATTAGATTTTTGATAAAATAATTTCCCATGCTAGGAATCAACCTCGTTGATTTTGAGAAAAAATTACATAGCCATTCGATAATTTTGTTAATAAGCATCAAATTCTCAAAAGTAATTACATTATGCTCAGTTGTCAATTATTCGATTAACCAAACGTATCTTCCTTATTTTCTTCATGTAAGATGCTTTACATTTTATATTTGAACTCTTTTTATTAATTGCTGTTCGCCGCGGTTACAGCCGCGTTCCCGTGGGATCTTATCTTTTCCCGGGATAAAATATAGCCTATGTTCATCAAGGATAAAGTAGCATTCAAATAGTGACATAATTTTTTAAATCTTCCCAGTAGTTTTTGAGTTTATTCGTTACATCCATACATCCATACAAATCTTTCCTCTTTATAATATTAGATAGAAATATCACAATATTCGCCAAACAAGAAGTTTTTGAATCACATCTCGGCCACAGAAAGGCGTGAAATAGCAGATGATCCACTGCAAGATTATTCAGACTAGAATTATTTTCTGTCAGGTAATACCTATTACAACTTACAACACAACTTCAAATGAAGTTTTATTGTCCGCTTTGTAAGAATACTTTTCTAATTGAACCTTATTTACTGGTACTAATAAAACCTTCTTCTATTTGAGTCAATAATGTTTAAAAATTAAGACTTCACTTTTGATTTATGTCAAAAATGATGCCGTAACTACTTGGCCGCACATAAATACTTCTACAAACATGTAACCTTTAATATTATCATGTTCAACCATTTAATTCTGATCGTATCTATCTTCAACACCTATGTTTCATTCTAATATTCAAAGGTAAATTGAGTTGCTTATTTTGCAGGGAGATTGCAAGGTATAGTGCACAAATTGCTATACGTAATTGAGGAGCTCCATAAGATTTTAAAATGAAACCACACGTATTTAGGGATTTTGCCAATTCTCGAATTTGTTTAATATTTATCCAAAGAGATTTAAAGATAGATACAAAGTTAAAAGTCTTTGCTTAATAATAGTATAAAGAGGTAAAGATTGTGAGGTTGTAAGGGGTAATCTCTGGATCTACAGAACCGATTTTGAAAATTATTTTACCAATAAAAAGCCACTATATTTTTATCCCGCGAAAAGATATGATCCCACGGGAAAGCGGGTGAAACAGCGGGGAACAGCTAGTCCAATATATAAAATTCAGGTGTCACTGTGTCATGATATTAGTCCGCAATAAACTTCGAAACTGCTATACCAATATTGATGAAACCTCCCTGAAAAGAAAAAACACTGGTGGAACCGCGGAGGCGGCGCTAGTATAATAATAATTATGAAGTATTCGCTCGCTGATGGGTGGATCGTAGAACAAAAACATAGAATTCCAGGAATCTTGATTCGAGTTATTAAGGTTGTTTGGAAGTAATCGCTTTAGCAATAATACTTTATTATTATACTTCGTTTGTTATCGTTTATATTAAGTGTATTTATCTTATCTTTCATCCATTATTCAATATAAATAACATTTACATACGTTGTAAGCCTAAATTTAGGGAGCAAGGTTTCTCTATTCAAAAAAGCTCAGAGACTAGGTCATCGTGCTAGGCAAGAATAATAGAGAAAGATAACAACTACCTTGGGACAATCTAGTAGGGTTAGAAAGAGAGATTGTCCCAACGTAGTTGTTATCTTTCTCTTGTTCGCAATTGATAGGTATTTGCTTCAAATAGGTATTTAGAGTTACCTATCCATTTAGAATATATAATTCTTGGTGCTAGGAGACTGCGGTCCAACTGTTGGATGGAAGCATTATAATATGTGATTTTGTGTCTCGCAACTATCTTTCATTGTAGCGCCATCTATCCATGAGTAGTGCTAGCTATACCTGTGATGTTTTTGTTTTTAAATGTTTTTGGCTTGGTATCTAGACCTTTAAGCCATTTCTTTATTTTAAATATTCTTCTTACTTCTACTCCGTACAAGTTCAAGGTTTTAATGAAATTGGCAACTGTTCCACTAAAACTTTTCTCGGACTTTTTGTCATTTCACTTCACTTGTGCTCTAAGATTGATCGTTATTGGACTAAACACCATCGATGTTATTCAATAAAACTCAAAATACACAAATTTAATCAAACGAAAATGTCACTTCGTCACTTCGCAAATTCCCGCCAAATTATATTTCCAGTGAGTCATACAAGTCTATGGAATGGTGGTCCATAGCTCCACTACTACTGGCGATACTAATGTTCCTGCTTATTGGGACTATCTTCGAGCGTAGGGTCGAAACCTCTCTGAGAGTATTCAGTGAGTACACAAACATTTATTTATCTGTACAATACCCAATATTATAAAGCTGAAGAGTTTGTATGTTTGTTTGAACGCGCTAATTGAAGGAACTACCTACTAGTTCGAATAGAAAAATTATTTAAGTGTTGGATAGCCCATTTATCAAGGAAGGCTATATAACATCAAGCTATGTTGCGAAAATCCCACAGGAACACGAGTGAAACTGCGGGAGACAGCCATTTATTTATAAGGCCATGAATTTACATAGTAATAATTGCTATAAAGATATTCAAGATGTTTTTTTGATGTTGTAGATGTAATCTGTCTAGCTGGTAGGCGTATCTTCCAAGGGTAGATCCAGGGGAGGGGTCATCGGGATCACCACCCCCCTAGACTGGATTTAGGTCGACTAGTGATATTATTTTGTAATCGAATTGGAGCCTGATTTGGCTAGTCCTCGACTAAGTATATGACCGCCCTGATTGGAAAGCTGGATCTCCCTTTGGCGTCACCTGATGGTAAGTGACTACCAACCTTTACAATGAAGCCGACAGGCTCAAGTGCATGTAGCTTGTTAATTTGTAGATTTCCTGTTTACTTACTCAGCCACATCAGCAGTTATGGTGAGGTCATTTCATGATGAAATGCTTCATTATCTGATTCTAGCTGAAGAACGTCGATCCGTGATATTACAACCATCGCACCATGATCAACAAACTGCAACAACAGTCACCGACATTCCAAGGTCTGCATCACAGCCAGTCCTCGCCAGCCCTCGCCAGCCCTAGAGTTTGATCCTGATGTTCCAATACCGCAGACAGACAACTAGTGAGACGACAAGAAGGCCGTTTTGACAGGAGGGTATCTCTTCTCAACTCACTATGCTTGTCTCTTTTTGGCACAGTAGATGGATAGTGTTGTCAAAACGACCATCATAACGACTATAGTCCGTTCCATATGGATTGGCAATAAAGGTCATTGACTGTCCTGTACCATCTTCAGTGTTGGATATACCATAGGTACCGCGAAAAGGGAAGATCTTCCACCGGGCTAGGTATCAATGCCTGGGGACTACAGTCCAACGTTTCTTGATGAGAACTCGTATATACAAAGTGCCGAGGAAACTTTGTTAGCGCGATGTAGAAATTCTGTGTCATATTTAATTACGTCCATGTTGTAGTGATGACGCGCTTCTATTGCTTTCCGCTGACTCGACTCACATGTAGCGCTGTTACTATAGCCGCTACCAAAGAGTATATAATCACTACGTTTTGCCGCTACATTCAGTAAAGCTGTCGCTCGCCTTATAAACTTATCGCTAAACTGCTATCCCTTGATTATCATGGTACAGGTTTCGGTACCATACCGAAAGATGGTAAAGGACAGTCAATGGCCTTTATTGCCAAACCATATGGAACGGACTTTAGTGTAATAATTCACTGGAAGATTGAATATTTTTAAATAAATAATTCAAAGATATTATAACATATTCAATATACCTACATTTAAATATCTTCATTCAGTTTGTTTGTTTTAGTACAGTTCACAAATACTCACATCTCACCTTGTTTCAACTTTCACGTTCTATAACAGAGACGAACTTGTGGGCTGACTGGCCGAATAGCTAGTTTACGATAGGCAGGCGCTTCTAAAGTAATATTGGTTTAAAACCAGTGGCGTGGCAGCACTGAGACCCTTGGCTTTATCGGATGGGGCCCTCCCTTGTAGTTGTTTTTTCAATAAACCAATACCTACGTAAAATTACATAATAGCGCTTTTTTCGTAATTTAATACAGTTTTGGCATTTTTCATTAATTTTCTGGTAAGTAGCTAATGCGATGATAGCTTAGTGGTAGTGACGTGGGATACCACGGCGAAGTTCTTGGGTTTTAATCTTACAATTACATTCCAGGATATGATCTACCTATGTGCTAAGTTTAACCAAAATACGTTCAGCCTTTTTTGCGCACCTATCAAACATACAAACTTTGACATTTATAATATTAGTAGGATTAATGATTTTAGACATGTCATACCAAACGCCGTATTTGGCTAATGATTCGAAACAAAATCAATAAAGATATTTTTATATAGAAATATTTTCAATATTTTAACAAAGTTTAATTAGTTTAATAATTAATATTAATATGAAGTTATCATTCAGCCCTTAATTCTTCCCTGGTGCAAACAAACTATAATTATATTTGTCGAACGAAAATCCCCAAAACGGTATAAAAGTGTGGACTGAGTTATATATCTAACATTTCTAATCTAATTTACAGTGCCTTAGCAATAAATATCTATAAATAAAGAAATACGAGCTTTACGCACAGAAAATCGAACATTTTGATTTCGAATACATGAATGATGTTTTCATAAACTATGGTATTAATATTTCTTAAAGAATATAGAATATAAAACTTAAATTCAACTTAATTTAATTCAAGAACTCTCTCCATAATACATTCTTGACATTTTCAACGGTTTATGTTACTTTCTCTAACAAGTATTTTTCATCGAATTCAACAATAAACGAATATAATAATAATACGATTAGTTTTTCTTTTGGTCACAGGACCGTTTGCAATCTCTAGAAGGCATCTGGCAATAGGTAGTCGGCGATAGGTTTTCAACTTGACTACGACTGCAAAAGTTTGAACTAAATGTTACCGTATCTAATAAAAAATAACGTCTCAAATTCTTTAAACAATTGGTTGAATTCAGACAATGACAAATGATACAGCGAGCCAGGCTGCCCCACTTGCTTCACAACTCGGTTTCCCCAACCCAGGGTAATTTCCCCTGCGACTGAATCTTTTTGTAGGTCCGTTTGAACTTACTTGCCAGAATGTTATAGTAATTTATTTGAGACGTTTTTGGACTACTTTATTATTCTCATTAGCTTTTTTTTATGTCACAAGTGACAACGAGGCAGGCGGGTCACCTGATGGTAAGTGACAACTGTCGCCTATAGATATTAGCAATACGAGGGCGATCGCCAATTTGTTGTACACCTTATTACAATGCCTTTAATGCAAACTGGCTCTCAAGAAGAATTGCTGAAACACGCCAATAGGTGCTTGGCGACAGATTTTCAACTTGAGGGTGGTTGCCAGCCAGTCGAGTACTACAAAGTACCCTACCACCGTGCTGTGGTTTCCTCACGATGTTTTCCTTCTCCGAAAGCTCAAGCTCACTGTAAGATTCGAACCCACGACCTTCGCCGCGGTATCCGACGTCACTACCACTGAGCTATCATCGCCTTATTCCAACGATAACTAAGTCTATTAGTTAGCAAGTACGTCATGTCAGCTAATGTATGCTGAGCGACCTCCCACGTTTACCACTGCATGATTTGCCGCGACGTTAAGTCACCAAGGCTTGTCCACAATTCATCTGAGCATCTCTATAGATTTAAGGATTGATTTTTATCCGCATTCTGTACGACTGTAGGAAGAAGGTAACAACTGGCGGTTATACAGGCATCAATGATACTGAGGCACCTTTGAGCATCGATAAATTCCATTGGATATATTTCCAGTAAGTAAGTTTGCAAGGTTAAATGAGGCACGACGGACGCATTCTATTTACCCACAATGCTCAGGTTAAACGGACAGATTTTATTATTCACCCGCCATGCCGCCATGCCGCCACAGCCTGCTCGGCCGATATCACTGCCTGCTTTGTTATGTTATTTGTTACACTGGATTTTACTTTTAAAAGGAATTTAACGTGAAGAGAGAAAGGAGACCAAACAAAAGTTGAGAGAATTGTTGCACAGTCACAATAAATAAAGATTTTTATTGTCCACGACTACCTCCGCGTGGAATTCGTTTATCACAAAATCGTGGCTTACTTAGAGGCTTTTAAAAAGAGTCTGTCGTTTAGCCATGACAAACAAACAGACAGATTGATAGACAGACAGATCTCGAAAGGGACGGTTGTCCTAAATCGACCTACATATAGATAAACGATGTAAAATAGTAGGTAGACAACAGATTGATAGTGTCACAATGGGTGGCCTTATAGCAATCTCTACCAGCCAACCTTTGAATGGAGAGGACGAAGAAAAGATGGTGTTGCATAATTTACACAAACCTTTTTTTCATTTAGCTCTGTGGTAGGGATACAGTGGCGAATGTCGTGGGTTCAACTCCTACATTTTCCTGGGACATTTGTTCACACACGGCTATCTGATCCCAAACTAAGCAGAGCTTGTAATATGGAAACCAGATCACTGATATACTACATATACTACTTTTTTTTTGTAAATACATACTTAAATAGATAATTACATCCAGACTCAGGACAAACAGACATGTTCATGCACACAAATGTCTGTCCTGGATGGGAATCGAACCCACGACCTTCGGCGTGATAGGCAGTGTATAAACCAACCACGCCAACCGGCCTGTCATTGAACATGAGCTTTTGGTGAAGAGAGAAAATATCGAGAGAAAACCGCAGCACGGTGGTAGGGTAGGTACTTTGTACTACTCGACTGGCTGGCTACCACTCTCAAGTTGAAACGTATACTTTTTTTTTATGTCAATAGGTTGACAAACAGGGAGAAGGCCCACATGATGGTAAGTGGTCACCGCCGCCTATGGACATTTTCAATACTTTGCCAATGTGTTGCCGACCTTGAAGAGCTCTCTTTACGCTCTTTTTGAAGAACCCCATATCATAGCGTGGAGGGAATACCGTAATGGGGAGCTCATTCCACATCCTAATGATCCGCAGAAGGAACGTCCGGCTGAATCGTTCAGTGTACGAACGAGGCGGCTCGAGGATATGAAGATGAGCTCCACATCGCCGGCGAGCGGTGCGATGGTAGAATGGTGACGATGGCACCAAGTCAAAAAGTTCTTGAGAACAGTCCCCGTTATACAGACGGTAGAACACACAGATTATTTTACATTCATAGGTAGATAACTTCGTGATCTTTCAAGATTAAATTAACATACTATCAATTTATTACAAAAATAAAATATTCATAACACGATTGGAATTGAAAAAAGAACAGTGAAAATCGAATGACGTAGCACACAAATGAAACGAGCGACATGTACTAATGAAATTCATAAATTCATGAGGACACACTGTCGTATTACACAGATATGATATTAAATATTCAGCTAGTGTACACCGGGGTAATTGGGTTCATAAAAAAAACAGTTTTTGATATATTGTGTTTATCCGATATGGTAGGAAGCGGTGAAAATGATGCTGGGTTACCTGCTAGTAGCTACCTACCTGCTGCTTAATTGCCAGCTCTTCTCAGCAAAAGTGTCCTTCCGAATCTTGCGTTAGAGTCTGTCATTTTATAATAATAATTGTATATATTTTCACTAAAACACAATAGAGTTACAAACATAATTAGAAGTACATACAACTTACATTGATATCCATTTAGTACAAACTACAACCTAATCTAGGACAAGCCTGTATTCCAGGAAGCAGCCCCCATAGCTGCAATTTCCTTCGCTGAGCACCGGTGTGTTGTAGTGTCCTAAAAATCTTGTCTTGAGAGCCAGTTTCCTTTTCGCATAAATATAAATGCTGCTTGTTATTTGATGGTCCAAGCAACTGAATTTCTAAATGGTGACAATGGTGCGGATTTTGTTGTGGATGGATAAAGGTAGAATAATGCCAAAGAAGGTATGGATGGACTGCGTGAAGAATGATATGTTTATGAAAGGTGGGAGTACTCAGGCGACTAGTGATAGAGCGGAGTGGAAGAGAAAAACATGTTGTGCCGACCACACCTAGCGTGGGATAAGCACAAAAAGAAGGAATGGTGCGGATTCTGTTGTTACTTAACTAAACTAATTTTAATCTCGAGCTTATACATGAATACCAGATAACTGGTTTTTAAATACATGAACATTAATTAATAAGTACACCCATGCCCAGAAAAACTTTTCATATATTCTTTGTTAGGAGGATATATATACATACTAAGTAAGTTAGTTTAGTTTGTGAACAACAGAATCAGCTCTGTGTATAATCTATTTTAAAAGATTACGTCTACAAAAATAAATACAACCTCCAGTAAGGCCTTCGATCCTCGCAAAGGAAACGCCCAAAAGGGAAACAAGAAATCCATTACGTATGCCAAACAACTTTTTTATTGGCAACATGTTAAATACTTTCCAAGGAAGTGGCGTAGGTTTGTTTAGGACCGACCAAATAATCTACTTAGCCAGGGTTGCCACTGGATCTGAGATTATATTAAACCTAGTTGTAGAAATATATCGGGTCTTATTGCGGGCATATTATATTAGTTTGTCTAACCTCGACTGAAAAATATACTAGAATAGAAGATATAGTTCGCGAAATTTTGTAAAATGGTCTGAATTCTTCAGAAAGATGTTTATACTATACACCATAATAATATGTAGCTTTCTAGAGTTATTTATGGATTTGTAGAGCCGTAGATCTACGAGAATCTGGTTTCCATTGATGCTTAGCATGCTCCTAACATGTTATTTCATCAACAAAAAAATCTATTCATTTTATTACACCGCCATTTTTTGACATATCCAAGTTTTTATTTAAAGGTGTTGCTGTCAGTTTTTCCCACTTTATTCAACGAGCTGGATCAGAATCTGAAAATTTTCTGGGCTTACGAATTCTTGTAATTTCCAACATTTTTATCACGCAAGTATGAAATAAATATTCATGACTTACATTTTTTTTAATTTATTTTCGCAAACAAATAGTCAATATACATAAAAAAAATATTACTTACAAAAACTTATCTTTGATAAAGACCTATAGTGCCAACAAATAGTTATAAAATTAAAACAAATAACTGAGTTATATACATGGTAGGAATATGCGAAAGAAAAATTACATGATGATGATATAATCAACACACAGTCGTGACAGTTATTTAGGAGAAAAGTTACCTAAATCTCACATTAATTTTTGCTTAATTGTATTGATTGATAAATTAAACAGACCTAACTTGATAAATTCTTGGTTGTATTTGTTCGTGGAATGGAAAATAAAAGAAGAATTTCGTGTACGAAATACATAAAATTTATCGGAGAGGCAACCCTATGGTTCAACAAATTTACTTTTGTCTATCAATCAAACGAACTATTCTACTCCCTACCTTAACTCACGGGAATAACAACCACATTCACTTGTTAATACCATCATTGAGCGTAAAGTAAAGGATGGTATAGAGTCAAGTCTTGATAGAATTAAAATATAAGTAGACAATGTTTGTGTTAACGTTGTATTTACCTTATTTATGGATGCTTTTAGAGCATTTGTAATAGAACAAATACAACGATGCTCACAAGTTATACTTATATTTGAATGTGGTGAAATCTTTGATATCTAATAACTAAAGATACACAATCAGCGACAAAAAATGGCCTTATCGAGTGTCTACCCACCCAACTTTTTTGTGGTCTTTTAATCTAGTAGCATTCGAACGCTCCGACGGTAAACATGCCTCACTGCTCGTTTAAGATATATTTTTGCTACCTTGGGGTAAACTTAAAAAAAATAACTAGTATTACCCAACACAATTTGAGACAGTTTTGAGAGAACTTTTGCTTGGGATTGTTAATCTTTAGTTATTAGATATCAATGGGTGAAATACAAGTTTTTGACGCAGATTTGTTATAAGAATTTTTAGAGACATGTCAACATTTGCTACTTTTCTCACTATAAGGATAAACCTCCGTGGTCCGTTGGTACATTGGTATATAAACTGGTACTCGTACAATATTTTCAAACACAAGCGTGAAGTCAAATTGCAAGATGTTTTGCTGCCTTGGGGACACATTGCAAAGGGGTTTGGGAACTTTGTATGGACTAGTGGTGTCATTTTATTTTTCAGCGGCCTCCTATAATTTTCATGTTACTTTGTTGTGCTGTGTTAAATATACATATAGGTTCAATTATTTTTGTCCTAAGTGATATCGAAGCTGAGATATTTGCATTTGAAGATTTAAATAAATTCGTCAATATAAATACTTCAATTACCTACTGTCCTGCGTAAATCATAATGATGTACTTTTCATAATGATGACTTTAAGATCAAATATATTTTCAACAAACCTCCTTCAATAAGGTCATTCCAGTTCACCTATCCCAAGACATTAATCACTCAAGGTGTAGCCAAAAATATATCTAATAGTACTTATATAAGCAAATCTGTGGATTTGAAATGGTAATAACCGTCTGCTGAATACATAATTGGGTGCAGTGATGCCTCAGCGAGGGATAAATTAACCCACCACCCCCCACTTAACATATCGATCTGTTATATTATGGATAAGGTGTGACTAAATAAAGAATTTCTTGTTCGGTTATTTGACCTAGTTAAAGGAATTTTGGAAGGTGATGTTTAAATAACGATATTTTGATGAGTTAAATTGTATTTTACGTCATGAATTTATAATATAACCTTGGATATAAATCAATATGACGGGCCGGTTGGCGTGGTTGGTTAATACACTGCCTATCACGCCGCAGGTCGTGGGTTCGATTCCCACCCAGGACAGACATTTGTGTGCATGAACATGTCTGTTTGTCCTGAGTCTGGGTGTAATTATCTATTTAAGTATGTATTTACAAAAAAAAAAGTAGTATATGTAGTATATCAGTCATCTGGTTTCCATATTACAAGCTCTGCTTAGTTTGGGATCAGATAGCCGTGTGTGAAAAATGTCCGAGGATATTTATTTATTTATTTAATATCTATAGAATAAATTGTCATGTATAGGAAAACGAAAAGACGAACAAAATTTACCATCCTGACACCCAACTCTATCACCGCGCGCGCTATTAGTTTGGAGTTTAAGGCTGTAAAATGAAAATTATATGAAAACGAAAATATTTTTTATTCAATTAGGCCTTTCCAAGCACTTATGAATAGTTTAGACTCTAATTCACGGTTCGGTTGCTTTTGCTGAGAAGAGCCGGCAATAAACTCAGCAATTACTCTTCAATAACAACTTACATATTACAGTTATAATTTATCTATCTAGTCTTATTGATAAAATTTGCGTGTTATGGCGGCAAAACAAAATAATTGATAGAATTTAACTATGGCTGTATGTACTAAAACCCTTTGCCTGCACTACAATAGAGGAAATAAAATTACACACTCGCATCCCGTGCCCATCCCTATCTGAAAGCCCGTCTTCTTGTTACACACTTTCTAATACGTAGTGTTTATATTCTCTTTGACACTTTCCTTTCACGAAATCACTCCCGCAGATTGCAGGAATACGAGAGAACAGATGTTCGATGTTACACATTAAAATTCCAGTACCTAATCTAAAACATAGTATATATCAATATTTAATTAATAGATAATGTCACACTGTCATGCTGTATAATACGCGATAATTTTTTATCCGCCAGTAAATTGGAGTATTAGCAAACACGGGCTATCGGTAAACAATTAAAATTCACAGTGCATGCGTGAATTATTCCAATTGATACAAGATATAAGAAGAAAGCGACATGTTAACTCCAAATAGATTATAAGGGTGACTGTGGTAGGACCTCACAGAAACTGCAGTCGAAAAGAATAGGCTCTCAATTAAGAATGTTAATAGGTATGCCAAATCGGTTGAAAGTCTGTTACAGTAAAGCTTGTATGTATGTATACAAATACATTAGTTTTTGTTGTAGTCAAAAATACCTATTAGTTTTGATTTTACAGGCATTTAAACTTACGATAAATATCGAGTCCCGCTAACAGTCACGTTACCGCATATGACGTCAATTTACAACGCTCCGCTTTGAGCGAGTGTTGTGAGATGACGTCACACCGTCACACGATTACGTCAAATCGAGTACGAGTCCGCATCGCACGTTTACTTCTATAAATCGGAAACTAATTGACGTATCGAAGTAATGCTTTCACTTTTAATTTTTTATTTTTGTCAGAGAATATGGAGAGCTAATATTCAAAATTAGTTAACATTCTTAATTACAGCTGCCAGTACATACCGGTAGGTACATGGTGAAAGATTTTCAAACAGAGGATTATAGCCAGTTAAAGGGGTACCATAAAGTAACCTAACACCGAGTTATGGTTTCCTCAGTGTATTGATAAAGCAATGACAATGAGCTCTCTGAGTTTTGACTTAGGAATACACCGCTGGCGTTTTATGCGATGAAAAATATGGCCTTGGGATGTCACTCAAGCCTACCAATCGACATACTATATGAGACGTTTAGCTATAATATCAGGGTCACAATGTTTAACTTAATTTAATCTAACAATTTTGATGTAGGTACTTTAAGTTTGCTCTATAAAACCCTTTGAGTATTAAGCCAGCCTGGAGATGTCACGCGCACTAATGTCTATGCAATAAAGTCTGTCACTTTTTGTGGGGGACGAGGCAACGCACACATTAATACGCATCACATGCAAACGACAAAATTATCAAACACTAGCATAAACCATACGCACACAAGTACATTCACACACAGGGACAACGTGTCAGTGCGTGCAGTTTTATATAACCGGTATGATTGGTAATCACGTACATTTGGCAGAGGGGAACGCCTGTCAGTGCCCCTCTCGTCTGGCTTAATGCTCTAAGATAAAACTGGACTGATGAATGGGGAAAGAATTGTAAAGATGACACTTCACTCACACATCCATGTACGTGCACTTACATAGAGCGTGTATGTGAGTGTATTCCTACACTAGACTTGCAGCCAGGACAGGGTCTTACTGATGCAGTAGGTACCTAACGTATTTCAGCTGATGTTTATACCTTACACCACACAAGTATCAACTGCACTCCTGGTATAATCCGAGAAATATGGCCGGAGCGGGACACAGAGGGCACATTAACAATTTATCGCGCCGCAGTAAATATCCAGTTTTCGCTTACCCCATACTTCTATATTGGAGGATTTTTACAATTTATTGGTTGATGCTTGCACGTTAATATATTGTCTAACTTCCGTGAGTGGATTTGGTGCGACTGTAGCGCGGAGATTTCTTGCCATCGTGCAGCTTTGTTTAATGTTGGCTTTTGCGTTTATGGTATTAATAGTTATTTGTTATACAAGATTGAAAAGTTGCTTTTTAACCGCGTGCTCAATTTTGATGACCGAGCAAGCGAAGGATTCTAAAATTGAATCACGAGCGCAGCGAGTGAATCAAAAATTAGAATCCTGCGCGTTAGCGAGGGAATCAAAAGAGCACGAGGGGAAAAATCTTTGCACTCGAGTGCAACACATTACTTTTCATCCCACCTCAGCGAGGAAATGACTAAATGAAAAAAAAAATGGCGCGTGCAAAGCAAATAAAAAAAATAGAACAAGAAGGTTCCTAGTCTGAGTTTTTAACAAATTAAAAAAGGTTGTCTTTGATAAATTCGGCACCATCGAAGGAGAAGTAAGTATAAAAGTGGTGTTTTGAATTCACAAATTTACTTTATCCTCTAGCGAATAAAAACGGCTTTTACACTCAGATATCGAAGAGCAAAAATACGATTTCCGAGATGGGGGGATGAAAATAGTTTTTTTTCACACGGCTATCTGATTCAGAGCTTGTAATATGGAAACCAGATAACTGATATACTGCATAATATACTACTTTATTTTTTTGTAAATACATGCTTAAATAAATAATTACCAGACGCAAGACAAATAGACATGTTCATGCACACAAATGTCTGACCTGGATGGGAATCGAACCCACGACCTGCGGCGTGATAGGTAGTGTGTTAACTAACCACGCCAAATAGCACGTCAGTTATGTTTATAGTTCTTCCAATTCTTGTATATCTTCTTAATCGCTCTTTGTGGTAACCCATTCCTAAACTTTGTTCTTTTTGTTGTTAAAATCTTGAATCGCAATTGTGAAGACCGTCTCACCAGCGAGCCAAGAAGTTAACTTTATTTCCTTCTGCTGGAAAACAAATCACATGTTTATTGAAAAGAGAAATCCTGTAAAATAACAAATATTGCAATTGTCCAGCGGCGACCGTAGTTACTTACCATCAGGTAACGCCTGCTTGTCAGAATTAAAAGGAAAAGAACACACATTTATTAAATTTTTATTACTAAAATTCAACGAATCTACTTATGTAAGTAACATATATAGTTGCGTATATGTAATATTAACTTCAGTTAGCCTACTTTCACCATTCACTGCATGAGACAATCGCTTAATGCGTGTTTGAGAGTATTTTTTTACATGCAAAGTTACTACAATCCGAACTGATTCGCTGAAGCTAAAATCAAAAAAGAATTAATAAATAAATAAATATCCTCGGACATTTGTTCACACACGGCTATCTGATCCCAAACTAAGCAGAGCTTGTAATATGGACAACCAGATGACTGGTATACTACATATACTAAATTTTTTTGTAAATACATACTTAAATAGATAATTACACCCAGACTCAGGACAAACAGACATGTTCATGCACACAAATGTGTGTCTTGGATGGGAATCGAACCCACGACCTGCGGCGTGATAGGCAGGGTGTTAACCAACCACGCCAACCGGCCCGTCAACGGATTTACGACGATTTCGGACGGAACGAACGAAATCAACGGATTTAAATACTCTGCTTAGTTTTCGAGGAAAGTGTTGTGACCAAAGTACAGTGTCATAAACACCTTGTGTGTGCCTAGGAGGGAACTGGGGATGCTTCGATGGGAACTGGGGAACGTTATCATCTGAGCCATAGCCCCAAATAAAAACATATAAATCTTAAGACGATATTGAAACAATTGAATTTAAATTTTGTAAATACGACGCAGGCCTATAGTTTATTCTCGAAAAACACATATTTTTGATTCCTCGCTAATAATATATTCCTCACAAAATACTATAAAAATAATAGTGATTCAAGTTATTGAGCTTGATTTCTAAAGTTATCAAATGAAAATTTCAAAACTTTTTCAAATTCTGTAAAACGGTCCTAATACGTAGGTACGTATATGTAATATTAACAGCCTTATTAGGATTCCAGGAATCGTGATTCAAGTTATTTAGCTTGATTTCTAAACTTTTCAAATGAAATTTTCTAAACTTTTTAAAATTCTGTAATACGTAGGTACTTAAGACAGAAATTAGCGCGAAATACAGCAATAAATTAATCTCAACAAAAGAATAAATTAGTCAACAAGCTAAAGTTATGCGCAAAGGTTAAAAAAAGTGAAAACCAAACGCACTGATGACCAGTCTGCAGCTGTGGCAAAATAACTGAGTATCATGTACTGGTTATGTTATTATGTGATGGTGTACTGTGACCACAAGACTTAATTAATTTGGGAATACTACTACATATTATTTCTCAGCTAATTAAAAACACATAGTTTGAACTTTACTCTACTGGGAAAATTAGAAAAGGTCCTAACTATACAAGAATTTTAAAGAGAATAATTTTGATTAGTTATTTGTAATTTATTCCGCGATTTCAGAATAGTATAATATACAGGGGTGGTGACGACATAACGACATTAAATTAAAACACGGTCACTACTAGTCAATCAAAATACTTTGTGATAATTAAATCGGGTATTACATCAACAAACAAAAAGCGAAATTTTCAAACAAACTAATTCCGAAAACAATCTAAAAGAAACACAACACTCTTTAATAATATTACCTACCTCAAATGACCTGTAGGCACCACGGGCACTGTTTTAGGCAAAGACCGGCCGCCACGGTTCCTTTGTAGGTGTATTATTTCATTCATGCAAATAG
This sequence comes from Ochropacha duplaris, assembly GCA_951361185.1. Classification (NCBI taxonomy): domain Eukaryota; kingdom Metazoa; phylum Arthropoda; class Insecta; order Lepidoptera; family Drepanidae; genus Ochropacha; species Ochropacha duplaris. The sequence goes on along the minus strand of OX592707.1, from coordinate 1,672,621 downwards.
GCATCGACCCCCGGGCACCGCGCTTATAAGGATTTTAACGCTATGGTTATAAGGTCTACATTTAATCAACCGACGATTTCTGAGTCGCACATTTTATTTGGTTGTGTTTTACGCATGTAGGTAAATCTAAATTTTGTTCCGTCTAGCTAGACGAGTAGAGTAGCTACTCTAGCTAGGTGAATGACTTCGTTGCGAAATCGTTATGTATTCACAGCATGTGTTAAAATGATTAAAGTGAAAATAATTTCCTGTGGCTATACCGTTCAATGTAATTTTATGATAGTTGGTGTATCAACTACTAACGCGGTTCCCAATATGTGGTTTAAATTAATGTAGTTATATCGTCACCACCCTGTATGTATGTATGAATAATAGTCCCCAGTGGTGAGTATCATAGTTTGCAACACAGAACCTCCATAACTGAGACAATGAGCGAATTTAATTTCCAATCATATAAACTAGAAATCAGATTATTTTATGAAAAATAATTTGAAACGCTGGTGCTGAAAACATGGCTCCCCATCAACTCAAGACTCCCATCCACTATCTATAAAACAACAATCACCAAACAGTCGCAATAATACAAAAATCATGGCCACAGGACGGTAAAGTTTTGTAATAGCTCAGAGTGAAAGTGCCGCTCGCAGCCTCACTGGCCGCTGATATTGCTTGACGAAGAACGGGGCCTGACACACGCCACTATGGTAAGTACCTGTGTTATTTAATAATGTACTTTAAATAAAACCGGCCATGTGCGAGTCGGACTCGCGCACGAAGGGTTCCGTAAAAAAGGCAAAAAAAATCACGTTTGTTGTATGGGAGCCCCCCTTAAATATTTATTTTAATTTGTTTTTAGTATTTGTTGTTATAGCGGCAACAGAAATGCATAATTTGTGAAAATTTCAACTGTCTAGCTATAGGGTCCCGTTATTACCCTTTGGGTACGGAACCCTAAAAATGAATTTTCTAATACTAGCTGTCCCCCGTGGTTTCACCCGCATTCCAGTGTGATCTTATCTTTTCCCGGGATGAATAGTGTAACGGCTATAGTAACAGCACTAGCTACATGTGAGTCGAGTCAGCGGAGTAATAGAAGCAACAAATGGACGTAATGAAATATTATGACAGAAATCCTACATCGCGCAAACAAAGTTTTCTCGGCACTTGCATATATACGAGTTCTCATCAAGAAACGTTGGTTCCGTCCCACTTTTTGTGTCCCCCGACGACGCCCTGAGCCGAGGTTCGGGCCCCAACTGGGGCGCCCTCAGTGGTGAGTCGTCACAAACAAACACGGCTGAGAGCCCTAAGCGCTCGCCGAAAAGTCCGCGTAAGGGTGTCTATGGTCCTTCAGACCGCCACCTTTAAGAAACGTTGGACTGCAGTCCCCGGGCATTGATACCTAGCCTGGTGGAAGATCTGCCCTTTTCACAGTACCTATGACATATCCAACAAATAGTAGGATATTTAGATTAGAGGTAAGGATGACCTATTATAATAATATAATAATTATTTATTTTCAATAAAAAAATTACATACAAACAGATTACAACGGTCCCTGCACTAAGCGAAGCTTGTATCGCAGGAGACCAACAAATGGTTACCAAGCTAAATTATTAACCGTTACACAGTTCGATAAAAATTTCTCAAGTAAAAAAAAATGTAATAATAAGCAAATGACATCGAAAGATATAAAATAAAATCATAATCTACAAACCAATATTTATAAGTGGCTTAATTTGTGTGTATAAGTGTATGTGTGTGAGTGTGAGTATGTAAGTGTTTATGTGTGTTATTGGGGTGAGTTAGTATAACTGAAGCTTGATTAGAACCCTGTCGACAGTAAATTTTCAGTTTGAAGATAATCAAGTTTCATTAACCATTTTTCAATTTCCTGTTTAGCCTTTAGTGTTGAGAGTTTGAAAACATTAGGAACCTTACGGCATGTAATGTTGTACGTATAAGGATGTAGAAATTTTGGAAGACGTTTGGCAAATACAGAACGGACCATGGGGACAGGTATTCTGTAAACTCTCCGTTCGGTAAGATAGTCGTATTCTGGAGAGGATATGACGATCCTGCGCATCTTCAAGGCTGTTCTCAGTATAAAGAGTTGCCGTACGCGAAGTACTTTGCACTCTGCGTATAGTTTGTCAGTATCATATTTAAAAGGTTTTCGTAGCATCACTTTAAGCACTGCTCTTTGAGCTCTCTCCAGACAAATCATGCTAGTCTTGGCGGCTCCGCCCCAAACAGTGATGCAATGCAGTAAAGCAGATTGACATATTGCCTTATAAACAAGATTTAAAGTCTGTTTGTCGGCTGAGTACCGAAGACATCTCATCATGTGGATTGATTTACGGATTCGTTTCGCTAGTTGGGCCATGTGATGTTTAAAAGATAGCTTTTCATCAACGATAACGCCAAGGTACTTAATGTAAGATGTGTGAGTAATACTATCGCAGTCGCATGGTGAAGATGTCTGAGGCAACGTACTGCATGAATGTAGCCTTAGAGTTTTACCAACAGGAGGCTGTGAAACACTTGTCTTATGAAAAGATATGTACTGGGTCTTAGCAAGGTTCAGGGTCAATAAGTTTTTGTGAAGCCAATTGCTAACGTTTGAAAGACCCATTTCCGCTGCATCGAATACCTTGTCCCAGGACGAACCCCGAAACAAAATGACTGTGTCATCTGCGTAGCAAGTAATTTCAGAATCACCCAGTTGAACATCTAGCAGGTCACTCATATACATTATGAACAGCGTAGGGCCCAGGATACTTCCCTGTGGTACTCCGAAATAGACCGGGAGCTGATCACTTTTTTCCTCGCCCACCTTAACGCACTGCTGCCTGTTTAAAAGATAACTACAAAACCAGTTATGCGCTATTCCTCTTATTCCAAAGAAGTTTAGCTTTTCTAGATGAATAGGAAGAGATACTGTATCAAACGCCCGGGCAAGGTCAAGAAATACCCCAATGCAGTTTTGATTTGAGTCTAGTGCGGAAGAAATAAAATTAGTTAGGAGTAGCAGAGCGTCCTCCGTAGATCGGCCTTGTCTGAAACCGTATTGCTTGTCTGGGAGAAGTTTATTTTTTTCCAGGTAGTGGACGAGTCTTTTGCTGACAATTTTTTCCAGTATTTTGGAGAAGATGCAAAGCAGAGAAATAGGACGATAGTTGCATGGCATATTTTTATCGCCATTTTTATGGATTGGTACGACCATAGCAACCTTCCAGCAGTCGGGAAAAACACCTGAGGATAAACTCAGGTTAAAAATGTGCGTAAGTGGCTTAGAAATAATGTTTTTGAGTTGTTTGATCAGGGATGAGCTACAACTATCGTTTCCTGGGGCACTATCCATTTTCAAGTCAGATATAAGACTGTTGACTTCATATTCGTCAGTAGGGGACATAAAGAATGAAACCTGTGTTTATTTGTTTAATTTAACGGCGGTTGCTAAAGCTTCTTGGGTGGGTGATAGTTTTTCTAGGGAGACAGTCGCTAGAGATTTACCAACATTTGCAAAATACTCGTTGCAGTAATTTAGGGACGAGAGAACATCTGGTTTTGTTTTTGTTAATTCAATTGGGTCACTATGTTTCTTGTTCAAATAACAAATGTCTTTAATGGTTGACCAAAGTTTTCTTGGGTTATTTTTGTTTGTAGCAAGTCTTTGACTGTCATAGTCCAATTTGAGTTTATGTAACAGAGAGTTAAGGAAGTTACGATATCTTTTATATGTGATTTGAGTGATTTCATTAGTTGTATTATTATGAAAGTGTTATTACCTATCTAATCCGAAAATAAATCTTATGTCTTTCAAATTAAATAATTTCAATATCCATCATTGACCGTCTCTAACTCTATCTATATATCCTGAAGGGAGCTGCACAAAGCGAGCAGACTTCACAGAGCGCTGGGAAGGCCGACCTGGTGAAGAGGATCAAGGCACGAGTGGCCTCCGCAGACCCCAATAAAGCGAGGGAACTTGGAGGCGTGTTCCTATTCAATATCATTAAAGGACATACTGTTTATTCTTGGAGTAAGTTATACATATATGCATTTTATAGTGTGAAATCTGACAAACATGCAGGTTCTCTGACGGTAGGTAAATAGTCTAGAGGTTACCAATTATGTTGTTTACCTTTTTAACAATGCCTTGCAGGCAACTACTACTGGGTGCTTTGTGACAGCCCGTTGAATAATTGGTTACTTTGTAATATTCAAGACCAAGCTCAAGCTTATTGTAGGATTCACACACAACCTTCGCCGCGGTGGTAAAAGTATATCCTTATAACTGAGATATCCCTTTATGTTTTAAGGCGATGATAGCTCAGTGGTAAGTGACGTCGAATACCGCGGCGAAGGTCATGGGTTCGAATCCTACAATGAGCTTGAGCTTTCGGTGAAGGAAAACATCGTGAGGAAACCATAGCACGGTGGTAGGGTACTTTGTAGTACTCGACTGGCTGGCTACCACCCTCAAGTTGAAAATCTGTCGCCAAAACACCTATCGGTGTGTTCCGACAGCTGCACTTGAGAGCCAGTTCCCATCTAGGCTTTGTGTGCTTACCATCTTCGACCACATCGTCACTTACCATGGTGAGATTGTGGTCAAACACAAGCCTATCCGGAATAAAAAAAAAGTTTCCTTTTCCGCCTTATCTTTGTAAGGGGGCAGGTTGGTCACCTTATGGTAAGTGACTACCGTTACCTATAGACATACCAGGAGGATTGCCAATGTGTTGTATAGCTTATTACAATGCCTTAAAGGCAACCTAACTAAGTAATTCATTATTCTTATGTAGGTATGTCTGTATAGGCATAGTCACTCTTCATTCTTTGCTAAAGTTTGTGTGTGTTAGTAGTACATAGTACGAATGTCTGTTAGTTACAAACTAAGAGATTTAAAGATATATACAATAGAGCGGCTATCAGAAGAAATGTCATGGAAAAACAGTGATCCCATTCCATGCCTCAGTAACTCTATCTATCTATGAATAAACTAGACTAGACTGAGCGACTTTTGTCCACTGGACATAAATATCGGATTACGATTTTGTTCCCAATGTCCTGTCTATTAGTATAAGTTAAAAGTCTTTGGTTACAAACATTCATACATACACTCGTACTCAGATTCTTACTCGGCTGAACAGATTTAGATGAATGGCGTGGATATAGATAGATCACACACTGCTCCAAAGGAAACGCTAGTGAAACTGTGGTGTAGCATGTACTCAATAACATAAAATGTACAACTTGAGAGCCAGTTCCCATTTAGGCTTTGTGTGCTTACCACCTTCGGCCACATCATCACTTACCATGGTGAGATTGTGGTCAAACACAAGCTTATCCAGAATAAAAAAAAAAAAAAATGTTTCCAGCATTAGACCTGAACGACGTGACGGTATACGAAGGTGAACCTGAGACCGACCCTGATACAACGTTCACTCTCAATGAACACTACTTCAAACAGCTCGTGCAAGGTCGTGAGGATCCCAGGGTGATCATGCAGTCGGGGAGGTGTTCTGTCACCGGTGATATCATGAGGGCGATGAAACTTGAACCTTATATTAAGTTAGAATAGAGTTTAGTAATGAGAAATTAAATGTGCAGACTCGATCAGTCTTGGTCGTAGTAAAAAATATGATTTCTCTAACTTTTGAGTATTAAACTTTATTTAATAACTTCTTCCATGTAATGAATATTAAGTGTTATTTATTAATGTAAGTAGGTATGGAGCTTTAAAATAAAATGTCTATTAATTACACTATATTTACTGACCATAAAGTACCAAAACCGTTCCTGTAATTTGATGTATTCAAGATTTCTAACACTGTATAATAATAAATAAATCTGTGGTAATTTGCGTTACCTAATAGTAATGAATTACCGCTGCCTATGAACATTTAGGAATAGAATAGAAAATATTTATTCAGCTAAAAACTTAGATTATCTACGAATTAAAATAAATTTCCTACAATTTTTGATAATAAATTCTAATGCGTTCCCTTGAAGAGCTGTTTTCTTTGTGTCGAAACACTGCAAGAAAACCGTAAAGGGGAACTCTTTGTGTGGATGTCCAAGTCTGTTATACCTATTCATGTAACCTACGTTCCATAGAGCTTTTTTGTCATTTTCTCGGTACTCAAACGAATATTATGAAACTAGATTTCCGCCCCGCGGTTTCAACCGCCTTCCCGAGGGATCTTATCTTTTGCCGTGATAAAAAGTATCCTATGTGTTACTCCAGAATATGATCTTCCTATGTGCCAAGTTTCATCAAAATCCGTTCAGCCGTTTCTGCGCGAAAGAGTAACAAACATCCATCATCCATCCATCCGTCCAAACTTTCACATTTACCTATAATATTAGTGGGATTTTTATATATCGTAATATAAGTCTGACGTACGAGCAAGCGGCTACTTGATGGTATTAACTTCTGTCGCAGACATTCACAATGACTACAAGAGAAGGCAAGTGACTCAAGTGCAACTGCCGTAACACACTTGTTGAGGACTACATAAATTCATCACGATGTTTTTCTTCACTGAAAGATCTAGTATACGAACCCCGACTTTAGTTACGTTTAATTACCATCGTCATAAAAGCGCCATCTGCAAAACAAGTTTTGAACTTTTATAAAGTTCATAACAGAGTAAGCCTTTACTTAGTTCTACGTATCGTCGATAGGTGGCGTTAAAATGAAATAGAGCCTACATCACTGAAAAAAGAAATACTGGAACACTTATCCATTCTATATATACTGCGATAACATCATCTTCAAAAATGTAAGAATGTGACAATGAAATGAGCTGATAGAGTTATTAGAATTAAGGTGATTGATAAACAATATTTTACCGAAAGTAGGTACCTATATTAATCTGGGGGCACGGCAGTGCCCCGCCAAGACAAGCAAGCGAAGCGAAAACGCAGGGGCATATGTTTTTCCTAATAAGTATACCTATGGCATAGACAAAAAAACATAAAATAACAGAGCTTTGAGGAACAGCTTATACATAAATATGCTGGAAGATTATACTTTATATTTACACATGTTATTTGAGAGATTATAATAGTTATTACTGCCGTATAGAGAAGTATGCTCTGTAACTGGATAAAATAAGAAGCGATTCACTAAGAAGACGTACAAAACACTCACACACACAAAGTAAATAAATTAAAATGGAGATGGACAGGACATACAGTAAGGGGAAAGGAGAAATGTAGCAAAACATTGTTGGAAAAAGAGGAATTTAGTTTTTTGTAATTCGGGAACAGGGACAGTTCAAAAGATGGGAGGATGAGCAAAAGTTATTACAGGAAAAACATGGTCAAGAATAGCAAGAGATAGAGAGAAGTGGAAGAGGTTGGAGGAGGTCTTTGCTAAAAACAGGCAAACAGGTAATAGTGTCGACGTCATATAACAAAATAGATACTCGTAGTATGTAAGTTCCTAAACTATGTAATTGGTCCTCGCGCCGCCCCGCAATTTTTGAATTCGAGAAGTAAATTATAATAATAATTCTTTTTCACTCCTCTTGCTCAAAAAGACCGTCATTGTAGCGTACCAGAGCGGTGAAAAAATAGCAATTCATCCTCTAGGGGAAAAAGTTTTTTTTTTTTTTTTGTGTCAAATGACAATGAGCCTACAAAAACGAAAAAGCCTTTAGTCATAAGTAGAATAATCATGAATAAAGACTCGACTTATTACTGTTTCATAAAAAAAGAACTTCGTTTTAATTTTGAAAATCTCTGGTAGAATGCATGCCATGTGTTGCGGCTACAGAAGAAACAAAAAAAAGAAATTATAAACTACATATTTCATATTGTATTGGATTGTTTTATTTTTTCGCAATCGTAGTGAAAAGTTTAGTGTAACACACGGCGCTAAAAGCCATTAAAACTCGGTTTCTATTTAGTCCCTCGCTAAAGCTCGGGAGTAAAACTACCTCGTATATAATGGGTCATTTTAGCCCCTTGTATAACAATCTACTATTTTTTAAAGTTTTATTAATCATCGCAACACTCAAAATAACGATCAAGTCTCTCAAACTTACTAATGAAATGACGTTGTAACAAAAAGATTTGACATAATGAGATCAGCTAGCCGAGGCCCACCCACAAGACTGGTTTCCTTACGGTAAACGGGTTCGTCGTCTAGCGGACGGTCATGTACCCTACACAGGCCCTGACATTCGAACAGCTAATTATATTCTCTTTATGTTTAACTAGGCAGGTGGCTCTAGACTTGTTTATCTAGATCCAGGGGGATGAACTCTAGATGCTTAAGTGTGTATTTTATAGGATTGTTATTTTAAACTTTTGCCAACGAAAAGGTTTGCAGAAGCGCAATGCAGGGTAAATAGACGATAGTTCTAAAGCAATGAACTAAATTTCATATTGTAAATAGATTTTGAGTTATTTGGGGGCTTATTTAATTAGAATGTATTAGCGTGTATAGGTATATGGGAATGTATTAGGATTTAAATTATGATGTATATTTATGTATTTAGAAATCGCTTCAGCGATAAGGCCGCCTATTTGTTATCACTGTGTTCTGTCTTTTGTGTTACTTGTAAATTTTATAATGTGGTGTGAACAATAAATGGTTCGTAATATACCTACACACGGCTGCTGCGTCGCCAGTTTCCTTTTCTTGACGTATTTCTTGGCCATATTCTTCTTGGCTTGACACGCTGCCGCGTATTTAGATCTAGTATCTAGGTAAATAACATACTTTTTTCACTCAACATTCATGTCCATAGAAGTAACGTTCCGGTGAACATAAAGTATTGACTGAGTAACGAATAGAATATCTACGAGTTTTGGAATCAGGATGGGCAAACAAATTTTATAAACAAGGTTCTGGTGTTGCATGCGTCCATAGGCTACGGTAACCACTTACCATCAGGTGGGCCGTAAGCTTGTTTGCCACCTACAGGTATAAAAAAATAAATTTAAAAAAACGTTATTAGGTCACTTAAATGACACATTGTGGATAATCAGACCGTCTACCTGATAATAATTGGGGATCGACGCCAAAGATATTTATAACACCATCGGGAATGCTAGTGTAATGCTGACCTTTTGACAAGAGAGAAGAATTGACATCATCAATAAGCACCTACCAACATATAAACTTATCTAAGCATGTTTTTACCTGCCCAAGTTGTTTCTTTTTTTTATTCATGGCAATGACCCAAAATGCAGTCCGCTTTATTTTAGGTTAGAATGGATAACTTAGTTGTCCATTAAAACCAGGTTGGCGTTAGACGACAGTCATTAGCCGATAGATAATTGGTAGAGAACGTGTAATGTTAAGGACGACTGCACGAACCCTTGGACCCGTATGAAATATGCACTTGATCAAGGTACAGTCGAGTGCACAAATTATTCGCTATACTTTTTATGATGAATTTTCTTGTTTCTTACCACAAATGTTAAAAACATTAGTGGAATATACCCACGTGGTTTGTAAACCGCCTAGCTGATGGAGCTCAGTGGTAGTGACGTGAATGCTGAGGCGATAGTCATGGGTACGATTCCTACAATGATCTTGAGCTTTCGGTTATGAAAAATGTTGTGAGGAAACTGTACCTTTTTTATATTCTGGATAAGCTTGTGTTTGACTACAATCTCACCATGGTAAGTGATGATGTGACCGAAGGTGGTAAGCACACAAAGCCTAGATGGGTACTGGCTCTCAAGTGCAGCTGTCGGTACACACCGATAGGTGCTTGGCGATAGATATTCAACTTGAAGGTAGACAGCCAGTCGAGTACTACAAAGTAGCCTACCACCGTGCGAACATACCATAGAAACCACCGGCTCGAATGTCGGCCTTCAACTGAGAAGAATCACTAAGAAACAAAGTATATTTAATATTTATTTACTACTATATAACATCAATAAAATATTACTACAATTAAAACTAATCTAATGTTAAAACTACCTAAAATAAACTATAAAAGTGCGTCGAAGAATTCCTCCGCATCGCCGTCGACTGGTAACGTTCCCAAAAGACTGGCAGCATTGCCACGTTGAATGGCAATGCTTAATCTTTGGCCAAAGTAAAAGCCAGCCTTTTGGTCACGGGTAGCGTAAGAAACTAAGCATTTTTATCTACACAGGTTAAGAAACATTAAAGCAGAAAAATAATGTAGTAATTATAACGCTTGTGCAAACGGTTATACCGGTAAATCCAGCTGCCTAAGTAAGCCTTTAGTGGAATATTTAATTAAACAATATTCAGTTCTTAGCACTCGACAGTCGACACTGCAGCTATATACTCTCGCGTTGGCTCCGAACTCCTCGCAAACATAAATATCGTACTAATACTTAGTGATTGTGACAAATAGTGACATCTTTAAATTATGGATAAAAAGATTTTGCTTATTGTTTTTGCCGCTTTATTTGCCGTTAGTAATGGTAAGTTTGTGGGTTATTGAATTAATTATAATTACCGGTCAGTTAGTCACGGTAACTAATAAAATATAGCTACTGAAATATAGGAGTTGAATTTTTTTTTTTTAAGAAATTAAATATCTTTTGCCTGCGGAGTTAGTTCTAACACCCACGAACTTTTTGTACTCAAAATCCCTACTTTTAGGGATTTTGTTTTAATTGTTATATTTCTGTCCTCCGCTAAAAAAACTCCTTCATCCTCGCATCCAAAAAGGTATATTTAGGACATAAATAAATAAACACAATACAGTCTCCGATATGTAGGTATAATGAAGCCAGCATATTAAAAGACTTTAGAAATCTATAAAATGCCCACTTTTCATCCCCTACGGAGTAGTTCTGGGACAATATAATGGGGTTACTTTCATATAACATCTTATAAGTCCTTAATAGACTTTATTACGAAATTAACCCCTTGGTTAAAAGCGTGTCCCAAAAATAGAATTCCAGGAATTCGAGTTATTAAGGACTACTCAAGTCAAATCAAAATAGACTATAGGACAATAAGAATTAGTTGAGTAACACTAGACAAGACTAGAAAATTTACAGGCTGTCGTATTTTCAAAAAATTTTACTGCCTCCTTATCTGATAAAATTAATTTTAATGGGTTTCTGCGTGGATGGATTCTACTGCCCTAAATTAAGTTTCGCATAACTAGATCATAATGTGTCTTATACAGAATGTGGTATTGCATTTTATTTGTTGAAAAACAAATGATATTTTAATGTTTAGTACAAATAATAATAGATTGTTATACAAGGAGCTAAAATGACCCATTATATACGAGGTAGTAAATAGAAACCGAGTTTTAATGGGTTTTAGCGCCGTGTGTTACACTATACTTTTCACTACGATTGCGAGAAAATAAAACAATCCAATACAATATGAAATATGTAGTTTATAATGTCTTTTTTTTTTGTTTCTTCTGTAGCCGCAACACATTGCATGCATTCTACCAGAGATTTAGCCGATTTTAGTTCCATTTTCAAAATTAAAATAAAGTTCTTTTTTTATGAAACAGTAATAAGTCGAGTCTTTATTCATGATTATTCTACTTATGACTAAAGACTTTTTCGTTTTTGTAGGCTCATTGTCATTTGACACCTCGGAACAATAACTAACATATTGCTCCGAGTTTGACGCCCAAAAATTAAAAAAAAAAACATTTTCCCCTAGAGGCAGAATTGCTATTTTTTCTTCGCTCTGGTACGCCACAATGACGGTTTTTTTGAGCAAGAGGAGTGAAAACGTTGTTTGTACCAAACGTAATAAATTAAAATGTTCTTTTTTGAGCAAAACAACACCTGTATATACCGTATCTCATTTATTTATTAGGTGTCCAGCCTTCAAATTACGATATAAGCAGAAATGGAATCGGCGGTGGCCCTAATAATGGTATTTGAATTTAATGATTATAATTTTATCAGCAGCTTTTGCATTGGTGCATCATCATATCATTTATATTTCATTCTATTTTCAAGATCTCATCATCATTATCTCAAAAATGGGGGACTATTAATTAGCCGTAAAATGAACAACCGAGCCTCTATGGGTACTAAACTTATTCTTTTTTTATAAATTTTTATTTAGGCATTTTGAGGCGATGATAGCTCAGTGGTAGTGACGTCGGATACCGCGGTGAACGTCGTAGGTTACCTACCATCAGGTGATCTGCCTGGTGTGCGCTTGTTGTATAAAAAAAACATAACACGTTATCGATCCAAGTAAAGTTGCTGAACATCATTCAGGCTGTTCATTAAACGGCTAGTTGGATGCTACAGATATCTATATTTAATAGACTAACCTTGCTGAGTTTCTTGCCAGAATCTTCTCAGTTTAAGTGTATTCCAAACCGGTGGTAGAGTCAATTGTAACGTTCATAAGTGCCTTACCAGGGCCTAAACTGAATAAATGAATTTTGATTTTGACACGCACGAGTCGTCGTTTTTCGTATTATAATAAAGTTATATGGTTATTATAATAATAACTAAAATTAAATGAGCTGTACGCTAATAAAAAAAATCATATGTCATCAAATAATAGTTAATTATTAAGTACAACGTAAAATGTACCATTAGTAACTAATTACCTACCAAAATACTAAGGAAATTCGTACAAGGTCAAGACAAACGTAACGTTATTCCGTATTTTAAGTTAAATCGTTGTAAGTAATTAAGGAATCATTCATAATTATATAGAGACAAGATTAACATGTTACACAATGTTATTCTAAAACCATATTTCTCAGACAAAATACGTAACAATAGCTGAATACTTCCCGAACCTTAATTAAGTCTGATTTTATCTGCTTATGTGTAAAACAAAAAAAAAAACAAAACATGCATGTACATTATTCATTAAAATGCATAAAAAATGATACAGAAGTAAATCCAGACAGTATTTGGTCTTTTTTGCTCTTTGGTAATTCCTTCTCAGTTTACAACAACCATATTTTTCCAAACTCATTAATCCGTCCTCATTACCATAGACAACCATGCATCATTTCTTTGGATAATTGAAGACTTACTTAGGTAGGTACATACTCCCAGTTTCTAAAAACCTATATGACATGATAACCTTTTAAAAGCTGACTCAATTACTGTTTTCAAAATCAAATACATTCATCATCATCGGAAAATGTTAAATACGGTTGCCGTTCCTTAAAACTTACCATAGCTTGACTTAACCAGAAATAATGTTTGCTCTATACTTTCGTGTCCAAAAGGCGCTAGAAACCTATATAGTTTACGCCCTCATTGTCTTCTTGAGTTCAGCTTACTAGTTCGCAATTTATGAGCGTAGGTATTAGAGGATCCTATGCGCCAGGGATCGGCCTAACTTAATCATCCGAATGATGGAGCTATTCTCGTACTTCTTGTCTGTCCTCCACGAAACTGTTAAAGCATTAAAAAAGCAATCCTCAAATCAAAAGATTAAGGCACATTCTAAATTGGGAGTCACTTTATCATTCATATCACACTATAACCCTCATTCACCGTCATCTCATCGCTAACATTCGCCAACAGGTTTCGGTATAAGAGACATACTGCACTATTTAATAGGCGGCGGTTACGGCGGATACTATCCAGGTTACCCCAGCGGCGGATACCCAGGCTACTACCCGGGAGGTGGAGGGTACCCCGGCTACAACCCGGGATACAATCCAGGGCCTCCGGGACCTCCAGGGGCGCACCCCGGTTGCCCGCTCTGCGACTCTTCAGTCTACAGCTACTGCTCATACAAGGAGGCGCATGATGCTTGCTGCTGTAATCCATCGTGTAAGTATTTATTGTTTTTCTTTTTAAACGATGATAGCTCAGTGGCGCGGCGAAGGTCGTGGGTTCGAGTCCTACAATGAGCTTGAGCTTTCGGTGAAGGAAAACATCGTGACGAAACCTTAGTACGGTGGCACTTTGTAGCACCGACTGGCTGGCTACAACCCTCAAGATGAAAATCTGTCGTCAGGCACCAATCGGTGTGTTCCGACAGCTGCACTTGAGAGCCAGTTCCCGTCTTAGCTTTGTGCTTACCACCTTCGGCCAGATCAACACTTACCATGGTGAGATTGCGGTCAACAAGCTTATCCAGAATAAAAAAAAAACTAATCAGGCAGGCGGGTCACCTGATAGTAAGCTATTTCATGTCCGAAGTCTGGGTGTAGGTAATTGTGTAATTATTATGGATTTAAAAAAAAAGTAGTAGGTATTCATAGAATAACAGTTAACTGGTTTCCATAGTACAAGCTCTGCTTTATTTGGGATCAGATGGTCATGTGCGAGAATGAACGAGTTTATTAATTATGAGTACTAGCTATCCCGCGCGGTTTCACCCGCGTTCCCGAGGGATCTTATCTTTTCCCGGGATAAAAAGTAGCCTATGTGCTATTCCAGACTATAATCTATCTCCATGCCAAATTTCATCTAGATCCATTCAACCGTTTTGGCGTGAATTAGTAACTAACATCCATCCATCCAAACTTTCACTTTTATAATATTAGTTAGGTTATTATTGTTAACTACCAAAAAATATTCGTGATCCTAACGAAATTCAACCTTAAGATGATAAAAATGTGACTATAGACATCTTGTTTACCAGACAACCAATACCAGTGTCGGAAATCAAGCTGCAATTTCCTCTATGCGAACACTTGCCAGGAGTTCAATCTGATATCCAGCTGCTGTTGCGTGGACCTACAGAAAAACGCCGTGGAACCTGCCGTCGCATAACATGACGTACTACCTAGTATTATATTTTAATATCGTTTATCATAAGATACTGTAATATTAGCCGATTCAATATACGTGAATTGAATATTATAGTGCGTTTCAATATCCGTAAAAATCTACCTATTTTTTTAAATTCCACTTTGCCCCTAAAGGAAAATCCGTTCAAAAATCCTTTCTTAGTGGATACTTATTCCCAAACAAGTGATAAACATTAGATTTTAATGTTTTTGCGCAAAACCCTAATTTCCTTTCTAAAATAAAAGTAGCCGTCCCCTATTCCATCTATCCCTACCGCCACATGCCACCTGATAGAGAAATGTAGCCGCCAGTTACTTCTTATAAAATCAGCTATCTGCAAGTGAAGTCTCGTCAAAATCAGTCCAGCAGTTTCGGAGATTAGACGACAGACAAAATATTAAAAACTTTTTTTTTGTTAAGTACCGATATACTTTCATTATAAGATCCACACTGTAGGTACCTAATGTCGATTATGAAATGTTTTGGAATAATGTGAGTATCTTCAAACTATGAACTTTGTATACTGAAAATACATCTATTGAAAATATAATGCATTTAGTAAAATGCTGTTATTTTGACATTACATACATCAATTTCATTTCCATATTTGTATAGATATACAGTGTCCGGTGAGTAGCAAGTACGACAAACTTAAGGTTAAGATAGGTGGGCCGGTCATCTACCAAATATAGAAAAATGAACTCAATAAAATGATTACCATTTTCGAGATATTTCAGATTTTTATGAATTGATTATTTAATTTTAGAGATATTTATCTCGAAATTGGTGACACTTAATCTCAGGTTAATTTTGTATAGGTGACCCACCCACTTATATCCCCCTTCGCCACGATTGTACGATGGATGACTCGCGTTCTCGTCGTGTGATGAGTTCAAACATACAGATTTCATCCTATTTGAACGTCGCAAGTAGGGAATGCACTCTCGATCTCGCGAGATCTCGCCTCATTTTTCGAGATCAATCATAAAATTACGAGATCTCGGCCGAGATTGACGAGATTGAGAGAAGACACTTTGAAAGCATGTAAAAGTCCATTCACGTGGGTTACTACGACTACAGACAGGCTAGAGTCGGTATCTCTATGAGTGTGGAGGATCGAGGGGTTTTTTTGCAATTTGCTTACAACAGCTTGTTCATGCTGATAACAACTAGTGTTGAATCTGAGAGGGCGTCTTCAGCCGTTGGCTACATAGCGACTGACATAAGATGCCGTTCATCCGACAGCACTTTAAGGAGCACTTTGTTTTTTAAGTATCTATTTCCAAAATCACTCCGAAACCGTTTTTTTCTTGCTTGTCTCACTTTCATTATTTTTACGGGTCTGAATTGTGATTTGTGTGTTCATTAACATAAATAAATAATTATAAAAATAAAGACTTTTTTTCAATAATTTAATGTTCAATAATGTTTCACTTTTTTATATTTTTTGGACTCTTTATTTGTATTTAGTAATTCTTTGCGAATCATTTTTCAAACCTATGTTATACATATATAAGTATATTTACACTTATCTAAGTAAAACAATACTTTTTGAAAACCATTCGAGATCTCGAAAATGCCGAGATCTCGCCGAGATCGAATTTCTAATCCCTCGAGATCTCGACTTGGCGATCTCGTCTCGAGATTGCATTCCCTAGTCGCAAGTGATAGCTGAAATCTGTATGGTTGAACTCATCGCACGACGAGAACGCATCGTGTCATCCATCGTACAATCGTAGCCAATTAGGACGACGCCTTCATCCATCGTACAATCGTGGCCAATTAGGACGACGCCTTCATCCATCGTACAATCGTGGCCAATTAGGACGACGCCTTCATCCATCGTACAATCGTGGCCAATTAGGACGACGCCTTCATCCATCGTACAATCGTGGCCAATTAGGACGACGCCTTCATCCATCGTACAATCGTGGCCAATTAGGACGACGCCTAAGTTAGTCGTACAACTTACCGGACACCGTGTATAGGTAACGCAGGTGAATCTAGAGGATGAAAACTAGCTACAAAAAGAAACAAAACACATTAAGTCTGTCTGGTACTCGGTATGCACCAAAGATTGTTTATACGTTCCACAAACACTCATTTTTGCTACATTGTAGAAAACACTGCGACTCGTCACTCGAATGACTTACATTTGAATATCACAACGAAAATCAACTTTACACTGCTATACATTGAGTTGTAATTCGTTTGCTAAGTATTTAACAATTATCATAATGGCGTTTTTATGTTACACTTGTAAAAAAATATCTAATTCATTATTTAAATTGGAATGATTCATTACCATTACAGAATACATGAAATCTCATTATTTCTTAAAAACAGTTTGGCATATTATAATAGAAGACGTCATACGTTGTGTTTTTAATCGATTATTGCTAATAAATCGATTTTGCTACCGCTAGTTCAACATAAAAACGCCAGTAAATTGCATCTTATTACAATACCACAAGGTTCATAATACAGATGGTATCATGAGTAAGATCCCGTTTCTTTAAGATACACTGGGACTCTGTATCTATAGGCGGTACTGATACAAACATGAGAAATTATCTTAAATCGTACTTTAATGTAATAATGATCTGAGTTCACTTTGTCAACGTTCGGCAATAAAATGAGCTTTAAAATACAGTGAATTAAGTTGATTTTCGCATGCATTTATATCTGAAATGTATTTGGGACAACACTTTGGTAGTTTACGCTATCAAAGTGAACTCAGATTTAACTTAAGGTTAAGAAGTTTATTACTAACACATCGACCACAAATACACACAATTTATTGAATATAAAAATCGTTTATAGTACAGAAACCAGCCTTTGTTGCACAACTATTCTATGCATTACATTTTTTTTTAAAGCTTTAGTTACAAGACTATCAAGCCTAAACCATCAAAGCATTAAATCTTATTTTCATAAACCTCAAAACTGCGAAACACAACAATCTTTTTAGGGAACACCAAATATCTCACAAACAAATGTTTTTTTTTCTCGATAGGCTTGTGTTTGACCACAATCTAACCATGGTAAGTGATGTTTTTTTTAAATTAATGTTTATGGTTAGTGGCGTGTTAGGTAAACGGGCTTTTACCTTCACCATCACTTCTGGAAGCCTTCAGCAGTCTAAAAAGGATAGCTTTCTGGGATAAACTGGGTTGGTTGGAGTGAAAAGATATAGGAGACACCTACAATGACCGAATAAGCTGCCACCGAAGTCCTAACAATATTTTACTAAAGCAAAGCTTCTTATCGCACGGTCTCCCCGCGTTCCTGAGAAAAGTTCCGTTTTTTCCTTTTGAGGTATGGAATGGAACCCTAAAAATCTACAAATTTTAAATGACACTGAGAAAAAGTCATCATCGGTTACAGACAGTCATAATTAGACGAAAAAAATATCGTTTATACAAACTATTGGTACAGAACCCTTTGCGGTGAGTTAAACTCACACTTGACAGGTTTTATGAAATATATCCAGTGGATATGAAAACAGCATACTGCAAACAAAGGCTGGGCTGTGGTCGTTGTGTACTAAATAACCGCGCAGTACACCGGACCGTGCTAGGACCGTAAGTAGGGTTACCAATTAAAAAACTGGCCATGGTTTCGAATACATACAGCCAGTGCAGGTAAGTCACTGTCACTTTTGTAACAGATAACATATACCAAAAAATCTATCAGATCACGCTTTTAGAAATACTTTTGACATTTTAAAAATGCTACAACATTCATAGCGCAATATTGTGTATCGATTGTTGCTATCCATAAAGACGCACTGCTTTCTTCTTCCTAAACCATTACAGTGCAAGTGAGTTATCGTGTTGTATACAGGGTGTCCGGTAAGTAGTCGACAAACTTAAGGGGGACTTAGGTGAGCGGGTCACCTACCAAATATACAAAAATCACCATAGCAAAAAAGGTCACCATTTTCGAGATTTCTCGATATTTCAGATTTTTTTATGTTAGATATTAAATATCTCGAAAATGGTGACACTTTTGCTGAGGTCATTTTTGTATATTTGGTAGGTGTTCCGCCCACCTATCACCCCTTGTTTGTCGACTACTTACCGGACACCCTGTATACATAAAGACATATCGACAACACTACAACACTAGCGAAAGTAAGCACTTACACTGTAAAGAATTCAGAAAAGTGGGGGGCATCTTTGTGCATGACACTAAATTTAGTTGGCGTCATATTTTGTCGCCCATTACAATAGGGTATTTGACTACAATGAAAATATAGATAAAACTGTTGTTAGCTTAACAGTAAACATTTTTCTAAACCAATTTAGTCAACATTGAAAATATGTATAATGTTTATAAGAAATCATAAATAAAATGATTAAATTTTCTTGTTTGACCACGTGAACGATCGGTACTGACCGATTCTGAATGACGTCACCAGCTTAAAAACAGCAAAGTTATGAAAGATCTAGCGTATTACGTTACGATATATTGACAACAACAAAAAATGTTTACGAGTAGGTGACGTCATGATATCACGTGACCTAAGCATTATGGCGTCTTAGCGTTTTGGCGGCCTTTTTTTAATGTAAACTTTTATGGTAATTTTTAAAGAAATTTACAAAGAATTATGCTTTAATGAACAATTTTAGATAATTTTCTAAAACCTGTCAAATACCCTATAACGACGCATTTTAATTATACATACAAATCATGGTAGACACATAAGTACAGAAGTTAAAAAGCTCCTAATTATCGTCTAGCATTATGAATCGTTCGATTTCAACATCGGTCTACGGTGAATATAATATTTATTTTGTATGGCGCCAGTAAAACGGTTCGATGTAGTGGGCATTTCAAAACGTCTCTTCGCACGGTCCTGGATATATTGTGGTGAATGTATATACGATCAACGCATCCTATAGTGGTTTTTCTCCTGTACCTGACACAGCTCCCCTTTGAAGTCGATCTCAATCTCGAAATCGAGATCGCGATTGTTGCGGGCGTTCTGTCGCATCGAGAATGTTCCTGTTATCTCTTCGCATTTCTTCACCTGGGGATGAGAAGAAATATGTATAAACTAGCCGACCCCCGCGGTTTCACCCGCGTTCCCGAGGGATCTTATCCTTTCCCGGGATAAAAAGTATCCTATGTGTCATTCCAGGATATGATATACCTGTCTGTCAAGTTTCATCAAAATCCGTTCAGCCGATTTTGCGTGAAAGAGTAACAAACATCCATCCATCCAAACTTTCACATTTATAATATTAGTGGGATAAATATCCTCGGACATTTTTCACACACGGCTATCTGATCCTAAACTAAGCAGAGCTTGTAATATGGAAACCAGATGACTGATATACTACATATACTACGTTTTTGTTGTAAATACAGACTTAAATAGATAATTACACCCTCAGGACAGACGTTGAAACCTAATAGCCGTTGCCAGAAATAGCTGTTGCCAGAAATAGCTGCCGGGCTATTACGTAACTTGTTTCAATCAGTTACAATCATGCAAACGGTTTATTAAAACAGTTTTTTGCATATACAATATAATACAATGCAAATATTCTTAATGTTTACACATAAAAAGGGCACAAGTTACATTCACAAAAGACAAATAAATAAAAGTGATATGTACATGCGTGCATATACAAACAATAGGTAATTGCGAATGGAACCAATATTGCCATTGTAGTGTTTCCATTGATTTAGAGGCTGTTTACAAGATTGAAACTCATTGAAACAAGTTACGTAATAGCCCTACTGATAACGCCCACGTCTAGTGACTAGTGAGTAGTGTCTACTGACCGTCATGTACTCGTCGAAGTAGAAGACAGTCTGCTTCCAGTGCGTGTAGGGCGCCTCGGGCGCGGTGCTGAACCCGAGCCGCTTGTGAGACTTGGTGAACTCCACGTTGAAGAACGTCACCAACGCCTGGATGAAGTCGTTGCGTCGCACCTGAACAACACACACATCATTTTCCGCAATCTCACCATGGTCAGTGATGATATGGCCGAAGCACACAAAGCCATAGGAACTGGCTCTCAAGTGCAGCCAGCTAGTGGGGTACTATAAAGTATCCTAACACAGTGCTATGGTTTCCTCACGATATTTTCCTTCACCAAAAGCTCAAGCTCACTGTAGGATTCAAACCCACGACATTCGCTTCGGTATCCGACGTCAACACTGAGCTATCATCACCTTAAGCATGAAATGAAATCATCGTGAAGGAAAACATCGTGAGGAAACCATAGCACGGTGGTAGGGTACTTTGTAGTACCCGACTGGCTGGCTACCACCCTCAAGTTGAAAACCTGTCGCCAAGCACCTATCGGTGTGTTCCGACAGCTGCACTTGAGAGCCAGTTCCAATCTAAGCTTTGTGTGCTTACCACCTTCGGCCACATCATCACTTACCATGGAGAGATTGTGGTCAAACACAAGCTTATCCAGAATTAAAAAAAAAGATGGAAACGTGATAGTAACGTCATTCATCGTGAGGAAACCATACCCTATGGTTTCTTTTTGTTTTAGTTGGTTATATTTTGCTTTTTAAATGCCACTGATCTCAGGAGCACGGTATCATATACATAGGACTTAACACTGTAGAGTATATTACCTGAAGGTGGAACTTGGATTCGAAGTTAAGATCTTCCTTTTTAACAGTGTACAAGTCTATTTCTTTTAGTAAACATGAGTTAGTCACCACCTGAAATAAATAACAATGTTATTGAACTCATTATTTTTTATACTTACATACAATTTTATATAAGGAAAACGTTGGAAGTTAAAAAGGAAATGTTTGTGTGAGATCCTAGCTAATCTTCTATTTTTTTGTGTAGAAGTCATTATTCATGTGATGTTTAAGTAATTTAAGCAATGAATTTTCCGATTGAGAGCTCTAAGCGCTCGCCGAAGAGTCCACGAAAATGACCTTCAACCCCCCTAAAAAAAAACACAAAGTATATATGTATGTTAATAAAATTCAGAATATTACCTTTAAATCTATACTAATATTATAAAGAGGTAAAGTTTGTGAGTTTGTGAGGTTGTAAGATATACTGAACCCATTTTAAAAATTATTTTACTATAGCTAGGCTATATTTTTATCCCGGGAAAAGATAAGATTCCACGGGAACGCAGGTGAAACCGCGGGGACAGCTAGTACACGTTTAAACTCATCAAATATTCTGTTAAAAAGCGCGCTTTTAACGAAAAAATTCATACAGTCATATCTCGCTACACCCCCTTGTACACTCTCTTAGTAATTAATTCTAGCTAGAACGGATTCGTTGCAGTGATTTTTGTTGAATTTTCAAGTTATTTATGAAGGCCTCAACACACAAATCCTGGAAATATTACCTGTTTAGCATCAACAACGTCAACCAAGGGCTCGGAGATGGCCACCTTCCTGATGGAAGACATGTTGAAACCGTATACATCATCCCACCAGTTGATCTTCTCGTCCTTGTACTGACGGTCCTCAATGCCGCAGATGAATAATGTGCATCTGGAATCCAATACATCATGATACTTGATCTTCCTATCATTTAATAAATAATAATAATAATAAATAAATATCCTTTTTTTCACACACGGCTATCTGATCCCAAACTAAGCAGAGCTTGTAATATGGAAACCAAATAACTGATATACTACATATACAACTTTTTTTTTTTTGTAAATACATACTTAAATAGATAAATACACCCAGACTCAGGACAAACAGACATGTTCATGCACACAAATGTCTGTCCTGGATGGGAATCGAACCCACGACCTGCGACGTGATAGGCAGAGTGTTAACCAACCACGCCAACCGGCACGTCATTTGTTGAACTTAAATCTTTAATCGATACTAATATTATAAATAGAAAAGTAACTGTGTCTCCACAGTTTTGATTAAAATTGGAATGTAGACCTGGAACGTTTCTTTTATAAATCAACCCCAAAGTAGTAATACAAAATCGCGGAAAATAGCTAGTGAACTTAGGGTTTTCCAATAGGGATTGGTGGATGTTGGCAGGCTGTGGTGCCTATATTTTTTTAGTGACAATCCACAACATAGAAACATGTCTGCATCCATACTGAATCTGATGTTATTAATGTTTATGAAAAGTTAAATTAAAAAAAAAAGCCCCTAACACAAAAAATCTTTAAAAAGGAAAAAATATTTGACCCTTTATGTTAATATAACTAGGATATTTTAATCAAAGATTGCGTCAAATGACGTATTAAAATATAATGAAAAAATACATAGGTAGTTGCTCTTGAGAGCCAGTTGCCCTCTAGACATTGTAAAAGGTCAGCATCACTTAGCCAATTCCCCTGGTATTGCTAATCTCCATGTTGTCACTTAGCTCCAGCTATTTCAAATGATAAGAAAAGAAAATAAAAAACTTGTATTATTCAAGATCCTAACTATAGACTCACCGGTCAGGGAACAGCATGCCATCCGGTGTCAGCCACTTATCCCTAGCGTAGAGAACAGTGTCCAACATGCTCTCATAGAAGAGGCAATAACCCATCCACTCTGATATGATGATGTCCACCTTCTCCACTGGTAGTTCCACCTCTTCAACCTTTGGGCATGGTAAAAATATTCAACTTTAGTAGTTATGCTATAAACAGTTAAGAGTTTTTGAATCTATACTGATATTATAAAGCTGAAATTTTTTTTTTTTTTTGAACACACAATTTTCAGGAAGTATGAATGAATGCAATACTCTTAAATGTATACACCAAAATACAAAGAATACATGACACAACAATAAAATAATATAAAAAAGTGAATACAATATGGGCGGCCTTATCGCTTAAGCAATCTCTTCCAGGCAACCTTTGGGACACAGGAAATTCATAAAAAAGTTGTGGTTTGAATTGAAAAATTCTTCTAGTGCTGGATGGCCCATTTATTGAGGAAGACTATATGCTATGTTGCAAAATCACACAGGAACACATAATCTATTATATAAAAATGAATCCCAATTTTTTGGTCACAGCATCACACTTGAAGGCTGGCTTCTGTTTATTTTCATTTCATGGCAGGACATGACAGGCCCACTAGTTAATTTATACAAATAAAATAATGATTTTCATTTAATTGAAAACTAGCATTCTAGTAAAACCTCACTAACAGTTGCCATCTAGGTAGAGTAATTGTACTGTTCATAAGTTCCTTATCAGGGCCTAAACTGACTAAGACTTCTGTCATAATACATACACAACATATACAGTACATCATAAAACTTACCTTTCCCTTAACAATATCAATGATATCACTGAGTCCGTTGGCTTCAACAATCTTGCGTGCATAGTCCACAATGTTGGAGCACTCCACGGCTATGACCTTCGCCGCTCCCGCCTTAGCGGCAAACATTGAGAGTATTCCAGTGCCACAGCCAATATCCAGCACTACCTGTTGATGAAATGAATACATGAACTCATACACATATCATGAGCTTTAGATTGGGGATGCAGCAATCTTTATTTCTTTTTAGCAAAATAAACTTTCTTTCAAACATTCCATGTGTCCCTGTTAAATTGTCTCACTTTTAATATTCTATTTGGCAATTTTTCTGATATCTTTATAAGAAGTGGAATTGTTTTTTTTTATACACCTTTTATTTGGGGCTTAATTTTACAGCTTAATTATGCACCCAATGTGTCAAAGAAATCATCATCAATCTGATTGTATGTGCTGAATATTCTAATAATATCCTTAATTATATGGATTTATTTTAGTATTTTACAGTTACATGCTAATAACGAATGCAGATTTCAACTCTTAGTGTCAAAGGTCATCAGAAAGTATGGAAGAAGTGTCAATTGACAGAAAAACAGTCAAGTTTAGGTAAAGCTGAACCACAATAAGTAAGCTACCTACTGAAGATCAATACCTAAACCTTAAATACAACTTCCTATGTTTGCAGTATGCAGAGTCCTGATGGATTGAGTTTCTTGACGGAGTCTTCTCAATTTAAGTGTATTCTGAACCATGGTAGAATCAATTGTAACGTTCATAACGTTGTGGGGGCTGGTCTGCTTGAGTTTGTTGTTTATTAAGTTGGTCATAATTAAATTCTATAGATTACTATTTTTTCCGCCATAACACGCAATTATAGTCAGTGAGACTAGATAAATAATTATTGAATGTAATAGGTGTAAGTTGTTTTTGAAAAGAGTAATTGCTGAGTTTATTGTCGGCTCTTCTCAGCAAAAGCAACCTTCTCAACCCGAGCATTTAGAGTCTGACTATTCATAAGTGCCTGTGAAGGCTTATTTGGATAAATAAACCTATATATAAATAAGGGCCTAAACTGAATAAATGAGTTTTTTATTTTGATTTTGGTTTGGTCAAACTTATATTTTTTGAAATTGGTTATTATGAAAGTGTATCAAGACAAAGGAAACAAAGAAATGAGTAATTTTCTGTAGTGTTTATGTTTGTGAAGTTTCAGGTTGAATGGTAATGATAACTTACTTTTCCTTTGAAAAGATGCTTATTGTGATACATGGCGTTCCTGTAAGTAAGCGTGCGAACTTCGTCCTTGAGCATCTCTTCATGGATTCCGAAATGAGCGTAAGAATCGAAATAATAGTCCCGCGAAGTCATTTCCTCAGCTGCGACAGTCTTGTCCGGTCCTACAGAACCGCAAAAACGGAAAATGCCATTACGAAAAAAACACGTTTCTTGAGAACCAAGCGCCGGCATCATTTTTTTTACAACAGAGTTAAAGTTAAAAACTCACCATTCTCAACAACGGGCGTTGACACCGCAGATGAACCTTCTGTTGCGACATCCATACTTTCCATTTTAATACTATATTAACGAAAAACAACGCAAAATAGTGACTATTTTTATTTATAACCTGAAACTGCAACGCCGAATCGATCTGTCAGTAACGATCGCAAGAGTATTCACGCCTCAAATTAACCATATATTTACTTACAAATTGGTAACTTACGACTTAATTAAGAGATTAGACAATGAATTATCATAAAATATTACAATAGTTTTCAGAAAATAGCTCGAATTTATAAAACCATACATTCAGCTTTTTCCACCAAAATTGAAAGACAAATATTGGGTTGCCAGCAGAGAAAATGAAAATAATGACAGATAAGCACACGCAAGATAGATACACTATGAGCACACGGTTGTCGCCATTAAACCAATGAAGAAGAAGAGCACACGGTTCAACGGAAACCGAATAATTTCTTAATAATATCGATTAAATACAAGATAATCGTACACGTTAGAGAAATCCACGAGAACGCGAGTGGGATGTGTGAGTCGACCTTTTTTTGTTCTTGTTTGATCTACCTTGTTCCGTCACGTAAGGTCGTTGCAATATTGTGATCTCGATTATAGCCAGTCAATAGCACTATTCCAATCGTCAAATGTCACTAGTTTAGTTAGCGCGTTGCCTCACAAGTCACAATACAAATGTGCCAAGGATAGCATCTACACCAAAATTATTTATAATCTTTCTAAGTACAAAAGAGATTAACATCATTTAAATTTTATTGATGTATATTGCACATCAAAAAAATTATCCTATCGCTTTCCTGCTATCTGTGGGAGTGATTTCGTGAAAAGGGACGGAAATGTGTTATAGAAAGCCTTTTATGTCCTCAATTGCAGCGCAGGCAAAGGATTTTAGCGCATACAGCCTCAAACTCAAAACACACTACGCTACAAAACCTCAACATCTAAAACAAGAGAAATAAGATAATCAAGGCACGCACTGATATTTCTTATCTTTTTTTAATTGAGTCGTTTACTTTAATACTATCTTCTTTTATTTTATATCACTAGCGGTTTCACCCAGCACCCGTGGGATTTTCGTAACATAGCGTGATGTTACGAATTGAAATCAATTGAAATCAATTGATGTCACTTCTTTTTATAATCTAATAAAATAAAATATAATAAATTCACATAATTACTTTATAACTTCTTACTTCAACTTCAATTTAATTAATCTGTTGACTCGCGGGTCAAACAACTCGTCAACTCGCGCACAGTTTTAAAAAATTCAAAATTCGCGCCCAATTTTCAAGTAAATGTCATCGTCCCGATTGTCCCAAGAAAGAACTGACAGGTTAATATCATTATCAAATAATTTTATTCAATCTTAAAGACTACGAAGAAGATAATCGACATATCGACAACATCCACAAATTCACTTACCTACCTATTTCTTTTTTCAAATAATTATGAGATAAAATAAAATAATAACGAACTATTTTGGATGCCATGAGATTAAGAAATAATAAAAAAAGTTGTCCCACATTAGCACTTTGTTTGCATGTTTCTTATTTGATAACCATGTGTGTAAACAAAACGATATTAGTAAGTCATCCAACATCAAACCTAATTTAAATTACAGTGATATTATAGTAGATATTTTTTACTTCTACCAATGTCATAACTATAAAGGTACCTACTTATATGATTCCTTTTGAATTTTATAAAATGTAACTACTAGTGCATGCAAATAAATTGCCGAACGCATTGTAAATAAAGTACCTACTACGCAGTAAAGTATATTGTATACGGTGATGAACTGATGAGCATGCAGCTAGCGCCGATCACCCAGCTCAGTCAGTTACGCATTCTGCATTTAGTTGTCGGCTCAACTGCAGTGTTGATATACATAAAAACACTTTAGAACGCATTTTGGCGCGAAATAGTGACGAAAGAGTTTACGAGTTTTATTTAAAAAGAAAAAGTCATTAGTGAGAGAATATTGTACATTTAAATTCATTTTATACTTTGATTATTAAACCAGCCTCATACTCAAAGATTTTATACATAGACATTGGTAGGTATACCTACATTTATTTTTCAAATTATAATATATTTAAAAAAATTAGATAAAGGAATTTATAATGTGCCTTTGTAATTGCGTGTGATAAGGACGACTGACTTTTATAGCAATATTTTTATGTGAGTATAAAATTATTTACTTTATCAGGTACCTGTGTGTGACTCAGATTTTCTGTTATTCACATTGATAACTAATTTGGTTTTTTTTAACCGACTTCAAAAAAGGAGGAGGTTCTCATTTCGTCTGTATGTTTTTTTTTTGTATGTTTGTTACGCGATTTCTCTGCCAATTATGAATAGATTTTGATGATTCTTTTTTTGTTTGGTAGATCATGCTTCAGAGGTGGTCCCATTTAAATTTTATCGAAATTGATTCACCACTTTTTGAGAAAATCAACAAAAACAAAAAAATATATATCACGTTTGATAAACCTTAGTGAATCAAACTGAGTCGTTGAGCATGACTTTTTGGATTTGGATGAAATTTTTTGTGTATACTTCAATGGGTTCTTCGATGGTTTTAAAATACAATTGGACCCGGTAGGTGGCGCTGGAATCGAGTTCCAAGATTTGTTTCAATTTCAGGGCAGGACGACGACGTCTGCCGGGCCCGCTAGTTGTACATATATTATATTTTACCGGCCAGACCCGATTTCAGGACAAACTAGTTTTGCCTAGGATAACATATATAAGGAATAAACTTTAAAAATTGAAAAATAAAATTTATTTTTAAAAATAAAAAACAAAAACCGACTTCAAAACTGTAACCTATACCTATGTACAAACATAAACTAAAAAGTAAAGAATAATATTTTAATTTCAAAGCAAGAGCCTTAAAGGACAATCAACAAAATTATTGATATTTATACCTATATCTATTTAATATTTATAAACAGTTCTTTTTGGAGTCGGTGCCAGCCAAGAAGGACAGTTTAATTCTGCCTTTGTAACAAACTTCGAAAAGTAGGGGAGCGACGGCGCAGACCTAAGGAACATTACCGTAAGGAGAGGTGTCGTAAGACGTTTTCTCGTATGAACACTTCCAGTTCAAAACTGTCCTTCTTCTTGGCTGGCACCGACTCCAAAAAGAACTGTTTATAAATATTAAATAGATATATAAATATCAATAATTTTGTTGATTGTCCTTTAAGGCTCTTGCTTTGAAATTAAAATATTATTCTTTACTTTTTAGTTTATGTTTGTACATAGGTATAGGTTACAGTTTTGAAGTCGGTTTTTGTTTTTTATTTTTTATTACTCTTGTAACTATTAGGTAGGTAAGTAGGTATGTACAGTTTTTTTTTTAAGAAGATTTTTGGCCTGGTATTGAGACCTTTAAGCCA
Source organism: Ochropacha duplaris (assembly GCA_951361185.1). Lineage (NCBI taxonomy): Eukaryota > Metazoa > Arthropoda > Insecta > Lepidoptera > Drepanidae > Ochropacha > Ochropacha duplaris. The sequence goes on along the minus strand of OX592707.1, from coordinate 1,643,741 downwards.
TTTCTTTATTTTAAATATTCATATTTTATGTTTAGTCACGTTTTATTGTCATTTTCACTGTAAAGTCTAGTCTTCGTCCGTACAAGTTCGGTCTAATTTTAGTGAAATTGGCGGCTATTCCACTAAAACATTTCATGGACTTTTTGGGACAACCTGGAAAGTCACGATACACGCTTTCATTTCATTTCACTTCACTTGTGCACTAAGATTGATCTTTATTGGACAAAACACCACCGAAATTATTCAATAAAACTCAAAATACACGAATTTAATGAAAATAAAACGAAAACACAACGTCACTTCGCAAGTTCCCGCCAAAAAGTTAGGTATGTACAGTTTATTTTTAAACGTAGATTAAACCGATGTGTGTGTATCTGTGTGTATTCATAAACGACCATTCGTTTATTTCAAAAATATACCAATATACGCAATATATAATTATTCATTGGTTGGTTTATTTCTTTTTTTTTAGTTATGTATCTTTGGTTTATTTTATTATGCTTATTTGGTCAGTGGTAGGCACGGTCACGGATATTATAAGATTATTTGACACTTCATACTTCTGAAGTAAAAAAAATAATTAAACCGTCAAGTTTTTATAAATGCTCGTATTTATAATTCTTCTTTTACACATTATACTTTTTTTAAATAGGCAAAGAAATCTAAAATGCCATCAGTTTCTTTTAAAAAGCTTACATCGGCAGTTAGTTTATTTTACCTATTTTTCCCAATAAAATAACTTTGATACACTTTCTTCTTAGGATTTCAAATCTTGACGAATACATTCACTACGGAATTGGGATACCAAATTGCAAGTATTTAATTTTATTTGTATCTGTCTTACAAGTAGGTAATTTACCGTAGGTAACATACCAATGTAAACCCGTAGATATCTTCGAAGTAGAAAAAACCGGCATAGAGTCCAAAATGTTGGGTTTGTTTAACTTCAGTTGATGACACCAAGGCGATGATAGCTCAGTGGTAAGTGAAGTCAAATACCGGTGCGAAGGTCGTGGATTCGAATCCTACAATGAGCTTGAGCTTTCGGTGAAGGCAAACATCGTGAGGAAACCATAGCACAGTGGTAGAGTACTTTGTAGTACCCGACTGGCTGGCTACCACCCTCAAGTTGAAAATCGGTATGTTCTGACAGCTGCACTTAGAGAGCCAGTTCCCATCTAGGCTTCGTGAGCTTACCACCTTCGGCCACATCATCATTTACCATGGTGAGATTGCGGTCATAGACAGGCTTATCCAAAAGTTTAAAAAAAACAATATTTTTCTAAACCTTCCCTTAACTGTGTCAACAATTATTACCTGTGTATTATAATAATATCTAAGCAAAATACGAAAGAACGCAAGATTGCAAAAATATCTAAAGATACTCTAGTAACCAATGATATCAAATCGAGGTATTTTCTGTCACAAATATGATATTACCTAAAAACGTGACATTTAATATTATGTAATGAAATCAATAGAAAGGCTTATAAAAATAGAGTAATTTATAAATACTTACTTAGTAGAATAGAGCCCAGAAAATAAAATTGTGTAACAACAAAATGGCGACGCAAATTGTCTGGAAAGGCATCAAATTACTTTGTGTAAGTGACTTGGCTTATGGAATGGTAGGTACAATTCTTCGATGTAAAATTTCCCAAGGGACATCTAAACTTCTGGACTAAGTCTGTACCTATAGTATATAAAATTCTCGTGTCACAGTTTTAGTTACCGTACTCCTCCGAAACGGCTTGACCGATTTTGATGAAACTTTATATTTATATTCAGTAGGTCTGAGAATAGGTTGTTATCTATTTTTTACTAGCTATCCCCTGCGGTTTCACCCGCGTTCCCCGTAGGGTCCGCGTTTCCGTGGGATGTAGCGGTACCAAAAATGGATGACAACCTACTCTCAGACCTACTGAATATACATATAAAATCTCATCAAAATCGGTCAAGCCGTTTCGGAGGAGTATGGTAACAAAGGACCGATTTGGATGAAATTTTGTGTGTGTGTGTTTCAATGAGTTCCTCTCTGATTTGAAAACAAAATTGGACCCGGTGAGTGGCGCTGGAATCGGGTTCTAAGTTTTGTTTTAATTTCAGAGCAGGACAACGTCTATCGGGTCCGCTAGTATAGTAGAGATTTTTTTCATCAAAAAAATCTCTACTGACTAAATGAGTAAACCTCACAATCTTTTTTTTACTTCGGGATAAGCTTGTGTTTGACCGCAATCTCACCATGGTAAGTGATGATGTGGCCGAAGGTGGTAAGCACACAAAACCTAGATGGGAACTAGCTCTCAAGTGCAGCTCAGAACAGAACACACCGATTTTCTGAGGGTGGTAGCCAGCCAGTCGGCTACAAAGTACTCTACCATCGTGCTATGGTTTTCTCATGATGTTTTCCTTCATCGAAAGCTCAAGGTCATTGTAGGATTCACTCGCCTATAGACTTTAGCAATACCAGGGGGATTGCCGCAGGAGTGTTGTACACCTTAAGGATCTGGCTCTCAATTAACACACCAACAGGAGCTTGGCGACAGATTTTTCAACATGAGGATGGTAGCCAGCCAGTCGAGTAGGTACTACAAACTACCCCATAGAGTAACTTATTTATACATATATTTGGAGAGTCTACCCGACTGCGCTAGGAGAGTTTTATGCCTCCACCAATGACTTTACTAAAATTTAAATAAGAAATTTTAGCTTGGTTTTCTTGGATTTTTTGATGCAGTAGAGGTTTTGTTTCATTTACTCAAGTGACTATATTGAAAAATCACATCCGCCTTTACTGGATAATAATACCTAATTTATTAATCTGTCGTAAAACATAATTATTACCTAATTACCTACATCCAAGTAGGTACACATTTCAATTTGTATAACGACCTTTGTTATCTCTTATCGATTACTTCGAACCTTATCTATTTGCTATCGAACATTAGGGTTCTCTAAATCCAATAGAATAGATTTATCTGATTCTATAAAACCATTCCTATATTAACAACTAAGTAGGTAACTGCCCCCCGCAGTTTTCAGTTTTCCCGGGATAAAAAGTTTCCCATCTCACGTTGGACAAAACGGCACACAGTGTTCAAATTTCATTAAAATCGTTTCATTACTTTAGAAGTTCATCGCGGACAAACAACGTGCGACACGAATTTTTTTAATATAATTTCTAGCTGTCCACCGCGGTTGCACCCGCGCGTTCCCGTGGGTTCTTATCTTTTCCCGGGATAAAAGTATCCTCTATATAGTAAAAACTCGGCCAAGTGCGAGTCGGACTCGCGCACGAAGGGTTCCGTAAAAAAGGCAAAAAAAAACACGTTTTTTGTATGGGAGCCCCCCTTAAATATTTATTTTATTATTAAAGTAAAAATACAACTGAGTATTCTGTGAATATTTCAAGTGCCATTGTTGATATGGAGCAAAAAAGGGCAAAAAAATAGCGTTTGTTGTATGGGAGCCCCCCTTAAATATTTAACAGAAATACATAATTTGTGAAAATTTCAACTGTCTAGCTATCGCGGTTCTTGATCTACAGCCTGGTGACAGATAGACAGACGGCCAGACAGCGAAGTCTTAGTAATAGGGTCCCGTTTTTACCCTTTGGGTACGGAACCTTAAAAATGACTCAAAATCATGCTCCATATTTGCTTCTACTCCAGACTCAATACAATAGAATAGAATAGAAAATATTTATTTGCGACATTACAATTACACAAAATTACACAGGAAAAAATAAAATACATAAAACAAATCAAAACTATAAGTCTAATTGTCACAAATTGGCTTCAACTCAGCATAATCAGCAATACGGAACCATACAACGTTGCTCAAACTTTACTTGCCTTTTTGTTGTTATCACACTCACAACTTCACATGATAGCCGGTCCCACGATAGACGGACAGACACCAGACAGTTTAAGTGTAGAATTGTCCAGTGAGGGTCGTGTCGATGTTTGTGACTCGTTTGCTCTCGATATAGTGTGAAAGTACCTATAGTTGAATAAACACAACAGTTTATTTTCATAAAATCGATCGGCTTTCGGCCGTCTGTGTAGTGCAAGTGAAATAGAAGGTATTATTTTATTTTTCATGCTATCTATCTCTCTCCTCATAGACGATCACATCACGATAACTTTGTCGTACTCTCCTGGCAAGTTTCCTCGGCTTTGCATAAAATGCCGCTCTCATCAATATTTTGTGTGTTTTATTTATGATCATGGTCGAAAAGTTGAATTCGATAAAAGTTTTTATCAAATTATGTCATTTTCTGTTACGTTACTTGGTTATCGTTGTATAGAATTTTATCGGACATGTTTTTCTTAAAGCAAAAAATAACTGAAATAAAACTAATTATTTCAAATAATTGTTTTTTTCGTAAACAATGTACCGTTATCTACATATTGTTTACTTATTCCAGTTTCATATTATTTCAAGCGTGTCGTATAGGTATTTATTTATTAACTTGTGACTGTAAAATTACCATTTGGAAGCGAAAAAAATATTCTTTTTCCTCATAACCTAATTATCGTATTTTCAACTATTGTGCGTTATTCATGAATATAATATGTATATCATATTTTCGTCGGTGTTCGTTGGTGGTCTCCGGTACAACTACATATTATAAATGTAGACAATGGTCTAGATAATTTCCCGCTAAAGTTATAAAAGGGCTTCGGAGATAAACTTGCACTATCATCGCTCTTAGTCAATATACCTAATTGTACCTAACCAAAATCAATAGCTACATTAATAAAATGTCTCGTCTTGAATCTGTAAAGTCTACCTAGCAACAGAAGATAAATAAAATATTATATTTCATATCTCGATGAGTCGTATTTCGTGACAAAAAAATATTTGAGTTTATTATAATCAGGTGTATGGTTTAATATTTTGGCTCTCAATTTTCACATAAAAATACTTATTGTAAAAAAAGTGCCAAGTTTAAAGTTACCTACATTGCCAAAAATAATATTCGACGAAAAGTGCCCATACAAAAAACAAACCTCTCAAATCATATTTCAACGTGAATAAAGTTCGAAGAATCGCAGCGGGAGTAATAATTCAAAAAAAGATTAAATACAAATGCATTACAAGACCCTGAACCTTTTCGAAGAAATACGCCAGAGTATTTTGTTTCGCTGTGCACGCTGCGCGGTGTAATGTAAAAAATCATCGGCAATCTTCAAATTACTCCCAAATAATCCCTTGTTATTTTTGTGTGTTAATTTGTATCTGATTTCCAAAAAAACTGTTTCAGATAATAAGTTCTATAGTTTTAGAACATTTCTCAGAAACTCATTGAGAGAAGTTAAGAAAGTGTTATATTTGTTGGACCTATGTATATTCAGAATAGATTTTTGAAGAACTTACATCTGACTTAAATAAAACACTTGTGTACTGTCACAGGAGGAAGATATTTAGGCTTAGATATTGTAGAATAGTGGTTGATCAAGAACTAGAATCCTCGTTTGTCAACATGATTGTTCAAAGTTGTTAGACAATGAGTGATCATATTGTGCTGGTCTATTATGTTTTGATAAAGCCTAGATTCTATGAAATGATCAATGTAATGGCCTGCAAGCTTGCTAATAACCAGCTGGCTCTCAATGCTAAGGTTAATGTCCACACAAATTCATGGTTTCAGAACAAAATGCGCTTTGTGTTCAAAATAAATAGCGTCCATTGAACCAGATACGTATGCTTTATGCAACATGCATTCAGAATGGAGAAGATAAACATAAACATGCTGATTTACAAAGCATCACGACTTTGCTTAAAACGATATTTACCCGTTAATCCAATTCATTACTGTGACTCTGCAATTTGGCATCATTTTAACAAATGTGGAGAAATGGGACAAAGAAAATTACTGCTGTATTTTTAGTTTGTTTTTTTTTTCATATGATATAAGTAGGTACATATCTCATTGTTTACAGTATAGAAAAGGGAAAGCACACTTAATGAATTTCGGTGAAATGATAGCAGGTACCAACCTATATGGCAAGTTTGAGTTGATCAATGAGACTGTTTCACAGCGATGTAGTAATCTTTTTTTGACTAAATCATTGACAATAAGAGCTATATATATATAATTAATACCATACACTAAAAACTGCCTATATTTATTGAGTGCTCGAATTATGTACTAGTAGTGATCGTATTACGGATCGAGGACAACCACTTACAAAAGTATTAACTTGAAATGCATGCACTCTGCAGTTTACACTCGTATCGTATTATGTTGCAATGAATCATGACTACGATACGTTCTTACTACGTAGGTACACATTATACGAATATTAGCAATAACTAGGTATTTTATCACGCGTGCTGTCAATATGATGTGCCTGTTAAATAAATAAAACATTCAAGTTTATGGACTTCAAAGTACAGTTCATATTTTAGTGCTATGATTCGTTTTTTATAACAAAATCTGACTTTTTTGAGGTTGGAAATAAGTGGAATAGATGGATAACTTAAAGATGGGGCTGCAAATGAGTCTAACTAGACTCTAATTCACGGTTCGGAAGGTAGCTTTTGCTGAGAAGAGCTGGCTATAATCTCAGCAATTACTCTTTTCAAATATATTATATTTTTAGAGCCCAGATTTAAATAAATAAGAAACTGTACCTTTTCTTGTGACAAATTTATTAGAAAAGAAGTAAAGCGATCATAGCTCAGTGGTAGTGACGTCGGATACCACGGCGAAGGTCGTGGGTTCGATTCCTACATTGAGGCCGCTGTCGCCTAGGACGTATTGGTGTGTTCCAGCACTTGCGCTGGAATTATAATAAGCTGTACAACATTTTAGCAATCCTTGTATTGCGAATGTCTATAGGCGACGGTATTCATTTACCACCAGGTGACCCGCCTGCCTTGCACTATTAGTAAAAAATTAAACATATTTTGGTATTCTTTTCCGCCTGAGAGATATTCTCAGAAATAAAATTTAGCAATAAATCATAATTTATAAGATTGGCGTTTCATACACTGCCATGCGTAAGTGCCATGCGTAAGAACTCGCGGAGTTCATAGAATCATAGTGTATTAAAACCGCCAAGGTCACATCACATTAGTGTAAGTACAATTAAAATCGTGATTCCTCATTTAGGATCCCTATATTTTTACCTTGGAAATGAGTAGTTAACATATAAGTGAAAAAAATAATGACACTATATTTTGTAACTATGAGTAGAAAAATTACGCCTAGTAAAGTATAAAAAAAAAAACTTGAGAGGTGTCAAGGGACACCCGGATGGAACGAAGTTATATAAGTCGAGAGAGTATATATAAAAAAAAACATTTCTATTTTTATATATATATAATATATATATAAATAGAAATTAAAATATCTGGCTTGCTTTCTATAAGAGAGAGAAAGAGAGAGAGAGAGACAGACAGAGAAACATGCGCACGCCGCACAGCTTACAATAGCTTACTATAGCAAAAAGTGTCGGTGTCAATTTTTCGTAAGATTTTTTCCGTCTAGCCCCCTTTCCCAACGCGCGATAAGGAACTTCGTTCCAAAACTTCGTTCCAATAAATTAACAATGCACTTACGTTCTCCATAATTAAAGAGAGAGACATAATACATAAAATGCCTTATTGAAAATATTAATAAGTATCACAGTTAACGACCGACATTATCGAATATTTATTCGAAATCATATTCTAAAATAAACTGATAAAATAATTTTAAATCAGTGTATGTTACCTTACGTTTATATTGCGTGAACATATGTCCAGCCCACTCTGATATCTATGGCCCAGCCAGTCCAATCTGAGTCCAATAGTGTCCAAGTGTTGTTTCGGTAGCCTGGTTGCCAACAGTACTATAATATAGTATTGTACTATATTTGGGCACTCACTAATATTGTATACTGTTGATCTAAGGCGATGATAGCTCAGTGGTAAGTGACGTCGGATACCGCGGCGAAGGTCGTGGGTTCGAATCCTACAATGAGCTTGAGCTTTCGGTGAAGGAAAACATCGTGAGGAAACCATCGCACGGTGGTAGAGTACTATGTGGTACTCGACTGGCTGGCTACCACCCTCAAGTTGAAAATCTGTCCTTAAGGCATTGTAATAAGGTGTACAACACGTTGGCAGTCCACCTGGTATTGCTAATGTTTATAGGCGACGGTAGTCACTTACCATCAGGTGAGCCGCCTGCCTAGTTGTCACTAGTGACATAAAAAAAAACTATTAAATAGTACGCAAAAATACTATAATTTAGTAGCTAAGCAGTTTACACCCTATTGGAAATTCGCAGGGAATATTATTGCTTATATGAATGAGACGATGGCTGAATTTATGTATACGTTCGCAGTTACAGTAAAAATACAGTTTTTATGAAAAATATTTCTTTTATACTTGATAGGCTTGTGTTTGACCACAATCTCACCATGGTAAGTGATGATGTCGCCGAAGGTAGTAAGCACACAAAGCCTAGATGGGAACTGGCTCTGAAGTGCAGCAGAGCTGTCATATCTCACCGATTTTCAACTTGTGTGTGGTAGCCTCCCAGTCGGGTACTACAAAGTACCCAACCATGTCCTCACGATGTTTTCCTTCACCGAAAGCTCAAGCTCATTTTAGGATTCGAACCCACGACCTTCGCCGTATCCAACGTCACAACAGTGGACTTTATTAGCAGGAAAAACTATTATCATTAAAATCGAGACACGTGTAAATCACGTCTAAGTTTGATTAAAACAAGCATTAAAACCGGTCGTAAGTAAACATCATATTAATGAGAATGATTTAAGATTGTGTAAAGTTAATTATCTAATTACACTAGGCTGCCTAGAGTAAATTTACGTTATCATTTCGAGGATTTGATAATGAAAAACGTATCTGTAACATTCTTAAATAGAGTACAGGCGATAGTGCCTATGGTATCGTAGATGGATACCTATAGTATGGTTATGACGTGGGGAAGCCATAGCGTGGCTATCAATAGTACCTAGTCGCCTTATAGCTAGTTACCACATTCAATTTTCCTATCTGCGCTAGTATTTTCTGATTATAGGTCGCCAAAGTCTGATAAAATCTGAGAAAGTCTGATTCCTTAGCAACATAATATTGTAGACTACCTGTTCCGCGCGGTTTCACCCGCGTTCCCGAGGGATCTTATTTTTCCCGGGAATGGTTTCACATTTTCATAGAGGATAAGCTGCGGGAAATTTATTAAGTACTAGTTTTCCGCCCCGCGGTTTCACACGTGTTCCCGAGAGAACTTCTCTTTTTACGGGCTAAAAAGTATCCTATGTTTTATTCCAGGATATGGTCTACCTGTGTGCCTAGGTTCATTGAAATCCGTTCAGCCGTTTTTGCTTAATTGAGCAACAAACTTCCAAACATATAAACTTTCACATTCATAATAAGCTGTTCCGCGCGGTTTCATCCGCGTTTCCGAGGGATCTTATCTTTTCCCAGGATAAAAAGAAGCCTATGTGCTATTCCAGACTATAATCTATGTCCATGCCAAATTTGATCCAGATCCATTCAGCCGTTCTGGCGTAAATGAGTAACAAACATCCAAACTTTCCCATTTATAATATTAGTAGGATAGGATAGTAGGAAGTAGGTGTCACTATGATTAATCTCGTGGACCTCAAGTTTCCCAAAAAAAATAAAAATTACTCAGTCAATCGGGACAAGTATTTTTAAATGTACAGAAAATAAAGTTTAGGTACATACAATATAATAGCAGAATTAAAAACCAGATGGACGTTTATCAACAATGTGACTCAGTACGAATAAAAAAAATGTTATTACACTTGTCTGTCTCGTGGCTTGCGCTTTTGTGTTATTTTTTCAATAAACAATGCGTTTATAATTTCCGTCCGTACCTAATAAGTACTTTGTTACCTACATTGTTACATATTTTGGCTTCGATTTGAAGAGTATCGCACTTATCAACAAAGAGTATCTTATCAAACTTAACTCACAGATCAAATAAAAAATGTAGAGAGCGTAAGTTGTGGCGGAAGTATAAAATAGTCTCCAATCAAGTGAAGCATCGTGCACGAAGTTGTGTGCGTGACCTCTGCGTACGTTATCTATTAAAATATGTATATCATTGACTTATTTTGCATCCTAACAGTATTTGGTTATTCTTTCTTCTTATCTACATAGTAGGTAATATAACAAACGTTTATTGAGTTTACAGCAAAAAAAACTCTTAACGATAAGGTACATATAACATTACAGTACATATACCTACCCTACACTGGTTAATGTAATAAAAAAATCTTACAATCGATCGATTATACTTGAAACAAAACGTTAGGTACATCCCTAATTTATTAGCGCTAAGCAATGCAAGTTTTAACGAATATTTATAGGGAACATGACAATGACATTTAAATTCCATTCTTTAATTCAAATTACCAACCGGTTATCCTTTGGATCTGTTCCCATTGCATCACTGCTCTTACCAACTCGCGTCATCACGTGCGGACTGGTGCAATGGTGGACGGGACGACGACGGAGTTCATTAACCGCTGCGCCCGGTCGTCATTTAATTGTACGAAAGAATTTTTAACATCCCTTTCGAACTAGGGTTGACGAGTTAGCCATGTCGTTATGTCACTGGTGCAATTAAGCAATTATATCTATCAGATCAAATAAAAAAGGCTCACTTTACGTGGAGCACAGTAAAGGAAGCCGAATTTGAAAAGGGAAGCTGATCGCGTTTCTTTGCGACATGAGTCACGTGTGATAACGTACGTGTAGGTCACGCACACATTTTTGTGCACGTTGGTTCACTTCATTGGAGGTTTACGTACGCTCGTTCTACCCTTTTTATTTGTTCTGTGTTATATGTAAATTATTTGATTACCCACCTACTATTTGGCCTTATTGCGTTTCTAAATTGTAGGTCACTTGTTATTAAAACTAATAATTATTATTTGTATTGTTGTTATAAATATGATAAATAAACTCGACATATTAAAGAATTAACTAAGACTTATTAGACACCAAATGAAGAGATTATTATTAACTCAAATACAGCGAAACAGTCGATTTCAATCAAGAATAACTTTCTGTTTTCCCTTTACATTTTTTTTGGGTCAACCCTACTGAATCACGTTCTCCTCTGGCTGAAGCATCGTTGACAAGTGTTACGATGTAGTTACGATCAAGTTTTTATGGTTACACGGTTATTGTTGAGAAGATTGACCAACTGTAGCCTTTAATTCGCTTATACAATCTGACGTCAATCTAGAATGAATGTACCTATAATACTTTTACCCGGTCACATAGAACTAAGAATTCTTAGCATGTTTAATTTTCAATAGCTCTAGGATTACTTACTTATTGTAATAAGTAATCTACCTAATATAATATTTGTCTTTACCGTTTTTCTAGTTTTGTAATGAAATAATAAACCTCCACGACAATGTAGTAGGTAAACAAACCTTGAAAATACAAACATACCACCTTCTCAAATATATCGGTTGTTACATGTGTTTCGACGCAGCAATACGCTCAAATTGAATACCTTAAGCACATTCCTACGTAAACAAGAGTAATTTAAAATAAATAATTAATTACAGGTGATCAAATATGTCTGAAAAAGGAGCAGAAACAGTGGGAAAGTCTGAAACGGGCAAAGATGTAGGAAGCATAAGTGGCAGTAATGTAAAATTAAAAAGGGAACTTGGATTATTCTCTGCTGTTAATTTAATTTTGGGAGTAATGATTGGTTCTGGAATTTTTGTATCTCCAGCTTCCGCTTTGGAGTACTCAGGATCAGTTGCTCTATGCTTGATTATATGGACTGTGTCTGGAATAATATCTTTACTAGGTGGGTGTAGGTAAGATACCTAGTTTTTAAAAGTGCCTATCTACTGTATACTTATATTATCCTTTGTTATTTTGTTTTAAGGCGATGATAGCTCAGTGGTAGTGACGTCGGATACCGAGGTGAAGGTCGTGGGTTCGAATCCTACCTTGAAACGTGAGCTTTCGGTGAAGGAAAACATTTTTCTATCTTTCTATTAAATGTAATGCACTTGGAGTACCTTTTTTCTAAGCTTATAATTTCCATCCTAAAGAACTCATCACCCTGAACACCTCAAAATTCATGTAGGTACTGCAGCGTAGTCACTTCACTACTTACTTATTCTGTGGCAACGATATTATGAAAAGTAGCCATGTTCCGCTATGAGGAATGCAAATCGAACCCATTTACTACACAAACGCGAAACCGTATCTTATTTTGCATTTAATTATAAGTTAACATCCATGATTTATATAGAAAATTTAAACCGTTATATATATTTGCATTTTAATTAGCGGAATGAAATAAAATTAACAAAAGAAAATATTTATTAGACAAAAGTACCTAATCATAGTTATTAACTTTCAGGAGCATTATCTTTCGCTGAACTGGGTACCGTAGTAGGAAAATCTGGAGCAGAATATGCTTACTTTCAAGAGGCATTTGGAAAAATGCATAAATTTTGGGGACCACTACCAGCTTTTACGTGTGCATGGATCTACGTTATGATTTTGAGACCAGCTGAAGTGGCTATTATTGTGATGACTTTTGCTGAATATGCAATTGAACCTTTCACTCATAATATACAACAAGATTACAAAGATATAGCTATTAAATTAACTTCATTATCAGCATTATGTAAGTATAAATAATTAACCATATCAATTATACAATTTTATTATTTCTTTCAAATAATAAATTGACTAATCGTGCTATTTCAATCATAATTACCATTTATCATAGATTAAGAATTGGTCCTCGCTCCGAAGGAGCTGGGCGCGACGATTTATTCATCTATGCCATTTATATTATTGAAAGTCAAATCCATAAAGTAAACAATAAAATATCGACTCAACGTGTATTCGAACAACACTACGTGCTGTCAAGAATGATATAGACTAAATGGATAGGTAACTCTAAATACCTACTTGAAGCCCTATCAATTGCGAAAAAGAAAAAGATAACAACTACGTTGCGACAATCTCTCTTTCTAACCCTACTTACCCTTAATGAAAGAAAGAGAGATTGTTGTTATCTTTTTCGCAATTGATAGGTATTTGCTTCAAGTAGGTATTTAGAGTTACCTTTCTATTTAGAATATATCATTCTTGGGATAGGCAACTGGCGAACAACTGTCGAATTCAAAATATAACAATTTTTAAATTAAAAACAATTCAGAACAAAAGAACGAACCCAAGAATTTCTAACTTCTTGTTTGAACGAATAAAATGTTTTTATGAACGCGGAATAAATTTTTGTAATACAAATGTACTAGCCGTGGAGATAAAGAATGGGATGACTTTCTAGCTATCCCCGCGGTTTTGAGACAACCTGAAAAGTCACGATTCATTTCATTTCGCTTCACTTGTGCACTTAGATTCGATAAAAAATAAAACGAAAACGCAACGTCTCACTTCGCAAGTTCCCGCCAAAAAGTCCCCATAGCTACATGTGAGTCAGTGTTGCCAACCAAAAAAAAACAATTCCGTCAACATTTTCAGTTTTCTGCCAATCTATCTATCTAATACTTTAAACGAGTAATTCTTGTATATAAATTATTTTTTTGGGTCTCTGTGACATTTGAAACAATTTAGATCAAACTTTGCTCTTAGAAAAACAGAACCTTACCTGTTTTATTTGAGTTTATCGCATATGAAAACACGCCATTTTACACAAAAAAAAACAGTAGGTATTTCGTAATGAATTTATAATAGCCGTACAATAACATTACTGAATACTTACTAAATTTGGACTTTGGATTGGCAGAAAACTGAAAATGTTTGACGGAGTTTTAACGGAATTTATCAATAAAGTTGACGAAATTAAAAAAAAATATTGTTGGCAACAGTGCACCCGACAGATGAGTAAAAGCAACAAGTAAACAGCAACGACGCCACCAACTTTGCCTCTGCTGACAGATTTTTTGACGGTTTCTTATTACAGTACAGTTATTGATAATACTTCCAAAATACTTGTAAATAACAATTTATACTCATAAAGTAGTCAGTCATGTTGGGAAAGGAAACTATGTAGATAATATGCAATAATAACATTCGTTTGATCCAAATCCATTGTACTTCCCCGAAGTAAGTATTACTTTCCTCTATAGATAGTGGTCTCTATAGCTAGCCTATCGGATATAAAAAAAAATGCTGGAAATGTTTTGACTACTTTCTGCCAATATACGTACTTTATATTGACAGAAAAAAAAATTTTTTTGACCGAATTTATTCGTTAAGTAGAAGGTATTGAAAAATTGTTGTTGGCAATACTAGACGCCACGCCAGCCACGCCAGTTGACTGACAGTTGACGCCACGCCATTTATTATTATTTACATACCTATACAATACAAACAATCCCATTCTTTCTTTATTTCCGACTAGTATGTATATAATATAGTTATCTGAGTTTTATATGGTCTTCGACTAGTAAAGTGAATAATTACGACTTTCCATTGGAATTGAACAAACATACAAGAGTAGCTACCTAGTTATAGTGTACCATCTATGATACAGAGTTGGCGGAATTGTGTTGAATACTGTTGAAGTGAAGTGAAGTGAATTATCCAAGATTGTCACATCACATATTATTATTTACTTTTATAATGTCTTACGAACGTAATGTTGAAACCAAAGAAGTCATGAAACAGGATATAAAAGCTGTACAGGCTGACGGCCATAATCTTTGTCGCGACGTCGGTAATTTGCATTTGAAAGGACCAAGTTTATCACATGGAGAAGTAGAAGAAATAAATATGTGCTACCTCGAGGGTTTGCGTACTGAAATTCACAATTCGAACACGCCTATTTGCCAGGACGACAACCTCCTTACTGCACAGTTTCTAAATGAAATGATAGAAAAGACGACACAGGTAGAAGAGTTGACTGCATTAATTAATGGAAATATACATTCTTTGGATATGGAGACCGAAAGGTATGGATAAATATTACTGGTTTAGAGATTAACTTTTAATACCACAGGTGATGGGTTTCACCCCACTTGTGATATAAACATATTTTATTATGTAGAATGATGGGTTCATATGGGACAATGGGTACAATAATATTTAAGTTTTTTAGTATATCAGCTATTACGTTGACCCTTATGAAGTGCTGTCTAGGTGAAAACTTGCCAGTGGTAAATTTGACCTTTATAAATGCCATCCTAGGGTTTAATATTAATAAATGGCTTTGAATTTGGAAACACTTTCAGACTTAAAAAACAAATCAGTATTGCTCAAGAAGCAATGTCTCGGCCGAGGGTTCAGAGACGAGAAGTGAAGCCAGAACACATACAGAAGGCTAAAGAAAGGTTCAATTGGATGAAAAATGAGTTGCACAATTTTATAGATTCATCATTTTCAAATCCTGAAATATTAATGGACTTGATGAGGGTAAGTTTTTCCTCTCCTATCCTCTCACTCTCCTGAATATGGAATGGCTTGCGTATGGAATGCATATTCAAAAACTATGTAAACCCAAAATAAAATTCCTTACATTGTGATTTAACATGCAGAGTTGATAGTATGTTGCCAAGCAAACTGGAATTGCGATTTGTTCCTGTGGGATCTCATCTTTTCCCGGGATAATCTAGCTTCTAATGGTGAAAGTATTTTTAAAATTGGTCCAGTAGTTTTTGATTTAAATCAAACAAGCAAACTAAAAATCAAATCTTTCCTCTTTATAATATTAAGTAGTTTAGATAATAATTAACCCATTGGATTTCCTCTATTAAAAAAATTACAAATCAATATACTTGTCATATCCTAATCTTCACTCAATACTTTCCTTACATGTAAAGACTGGCAAGCTTATTAAAAACTTTTTTTTTTTTTCAGCAATTAATTTCAGCAAAAGAAAATGAATCCACATCTGGTTACGTACAATTGACAACAGATAACTTCCACGTAGTAGAAATGCTGCGAGACCTGAATATTGTATCTCAAAATCCCTACAATAAAATGGAAATTAAGTTAAGATATGAGTAGTTAAGTTTGTTAATAAAATGTATTTTCAGCTGTCTTTGTTTTTTTTGTCATCTAACCAAACCTGAACGAAGAATTAAAAGTTTAGGCTACCTATCCATCATAGCAGAGAGAGCAAAGATTTGCGGAAAGAATAACTTATTAATCTAAATATAATTATAAATTTCCTTAATGCAATTGTACAAAAATGAGGTGATGCAGGGCTACCACTGCTGCTCTAATGTGAGTTATAATAAGAGATTGGTAAAATTTTCCTGTCAGTTTGTTCCACTGATTAGGTATGTTGGCTTGAATCCTATAATGAGCTTGAAAGCTTACTTAAGTAAGAAAGATCCACTGCTAAAAAAAAATTGCCTTGCTGAGTTTCTTGCCGGTTTAAGTGTATTCCGAACCTGTGGTAGAGTCAATTGTAACGTTCATAAGTAATACCAGGCCTAACGCCTTACCAGGGCCTAAACTGAATAAATGAGTTTAAGTTTACTTTCATGGAAGGAAATGTATATTTTATTTCATAACGTCCTCTTTTCATCCTTACTCATGCCTACGTTTTTAACATACTTAATTCTATTTATAGAGGTTCTATATGTAGGCATGTTTTTATAACCAACTAGCTGTCCCGGCAGACCTTGTTCTGCCCTATTTCTCTAAAACACGTCTTTTTTTTGTTTCGATTGACGTCAAATGTTTGACAGCTGGGTGTTTGTATGGGAAAAAGAAAAGGGCTGTTTTTAGGGTTTTCCCGGCAATTATTCGAATTTTTCTCGCCGTAAAAACCATCCTTGGACTTCAACGAACATTTAAAAAAAAGAATTGGCCAAATTGGCCCAGGCGTTGTTGAGTTATGCGCTTACCAACACATTTTGCGATTCATTTTTATATTATAGATCACAGTGGTAGGGTACTTTGTAGTACCCGACTGGTTGGATACCACCTTCAAGTTGAAAATCTGTCGCCAAGCACCTATTGGTGTGTTCCGACAGCTGCACTTGAGAGCCAGTTTCCATCTAGGCTTGTTGTGCTTACCACCTTCGGCCACATCATCACTTACCATGGATTGTTGTCAAACACAAGCTTATCCAGAATTAGCAATCCCCTGGTATTGCCAATGTCTATAGGCGACGGTTGTCACTTACCATCAGGTGACCCGCCTGCCTCGTTGTCACATGTGACATAAAAAAAAATAAAAAAAAAAAAACGTTTTTATTGTACATTGTCATTTTGTTTCGACAATTATTCATTTAACATAACACAATAACTTTATTTTAGTTAAATATAATACGAGATGTGACTGTCCGATTGGAATACCATGCATGTATAGGGTCCACAGTCGCACTAATGAACATTAAAATACTTAAGTAACTCTACAATAATTAAGTTTTGTCATCTACTAACATCCCACTAATATTATAAATGTGAAAGCTTGGATGTTTGTTACTCTTTCACGCAAAAACGGCTGAACGGATTTTGATGAAACTTGGCACACATGTAGATCATACCCTGGAATAGCACATAGGATAATTTTTATCCCGGGAAAGGATAAAATCCCACGGGAACGCGAGTGAAACCGCGGAGGACAGCTAGTAGGTTTTAAGAAATTGTCTACTAACAAAATATGGATGTATGTCTGAAATAAATGGTTATTAAATTATTATTATTAATTATCTATTTAAGTATGTATTTACAACAAAAAAAAGTAGTATATGTAGTATATCAGTGATCTGGTTTCCATATTACAAGCTCTGCTTAGTTTGGGATCAGATAGCCGTGTGTGAACAAATGTCCGAGGATATTTATTTATTATTATAATGTTTTGTTACAGTTGTAATGACATACATTAACATTACAAGTGTTAAGTTGTTTGTGAAAGTGCAGAATGTCTTTGGTGTGTGTAAAGTGTTAGCTTGCCTCATTGTCATTGGCGGAGGGATATATGAAATCTCTAGAGGTATGTACTGTATTTAAAATAAAATAATAGTTTATTTTTATCACAAGTTACAGCCATGCAGGCGGGTCATCTGATGGTAAGTGAATACCGTCGCCTATAGAGATAGAAAGGAGCTCTCTCATTTGCTTATTTATAAGACTAGCCAGCCCCGGATCTATTATTTTTTCGAACCAGGGCAAAAAGTTGATAGTGGCGCCTCCTCTCCTGCGTTTGAGGTAAATATTTGCATTTGCAATGCCAGGGTAATTTGCTGTGTAAGTGTTGCTAACCTTGGAGAGCTCTTGAGCAAAAACCTTGTGTATTCTTAAAGATAGATACTGTAGGTAGGTGTAATTTTAAATACCTTTGTGTAGGAAACACATCCAACCTGCAGAAGGGCTTTGAGGGTAGTAACACAAACCCCGGCGGGATAGCGCTCGCTCTCTACTCTGGACTGTGGGCCTACGATGGTTGGAACAGCGTCACTGTAGTCACTGAGGAGATCATCAACCCAGGGGTGTGAGTCAATACTTCCTTTATTTTATTAATAACATCTTGGCGACTGAGTTCCAGCCAGTAGGGTATTTTTTTAAAATTCTGGATAGGCTTGTGTTTGACTACAATCTCACTATGGTAAGTGATGATGTTGCCGAAGATGGTAAGCACACAAAGCCTAGATGGGAACTGGCTCTCAAGTGCAACTGTTGGAACACACTGATAGGTGCTTGGCCAGTCGGGTACTTCAAAGTACCCTACCACCGTGCTATGGTTTCCTCACGATGTTTTCCTTCACCGAAAGCACAAGCTCATTGTAGGATTCAAACCCACGACCTTCGCCGTGGTATCGGACGTCACTACCACTGTGTGTGTGTGTGTAGATACATTTAATTTTAAAGGCTATGATAGCTCAGTGGTAGTTACGTCGTATACCGAAGTGGGTTCGAATCTTATAATGAGCCTGAACTTTCGGTGAAGGAAAACACCGTGAGGAAACCACAACACGGTGGTAGGATACCGTTTAGTACCTAGGTACTCGACTGGTTAGCTACCACCCTCAAGCTGAAAATCGGTCGCCAAGCACCTGTTGGTTCAGACAGCTGTACTTGAGAATTGTACCTTTAAGGAATTGTAATAAGGTCGAAAACCCATTGGCAATCCCCCGTCAATAGGCGATGGTATTCACCATTAGGTGAATAGTATAAAAAAATCCCTACTGCCGCCGATAAATTATTTTTTTTGAGAACAAGCTATTTAGGATGAGACTACCCACAATTAAAGTTAAAGTTGCTTTTAATTGTCGAAAATGATTTCATGTCATCAAACATTTATGTTTTAAATGAATGTAATTGTTACCAATTTAATCCATTCCAGTGGTCTCATTCACTCAACGAGATGATTGGATTAATTTTGAGCGTCTACTAATAGAATCCTTATATTATCCGGTTTAAGGTTTCATGTCTGGCTGGCAATGGGCTGCTTCCTCTGCTTTCTAATTCGGCCAATCCCTATTAGTTACTTGATTTTCATAATTATTTATTATATTTAAAATGGAATTTAAAAAAACTGTTATGAAAGAGCGGAGTCTCCTAATACAGGCATTGCATGTTTAAAAGGAGGCTCCAAAACTAAGTACAAAAAAACTTGAGAGGTGTCAAGGGACACCCGGATGGAACGAAGTTATATAAATCGAGAGAGTATATATATAAAAATAAAAAAAACACATATATATATATATATAAATATAAATGAAAATATATATATAAATAGAAATGAAAATATCTGGCTTGCTTTCTATAAGAGAGAGAGAGAGAGAGAGACAGACAGAGAAACATGCGCACGCCGCACAGCTTAATAAACATACATAGTGACATACATACAAAACATACATACAACAAACATAGTGACATAAAAAGTGTCGGGACAATTTTTCGAACGATTTTTTTCCGTCTAGCCCCCTTTCACAACGCGCGATAAGGAACTTCGTTCCAAAAATGTATTATGTAATATATTTTTCCAGCAACGTCCCCCTAAGCATATCGATAGCAGTACCCCTCATCACATCGCTGTATGTATTCATGAACGTAGCGTACATGACGGTGTTGAGTTATGCGGAGATGACGTCGGTGCCGGCTGTGGCGGTCGCGTTCGGCGCTCGGGTGCTCGGCCCGGCTGGAGCGCTCGTGCCGCTTGGAGTCTCCATCGCCACCTTCGGATGCGCCATGAGCGTGCAGTTCGGTGTTACCAGGTCACTATCTTATATTTTCCTAATGATAAAAACACCAATTTAATTATATTTTAAGCGGTTTGAGGTGCATCCATATTGACACAGGGGCGTCCAAACGTCAACTAAGGTTGCCGCTGAAAATCAGCGTTGTCGGTTTATTCCGCAACTATATTGCTTTGGCAGTATATTTAAATAATTTTAGTATGATCATGTAATAGTTTTAGAATTTTATTATAATACTGTCAAATAAAAACTATTCTATCAATCATTTATGGAACAAAGCTCTTTACGCGGCTTACAGTAGAGTGAAAAAAAAGCCAATATAGTCAGCTGGTCCAAAAATATTTAAAAAATGTAACCTTGCTGAGTTTCTTGCCGGTTCTTCTGAGTTGAAGGCTGACTTCCGAACCAGTGGTAGCTTCTGTAATTCGACCTTCATAAGTGCCCTCCTAGGGCCTAAACTGAATACACAAATGGTTTTGACTTTGAGTGAACTGGCAGAAATCGTCACGTAAGAAAAAAGCGTTATGTCGTTTACCATAACCACCTTGGAAGGTTAAACGAGTAATTTTATAAAGGTTAGATTATGTTATGAAGGTCGAATTACTGAAGTTATCACCGGTTTGGAAGTCAGACTTCAACCGAGAAGAACCGGTAAGAAACTCGGCGAGGTAACATTTTTTTAAATCTTTTATTTTTTATTTTTTTTATGTCACTAGTGACAACGAGGCAGGCGGGTCACCTGATGGTAAGTGACTACCGCCACCTATAGACATTAGCAATACCAGGGGGATTGCCAATGTGTTGTACACCTTATTAGAATGCCTTAAGGGCAAGGGCAACTGGCTCTCAAGTGCAACTGCCGGAACACACCAACAGGTGCTTGGCGACAGATTTTCAACTTGAGGGTGGTAGCCAGCCAGTCGAGTACCACATAGTACCCTACCACCGTGCTATGGTTTCCTCACGATGTTTTCCTTCACCGAAAGCTCAAGCTCATTGTAGGATTCGAACCCACGACCTTCGCCGCGGTATCCGACGTCACTTACCACTGAGCTATCATCGCCTTTGGACCATCTGACTATAAAGTCAAAATGTATTTAGTTTAGGCCCTAGGAGTTACCACCGGTTAGGAAGTCTTGAACCGGCAAAGCTACATTTTTTAAAATTTAAATATCCCTGCGTTTAGATATATCTACTCTATTCCGCCTCTGAGCTATAATTGCCCTCTAAAGAATAGAATATTTGCGACATTACAATAACACAACATTACACAGGAAAAAATAAAACAAATCAAAACTATAAGAATAGCACATAATATTACCTAATTGTCACAAATTGGCTCCAACTCAGCATAATACCAGCTGTTCGTCAGCGCTAATGTTCCGTTGGAGCTATTTGGTGAAATCACGTAGTAAAGAAGACATAGTGTTGCAAGTTTTAGTACATTATGGTACAAGTGTGTAAAGTTGGTCAATCAATCACACGAGTATCATACGACGTGTTTCAACACACTTGTGAAGAAAAGAATACTAAAAAATATCGGGTTGTTTTTTTTTTGCATGTACACCGGCTTCAAATTTATTTTTGGCTCAGGCGACGTACTTTGAATCCCTCACTTCGCTCTGGATTCAAAAAAGCGCCCTCGCCGTAAAAATATTATTTTGCTCCCTTATGATACAATCTACAATTAGAACTCACTTTGTGAATAATAGTAATGAAAAAGTCACAGTTTGATTATAGGTGTCATTATGTGCCTAATTGCGGTGAGATAAGAGCCACTTTATGAGCAAGTGTGTTGAAAATTATATTATAACTTGTGTACAGGGTGTGCTATTCTGCGGCACGTGGCGGCCACATGTTGGAAGTGTTCTCATATGTTAATATGAAACGATTGACGCCAGCGCCGGCTGTCGCATTCCAAGTAAGTTGACACTCATGTCACATTGCACTCAGGTTTCAAATTAAACTTAGAAGAAAGTAATTTTAAACTAGCCGGCAACATATCTGTGATCCCTTTGGTGTTGCGGGTATGCATTGGCGGTAGGGATCACTTAACATCAGGTGACCAGCATTCTCTCTTGTCTCCCGGGATAAAAAGTATCCTTTGTTTTATTCCAAAATATGACATACCTGCCTCTGTGCAGAATTTCATCAAAATCCGTTTTTGCGTGATTGAGCAACAAACATCCAAACTTTCATATTTATAATATTACTAACTGTCACCCGCGTTCACCTGTGTGCTAAGTTTCATCAAAATCCGTTCAGTAGTTTCTGCGTGAAAGAGTAACAAACATACAATACAAACGTTCGCCTTTATAATATTAGTAGGATAGTAGGACTAGTTTTCCGCCCCGCGGTTTCAGCCGTGTTCCCTAAGGATCTCATCTTTTCCCGGGATAAAATGTAAACTGTCCTTCTCCAAGGTTCCGTCTATTTTGATACCAAAATTCATCTAAATCGGTTCAGCGGTGTAAGCGTGAAGAAGTAACAGACAGACACACTTTCAAATTTATAATATTAGTATGTATGTAGGATACCTGTCCAAAAATAAACCTACCTATGAAATAAAAGAATTTTATTTTATTTTTATTTTATTTATTTATGTAAATTAATAGATTGGTACCTACCAATCTATTAATTTAGATTATTTTTGCAACATACAAAAATTATATTGTTTTATTAATTCTATTTTTCTCTTTCCAGGCAATCCTAACATCAATATTCATTCTAGTTGGAAATATTAAAACTCTAATAGAATTCGCCAGTTGGTTTCTGTGGTTCTTCTACGGGCTGGCAATGGTCGCCTTATTAGTATTAAGGAAAACTCAAGCGAACAAACCTCGGCCTTACAGAGTGCCCACCCCAGTGCCGATATTTGTGTTGCTAGTGGGAATATTCCTCTCAGTGGTGCCAATCGTGCACGATCCGTCGGTCAAATATTTAATGGCGGTAGGATTTATCGTGCTCGGTGTAATTGTTTACACAATTTTCGTTTATCATAAAATGACGCCAACAAAGCTTTTAAGTGAGTATAAATATATGGTTAGATTAAATAACTTTTTATGAAATCATATGATTCAGGGTTGTCAGAACAAAATTATGGAATATCGCCTGGCGAAAGGATTTCTGAGCAAAGGCATTAGGCATGTACCTAGGCATTGTTGAATGGAACTGAGATGTTAAGTGTTTTGTTTCCGGTTTTTAAAAAGGTTTTCCACGAAAATGAATTTATGGCAGTATTTGATCCACAAATTGAGGTTAACTAAGTAATGTTTCCAATGTTTTCTTTAGTATTATTCGAATCCTGAATCTCTTCATATAAATCATCTTTCAATCCAAAATCAAATCAATAAATAAATTGGAGATATAAATGGACTTAAAAATACCGAACCCACTCATACTTCGGTCATTTTGTCATACCGAACACTGAGCTAAAATTCCGAACAGTTCGGTAAAAAACTGAACACCTGGCAGACCTGTATGTAATGTTACGCCATCATGTTTCTTTGAATCAATAGTTTTTCTGAATGAGAATCGAACTCGTGACCTGTCATGTAGCAGTAAAAGTATCCATCTAACTCTTACACCAAATTGTCATTAGTCTTAACAATTTTTTGGAACTAAGTTCTTTTACGCGGCTTACAGTTGAGTTAACTGGCAGAAATCGTCACGTAAGAAAAAAGCGTTATGCCCCAGATGACTTTTTGTTTTGAGAAAATTATAAAAAATAAAGGAATTTCGATCCTAATGGGGGTCCATCGATCGCACTTTTTTTAAATTTATTTTTTTCCTTTTTTCAGGAAGGTTCACATTCCTAGTACAAATTCTGTTCGAGAGTGTACCACCAAGCAACCGTCAAGACTGAATATACACCTGCAAATGAATATATCGTCTGATATCTGTAAATATAGTACAATGGACGAAATCAGAAATAAATATTATTTAGGTATTCATGTATTGCTTTATTTTTTATTTGTACCCTGAAAATAAGTAGTTTCCTAGAAAAAAAAACAAAGTACACAATGTTCGATGGATTATAGGCTTAACGACCGACTACTCATGATATTATAACACTTGAGAGCCAGTTCCATGTTAACAATAAGCGACGCCCTTCTGTATCAAAAAATTATTTTTAAAAATAAAAAACAAAAACCGACTTCAAAACTGTAACCTATACCTATGTACAAACATAAACTAAAAAGTAAAGAATAATATTTTAATTTCAAAGCAAGAGCCTTAAAGGACAATCAACAAAATTATTGATATTTATATATCTATTTAATATTTATAAACAGTTCTTTTTGGAGTCGGTGCCAGTCAAGAAGAAGGACAGTTTTGAACTGGACACGAAGTGTTCATACGAGAAAACGTCTTACGACACCTCTCCTTACGGTAATGTTCCTTAGGTCTGCGCCGTCGCTCCCCTACTTTTCGAAAGTTTGTTACAAAGGCAGAATTAAACTGTCCTTCTTGGCTGGCACCGACTCCAAAAAGAACTGTTTATAAATATTAAATAGATATATAAATATCAATAATTTTGTTGATTGTCCTTTAAGGCTCTTGCTTTGAAATTAAAATATTATTCTTTACTTTTTAGTTTATGTTTGTACATAGGTATAGGTTACAGTTTTGAAGTCGGTTTTTGTTTTTTATTTTTAAAAATAATTTTATTTTTTAATTTTTAAAGTTTATTCCTTATTATATGTTATCCTAGGCAAAACTAGTTTGTCCTGAAATCGGGTCTGGCCGGTAAAATATAATATATAACTAGCGGGCCCGGCAGACGTCGTCCTGCCCTGAAATTAAAACAAATCTTGGAACTCGATTCCAGCGCCACCTACCGGGTCCAATTGTATTTTAAAACCATCGAAGAACCCATTGAAGTATACACACGAAATTTCATCCAAATCCAAAAAGTCACGCTCAACGACTCAGTTTGATTCACTAAGGTTTATCAAACGAGATAGAATTTTTTTCGTTTTTGTTGATTTTCTCAAAAAGTGCTTAATCAATTTCGACAAAATTTAAATGGGACCCCCTCTGAAGTAGGATCTACCAAACAAAAAAAGAATCATCAAAATCTATTCATAATTGGCAGAGAAATCGAGTAACAAACATACAAAAAAAAAAAAAAAAAAAAAAAAACATACAGACGAATTGAGAACCTCCTCCTTTTTTTTGAAGTCGGTTAAAAATATTATATAAAAAGTGGTAAAATATGGAAAATAGAATATGGAAAGAAAATAATTAAATCGCCTTGCTATCCTATAAAGCACAAAGCAGAAAGAATGAAATAGCATCCTCAAGTATATAGGTAGTTTAGATTTACGAAGCATCGCCTTCCAATCTTCCAGTATATGGTTTCAATCGACTAAAAACAATGGATTCCGATTAATGAAGCCCGTGCATATTGACTGCAGGTCTTCTACATAAAAACTATAATATTTTACTGCAGTTAGTAGTAAGTATTTGCATTTTATCAGTTGGTTATAAATTTCGTTTATTTCCATCTTTTTTCTATAGTCACGGAATAAAACTATTATTCCAAATTTGACTGTTGCATAAGTGAAAGAAACAAAAACTGCCAAAACCTTAATCAATCTTGCCTCAAAACTGGAATTTACAATAGTTTTAAACAGGTCTGTATGTTTATGTTTCGATCCGACTAGATACCTTTTAAACTATGTTGTCGAACAGTTTAACATGTTTTTCTATGCGTCAGTCTGTCTGTTCTGTGACATAGTTTGAAAAGATAAACAGTTTTTTTCCGCGACTGTAAATTTTTTCTTATATGGAAATACTAACAACAATGATGTTCTTGTTTAGGTTTATTAATTATCAGTATTAAATTAAAAAGCGTTAAATACTACCTACCAAGGAATATTTTTAGGTATATTTTTAATCGGTCTTGTTCTGCCATTTTAATTTAAAAAATAATTGCTAATGCTAACAACCAAGAATTTCTATCAATTGCGAAAAAGAGAAAAATAACAACTACGTTGGGACAATCTCTCTTTCTAAAACGTAGTTGTTATCTTTCTCTTTTTCGCAATTAATAGGTATTTGTTTCAAATAGGTTGGCATTCTTGGTTGTTAGCATTAGCAATTATTTTTTTAATTAAAAACGAAACTTTCTAATATATTTTATCATACGAACAAATATTTTTGACATAATCGAATTTAGAATCGATATTCTTTTCATAAACATCACTACTTCACTCATTCACTTCACTAGTGCCAAATAAATCGAGCGAGGCGGCGATTTGCATTGTTTGATTTATAAATAAAAGTATTTATATAAAACTCTAATTGATGCTGAAATTCATGTGCTATTGTTGAATAAATCATGGCATACCATTATGTTGTTACTGCACAGAAGCCAACGGCGGTCACAGCATGCGTTACCGGTAAAATATCAATATTTAGTCATGTTTTGTAGAGAGGTTAGATAAAGCAAAATATGTTGACCGATCTATTTCGGTCTTTAGATGCCCTTTACAGCTGTTTTTAATATTAACAAATTAAATAAAAATGTATTTATCATCTATTTTTCTGAATGGAATTACAAATCCTGTATGGTAGTGGGACGTGAAACACCCATAAAAATATTTTTAGGACTAGATTGCTGGGCTTGGTTTTACAGGCTATGATTGCAATGCACCTATTATAAAGAGCAGATACTTACATAAGGCTTATATAATTATCATATTGGTGTAGCATAGAACATTTTATTGTAAAAAAATATCTGCTATTCAATAGCCAAACAACCTATTTTGTATACTTAGTTTTTATCTTGTTCTTGATTTATGAAATGGATTTTATGGGAATAATTAGTGCAGTATATTAGTACTCTCCTATTTCATAATGCATTTTACTATAAAATTATAGTGTTTCTTTGGTTGGCATCACAGTGACAATCTCTATGGTATAGCTGATGTCTATAAGTAGGTAGATGTACACATACTACCTGACCCTGGCAGTTTCACCACATTCCCATGGGATCTTATCTTTTCCCAGGCTAAAAAGTATCCTCTTATTCTAGGATACAAACTATTTATGTGCCAAGTTTCATCAAGATCAGTTTTGCAGTTTTGGGTTTCATCACGGATAAACAATGTGACACAAAATTTCTAATACCTTAGACCTTTATCATGGCTCAACATGTGAAGAGAGTGCTCAAATAAGCTTAAACATTGTAAAAAAAAACACCTATAAATTGAGCATTAGGATAGGCTTTTAAAAATAGTGTTTATTGTTGTTACCTTTAAATCTTTAATTAGCGCATTGAGCTCACATAGATATAAAAGCTTAACAAATATTGACCATGCTGGACACTGTCCCATATGGTCAGATAGCCAGATATATATTCCTTACAGAATACAGATATATCTGCCTTTTTTTTTAGTAATTCCAATTAAGTATTAAATATTCAAGAGTATTGTGTACATTTCAGTTAATAATGTTGTTGTTTTACATTATTATATTAATTAAACTATTTTAAACGTGTCTAGTAAATATTTCGATAGTTAATATTAACAATCTTTTTAAGGCAACTTCACATCGCCAACGGATTTGAACCTTCTTGTGGCGAAGGTATCTCGTCTGGAGATGTACTTGGTGACTCCTGAGGGACTACGCCCTATGAAAGAAGTGGGGCTCTATGGAAGAGTTGCTAAAATGAAGCTTTTTAGGCCTCCAGTGAGTAACTACCTTGGTATACTTAGCATGTTTAAAGATATGGTTTCACCCGCGTTCCCGAGAGATCTCATCTTTTCCTAAGGTAAAAAGGATCCTATGTTTTATTCCTGGGTATGATCTACCTGTGTGCCAAGTTTCATCAAAATATATTTTTGCATGATTGAGTAACAAACATCTGAACATTATAGTTAAATTAACTAATTAAATATTTATCATATTTCAGTATGAAAAGAAGGATCTAGTATTCATACTTACAGCTCGTTACAATGCAATGATACTAGAATGGAGATCTGGGCCTAATGGTGATCTGGAAGTTGTCACAAGAGCCCATGGCAATGTATCAGATCGCATCGGTAAACCGTCAGAAAATGGAATCCTTGCTGTTATAGATCCGCAAGCAAGAGTTATAGGCTTGAGACTGTATGATGGCCTCTTTAAAATTATACCATTGGATAAAGATTCTACGGAATTAAAAGCAGCTAGTTTACGGTATGTTTTGATTTTATTTTAATGCATCGAAGTGACGTATGCCGGGGTGAAGGTTGTGGGTTATCCTAGGTTAAGCTTGAGCATGGTTAGGAAGCCATAGAAAGGTGGTAGGGTACTTTGAGTACCCGAGTAGCTAGCTACCACCCTCAAAAAGAAAACTGACGCCAAGCATGTGTGTTCCGACAGTTGCACTTGAGAGCCAGTTTCCTTCAAGGCATTGTAAAAATATGAGTAAGGGAGTTAGTGTCCCATAAAAGGATACTTTTTAGTACATACAACCTGGGTAAATACCAACCAAAAGTACCTAATAGTTTATTGAGGAAGTTACACTTCAGTTCCAGTTCTCTTTTAAGCGTGTTTACCATCTTTGGTCTCATTATACTCACCATCATGGGATTATTATCAAATGGGCCTTTATATGTATACTAACTGTCCCTCGCGGTTTCACCCGCGTTCGCGAGGTATCATATCCTTTCCCGGGATAAAAAGTATCCTATGTGTTATTCCAGGATATGATCTACTTGTGTGCCAAGTTTCATCAAAATCCGTTCAGCCGTTTTTGCATGAAAGATCCAAACTTTTACATTTATAATATTAGTGGGATAGTAAGAAGAACTATAAAGAGAGTTGATAGTGCAATCTCAATATCCAATGTCTTTATTTCAGACTTGAAGAGTTAAATGTTTACGATGTAGAATTCTTGCATGGTTGTGCTAATCCTACATTAATATTAATACATCAAGATCTCAATGGAAGGCATATTAAGGTACATATTTCATTGAACATTGTGAGGAAACTACAACATGGTGGTAGGGTACTTTGTAGTACTCGACTGGCCGGCTACCACCCTCATGTGGAAAATCTGTCGCTCTGCTTCGGCAGTTGCACTTGAGAGCCTTTAAGGTATTGTAATAAGGTGTACAACACATTGGCAATCCCTCTGGTATTGCTAATGTCTATGGGTAACGATAGTCACTTACCATCAGGTGACCCACCTGCCTCGTTGTCACTTGTGTTATACAAAAATATGTGTTTGAATTAATATTAATTAATTAATTAATTCGTTTGCACAAATTAACTTTCCAAAGTGTCAAGGATAAGCCAGTAGCGGAATACAACAAGTGTACCGTGCCACGCCAGAGCAAAGACGGCCTTTACGGCCATCGCTCCGTCTATTTAGGTATAAAGATTACAGACTGGGGGATCGAATGACTCGCTCGGTGGCGTAATGTGTTGTTTCTTTATATCCACGCTAGATGGCGCAGGGGCCTACATGTATATTTATGCTCTTTCTCAAAATATTCCTTATATTTTCAGACACATGAAATTAATTTACGAGACAAAGAATTTATGAAAGTACCGTGGAAACAAGATAATGTACAAGCTGAGGCGTCTGTGTTAATACCGGTTCCCAGCCCACTTGGTAAGGCTTCCATTGTAAAAGAAATGCATTTTTTTTATAAGCTTCTGTTTGACCACAATTTCACCATGGTAAGTGATGACGTGCCCGAAGGTGGTAAGCACACATAGCCTAGATGAGAACTGGCTCGCAAGTGCAACTGTCGAAACGCTTGGCGATAGATTTTCGACATGAGGGTGGTAGCCAGCCAGGCGGGTACTACAAAGTATCCTACCATCGTGCTATTGTTTCCTCACGAAGCTCATTGTAGGATTCGAACCCAGGAATAAAAATGATCTTATCTGTTTTTTTTATACACCACAAGGTGGCAAACAAGCTTACGGCCCACCTTATCTTATTCCATGATATAATCTATTTGTATGTTTTATCAAGTAGTTTCAGAGTTCATCGCGGACCAATATCTTATACCATTTTAAATATTAAGATATCCAATAACGGTTTACGTCTGATACGCTGCAAACAAAGTTGCACCTTATGTTTGCATACAGATGAATCGTATTGCAATCTAATAAGGTTCATTTTTCTATGTCACTCACTGGTGTGTTTTTCAGGTGGTGCTATTGTGATTGGTCAAGAATCTATAGTATATCACGACGGGCAAAGCTATGTAGCAGTCGCTCCCCCTCAAATTAAGGTGTGTTTAATTTATACTGCACGGAAACAATTCTTAAAAATTAACTTTATTTATTAATTTAAGGCGATGGTAGGTTCGAATCCTACAATTGGCTTGAGCTTTCGGTGCAGGAAAACATCGTGAGGAAACCATAGCACGGTGGTAGGGTACTTTGTAGTACCCGACTGGCTGGCTACCACCCTCAAGTTGAAAATCTGTCGCCAAGAACCTATCGGTGTGTTCCGACAGTTGCACTTGAGAGCCAGTTCCCATCTAGGCTTTGTGTGCTTACCACCTTCGGCCACATCATCACTTAACATGGTGAGATTGTGGTCAAACACAAGCTTATCCAGAATAAAAAAAAAGACGAATAGCTTTAAATTTTTCCATAATTTTTCAATTATTTTTGTAAGAAAGGGCGTGAGTCTATTTACTGCAATTAGCAATACCATTAAATTGTTGTACCTAGCTAACACCAATAAACTGCTATTGCCGAGTGGATGTGCGTGGATTGAGATATCTACTTGGAGACATCGCGGGTAGGCTGTTCATGTTGCTGCTGGAGCTACAAGAGAAGATAGACGGCACACAAGCTGTTAAAGACCTTAAAGTTGAGCTGTTAGGTATGTATTGCTTTGTACATGTTGGGACTTCCCCTTTTTTGCGTCAATCCTTTGTCTATTATTATTTGTGTGCATGGGCATGTTAGTTGTAATTATATACCCCCAAATTAAAAATATTTTTTTTTGTTGTTTTGGAACGTACCACACGCCAAGGATAAAGAAAACTCTTAAAGTTAATATTAAGGGCGGTAATCTAATACATTTTCCTCGATATCAACGAGGCAGTACCCTGGGTGGCAGTTTTAAAGGGCGCCAAAATCATAATACATATGATGTTGGAAAAATTACTTAAGCAAACAACAGACTTTCGTTAAAAAAAGTATTTTCTTTAGTAAAATAAAAACATTCTTCCGGTCACAAAAAATGCCACACATTAAATGTATATTTGTGAGTTTTAACATTTTACCTCAAATGCGAGAGGGGGCGCCACTATCAAGTTTCTGCCGCGGTTCGAAAATATCTTAGATCCGGGGCTGCTTAAATCTATGTGTCATCATCATGTCAGCCGGAAGACGTCCACAGGTGGACAAAGACCTCCCCCGAGGATTTCCACGATTTCAGTTCACCGTGTTGGGAGGCCTGCCCACGCTACGTCTTCCAGTTCGTGGTCGCCACTCGAACTGCCCCATCGGCCGTCGATTCTACGAGCTATGTGCCCCGCCCACTGCCACTTCAGTTAGGCAATTCTTCGGGCTATGTCGGTTACATAGTTGAGGCCTATGTTCAGCAGTGGACTATGTAATATGGGCCGATGATGATGATGTCGGGTACTTCGGTTCGCCTGCGGTTTTCATCATTCCTGATACGATTTCGTTGAGAAATTCCGAGCGAAATTGTATATCTTCGTGCTTATGCTCGTCATTTATTTTCGCAGGCGACATCCCAATCCCGGAATGCATGACGTACCTAGACAATGGGGTGGTGTTCGTTGGGTCTCGGCTGGGAGACTCCGCCCTGGTGAGGCTGTCGGCGTCGAGGGACGAGGCCACGCAGTACGTGCAGCCCATGGAGACGTTCACCAGCCTGGCGCCCATCCTGGACATGTGCCTTGTGGACCTGGAGCGACAGGGCCAGAACCAGCTCATCACATGTTCTGGTCAGTTTCTATTGGATTTAGCACATGCTCCTATAGTATCGTGGTTTGTTTTTGTACATATTATTTACATATAGTTTATGACAAGTAAATAATATTGTTATCACGAAGGTATGTAATCCATTTTTGATTCTACTTTTACAGGGAGGTTCAGTATTACTGTAGTTTGGTGAAAGTCCCACCAAAATTGGATTAGCCGTACCTTTTTTAAGTCGGTTAAAAAGTAGAAGATTTATCCATACTAATGTTATTAATGCGAAAGTGTGTCTGTCTGTCCTCTTCACGTTTAAATCACTGAACCGATTTAGATGAAATTTGGTATAGAGATAAATGGAATCTTGGAGAAGGGCATATGATACCTTTTATCTCGGGAAAAGAAAATCTCATGGGGGAAACCGCGGGGCGGAAAACTACTAGTATGGAATAAAACAGGATAATTTTTATCCCAATAAAACATAAGAAGCCAGTGATTTTCCATCATGAAAATGTTTTTGACTCTAGGCGCCTTCAAGATGGGCTCCTTACGTATAATCCGCAACGGAATTGGTATCCAAGAGCAGGCCTCCATAGACTTGCCTGGTATCAAGGGTATGTGGCCCCTGACCTTGGCTCATGACTCCAACCATCATGACACTCTCGTATTGGCCTTCGTGGGACAAACTAGGTATGATGTTTAAAATTTTTCGTAATATAACTGCGACTCAAAATTTTTAAGGCTTTAGATGTTTGGTAAAGTATTAGGGCAGTGAATCGACGTATAGGTTTACTACTTGATCTTAGTAGGGAGGAATTAAAGATTTTCCGTCTGCTCTCATGTGTAAATGAAATCCCTGAACTGAGTCACCAAAAGCAACCTTCAGAAGCATAACTGTAACCTGTAACCATGTTACTACAATTACATATAGCTTTAACTACAATTCATAGTTTTCCCATTGGTTTGGTTATTAATAATAATATGTCAAGAGAACATTAAGCTTTATATACTTGTTTGTATTACAAGTCTGCCGCTACATACGTTCAAGCAAGTCAAATGGACATAGAACTGGTTGATTTGCATTTGACTTAATTTTTAATTTCTACTTTTGTGCGGCTAAAATTCTATGCGTTTTCGACGGTACAGGTCAATAATAGAACTCTTTAATACCATTTGAAATAGAAATCAATGGGTTTTACTTTTAGGGTTCTTACACTAAACGGAGAAGAAGTGGAAGAAACTGAGATCAAAGGATTCGTCTCTGACCGACAAACCTTCTATACAGGGAATGTTTGTCACAATCAACTGGTTCAGGTAATGTTTCATACACTAAACCCCCTATTATATAGGTCAAGATTTGAGTTGCGATTGAAAACAACTATTGAATTTGAAACCTAGAAGGGTTTGAAGCAGGGAAGGCTACTTATGGTTTGTTTTCGATTAACACAATAATTTCTTGATACTTTTAAAGTTTTGATTTATTCTCCTCCTGTAATTGAATAGCTTATTGATGATTAATGTTTCTTTATTGACTTTAATTATAATAGAATTAAACTTAAATTACATTTAAACTGATAAATTGCTTGACCGAGACCAAACTTTCGGCCGAAACATGTTTTTTTTGCCGGAACCGAAACTTCGGTCGAACACTACTGACAATAGATCTCGAATTTCTGTAAATCTCTTTGCAACCGACATAGCCCGAAGATTTGCCAAACTGAA
The DNA here is from genome assembly GCA_951361185.1 of Ochropacha duplaris. Taxonomy (NCBI): domain Eukaryota; kingdom Metazoa; phylum Arthropoda; class Insecta; order Lepidoptera; family Drepanidae; genus Ochropacha; species Ochropacha duplaris. Next base: position 1,609,950 of record OX592707.1, on the reverse strand, counting down.
GTGACAGTGGGCGGGGGATATAGCTCGTAGAACCGACATCCGATGCGAGTAGCGCAAGAACGACCATCGTGGAGATCCTTGGGGGAGACCTTTATCCACCAGTGCACGTCTTCAAGCTGATATGATGATGTCTACCTTTTTACAATGCCTTAGCAACATCCCGCTCTCTATTATTATACTTCTTTTATAGTTACCTAATATCGAATTCACAGTAAATGTAGTCAAGGTTTAGTCGGTCGTCAGTTGAGGTTTTAGTGAAATTAGTGGCCTTAACTTTTTAAATACACTTTGAGACAACCTAAAAAGCCCCGAAACACGCTTTAATTTCACTTCACTTGACCGCTGCACTTAGATTTAACTTGGACAAAACGCCTCCAATATTATTGAACGCAACGTCACTTGGCAAGTTTATTTATTTTATTCGGGACAACAAACAATTTAAAATAAAAACATGACAAAAGAAAATGAGTAAATATACTACCCACAACGCCATCCACAGATTACTAAGTAATTACTCAAGTATATAATATTATATTACCTATGTGACAAATATATAAAAGTTAAAGCGATCAAAAAAATAAAATAAATTATAAAAAAAAACAAACAGTAACAAAGAAATAATGATTAATAACAACATCAAATGCCTAATTCCCGTCAAAAGTGTGTACCTTTGTCCCTTAGGTGACAGACGAAGGTATCCGTCTGATAGGTCGCGGTGGTCGCGGCGCTAGTGGCGCGTGGTCGCTGGTGGGGCAGTGGCGAGTGGACGGACCTCGCGCGCTGTCTGTGGTCGCGTGCGCCGAGCGACGTGTGGTGTGCGCCGCCGGGCCGCGACTCTACTTGCTCGCTATACACGACGCCGCTCTAGAACTCATAGCGTGAGTAACTACTATCTATATAATAGGTTGGGGAAAAAGTTTCTTCGCATTTTTTAATAAGTTTATTTACATTTAACTAAAGTATGTAGGTACCATTTTGTTCGATAACTTTTTGCCATCTTGTAGGTAGGGACATGATACCATTGCTATAGAAATTTTGGGACTTCTGATCATAATACCGAGACAAGTGGTTTTGGCAGTCCTCTCGTGATGTTAACCTGACACTCCCTAAAGAATTCTGAAGAGACCGAAACAGGTGGAAATCTGAAGGTGCAAGGTCAGGACTATATGGCGGATACCCTATTTTCACCCCATTAAGGGTTCAATTTTGAAAAATCCGTTCTTATTCCTCGATTAAGCCTTAAAAACAACATGTGGAAAAAATCAGCTTTCTAGGTCTAAGGGTTTTTAAGCTGGGGTTACACTTCATTATTATAAGTTTAGTTATTTTATGATAATAAACCATTCATTTTCAGTATTATCACCCATACGTAATTCAGATGTTTATTAATAAAAAAAAATGTATGAATCAGTGCCGAACAATTATGGCAACCCTATCCATTGGTGAAAACCGCATCAAAATCCATTCACTAGTTTTTGAGTTTATCGCGAACAGACGCTACATTTTAACATATTACATAATTAAATATTTTAAAATGAGAATTAAGATAACGCTTATTTATATGTATATCTGTTTGTGTAGTGAGGTGTGTATGGAGGAAGAAGTGGCCTGTCTAGACCTGGGCCCCGGAGGCGACGAGGCCCTGCTGGGCGTGGGACTGTGGACGGATATATCCGTCAGGGTGCTACGGCTGCCCGATTTGAGGCCTTTGCATACTGAGAAACTGTCCGGTGGTAAGTCTGCTATGGTGTCTTTAACTACAGTTAAATATCGGTCCGATTGTTTATCCCGCCTTATTATCTTTACTAGTGTTTGCCCATTGGTCGAAACTCGACCATACATTTTTAGAGGCATTTTTTAATGATAACAGCTCGTCAGTAGTTTCCAAAAAAAAAAAAGAAAATCGGTTAACAAACAGAAGAGAAAGTTAGTTTTATTTTTCAAATGGTCTTCATGTATCTCGTTCCAGATGATCTTATCTTTTCCCTGGATAAAAAGTAACCCATTTTTTATTCCATGATACGATCTACCTGTGAGCCAAGTGTCATCAAAATCCATTCCATATTTGCGTGAAAGAGTAACCAACATCATCCCAATGAACATTCATAACTCCAGTGAGATTGACCCATGGAATTGTTGCCAGAAATAATCCCCCGGTCCCTCCTGATCTGTGTGCTGGAAGGTGTTTGCTACTTGCTCTGTGCGTTGGGTGACGGATCCATGTTCTACTTCAGCCTTGACCAGGAGACGGGCATCCTCACCAACAAGAAGAAGGTCACTCTAGGCACACAGCCCACCGTCCTTAGGAGCTTTAGGTTAGTTGGACTACGGACTTTGTGGTCTTACAATCAAATGTACTTTTCTAATACCGTAGGTCCAATGTAGGAAAATTTTAAGTAAATTTTTGGATTTGATCCCTGGATAAACTTCAGGAAACCTTTTCGCCTGACTAGTCCATAAGATTAATAGAATCTGATCGTTGAAATATCAGTTCTTAGGGCTGATTTTTAAGAGATTAATATCCAAAGTTTATCCAGTGATTGAAAATTCGAACGTACTAAGGAATAATAATACAAATAAAATACTGGGCTGTTTATTTTCCCAATAAGTACTTTTGGAATATAATTTTATTACTTATGGTTACATAAATCTTGGAATTTTTTTAATGTCGACCCTTAGTCCTTAACATTTCATATTTTTTAAACCTGTGTAGTTCATAGTAAATTACTTAAATGGGTCCAAATCTGATGTGGCGATATATCTCATTATGAACGACGTAATGTCGATCCTTAAGGAGATGACATCTTTTTAAACCTGTTTAGGTCATAGTAAATTTACTTAAATCGGTCCATCTCTGATATTGCAATGATATTGTTGTTCAGATCATTATCAACGACGAATATATTCGCGTGCTCGGACCGGCCGACGGTGATATTCTCGTCCAACCACAAGCTGGTGTTCTCTAACGTCAACCTGAAGGAAGTCACACACATGTGCTCGCTCAACGCACAAGCATACCCCGACAGGTTAGTTGGACCAAAATTCAATTTAATTTGCTGCCGGATAGAAAATTAAAGGTGAACGCACACTTACCAGAAGCAAAGGAGCCGAAAGAATTGTATTTTAGAATTTTCCGCTCGGAACGGACGAGTTGCCGGAAGAATTCGGAAGGTCTTCGTTTTCGGACGCCTATTTCCGCGCGGACAAATGTGCGTTGAACTTTTATGTATTTTACTAATTAACATTATTCGACCACTTGATTGCAAGTGTGTCAGTCAGTATTCTCGACCATATGTGTTGTGTAAAGAGTGCCAGGGAGACCAAAAGTGCACCAGAAATGGTTATTTTATTAACTAATAATTGTTATTTTATTAAAGTTTCGCTAACTAATTGTTATTTAACCTTTGATACATTGTTCTTCTCAATATCACAACTATATTCCTCTTGGAGCATATTAAACTTATGTATTTAATATTACAGTTTAGCATTAGCAACAGACAGCACAGTAACAATAGGGACAATAGACGAAATACAGAAACTGCACATCAGGACCGTGCCTCTAGGGGAAACCCCCCGCAGGATCGCCTATCAGGAAGCCTCACAGGTATGTACGTAACATTATTCTAGAATATCTTCGCTTCTTCGACGTTTTTAGCGTTCCCAAGTGTTATCATTAATAAGTCTATATGGAAAGCTGTAAATTTGCATAGAATCAAAAAAACTTTACTCCACTATGTATGAAAAGCATTTCTTTGTCAACATAGGTTTCGGAAATATAGACAATAGACAGAACTTTATTTGACATCAGAAAACAGGTAGATACAGAAACAAGGCAGAAATACAACAAAAACCAAAAGCATACAAACTTAAAAGAAAATAAAATAATATTAGGACAGCAAACAAAAGCTTACAGAAAATAATAAAAGGTAATACAATAAATAGTGAGCAAACGAAATACAATCATTTGAAGCGCATATAGTGTAGTACAAGAGAAAAAGGTAATTACAAAAAACAAAACAGAATAAATAAATCAATCACCTGTGATGTGATGCCAAAAAGGACACCGACTCAGTGTATGCGGTTGGTTGGCTATCTTAAAATATTCACCTAGTATAGACTAGCGGGTTCGCCCATGATCCCCTATTATATGAAAGGCGATGATAGCTCAGTGGTAAGTGACGACTAAAATGAGCTTGAGCTTTCGGTGAAGGAAAACATCGTGAGGAAACCATAGCACGGTGGTAGGGTACTTAGTAGTACCCGACTGGCTGGCTACCACCCTCAAATTGAAAATTTGTCGCCAAACACCTATCGGTGTGTTCCGACAGCTGCACTTGAGAGCCAGTTCCCATCTAGGCTTTGTGTGCTTACCACCTTCGGCCACATCATCACTTACCATGGTGAGATTGTGGTCAAAAACAAGCTTATCCAGTATAAAAAAAAAAAAATTAAAAACCTTTCTTAGGCCCGGCATAGTGATGGTAAGCTAGCAAGCTGGAAGCTTTGGCTTCGTGTAAGGAGAACTAACATTTCTAAGATAGTAAGCTAGCGTCTTAAGCTAGGATAATTTAGTGTGCAGTGACGTGCAAGCCAGCATAGTAGGTACAACGAGGTTATAGCTTGATATCCTAGCTTTGAAAAACTATTAAAGTTTTAGGTCATCGCACTCGGGAAAAGAATTAAAATAGCTTTGTGTCAGAAGACGTTTTACACTTGCTGGTTTTGTGCACAAAAATATCTATATCATGTTCGGAACATAATTTATTAAATTGTTTAGTGCTACGCAATGTAAAGCAGTTATAAAAAAATGAGAACATATATGAGTTGTCCTCCAGACATTCGGCGTGATAACGATGCGCGTGGACAAGGTGGAGTGGGCGGCCGGTGCGGCCGGCGCTGCTGGAGTGGGTGGCGTGGCCGGCGCGCCCGGAGTAGGTGGAGCTGCCGTCTCAGTGCGTGCTAGTGCCTCCACGGGCGCGCCCAACGCCGGCACAATGGCCACCGCGCCACCCAAACATGTACCTAACGCCACTGACCTGGAGGTCCACAACTTGTTGCTACTAGACCATCACACCTTCGAAGGTATGTAGCCACAGGCAAGGGTCACCTGATGGTAAGTGAAGGGGGGCTGCCAATGTGCAACTCCGGTTCCCAACAGGTGCATGATGATAGATTTTCATCTTGAGGGTAGCAAGCAAGACTATTCTATCTACTATCTTCTTGATAAATCTTTATTCCAAAACTATATAGCTGTTCCCCGCGGTTTCACCCGCGTTCCCGTGGGATCTTATCTTTTCCCGGGATAAAAATATAGCCTATGTTACTCAGGGATAATGTAGCTTTCTAATGGTGAAAGAATTTTTCAAATCGGTCCAGTAGTTTCAGAGCCAATTCAATTCAAACAAACCACTTTGGCTAACCATTTTGGCTTTCTATTATGTTAATTAAATATTATGTACTGCAAAATGTTAGAGAGCTGTTGTTATCCTTAATAAAATAAAATAAACAAACAATCAAATCTTTCCTCTTTATAATATTAGTATAGATAACTAAATGTTGTTGCTCTTGTTCTGTATAAAGTAAATAGTTTTTTTTTTAAGTCGTATGTCTGATAACCAGGCAGGAGAGTCACTTGATGGTTTCGCCTATGAGCTTGTACCCTAGCCGAGCGAACTGTATTTTTCCACGGGGGAAACTAGAAATACTACTTCATTGGCTTATTCTGTAATGTTACCTTTTCATCCTTTTTCTCTAACTTATGATTTTATTACTTAAAAAAGTAGTATATACCTTCTACCTCCTGGTGCAAATTTCAATAACATTTGTTCGCCGTTCAACCGTGAAAATTAAGCAAACACACAGAAACTTACGTTCGTAATAACATGGAAAGAAACTGATGAATTTGTATGCGTTAATCACTGGAACTACAAGTCCGATTAAAAAAAATCCTATCGTGTTAGATAGCTCCTTTATTTAGGAATATTTTAGTGTAATGTTTACCGGGAACTTGTGAGATTGTTTTTTTTTTACTTTTGGATATGCTTGTGTTTAACCGCAATCTCAACGGTAAGTGATGATGTGGCCGAAGGTGGTAAGCACACAAAGCCTAAATGGGAACTGGCTCTCAAGTGCAGCTGTCGGAACACACCGATAGGTGCTTGGCGACTGATTTTCAACTTGAAGGTGGTTGCCAGCCAGTCGGGTACTACAAAGTACCCTACCACCGTGCTATGGTTTCCTCACGATGTTTTCCTTCACCGAAAGCTCAAGCTCATTGTAGGATTCGAACCCACGACCTTCGCCGCGGTATGTGACGTCACTACCACTGAGCTATCATCGCCTAAAAAAATTATATTTGTGCAGTGGTATACGCGCACCAGTTGTCGACGAGCGAGTTCGCGATGTCGCTGGTGTCTTGCCGCCTGGGCGAGGACCCAAACCACTACTACGCCGTCGGCACAGCCATCCTCAACCCTGAGGAGTCCGAGCCTAAACAGGTTACACTTACTTAAGCATAATACTACACTTACACGACACTTGCATCACACCTACACATCACTAACTAACCATACAATAACCTTACACTACACTTTTACTAGACTTGCACTAAACTTTTATTAGACTTACACTACACTTTTACTAGACTTACACTACCCTTTTAATAAATAAATAGCCTAACAATGAATAAACATTTCATTAATTTTACTAGACTCACACTACGCTTTTACTAGACTTACACTACACTTTTAACTAAACTTTCACTACACCTACACCACACTTGGAAACCACTAATACTAAGCATAGACTTCACTCACACTACACTTTCACTACATATGCACAACACTATCCACTACAAAAAGAAATGCCTTGCTGAGTTTTATGCCGGATTCTTCTCAGTTTAAGTGTACTCTGAACCGGTGGTAAAATCAATTGTTAACGTTCATAAGTGCCTTAACTTAATAAATGAGTATATTACCCTTAACTGGTGTGTTGCAATGCACTTTAATGGGGAAAATTCCAATATTATTTATTGAGCAGTGACTCACTGTTCGGAAGGTTCTACAGCTGAGAAGAGGCAGCAATGACACTTTTCAAAACAAAATCAATTCATCACAATTATTTATCCTAAAGCAAAACCATGAACAAAATTAATAATAATAAATTTGTAATGTACAGGGTAGAATATTACTATTCCACTGGTCGGAAGGCAAGCTCTTGCTGGTTGCGGAAAAAGAAATCAAAGGAGGGTGTTACACTCTGGTCGAGTTCAACGGGAAGCTACTCGCCTCTATTAATAGTACTGTAAGTGTCATTATGCTTTGTCAGACTGTTTGTTTAAAACTGTGCCTCGTGGTTAATAGTTGAGCTTTTAATAAGTGTAGTTAAAAAAACTCCAATAGGCTTTCCATTTTAATTAATACTAAAATTTTGCTTCCATATGTTTGTGCCTGCAAAACTCGAAAAGTAGTTGATGGGTTGACTTGAAATTTTTAAACAATTTTGCATTTTAATAGGAGAGTGTTTTTATTTCTCTCAAATTTTCCAATTTGGGAATTTCAAAGCGTTTTGTGATGTTGAGTAATAACAACAGTTTTAATATCAAATGCTAGTTTATTTATGTATATTAATTAAGTTATTCGAGTTCAACGAGTTCCAGTTTCAACTCCAGCATGTTTATTAGTATAAGATTTTTAGATATATCTACATTTCTGGGCATTTAAACTTCTTCCTGTCCTTATCCCACGCTAGGTTTGGTCGGCATAACATGTTTTCCTCTTCCACTCCGCTCTATCACTAGTCGTCTCTGTACTCACACCTTTCATATGCATATCATTCTTCACGCAGTCCATCCATACCTTCTTCGGCCTTCCTCTACCTCTATATCCATCCACACTCATGCTCAATACTCTTTTACATTTCTTTCATCCTTCCTCATGGATTAATGTACTTTTAATATTATCAGAATTTAATTTCCCTCAAATAAAATTGTCCTGTTTATTTCTAGGTGAGACTGTTCGAATGGACGTCAGAAAAGGAGCTCAGATTGGAGTGTAGTCATTTCAACAACATTGTGGCTCTTTACTTGAAAGTGAAGGGAGATTTCATATTAGTTGGTGATCTCATGAGATCTATGTCCTTATTACAGTATAAACAAGTAAGTACAATGATATACAGGATGGCCTTAGTTAAAGTGTCACCATTTTTTTTTTTAGTTTAATGACCAACGCATCAAATAAGAGCAATTAATTATTTTCTCCATGTCCCTTTTTTTTCTTATTCTGTATAAGCTTGTGTTTGACCACAATCTCACCATGGCAAGTGATGTGGCCGAAGGCCACACAAAGCCTAGATGGGAACTGGCTCTCAAGTGCCGCTGTCGGAACACACCAATAGGTAGGTGCTTGGCGACAGATTATTAACTTGAGGGTGGTAGCCAGCCAGTCGGGTACTACCACCGTGTTGTGGTTTCGTCACGATGTTTTCCTTCACCGAAAGCTCAAGCTCATTGTAGGATTTGAACCCACGATATTCGCCGCGGTATCCGACGTCACTACCACTGAGCTATCATTGCCTTAAATTCATTCGCCCCATATTAAAAAAAATGGCTAGTCATCTCAGCCGAATGACGTCCTATATCTAATGTCAAACCTATATTGTAACCTAAATGTCCCCAGATGGAAGGTAGTTTCGAAGAGATAGCCCGCGACTACAGTCCCAATTGGATGACGGCGGTCGAGATACTCGACGATGACACGTTCCTAGGAGCCGAGAACAGCTTCAATCTCTTCGTATGTCAAAAAGACAGGTAAAATGTCTATGGATATAACTTTTGATTCAGGGTTTGACGTTAATTAAAACTCAAAAATCATAAGGCACTTATGAACGTTACAAATTACTGCCATCGGTTCGGAATATACTTAAATTGAGAAGATTCTAGTAAATCAATAGATCTTTCTAAAATGTATACAGGGTGGAAACTTTCAGCGGGGCAGTAAGGGGAAGTACCTTATCCGTTGCAGCTACACGAAAATGGTCTTAGGAGACTATCTATATTTTTTTATGGAATTTTGATCCCCATTCACAGATTTAAAAAAAAATGTTCAGTTAGCAAGAAAAATAGCCATTTAACACAAAAAGTTTTTTTGATGCTAATCGATCCTGTTTCTAATACTGATCAAAAACTTCAATGAGACCTACCATCGTTGGAGTACTCGAAAAGTCACAAATTGCAAAAAACTTTTCCCGTACATTTTGTAAAGAATTTGTGTACTAAGTGTGGCCTTAGGATGAATAAACATTTAATTTCAATATGTGCAGTGCTGCGACGACGGACGAGGAGCGGCAGCAGATGGGCTACATGGGACAGGTGCACCTCGGAGACATGGTGAACGTGATGCGTCTGGGCTCCCTCGTGGGACAACACGCCGACACCGCAGCGCCCGTCGCACACCCCGTGCTGCTCGCCACCGTCACTGGAGCCATCTGTACGTACACCACCCCCACCAGCAAATTAAATTCGGGATAAGCTTGTGTTTGACTACAATCTCACTAAGGTAAGTGATGATGTGGCCGAAGGTGGTAAAGCACAAAGCCTAGATAGGAACTGGCTCTCAAGTGCAACTGTCGGAACACACCGATGGGTGCTTGGCGATAGATTTTCAACTTGAAGGTGGTAGCCAGCCATTCGAGTACTACAAAGTATCCTACCACCGTGCTGTGGTTTCCTCACGATGTTTTCCTTCACCGAAAGCTCAAGCTCATTGTAGGATTTTTAGTGTCAAATTCTTTAGCGGGGTTGCACTTTTTTCGGGTGGATAAAAAATTATAAACTCGCCTCAGGACACGTGATCTGATGAAAAATTCGTAAGTTCGTAAGGCGGAGGGAGAGTAGACCGCCGGCGGTCTTATGTAATATAAATTGTCATGCTTGTGTACGATAGCGCAATAAATGAATATTGTATTTTACCATATAAATTATAGTACTTTTTATACTGATAAATAAAGCAATTCATGCAAAATTATTCCCTAACCATTCCAAAATGCACAACGTTAATGCAAGTTTTCACTTCTACCGGCACTCCCGGAGTGCAACCCGTTGTTTTTGTTTATAGTAAGTGAGGCAGGTGGTAAGCACACAAAGCCTAGATGGGAACTAGCTCTTAAGTGCAGCTGTCGGAATATCGATAGGTACTTGGTGACAGATTTTCAACTTGAGGGTGGTGCCCAGCCAGTCGGGTACTATAAAGTACCCTACCACCATGCTATGGTTTTCTCACGATGCTTTCTTAGAATATTTTTTTTAACATTCTGTATAAATGATTCCCTCTCTACAGTTTTAGTGGTCCAACTATCACAAGAGATATACGACTTCCTCCACCAACTAGAAGACAAACTGACGCACACCATCAAGTCGGTCGGCAAGATCCCGCACGCCTTCTGGAGATCCTTCAACACCGACATAAAGACGGAACCGGCTGAAGGGTTCATCGATGGAGACCTGATCGAGAGCTTCCTAGATCTCTCCAGGGATATGCAACAGGAGACGGTTCAGGGATTGCAGGTTAGTCTTGTCAAAGTCAAAACCATTTATTCAATTTAGGCCCTAGAAGGGCACTTATGAAGGTCGAATTACAGAAGTTACCACCGGTTCGGAAGTCAGCCTTCAACTGAGAAGAACCGGCAAGAAACTCAGCAAGGTTACATTTTTTAAATATTTTTGGACCATCTGACTATATTGGTTTTTTTTTCAAATGTTTAACAATTTTATTCTTAAAGTAATACAAAAATACATAAAAAATTATAACCCGCATTAGTTACCTACATAGTACTTGTATTTTATGAAAACTTGTATCTATAGTTTTTTTTTTAATTCTGGATGTTCTGGATGAGCTTGTGTATGACAACAATCTCATCCATGCTAACCAATAGGTGCTTGGCGACAGATTTTAAACATGAGGGTGGTATCCAACCAGTCGGGTACCACTCTGCTCAGTAGTAGTGACGTCGGATACCGCGGCGAAAGTCGTGGGTTCGAATCCGACAATGGGCTTGAGCTTTCGGTGAAGGAAAACATTGTGAGGAAACCATAGCTCGACTGGCTGGCTACCACCCTCAAGTTGAAAATCTGTCGCTAAGCACCTGTTGGTGTGTTCCGGCAGTTGCACTTCAGAGCCAGTTGCCTTTAAGGCATTGTAATAAGGTGTACAACACATTGGCAATCCCCTGGTATTGCTAATGTCTATAGGCGACGGTAGTCACTTACCACCAGGTGACCCGTCAGCTTCGTTGTCACTTGTGGTATAAAAAAAGACTACTTACAAATTACCCTATCTACCACCATGCTATGGTTTCCTTCACCGAATGCCCAAGCTCATTGTAGGATTCGAACCGTCACTACCACTGAACTATCATGGTTTCCATCCCACTAATATTATAAATGTGAAAGTTTGGATGGATGGATGTTTGTTACTCAATCACGCCAGAACGGCTGAACGGATCTGTATGAAATCTGGCACAGAGATAGATTATAGTCTGGAATAGCACATAGGCTACATTTTATCTCGGGAAATGATAAGATCCCTCGGGAACGCGGGTGAAACCGCGGGACGGAAAGCTAGTAGTACATATTAGTTTAATTTGCGATCAGATGATCAGTGTAGCTTTGGATATAATATACCTATAAATTAAAAAACCAGCCAAGTGCGAGTCGGACTCGCGCACGAAGGGTTCCGTAAAAACGGCAAAAAAAACACGTTTTTTGTATGGGAGCCCCCCTTAAATATTTATTTTAATTTTATTATTAAAGTAAAAATACAATTTAATATTTTGTGAATATTTCAATTGATATCGAGCAAAAAATCACGTTTATTGTATGGGAGCCCCCCTTAAATATTTATTTTAATTTTATTATTAAAGTAAAAATACAATTTAATATTTTGTGAATATTTCAATTGATATCGAGCAAAAAATCACGTTTATTGTATGGGAGCCCCCCTTAAATATTTATTTATTTTTTGTTATAGCGGCAACAGAAATACATAATTTGTGAAAATTTCAACTGTCTAGCTATCGCGGTTCTTGAGATACAGCCTGGTGACAGACAGACGGACAGACAGCGAAGACTTAGTAATAGGGTCCCGTTTTTGCCCTTTGGGTACGGAACCCTAATAAAAAATAAATAAAAATACCTATTTATTTTCAGATGGACGACGGCGGCGGTATGATGCGTGACGCGACTGTAGACGACCTCATCAAAGTAGTGGAAGACCTCACGAGGATACATTAGCGCACACGCCATTATTTAGTTCACATTATAAGACTTCAAATAATATTACTTTACTTTTGACTTTTTTTTATGACATACATACCTATCGCAGCTATACAGGGTGTCCGGTAAGTAGTACGACAAACTTATGGGGGATAGGGGGGGGGGTTACCTTTTTTTTTAAGAAGATGTTTGGCTTGGTATCGAGACCTTTAAGCCATTTCTTTATTTTAAATATTCATATTTTATGTTTAGTCACGTTTTATTGTCATTTTCACTGTAAAGTCTAGTCCTCGTCCGTACAAGTCTGGTCTAATTTTAGTGAAATTGGCGGCTATTCCACTAAAACATTTCATGGACTTTTTGGGACAACTTGGAAAGTCACGATACACGCTTTCATTTCACTTCACTTGTGTACTTAGATTGATCTTTATTGGACAAAACACCACCGAAATTATTCAATAAAACTCAAAATACACGAATTTAATGAAAATAAAACGAAAACACAACGTCACTTCGCAAGTTCCCGCCAAAAAGTCCGCGGTTACCTATCAACATGTACAAAAATTACCTCAGCAAGTGTCTCCATTTTCGAAATATTTAATATTAAAAAATCAGAAATATCTCGAAAATGGTGACCTCTTTACCGAGGTAATTTTTGTATATTTTTTTATAATCCAATTAATCCACCAAGTTTATTTTTAATTCAACCTCAGGTGAAAGTAGGTGCAGTGTCTCCCACTGTGCGATTTCAATCTCCATATCGTTGCCGCTCCGATTATTGAAAGAGCTCCTCTTTATGTAGCTAATAATAAGGTCCACTTTTCCTAGAGTTCAGCTTGAGGTTAAAAAATGGTGTGACAAGACCTTTTATACAGGTCTTTCGTGTTGCCGTAGACTCTACGCTAACCACTATACATCAGGCGGGACGTTTATTGATTTCTAAAATCTTTGCAGCTTTAAATTATTGAAACACAGCCAAAGGATGTATATCAATCTCTAATAAACAAAGAAGCTGACTCTCAAATACGAGTGTTGGAACTTACTGGTTAGATGGTAACAGACCTATTTTGAGCGATGTAGCCAGATAAAAAAAAGGCTAATGTACTACAAAATACATTACCGGTTCCTTCAATGTTTCTCATGACTGAAAGCTCAAACTTATAGGCTTCCGAAGGCCGATGACAATAAATAAACAATATTTCATGCTCAAATATTTAATCATAAAGGCATTACAATCACAATTTATTGTGTATAATATAAATAATAATTCATTCATATAGTATGTATGTACCATAATTCAATATTTATTTTACTTATGTAATGGCATGTTTTACCAGCAGGATTAATTCAATAATTTACATAATATTCACTGTCAATTATTTACGTAATATATTACATAGGTACGTTCAATTCATTATCGCGCAATTAGTAACATTTCTTATCAGCACTCATTCCATAAGTACTTCAAACTAAATCATAATTTAATTTTATACAGATTAAATATAGTATTGTTCTAAAATTCTATACAAGATTAGTTTTAATTGCCCAGCTAAAGTTTTGAAAAATCTGCTGTTTCATACAAAACTACTCAACCAAAATAAATGGTACTGTTGATTTTCTTTTTGCTGGAACTACAATCATCCCCGAAAGTTTAGCTAGGCATTAACTAAGACTTTATATGGGCTTAGTAGCAATGAATGTAAAATTACATTGAAACAGGATGTAAAAAAACGTATTAGCGATATTTAAGGCAACTACTAGTTAATATGAATAATTTACTATGGAAACACTGAAATTGGAAAAATACTGCAACATACAAAAGTTGTAACTAAATTCAAATGTACGGCACATCAGGGATTTATATTACAGGCGTTTTCTGTGTAATAATAATTTCAAGTGCTATTTGTCATAGTCAAAGCTATTTATTTGATGAAAAATGACGCTACAATAGTAACAAGAACTGAGAAGATACGCCAAGACACTCAGCAAGGTTACATTTTATAAATATTATTGGTAATTTTTTATTGTTAACAAATTATAAATAACATAAGATATAAAATAATAATATAATTTTTTAAACCACGTCCAACGCCTGATATAAATGGTCTTTAAGGTGTTTTGGTAAAAAAACCTTTTTAATACGGCAACTTTTTACTGGAATGATGTAAGTCACTTACTGGATGTAGCAAATTAATTACAATACGTAATAAATTACCGCTAAACACAACAAATGTAATAAAACATGTAATTATTACAATTAACTAAACTCTTCAGATAACCAACCACTATAATTCAAAAGATGCATACAATATCAAACCTTATTCCAATAATGTACAATCGAAACTGTGTCCTTTTAATTTACACGCTGAAATTAACAGAATATACAATATGGATTTTCTATTTAATATAATAATATACATACATATATTGTATATTGCAAAAAGTACTAATATACATACATTTTTCAAACGATCCAATTTGCATTCCTGGCAGGTACGCGCAAATGTCCATTTGCTGTTGAGGTGCAAAATATAGATCTATGTATTTGATCCCAAAATAATAGTTAGTCATATCAATGAATATTTTTACTCCTGAAAGTATACAGGGTGTTACAAAACTACCCGTAAAGCCGAAAGGAGGTTAAATGGGGGAGTCCATTCACAATATTTAAGAACCGTAGTAACGCTGTATAACATACCCCAAAAAAATTAAAAATATTATTTTCACTGATGTGCAAACACTATTTCAGTCAAATTAAAGAGTAAACTACGCAGAATGTACCTACATTTCTACCTAATTCGCGGAAAGACAAAAATCATCATTTTTTTTCCAACTTGACATTTTTTGAAGCCAGTACTTGAGTATAATGACATCCTTGTATTAAGGTAGCAAACATTTATGAATGAAAAATAGAAAAACTATTAAAGTACACAATTATTAGGTAAAATAGGTACGTTGGCATTTCTGTTATTTAATCTGGTTCCCTGACATGACTTACTAGGGTTGACAAAATTTTTGGCTTTGATAATTAATTATATTTTTTACGGGGTATTTTGTAACACGTTGTATATTGAAGAGCATGTTTATAAACAACTGAAACACCCATCCACACTTGTATACAGCTGTTGCGAAACTGATTTGATTCTGTGCTCTCCAATTCCATCGGGGAGCACAGAAACATGTTGTGTTTACCGCAACAATTTCACATGTATCAGAAACATTATTAATTTGTTTCTGAAACATGTAGATTTTGTTTCTGAAACAGTGTTTATAAACAATTGTTTCTCTCAGCGAATACATGGCTTAAGGTCAACATTTTATGTTGTATTGAGTAAGTCTACCTTAGGGGTAGGGGGAAGTACTCAAGTTTATGAGGAAAATTACCATGGAAACAACTGGTCCAGTAATAATAAAATACATGAGCATTTCGTGCAGACATTTTGTCACAACCTGTCTGTATATAATGATGTGTTAAGCCTTATAATCCCAAGTGCTACTCGACGCATATGTGAGTGCGTGCATTATAAATTTTATTGCTTACACTCACCTACGCGTCGAGTAGCATTTAAAATAATATCGATTGACGCTTATACGCGTATTTAGCACTGAACGTGTTAAAGTTGTCTGATACCCAAAAAAATTACATGAGCTTTGACCACCATACCATAAAATTATTATAATTTGCTATTAAATTACTAGGCCAAGCTAAAGTTAGCAACACTGGTATCAAATTTACCTACTTATTGAACTCGGGAGCTTTATGGTGTAGGAACCACATGAGAGCGAACAGGCAGCTTGGTGGTGACACCAGCGGGCCGGGCGATGCTAACATTTCTTCTATTTCTGGTATAGTCTTCTCAACTACTTCTATTATCTCATCATCTACGCCACCACCTGTAAATATTAACATAATTTATTTAACTCTAGCCCCGTCTCTCAAGAAAAATTGGGCGTTTTTTTTATACCACAATGGACAACCAGGCAGGTCACCTGATGGTAAGTGAATACCATTACCTATAGACATTATCAATATAACTGTAAAATATACTGCATTTAATGTACATACTCTGCAAATAATAATAGTTTTTGTTTCATCGAAATGGGGCCAGAATTTCCAATGTTACAGTGTGGTAAAGCAGGTTTTTTTGTTTTTATTCTGGATAGGCTTCTTTGACCACAATCTCACTATGGTAAGTGATGATGTGGCCGAAGGTGGTAAGCACACAAAGCCTCAATGGGAACGGGCTCTCAAGTGCAACTGTCGGAACACTCCGATTGGTACTTCGCAACAGATTTTCAACTTAAGGGTGGTAGCCAGCCAGTTGGGTAATAAAAAGTACCCTACCTCCATGCTATGGTTTTTTTCCTTCACCGAAAGCTCAAGCTTATTGTAGGATTCGGACCCAACCTTCGCCGCGGTATCCGACGTCACTACCACTGAGCTATCATCGCCTTAAAGGTTTATGTAATACCTTGTTGGAAACTGGCTTGCAAATGCAACTCCAACACACTGATGGGTGCTTGGTGACAGATTTTTTACTTGAGGGTAGTAGCCAGCCATTTGAATACTACAAAGTATCCTAGCACCATGCTATGATTTCCTCATGATGTTTTTCTTCACCGAAAGCTAATTGTATGATTCACTCTCGCTGCAGTATCTGGTGTACCACTCAGCGATCATTGCAAATATTCCGGAAGTACCTTGTTCAGTTTTCATGGCATCAGTAACCTCACAGTAGTACAATGTTTGTAGTGCACCCTGCACTCCAACCCCTGACCTGCAGATACAAATGGTAATTATTATCAAAGTTTAATTTTATTAATGCAAAAACTCATAGTTTAATTTTTAAATGATAGCTTATGAACTTTGTTATCGTATCTCCTATAAACTAGTTTTTACTGTTTCATCAATGAAGTATTTAACAGTTCAGTTTGTTTTAGCTCAATAATTCACTTTGGCACCTTAGGCACCGCCAGGCTTATTTATTTATTTATTATACACATGCAGCTAAAAGCTGATGAAGTGTATATCACTGCACTTTAGTCTTCATGTATTTGTCGAGTCTATTTTTAAAAGAGTTCACTGTTGTTGCACTGATGACAGACTCTGGTAATTTGTTCCATTCACAAAGGACATGGTTATAGTTATGTATATATAGTTTATGGATACATTTAAATGTTTTACTAACCTATAAGAAATAATCCTTTCCAAGCTAGATACTTCAACATTGTATCCACACTCTTCCAGTACCTCCTCTTTTGCTATTTCAATTATTGGTTTATTCTTGTCTATGATACCAGCACACATCTCTAAAGCTATGCCCAGTGAGGCAGGATACTTTTTAGTGTCAATAAACTCGGCATTTCGGTCATTAGGTGGAATGAGGTTGTAGTAAATTGCTGTAAAATATGTAAAGCAGAATTAGTAATAACAATTTAGCTAACAGATGGGTTGGTTGCCCCAAAATTGGCATCACAATTTCAAGTAATCAACAATACTAATGTGTAGGTTATCTCTATTGTATCTAATAATACTCTACTTAAAAATTGGCAAACAGAACCATGGTATAGGTATGCTTATATGGATCAAATAATTATATCAAGAAACCCTGTTTTATTTAAATATCATATTAGTATGTGTGGTCTTATATTTTCACCCTTAGGTGTTGAATTAATTTCGGTTATCAAATAGGCAATCATATAAGCCACAAAAATGCTAATAGTCCTTGAATCGTGATAAATAGTCAGCAAGGTTTACAAGGACTTACCAGGACGGAATTGGCGCACAAACGTCATCACGTTCCTTGTGACGTTAAATACAATGATAGCCACGCTGTCGTGGACCTCCAGAAGGTCCCAAGTCTTCTCTTTACCATTTTGTGTGTAGTTGAATCTGAACGGTTTCACGTAAGGTGAATCAGGCAGGGGAGATATGTACACATTCTTCAAATCTTCCATTGCACTATCTCTGACCCGGTAAATTTTATATGGTGATCAAATGAATAATTTTACGAAGCTACGAAGAGTAGTGTGAATTAAAAATAATGCCAATTAATTTAGAATTTAGTCTGATGATGTTATATTCAGTCAGACAGCTTCACTAAAGAGTTTACGTAGTGTTTTTATTTATCCTCTTTGCACTATTACTCTCCTATATAATCACCTCGCTAGATAGAGTATAGCATGACTATCAAGTGAGTATAGTGTTCTATGATAATCACGTAGTCAAATAAATAAAGTCGTCCAAAAATTACATACTCTTTGGTCCAAAAGTCATCACGTCAATGAATTTCATTTCAATCTTAGACGAATAATTATTCGTCTAAGATTTCAATATTTCAATGAATGAATGAAAAGGGCTACCAAGTTACAACAAAAAAACTCATAAGTCTATTTTTTTGGACAGAAGTAATTTGAACTTTTTTTTGGCGGGAATTTGCGAAGCGACGTCGTTTTCATTGTATTTTCATTAGAGTCGTGTATTATATTGAATAATATCGGTGCTGTTTTGTCCAATAAAGATCAATCTAAGAGCACAAGTGAAGTGAAGTAAAATGAAATGAAAGCGTATATCGCAGCTTTTCAGGTTGTCCCGAAATGTATTACATACTCTTTGGTCCCGAGGAGTCCGTAAAAAGTTTTTTTTAATTTATTTTTTTATTCTGGATAGGCTTGTGTTTGACCACAATCTCACCATGGTAAGTGATCCTGTGGCCGAAGATGGTAAGCACACAAAGCCTAGATGGGAACTGGCTCTCAAGTGCAGCTGTCGGGACACACCGATAGGTGTTTTGGCGACAGATTTTCAACTTGAGTGTGGTAGCCAGCCAGTCGGGTACTACAAAGTACCCTACCACCGTGCTATGGTTTCCTCACGATGTTTTCCTTCACCGAAAGCTCAAGCTCATTGTAGGATTCGAACTCACGACCTTCGCCGCGGTATTCGACGTCACTTACCACTGAGCTATCATCGCCTTAAGTTTTAGTGGAACAGCCGCCAATTTCACTAAAACCTGACTGGACTTGAACAGAACTTGTCCGGACGAGGACTAGACTTTACAGTGAATGTGACAGACAATATAACGTGACATATATAAAATACATGGACGTAATTATTATGAAGAAATGATTTAAAGGTCTGAATACCAAGCCAAAAACAGTTTTATAGTTAGTCATTGTTAGTTATCTGTGTATGTTTCTTATCGAGTTTTCAATGAGTATAAGATTTCATTCATTCATTAATTTTATTTATTTCCCTGAAGTGAAGAGTAAATAGCTACATATCAGTAATCTGTGGAGTAAATCTAGCTACATATCTGTCGACTTTTTGGCGGGAACTTGCGGAGTGACGTTGTGTTTTCGTTTTATATTCATTAAATTCGTGTATTTTGAGTTTTATTGAATAATTTCGGTGGGGTTTTATCCAATAAAGGTCAATCTAAGTGCACAAGTGAAGTGAAATGAAATGAAAACGTGTATCGTGACTTTCCAGGTTGTCCCAAAAAGTCCATGAAATGTTTTAGTGGAATAGCCGCCAATTTCACTAAAATTAGACCGGACTTGTACGGACGAGGACTAGACTTTACAGTGAAAGTGACAATAAAACGTGACTAAACATGAAAGATGAATATTTAAAATAAAGAAATGGCTTAAAGGTCTCGATACCAGGCCAAAAATGTTCTCAAAAAAAAAAAATACATATCTGTCAGTAATCTGTGGTAAATATGTTCCTTGTTTCCTTGCGTGCGTTATTTATACTGGAATATAATAAATCAATATTTTACTCTACTCTACTCAGCTGTTAATAAAGTAGACAGATTAGCTTTATATTGATTGAATTGAATCGCAATGATCATTTCAAAAGCAACATCGCAAAATATTTATGTGTCCGTCAGTGACTTGTGAAATCGAATAGAAATAATGGCGAAAAAAGGATTTGTTATCAAACTTTCTACTGAAACAGTGCAAAAACTGACAGAAGAAGAACAACGAGCTAAAGATAAAACAGCTGGTGACCCTCCGGTAGTCCTGCTAGCTTCTTTGCCGAACAAGGGTCCTCCAATTTTAGCTGTCGTCCCTGAAGTTAAAGAAGTTGTCAGTGAAACAACAGTAGATATTGATAAAAATGAGAAGATTCCTTCTGGATCAAAAAATCTTTCAGATTCAACAAAACAGGATGGTAATAAGGTAACTGAAAAGCTAGAAAACTCTACTACTACTATTGTAGATACTTCGGCCTGGGGTGATTATGCTCCATATGTCACATATGAAGGTGAAGAGGCCATCTATACAGATCCTAATACAAAACTTAAATATGAATGGAAAACAACAACTAATTCTTGGGTTGCTAAAGCTGATACAAATGCCTTATCTGGTAGAGTCTTTAGCTATGAAAATGATACTCATATTTGTACTGAAGAGGATGGGTCAAAATCTTTTTGGGATGAAAGCAGAAAAGCTTGGATACCAAAAGTTGATGATGACTTTTTAGCTTTATATCAAATGTCATATGGTTTTGTTGATAATAAAACTGATAAGGCTACTGAAGAATCTAAAAAGAAGGATATCCTAAAGGTACCTGAGCAAGCTGGAGTGAAACGGAAAGCTGAGCCGCAGTGGTTCCAACCTGCTGAAGAAACAAACACTAAGGTTTACGTATCTAATCTACCTCTGGATATAAATGAAGAAGATTTTGTGAATTTTATGCAAAAATGTGGTCTTGTTGAGCGAGACCCTGCAACACAGAAAATGAAAGTGAAACTATATATGGACAAGGAGCACAACTGCTTCAAAGGTGATGCCTTATGCACCTACATTAAGATTGAGTCTGTAGACTTGGCTTTGAAATTAATTGATGGAAGTGATTTCAAGGGCAACAAGGTTAAAGTAGAAAGAGCCCATTTTCAATTAAAGGGTGAATACAATCCAGCTCTGAAACCTAAGAAAAAGAAAAAGAAGGAATTGGAAAAGTTAAAGAAGATGCAGCAGAAGTTGTTTGATTGGAGGCCTGAGAAGTTTATCGGGGAGCGATCTAAGCATGAGAGGATTGTTATTGTTAAAAATTTATTCCATCCTACTGATTTTGATAAGGATGTTCAGTTGATACTGGATTATCAACAGGATTTGAGGGAGGAGTGCACCAAATCTGGTGAAGTGAGGAAAGTTGTGATATATGATAGACATCCAGAGGGAGTAGCACAGATTACAATGAAAGAACCGGAGCAAGCTGATGCGGTTGTGGAGCTTATAAACGGCAGGTGGTTTGGTAAACGTCAGATAACAGCTGAAATATGGGATGGTAGAACAAAATATAGGATTGCTGAAACTGATGCCGATATTAGCAAGAGAATTGACAAGTGGGATAAGTTTTTGGAGGGAAAGGATGAAGATAAAAAATTGCCTAATACCACTGTTCAAGACAGTGCACTTCCAAGCAGTGAAGAAAAATGTAAAACACTAACACAAAACAGTATAGATACCAGTGGTATGCAAGTAAATAGTGAAACTGTAAAGGAAGTTAGTAATGATTATGTTGTAAATTCTGATGTAGGATGTGACGATGAATAATGGATAAAATTAGTTTTTTAGAAAAATCAATGTATTCTTACTTATAATAAATCATTGATTACATTAATGTACTTATTTGTTTTTTATTTGTTCATGGAAGTTAATCTGAGGTTATTTCTTTCTATACCGTTTATACGGGAGGTTGGCTCTAAAGCAGATCCTTAAAATGAAAGCAGGGTACTAAGTTTAGGTGGGTCCAGCATGTACCTACGTAATTAGTGTTTTAGACCATAGGTGTAACAAAGCTGAGATTCTTTTCCTATTGATTCTTGGATAAGACATAGTATAGTGAAGGAAGAGACAAGAATTATAAATAAACTTTCATAATTTTCATCTAATGTAGTTGTTATATACTCTTTGATTTTCATAACAAATGAACTCTCACCATAATATATATTGTCTTTGGTATGATTTTGACAATATACTCAGCAAAATAATGTTGATTAAAAAAAATATGAAACCATAAACAACAGTTATCTGTCATGCATGTATGTTGTCTGACACCTGACTTTTTAGTTTCATACACAAATTAATCTAATCCGTCGTTTTTTCAGTAAAAACCTGTGTTAAAATATTTATTTGCACATAAACAGACAAAAACAATTAGCAGTTGTGTATATTTGAACCATGCAATCAGCGTATAAACTGTTTAAATAGTGTTTGTGCCGTGCGGATGAGCTGTCACATCTAATCGGGGCTTGTTTAGCCGACTCCATGAATAATATGAGGATAATATGATAACATGGCTGTGCAATCTGACTCTGGGGGGAAGGACGACGTGAAGACGCAGTTCGTAACACGGGAAGGCACGTATCGCTTGATGACTCTTTCGGAGTACTCCAGGCCTAACCGTGTGGGGTACACAAGTGGTTCGGGCTCATCGCATGTGCGAGTGTCGCTGGTGTCGCTCCCGCCCGGCCCGGGGAGCGGAGCGCCCGGCTCCGACGGACAGGGCTCGGACGACAGGATATGCTTCAATCACGGCAAAGAACTCTATGTTTATGTCTATAGGGGAGTTAAAAAGGTAACATTTCTTATGTTTTGAATATAATTCTACTGTTTTATCATGTTTTATTAAATGACACTATTAAAATCTACTTAAACAAGACTTAAATTTGTAGGTTGTAGAAATTATTTAGGTCTGTTGCTTATTGAATATGTCTAGGATGCACTCTTGTCTCATACTTCTTTCTGGAGATCTATAGAATTTGAAATGATGTAATATTGGTGCCAGCTCTGTTGTTTACACACTAAACTCATTTATTCTCACTACATTTCTTTCTAATAGTGATCGAAAAGTGATAAAAAGTATTCAGTCTTGTCAAATTAGTCTTATTAGAATAATAAGACTGTATTATGAAATATTATACTGAAATTTAGTAAAATATTAATATGACTAAAATCCCTCTCTGTTAATGAAATATGTCTATAGTTATAAATTGATTGTTCCCTCCAGATAAATTTATATATTTTCAACAGTTAAAAACATCAAAAGATTGTGGTCTCATCTATTTTAATAACTCTGTTTTGTCCGTAGGCAGCAGATCTCACAAAACCGGTGGATAAGAAGATGTACAAAGGTACAAACCCAACATGTCATGACTTCAACACAGTCACCATGACACCTGATAGTGTGTCTCTAGTTATAGGATTTTCTACCGGTCAAATACAACTCATAGATCCTATTAAGAAGGAATTAAGTAAATTATTCAATGAAGAGGTGAGTACTCATCATTACTTACAAGCTTTTGTCCCACAGTTTCACCTGTGCTCCGTGGACAAAAGTACCCTATGTTCTATTCCAATATTTGATAGGCCAGTCGGTGTGGTTTGTTAACACACAGCGGGTCCTGAGTCTGGGTGTAATTATCTATTTAAGTATGTATTTACAAAAAAAAGTAGTATATGTAGTATATCAGTCATCTGATTTCCATATTACAAGCTCTGCTTAGTTTGGAATCAGATAACCATGTGTGAAAAATGTCTCAGGATACCTGAAGAAACTAGGAAGATTATAAAAATACATAAATATACCAAGTATATAAACTATATATTATTCCTATATATAAACTAAACCTGTTCGAAATGAAGCATAAATTAAAAAAATGGTTACAATCACTTACTTACAGTGACACAGAAACAGTTATTGCACCTTATTTTTCCTCTTACATGTCTCAATCAATTATATACATATATATTTGTGAATGAATAAAACATTAATAAATTAAATATACATATTATATACATACATATATCATACGTAAACAAACATCATATCCACTACACATCTGCTGTTGGCATAATGCACACTCGTTGTAAAACTGCTATGTATACTGGAGGAACGCTGCTCCCTAAGATACAGGTCTTTGTACTTAGTTTAGGGATCAGAAGTCCGACAATATCTGTTGACACTTATGTACAACTTGTCACAATTGTTAAATTAAATTACCTACTTTATGTAATGTACAAAATAAACTTTTATTATTATTATTATTATTATTAAGTATACAGCTTTACTTTGGGTGCATATGAGTTCAAAAATTACGTAAACACCGTGAGCTAAATAATTGTCTTTATTTCGAACCCAAACACAGTTTACTACATTTTACTACAGTTCTATTAAAATTTGGAATACAGTAAAAACCTAAAACAGACAACTGCGGCACTTTGAACCTCCGAGAAGTCGATACTTTTCTGGAATCTGGCTATTAGTCTAAAAAGTTTGCCGACCCCTGGTTTAGCCGCTAGAGGGGCGCTTATTAAAGTTGAGCTACAGTAGATATTACATTATATTTACATACGTATCTATAACTTAATGTGCATATGACTCAGATAAGATTGTATTCAAAATATTGTAAAATATATTTCAGATATCTCAAATGCCTATAAGTTGATATTTATATGCCATTGTTGCTAAATGCAAATAATTTATCTAAATGATAACCAATGGACATTGCTTAGTCATAAGTTTCTATATCCATGTATGTTTATAATATAATATTGATAATGATTGAATAGTATCTTGATATACTACAAAACATATTTTATCTCATTGAGTGACTCGTTGTTCAGTGACTTTAATAAGAGCATTGATTTTAAAACTGCAGTATATCCTAGTTTAACTGTCCACATACTTAGAGTTCTTGTTGTAATTATTATATTATTTTTTTATTCTGAATAAGCTAGTGTTTGACCACAATCTCACCATGGTAAGTGATGATGTGGCAGAAGGTGGCAAGCACACAAAGCCTAGATGGGAACTGGCTCTCAAGTTTAGCTGTCGGAACACACCAATAGCCAGCCAGTCGGGTACTATAAAGTACCCTACCACTGTGCTATAGTTTCCTCACAATGTTTTACTTCACCGAAAGCTCAAGCTCATTGCAGGATTCGAACCCACGTTCTCGCCACGGTATCCAACGTAACTACCACTGAGCTATCATCGCCTTGTTAAGTTCTTAAAGTATGTCCTTCAATGCACATTCTGTCAAACAAACAGACACATTATTAAGAACTATTTGTCTCCTGAAGGATCTTATCTTTCCCCGGGATAAGAAGTATCCTATGTTTTATTTCAGTATATGATCTACCTGTGTGCCATAATCTTCAAAATCCGACATTATTAGACAGTGCGAAACGCTTAATACAAAATGTCTATTAATTTCAGAGACTGATCGATAAGACGCGCGTAACTTGCATCAAGTGGGTGCCCGGTTCCAGTAATCTGTTCATATCCGCGCACGCGTCGGGTCAACTGTACGTATACAACGAGGAGCTGAGCTGCGGAACCACCGCGCCGCATTACCAGCAGTTCAAGCAAGGAGACGCCTACTCCATACACACGTGTAGAACCAAGTCCACGAGGAACCCGCTCTACAGATGGGTCATAGGAGCTGAGGGCAGCTGCATCAACGAATTCGCCTTTTCACCGTGCGGGACCAACTTAGCCGTTGTCTCTCAAGACGGCTTTTTAAGAGTGTTCCATTATGATACAATGGAGTTAATAGGCAGAGCGAGATCCTACTTTGGAGGTTTCCTCTGTGTTTGCTGGTCACCAGATGGGAAGTACGTTGTGGTTGGAGGCGAGGACGACTTAGTAACGGTGTGGTCTTTTAACGAGAGGCGGGTCGTGGCTAGAGGTCAAGGTCACAGGTCGTGGGTCTCCGTCGTGGCATTTGATCCATACGTTGTCAGTTTTACGGATCCAGAGAGTGAGGAAGGAGTCGAAGACGATAGACAGAAAAGTGAGAGTGTGCAGTGTTATAGACTAGGTAGTGTTTCTCAGGACACTCAGCTGTGCTTGTGGGATCTCACTGAGGATGTGCTCAGGCCTCCGGTGCGGGCACGGGCCTCCGCCCACCTCTCTCCGAACAGTCAGACGTTTTCCCCCAACGGTGTACCGGGCATGAAGGTACCAGCTAAAGCCGCAAAGTCCAATAAAATAGGTCATAAACACGCGGAATTAAGTGGACAAGCGAACGCTACGGGCGAAACGTCCGGCGCGAAGCAAAACTCTAAAACGAAAGCCAACAACGTATCGACTTTAAACATAAGCGTGGGCAAAGCGAAGGAGGAGACTTCGAGTTCATTAGGAGTTAATTCTCTCACGCAGAGACTTGCTGGTTTTTCTTTTGGCGAGCGTCGATCGGAGCACCGGAGAAACTTCAGCTTGACCAAACCTGGGGAGCAAAAATCATCAGCGTCAAACAGTGTAGCGTTGCGTGGGAAGTCTGCCGGTTCGGGAGACTCGTACGATCCGTTAAAACTCATCGGGACAGCATCTTGTCCAAGGTTTGACGAATGTCCAGTTTTAGAGCCACTGGTGTGTAAGAAGATAGCGCACGAGAGATTGACGGCGCTTCTATTTCGATCGGAGTATTTTGTTACCGCGTGTGCGGACGGTGGTGTGAATACTTGGGCGAGGCCACAGCGTCCCCATAATGGGGAGGCAAGGCCCCACCGTCGGTTAGAACGTATAGAACTCGTCGACTAGTGCCCACAGGTCGTCATCCCATTGATTCACGAGGTGCTGCGCTAACTAGTACAACTGTTTGCCTAACACAGACCCTTAAGATGCGTACAGACTGTGCAACTTGTTATATAACACGTCCACATTAAGTAACCTTGTTATTCAACATTGCAACATAAAACAATACTGTACACATTAGAATAACAGTGCAATATAACAATGTTATATAACCATTGTCGTAAATGTAGATGCTGGTATAACATTGTTGTATAATATTAATTACATGTTTTATAACATTCAGTGTCCACATTATCTAAACATGTTATATAACAATGTTTTATAACATGTTATGTTACATAGTCTGTACGCACCTTTACACAGTTTTCGGTTGCTGCAACCGGCAACTGATCACCGGTTTATAGTTCATTGTGAATCAGCCAGTCTTGATCGATGATTCTAACGCTTGTGGTTATATTAGATATTCACTGCTGGTTGCCGATTGCTGAACCGATCCTTGTATCGGATCTTGGCAGAAATGGATACTTTCGTTTTTGCAGCTCCTTAAACCATGAAAAGTTTGTGCGTGACAATGAGATGGCGGCTTATAGCATATGTCCTAACCGATTTCACCTCCCGTATATAGTAGTTATACAGGTTAATAAAATATGGAGGCCGAAATTAAGCATATACTAGAATAATTGGTAATTTGATGTTTTGTCATGGGCAGTTAACGATTCCATTTTCAAAACTAATCCCATATCATGGACTCCAAAAATGTTGATGTAAATGATTATTATACTGTTATATTATTCCTTGATCGACATATGGATGACAAAACTCATGTGAAAAGCCTCTAGACCAATGTTGTTTACAGATCCTATTCCGTTTTACCGTTGTATGCATCAGAATAGAGATATCTCGTCTAAAACAGTATGAAAGACAGGGACGATAACAGTTTATTCTGACGTCCTTATTATGTAAGTTAGGCCGCGTTCAAGGCTGAATTATTCCACGTTACAGATTGATAGTGCGTGAATGTTATATAAATTGTTTACTTTGACTTTCCTGTGTTTTAATCGATCTCAAAAAATGAGGTTCTATATTCGATGCGTATTTTTTTAAACAGCATACGAAAGGTTTGATTGAAGATGCAACTCAAGCGGTTATTGTCTTACCATATAGTTCGACAAATATAGTTTTCAGTCACTCTAAATTCCGTTAGTATACAGTGGCGGATTATGGATTTTTGTTTGGGAGCAGCTTGGCCCTGCTGAGGGAAGGTTTTATCAAGCCTATACGTTTTTCGCCCCGCGGTTTCACCTGCATTCCCGAGGGATCTTATGTTTTCCCGGAATTAAAAGTATTCTATGTTTTATTACAGGATATGATCTACCTGTATGCCAAGTTTCATCAAAATCCGTTCATCCCTTTTTGCATGATTGAGGAACGAAATTTCACATTTATAATATGAGTAGGATAATATCAATTTTAATTGTAGATTTGTCACAAAGAACTACGATGCTTTTATAGTGAGTAGGGTATCGCGGGGGCTTGAAGCCCTTAGTCCCCCCTGGATCCGCTAATGTTAGTATATACTATAGATAGAATTTAATAAATTATTTTTTCTCCATATCTACATGGTGTTTGATAATGATTTCAATTATACTTATGTAAAGCTCCATATCTACATTGTTCTATTATTAGGGCTGGTTGTGAAAGATATTTACTTATACAGGATGATTCAGTTTGCGAGTCTCTATGTGGCAGTTTGGAACTAAATGAGATATAGAAAAGAAGCTAGAAACCAGCGAGTTAATAAATAATTACTATTTTAAAGATATAATTTCTGAAAATTATTGTAAGTATTAGATTCTCGAATATTTTGGGTCGAGTTCTTTATAGTACCCGACTAGCAGTATCCATTATCATGTCGAAAATCTGTCGCCAAGAAACTATCAGTGTGTTCCGGCAGTTGCACTTCACACCCAGATTCCTTTAAGGCTTTCAAAATATACATCATTGGCAATTCCCTACTATTGCTTTTGTATATAGGCGACGGTAGCATCTCACTATCAGGGCACCCGACTGCTTGCTTATAAGACCTCTGACATTTAAAAAATTACTCGCGTTTTTTCTTAAAATTTCTGACTATAGATATGGTTAAAAATTATTTTCTCTATCTCATATAGTTCCATCATAATGACTGGTTTTGTTGAACCACCCTGTATATATTATAAGAGCCGCGTAAAATACAGGAAAGTCTTTGTAATGGGCTAAAGTTCCGTTAAGCATTTCTAGTGTTGTTAAACGATATACGATGAAAAAATTATAAATAGATAGCAATAGAAATGAGATTCATAATATGAATAGTCGAATGTATATTGTAATTAAATATTTGTATAAGAATTACAATGTTTCTTTCCACAGCTCACTTATGTAAATATAGTTGTAGGACTGCGATTAAATCGCTATAGAGCACTTGTGCGCTTCATCTTTTCTATTTATTTTCCAATCAAACATTTCTAAAATATCGATTTGAATGTTGTACGATCGATACGTCTGTAGAACTCGTCTTAGCTGACATTACGCGCCCCACTATTTAATTATGTAGTTGATTTAGATATGTGAGTGGAAATAATAACGACACTTCTTCATCTGTGTGGGAGGGTCGACTGTTCCGTCGAACATTGTGGTCGACTAGTCGCGTGACAAATCCGACAACGCTCTCTGTATGGAGTAGCGCTGGCTCATTGTATAAACCGAGATGTCCCTCTCGCGTGTTCAGACAAATTACTAGTTGGGCTATAAATCCGGCAACTTAATGACCAATGAATTACAATAGTGGTAAATTATTAAAGTTTCCTTTTTTTTTTAAGAAGATTATTGGCCGAGACCTTTAAACCATTTCTGTATTTTAAATATTCATATTTTATGTTTAGTCACGTTTTATTGTCACTTTCACTGTAAAGTCTAGTCCTCGTCCGTACAAGTCCGGTCTAATTTTAGTGAAATTGGCGGCAATTTATTCCACTAAAACATTTCATGGTCTTTTTGGGACAACCTAGAAAGTCACGATACACGCTTTCATTTCATTTCACTTCACTTGTGTACTTAGATTGATCTTTATTGGACAAAACACCACCGAAATTATTCAATAAAACTCAAAATACACGAATTCAATGAAAATAAAACGAAAACACAACGTCACTTCGCAAGTTCCCGCCAAAAAGTCTAAAAAGTTTGCTTGTGTGCGTAATTGCGGTAGTGGGGTGCGTTATTTCAGCTTAGAAGAGCTCTATGAGATTAATCGATTGTTTTATGTATGTGAGACTCGGATATATTGTTGATTTAGCCATTAGTTAAGTAGTTGATAGACTAGTGAATTTATTTTTTATTTAACTACAGGGTGTGACAAGTCATGTTTTATGGTGAATAATTGTTACTATGGTAACCGATGTGAAATATTGACTTTGTTGGCCCCAGTATGTCTTGGTTCTATATTTCCCGTGTAAATAAATCAATATTCCTATACATATATTTTGAGTCGGTGCATTGAAGCGCTGTATTTAGAATTATATAACGCTTTAAAGCGCATGTCGTTTATTATAACAATGCAAAAAAGTACTAAATAGCAAAATAACATTTGTTTCCTTGTATTCGCCTAAATTATTATTATTATTAATAATCTTTTATAGTCACTATTATTTATATATCACGTATAACGTTTTGTTTTAACGTAAAAGACTTAGCATGAGTTTTTAAATTACGATATAATGTTGGAAATAAAAATTGAGAGCATTTTTTTTCTTTACAATTCGTAAATAAAAACACTCTGTATTATTACAGAACATGGTACGTTGCATGTTACACGTTTCACTAGTAAGCTTAAGAATTTTCGACTTTAATGTGTAAAAAATCATTTTCGTTTGTGGCCTTATAAATGTTATTTAAAATCTGTATTTTTGTGGCTGTAAAATGTTATGATATTTGCTGTCCTTAAAATTTTAGCTAATGTCAGGGGTCCTTAAGTATTGTGTAATAAGACTTTTACATTATGACTACAAAATAGATAAGAACCCATAAGGACCACTCCATGTTAACGCTCAGAATCGTGCACGTAAGTATATTAAAGATCTTCTGGTAATTACTTGTTTTGTGGTAGTGTGCAGACGTCATTTATGGACCTAAAGTCGTCATAATCTAATAGGCCCGTTTTGACAAGAGGGTGTCTCTTCTTGTCGTACTATGTTCGTCTCTTTTTGGCACATGGTTGGTTATGTGCTGTCAAAACGGGCCCTTTTTTGACAACTTAAGATTTGATAGCCACATACTAGGGCAGCTCTATGTATTGCAAACAGCAGTATTTAAGTTTTAATTTCATACTTAATAATAGGTTGTGCTCATAGATAGTAATGTTAGCATTTGATTTGATTAAAAGGTAAGGCGGTGTTCTCAAAGCGAGCGACTATTTTTTTGATGATTTGGACCTTAACGCAACAGTTTTATAGTGTACTATCTTTCCGCCCCGCGGTTTCACCCGCGTATCCTTTGAGATTGAATTTCAAAAAATCTGTTTTAGTCCTCGTCTACATCTTAAAAACATTACCTGTGAAAAAAAAACAGCTTTCTAGGTCTAACACTGGGCGTTGATGAGTCAGTCCTTCTCATTTTTCATACCAAGAAACGGAAATATCTCCTAACTTTGAACCCCTGTTTCACCCCTTCAGAGGTGGAATTATAGGAAACGCTAAAACACGTATTTCTTTATTTTTATTTGATAGCCTAAAAACAAAGTTTCATCGTTCTAGCTTAAAAAATGATGCGACTTCCCTACAAACTTTCAACCCCTTTCACCCTTTTAAGGGTTGAATTTTAGAAAACGCTAAAATACGTGTTTCTTTATTTTTAATTGTTAGCCTAAAAACAAAGTTTCATGGTTCTAGCTTAAAAAAATCGCGGTCTTCCATACAAACTTTCAACCCCCGTTTCACCCCCTCAGGGATATAAATTGAAATAAAGCTGATACACGTGTTTCTATATTTTAATTGATAGTCTAAAAACAAAGTTTCATGATTCTAGCTTCAAAAATGACCGACTTTCATACAAACTTTCAACCCCTTTTTCACCCCCTTAAAGGTTGAATTTCGAAAAATCCGTTCTTATTCCTCGGTCAAGTTTTAAAAACAACACCTGGAAAAAAAATCAGCTTTCTAGGTCTAAGGGTTTAGGCTGGGCGTTGATAGATCAGTCAGGACTTATCCTTTTATATATATAGATAATTGTCAGAGAATCCTTCTACTATCATAAATTGAGTTTAGTCCTTTTGTTATTAGGTACTTATTACTTCCCCGATAAGGTTCAGTTTCAAGTGAGTTTATCTAAGCGCATTGTCGTTGAGTTTAAAGTATCTCGAATACCCACTTTACAAACAAACCATAAGAATTATTTTTCAGTGATAAGTAATACTTACATTTTATAAAATTCGTACATATAACATCTCATCTTGCATATTTACAATAATATATTTTAAGCTTTAAGTTTTAAGGTCCAATTCTCTCGATCGCACTGTGATTAAAATGGCTCGAACACATTGACCCAAAATAAATTGTATATCTTTATTAATAAAGTATATTTTCCAATGTTATAGAAACAAAATATACAGGATGTCCGGTAATTAGTACGACAAACTTAAGGGAGTGATAGGTTACATTTAATGTCTCAAATTCTAAAATCAATACCTAAAATCAGAAATATCTCCGAAATGGTGACCTTTTTATTGAGCTTATTTCTGTATATTTGGTAGGTGACCCGGGCACCTATCCCCCCATAAGTTTTTTCGTACTTACTTACCGGACCTGTATATAGATACAGAAACATGGTAAAACATTGAATAGCCGGTAGAACACCGCTTTCCTTCATATCTGTTGTATTTATTTAATATACAACGTTGCCAAAGTCACTGTGTGACTGTTTCTGAAAGACATGATTTATTCAGTTGTAGGGGTTATTGAGGGACGCGACCCCCACTAACCCCATTACAGTTCTACCAGACTTTTTATACCTATTTTTGTCTGTGATGTTGGCTGCAATTAATGTTTGGGGGTAATTGTGGTGGCCAGAAAATATATAATAACTTTTTGATAAGATATAAAAAATGCTATTAATTTTGATTACAAATGATATGTATTATAACAGTTTTAATATATTTAGCGGATATACACTGTCTGTCACTGTTACTGGGCAAAGATATATTATTATCTGGTATCAATGATTTGATTTAATATAAATAGGTTTTTCAGATTCAGTTTCATGTCTATTTGTGAGACAGAGGAGACTGTTATCTCTTTTTAATAGAAGACGAAAACGTTATGAAAAATTATTTTATATTTCATTATATTGTGATGTCAAAATGTGTCCATTTACTAAACTACCGGCACGCTACGATTGCCGTTTTGACAAGAGGGTGTCTCTCTTTGATCCGCTATGCTTGTCTCTTTTTGGCACATGAATTGGGATGACGTAACGGCAATCATAGCGTGTCCGTTTTTTGTTAGTAAATTACAACCACAGTTGCGTTACGAGATATATAAGTAAGTAATTATTAATTTATTAGAGTTGTTTGTTCAAAACTAGTGAGACACGAATTACATGCCTATCGAGTTAATATTTAAATAGAGGATTCTCTTTATATATTTGATGTTTTATTTTGATTTCCAAATTAATTGGGGAATTACCCTCCATCTGATGAGTTGCCCACGGCCTCCACGATGTAGTCACCAGATAATATCTCGCCCAGTTTTCCTTATTAAATTATATGGCTGCTATTTGAAAGTAGTCTAAAGCTTCTAGGATAGGTCATATGACCTTGTTACAGTGACAAGTCAAATCAGTACTTTTTTTCTTATACCACAAGCGACAACCAGGCAGGTGGGTCACCTGATGGTAAGTGACTACCGTCGCCTATAGTCATTAGCAATACTTGGGTGATTGCTAATATGTAGTACACCTTATTACAATGCCTTAAAGGCAACTGCCGGAACACAGTAGGTGCTTGGCGACAGATTTTCAACTTGAGGGTGGTAGCCAGCCAGCGACTACTACAAAGTACCCTTCCTCATGATGTTTACCTTCACCACTCAATGTCATTGTAGGATTCGAACCACGATCTTCGCCGCGGTATCCGACCACTGAGCTATCATCTCACCTATACATACCAGATCCATTTCCAAGTCGAGACAAAAATAAAACTACTTAACACCTATTTAATTATTTATTCCTTATAATTCCTAACACTTCTAGTCTAGAAGCCAGGGTCCCAGCCAGTGGTAGTGGCTGAGTCAACCATTTTGTAACACACGATGGTGTCTCCCGCTTGCACTTCCACCGTCCCATCTTCAAAACGCAGTCCACACTCCATGTCCCGTTTTATAGACGACACTTCTTCTTTTAAGTGCTTCATTGATGCTAGTTTACCTGAGAAGATGATATGCTGCTAAAGAACAAAGCCTACTAAGGTGGCTTATGAAAGAAATCAGAAATGGTCTATGGTTGGTCTGTGGTTGTAGTAGCTTCTCTCTACACTAATTAGTATCCCTGGCGAAGTGGAAAATATTATATAACTAGCTACCCACCGTGGTTTCACCTGCGTTCCCGTGGGATCTTATCTTTTCACGGGATAAAGTATCCTATGCTCTTGTTCTATTTTTGAAAAGAAATGTAGGTATATAAAAAGAGAGAGATCCAGTGCAAAGAAGAAATGCTTTGCTGAGTTTCTTGCCGGAGCCTTTTCAGTGTCCGAACCGGTGGTAGAGTCAATTGGACCTCACCAGGGCCAAATTGTATAAATGAGTTTTGAGTTCTTGAAATAGCTAAAATGACTATCGTTTTTAGGGTCCCGTACCCGTAAAAACGGGACCCTATTACTAAGACTTCGCTGTCTGTCCGTCCGTCTGTCACCAGGCTGTATCTCAAGAATCGCGATAGCTAGACAGTTGACATTTTGACACATGATGTATTTCTGTTGCCGCTATAACAAAAAATATTAAAAACAATAAAATAAATA
The DNA here is from genome assembly GCA_951361185.1 of Ochropacha duplaris. Classification (NCBI taxonomy): domain Eukaryota; kingdom Metazoa; phylum Arthropoda; class Insecta; order Lepidoptera; family Drepanidae; genus Ochropacha; species Ochropacha duplaris. The sequence goes on along the minus strand of OX592707.1, from coordinate 1,575,084 downwards.
TTTAAGGGGGGCTCTCATACAACAAACGTGATTTTTTTGCGGTTTTTACTGAACCTTTCGTGCTCGAGTCCAACTCGCACTTGGCCGGTTTTTTAAATAGATGTAACATACACATGTAACAAGTTACCTTCATAAACAACGTCCTGTCCCCGCACAAGTCTGTAGAGTGCGTTTCGTGCGAGAGATCCCTTCACACATCTGCACCCCGCCACCGGCACCTTGCGCTTACCATCACTCACTAGGAACTGCTGTAGAACGTTCGCTTCACCTACCATCACAAACAGATATAGATATACAGAACTGGGCAAAATGGTTAAACGAATTTTTCATATCCCAATTATTTGTGGACGGCGCAATAGGTACCTATGTACTTTTCTACCTTTCAGTCCTTCTATCCGTCATATCGGAATTCACTCCTTTCTTACTTTGAATCTATCATAGATACCTAAGCATTTTTGAATACATCTAAAATTCTACAGTATTAGCCATTTCCCTTAAAGGAAACAGTAAAATTTTAAAGCCTGGGTATTAAAAGGCGTCTTTTACCTTTCTTTAACCCTAAAAAAAAGAAGCAGAATCTACAAACAAACGAGATTTCTTCTTGTCAATTTAATTTTCTCTCTGCTCTGGCTCAAACTAGTACAGCGCAGTGTAAAAATTAGTAAAACAAATTGTTTCAGAGCATATTCACTCCTCGTATGTTCCGAATCCGCGGCTAAAGTTAAAAGACAGATTCTATTTTTAGTGGTGTTCCGAAATTCATACACAAATAATTTTTATATTCCCAAAAAAGTCGTCAAACATTTTAAAACTTTGATTGCTTTAATTAAATATGAATATCGGTGTATTACGTCAGCTGCACTTGAGGGCCAGTTCCCATCTGGGTGCTTATACTTGATTATGCTTTGACCATCATCACTTACCATGATTACCCAGAGTAAAAAAAAAACAGACGATTGTGATGAACACTTACCTATAAACTCTTCCTCCTGAGTCTTTGGTATCCTACTACTTATCTCCTCCTTGACGTCATCAACCAATCTATATATGACGTTGTGTTTCTTCACTGACAGATTATTCTTTTTCGCCTCCACCACTAGCGAGGGCGAACACTCCACGTTGAACGCGTATATCACTGCCTTGAACGCTTCTGCTATCTAAACAAATTGACTTTAATAGGAGATATCTGTTACGAATCTATGAGTTTTTAAATATTTTGTAACAAGGCTTGATAAGTATTCATATCTGTTACGAATCTATGAGTTTTTATTAAATATTTTGTAACAGAGCTTGGTAAGTATTTTGTTCGTAAAATAAAAATCTAAGTTCTGAAATTGTCTAATATTTTAATAGTCCCCAGAGATTTAGGCATTTATGTGGACCGAAAAAGGAAAAAAATGCACTTTGTTTACTAAACTGGTCCAACGGTTCTCTGAGAGAGAGAACCGTTGGACCAGTTTAGACCACAATCAACTTTATTTTATTACTAGCTGTCTCCCGCGGTTTTATCTTTTCCCGGGATAAAAATATAGCCTATCATAAATAACGTGGCTTTCTGTTGGTAAAAGAATTTTCAAAATCGGTTCAGTAAATCCGCATACCCCTTACAACCTCACAATCTTTACCTCTTTACAATATTAGTATAGATTTCGAATATTTTTAGGCAGGTATGCCATATTTTTAAAACCTATGCATATTTGGTTCGCTTTGCTCAAAAACTCACTAAAATCACTAAACATATCTCGGAAATAGCGAAATAATACTATTACATAAAAAATCAACCTTGTTCTGTTATGATCCTAACCTTCAAACGTATGAACAAAGTATTCAAGTATACGGTGGTATATTGTTTACCTCGATGTCGTTAGGCGTGACGGGTCCCACTCCGAAGTGCACCAGATCGAGCCTCACAGACTCATGCTCGTCGTATGTCTCCAAGATATCCAGGATCGCTTCCACTGACCCGTCCACGTCGCCTATAGTACCCATAAAATGTTTTACAACCAGGCTGTCAAGTGTCACCTGATGGTAAGTGACTACCGTCGCCTAGACATTAGCAATACCAGGGGGATTGCCAATGTGTTGTACACCTTATTACAATGCCTTAAAGGCAACTGGCTCCTGGCGACTGGCATTTTTGCATGCCAGTTCTTGGCTGAATATGTATGTTACTTATTTTGTTTTGTCACCATTTTCTTACCATATTCTTGCAAATAAAAAAAATCTTATTATTATATTATGGTTTCCTCATGATGTTTTCCTTCAACGAAAGCTCAAACTAATTGTAGTATTCGAACCCACTTCGCCGCGATATTCGACGTCACTACCATCGAGCCATCACCGCCTTGATAATGGAGAATAACCCATATTACAGTCTTTCCCCAAATTGGTTCCAATAAATATTGACGGTCTATCTATCTGATGGCAAGTCACTGCCACCTACGGACTTTCAATACCAGGGGAACTGCCGACCTTGAAGAGCTATTAATACCTTTGATAATGACACTGAAGAGTGATGGTGTTGACAGGACAGACAGACTACAAAGTGATCCTATAAGGGATCCGTTTTATTCTTTTGAGACCTCTAAAAATTATAGTGTTTCATAGAGATGTAGTATTTTCCCAGAATTGGTCGCAAATATTGACGATCTATCTGATGGTAAGTCCCTGCCACCTACGGACTTTCAATACCAGGGGAACTGACGAAGAAGAGAGAAGAGCTACAATACCTTTAACAATGACACTGAGGGTGGGATGGTTGTCTTCCTGTATCATCTTCTGCCTCGGCCCGTCCGGTCGCAGCTTGAACCGGCCCATGGCTCTCTTGCGTGCGAGCTTCGCATGGTATTGTTCCTTGTGAATCGCTTCCTTAGCATCGATCGCTTCAGAGTCCACAGCTTGTTTCTCTTTCATTACTTGGTTGTTCCTCCATTTCATTACTTCGTTTGCTCGTCTCTAAAGATATTTATTTATTATTAAGGAACAGAAACAGCGTATAGTACATAACTTACATAAATTATAAAATTATTGACAACAGGTTCTTGTACCTACACTTATCATATGTGTCCACAACATTTACAACTAAAAAAGTGCTAACTGCTAATGTCGCCAAATAAACTACTACAAATACTTATTTAAAAAAACTCTAAAAGAAAACAGATTATCGTGAAATATATCTACATCATTATGATTGCTTGACAAATTATTGTATAAAGAACACATGCGAGTTAATGGAGAATGCCTTCCTAAGTTTGTGCGACTATGAAGCAGTTCAAAAGTTCTTTTCATTTTTAACCGCATTGGACGACGGGGAACAAACAGCTAAATTTTTTCTAAAAGGTTAAGGTTATCTTTATACTGACCGTTAATTAATTTAAATAAAAATATTAAGTCAACAACGTTCCTGCGCTTGTGAAGAGTATCTAGTTTGAAATATTTAAGCCTATCTTGGTAAGTAGTTCGGTGAGAGATATTAGGTGTTATCCACGCTAAATGTCTAGTAAAAGCGCGCTGTATTGATTCAATTCGCTGTGAATGAACTGCATACGCTGGATTCCACGAAACACTAGCAAATTCTAAAACGCTTAAAACAAATGACTTCTTTTTTTTATGTCAGTGACAACGAGGCAGGCGGGTCACCTGATGGTAAGTGACAACCGTCGCCTATAGACATTGGCAATACCGGGGGATTGCTAATGTGTTGTACACCTTATTAAGGCGAACTGGCTCTCAAGTGCAATTGCCGGAACACACCAACAGGTGCTTGGCGACAGATTTTCAACTTGAGGGTGGTAGCCAGCCAGTCGAGTACTACAAAGTACCCTACCACCGTGCATGACTTGTATAAAACTAATTTTGACTTAGCTATCCGAAATTGCTTCGTATTCCTTTTTATAACTCCTACCATCTTTGCAGCCTTCGTAACTATATGTTTAGTATGAGTTTTGAAATTCAATTTGCCATCCAGTACTATCCCTAAATCACGCATTTCATAAACTTCATCTAGTTTAGTGCCATCTATACTATGAAATGACTTTAGTGCCTTTTTTTACGTATAAATTTTATATGGAAACATTTGGCTGTATTCAAAAACATTATATTTTCTTCGCACCAATCAAAGATTTTATTTAAATCACTTTGTAGAGACTTAATATCATCCTGGTTTTTTACATTACGGTACAGTTTCAGATCGTCTGCAAAAAGAGAGCATTAACTACTGATGTCACAAGTAACTATGTCATTAATGAAAATTGACTCAACCCAACTGCAAGGCAGCGACAGATACAATTAATGAATTCAAGTAAAATTGCACCCCGTCAGGTTAGTTCTCCAGCTTATTTCACTATTCAATGAAATCTTAGTAGTGTAGATACTACAATGTGGATAAGAGTGAGTATATATGTGTATCATACATACATAAACTCAGACTTATAAATATGAAATAGAATGATGATTAATTTAAAATGATGGATAAAATATATTGATTTTGTAAAAGCCATAATTGCAAGTTGTACTTTTGTAACTTCTTTGAAAATTTTTTAGGTCAATCCTATTGATTGCTTGTGCCACAATTGCTACAGAGCAGCTGGATGCATTGTTGCAAAGCAGACCTAGACCCCAAGCAGAGCAGAGCCCGAGCAGCAACTGCAAGAGGATACAATTGTAGAACCTGCACCGCACTTAATTTCTGATCAGGAGATGTCATCACAGCCAAGTTCTCCATCATCTTCAGATTCAGAATGGATTACGGCAAATGTGCCTCCAGAAAGGATTACGGCAAATGTGCCTCAAGAAAATATGCCTACCATCACATTACCTAACTACAAAAGGGCAATGGGAAGCCCAGGTTACTGTGCAATAATACATATTTTACACACACTATATCCGAAGCATTGAGAACTAGGTTAATAAAAGATTATAAATTATATCTTCCAATGCATATTAGCATTTGTACTACTCATATAAAAGCAAATGAGTGGGATGCATTGTATAATTCTGGTACTTCGTCTTTTAATAGCCAGCAAATTGAGCACATGTTTTCTTATCTAAATTAAAAACAACTTTGACGAAATTCTTAGCATTGATGACAATTTGTTGCAATAATTTTGAAAAGAGTAATTGCTGAGTTTATTGCCGGCTCTTCTCAGCAAAAGCAACCTTCCGAACCGAGCATTTAGTGTCCGACTATTCATATAGTCTAGTCAACAAGTTCAAAAACGTGAAAAATAGAGATAAAGGTCCTAAAAATATGAGCGATGGCTCATTCGATTCGGAATCACCTCTAGAAAAATGTTTTTGAAGGATTTTGGTGCAGGTTAAAAATTGCAATTGTTATTAACAAAATAATATGAAAAAAAAAATGATATTTCGTTTTTTGTTAATAACTTGAAAAATATTAACATTTAAGCAATTTTGAAAAAAACAAAGTTAAAGAGGAGGAAATTTCCAATAAAAAAGTCCTAACTCCCGGAACTCTATCTCCATTGTTTATAATTTTAATTAGACGTTGAAAATAGGGCTCCGCGCGGCTGTTACAGCATGCGCGTGCCGCCGCTAAAGAGAGTTCAGCAATAAAAATAATTTTTTTATAACATAAAATGTGATATTAAAAATTTTAAAAAATTCTAGTATCTTCTTAACACTTGAAAGAATCGAGCCCTGAAGAAAAAAAAGTTTAATCATCATTTTTCAAAAAGTTATTCAATTGTTAACTAACAAATTTTTTCCCAATCTCCATTGGCATAAACAATGGAATGAAAGGTAAAAATTAAAAATCTCTATTTTTCACGTTTTTGAACTTGTTGACTAGACTAATAAGTGCCTGTGAAGGCCTATTTGGATGAATAAATATTTCATTTCAATGGGTTGACACGAAAAAACTTTTTAAGTATATTGGATCAGGTGCCAAGACTTGGTCAAGAAAATATGAAGACAGGTTTAGCTGCACTTTTAATTAAATGTAGAAATAGCGATTCTGATAAAAGAATAGCAAGCCTTATGAATGATCCGAGGCGTACACTGGAGAACTATATGGATTGGATGGCACCTATAGTTTAATACAGCTTTCAAAAAGACTCCTATTCTATAGATATGGAATGGTCAGTTCTTTCGTGGGACAATCGGGGTTTCAGAGTCCGCACCACTTGGTTCTCAAATGGGACAATCGGGACTAGACATTTACTTGAAAATTGGACGCGAATTTTGATTTTTTTAAAACTGTGCGCGAGTTGACGAGTTGTTTGATAGGTTAATCTCGCGAGTCAACCGATTAAAATAAAACCAAAACGCAACGTCTTTTGGCAAGTTCCCGCCAAAAAGTCCCACAGCGAACAATTTTATTTATTTATTTTAAAGGCTTTAGTTACAAGATTATCAAGCCTAAAACATTTCATTATTTTCAATATTCTTCTTTTATGTTAAAGTCACGTTATATCACATTCACAGTAAAGTCGTCCGTATAAGTCCAGTCAGGTTTTAGCGAAATTGGTCGTCGTTCCAGTAAAACTTCAGGAACTTTTTGGGAAAACCAGAAAAGTCACAATACACGCTTGCATTTAAATTCACTTCACTTGTGCACTTAGATTTATCTTGATTGGACAAAACACCATCGATATTATTCAAAATACACGAATTTAATTAAATAAAACGAAAACGCAACGTATGTTCGCAAGTTCCCACCAAAAAGTCTTTCACCACAACGAACAATGTCGGCTTCACAGATGATATATAGTCGATTTGATAAATCCTTAATGTCACTTTCTTTTTTTTTACACAAAATTGGTAATGGAGTTGAAACGAAGCTGTGTTATTTTTCATTTTGGAATATTTTAATAATTCGGGGTTTAAAAAATATGATAAATATATCAATCTATTACCTTCTGTACCTCTAAATGAACTTTTTTTTGTACAAATCAATGCATGAATCTCACCATGATTTTTTGATTTGCCCACCCCATATCTGTCTTGAGCAAACTGGATCACTCACATACTTTAGAGAATAAGAGAATCGAACTTTCCAAAAAATAAGGAAGGGTCTCGTAAATATTCATTACGTTATATATTAGTTATCTTGGGTCCAATAAGAAAGGGGTGATGAAATCATCTAAAGGAACACATAAAACTGTTCACCCAAATATAACTTTAAAGAAGGACTTTTGGCGGGAACTTGCAGAGTGACGTTGCGTTATCATTTTATTTTCATTAAATTCGTGTATTTTGAGTTTTATTGAATAATATCGGCGGTGTTTTGTCCAATAATGACCAATCTAAGTGCACAAGTGAAGTGAAAGCGTGTATCGTGACTTTCCAGGTTGTCCCAAAAAGTCCGTGAATATTTTAGTGGAACAACCGCCAATTTCACTAAAGCCTGACTGGACATGTATGGACGAGGACTAGACATTACAGTGAATTTGAGAGTGTGACTATAACATAAAAGAAGAAATTAAAACTGAAGAAAATTTATGCGATTGAAAGACTTTGTATTGACTAAAAATTCTTTTAAAAAATATTAATGGAGTGACAAAAGACCATTTCAAATACTTTGACATTGGCAGAAATATCCTAAAAGGATGATTGCCAGTAACAAAAAAAAAAACTTTAAAGAAAGATTCCTCACCTCGGAGCTGACTTCAAGAACTTGGTCCCCAGCAGAGGGCAGTTCCTTCCACCCCAACACCGAGACAGGAGTTGAAGGTGGCGCTTCATGAACCGTCCGGCCATCTGCAGAGTTTAGTACTCGCACCTTGTGTATTTATTAGTTTGTTTAGTTTCTTATTGTCCGCCCCGCGGTTTTCGAGATGAAAAGTAGTCCATAGTAAGTACTCAAGGATAATGCAGATTCCTTTTAGGGCAATAATTTTCAAAATCGGATCAATAGTCTCCTACTTCCAAACTTTATAATATTAGTAAAGATGGGAGAGATGACTGATTATTTTTGGACTATGGAAAAATGACTCGGGATTCAAGAACTAAAGGATTACTTCAATAAATGACTAACCTTAGCCCACCCGGTGCCGGCGACAATAATACTGCCGCGACGTAAAGTGCCGCGTTGTACTAAAACTGTTGCCTGCTTCCTGAACCAGACAAAATTGACCTTATATACATGAGCATTGGAACTAAAATACTCCACATTTTTACCAAATAACTGGGGATTAAATTATAAGTTACATCCACGACACAGATTTCTTTCGATCATGGATGTAAAGATCATTGAGTAGTAAATGTGACCATGTAAAGATGGATAGTTTGACCAATCTTATACTTATGGTCGTTATTATGAACACCTTTAAAAATATTTCTTATTAGATATAAAAATAAGTTTTCCACATCGACTGAAGGCCTATGTCCAGCAGTGGACTTCTTTCGGCTGATGATGATATAGAAAACAAAGAAACGAATAAAACCGCAAAACATGGTTCCTAACCCAGTCCGAGGATCCATAAGTGCCTCCAACACGACTCCCTCGACATATCCCCCAGGGTCTGCCTTCAGCTCCATCAACTGGGCCTGCAGCGTTAGCGCTTCCACCAGGGTGTCCAAGTTAGTCTTCTTGAGAGCTGATATTGGTATCGCCTGGACATCACCCCCCAAAGCTTCGCAGACTACGCCGTGTTGCGCTAGCGCACGCATTGTACGCTCCTATGGGAACATCATTTACTTTTTTCCGGGATGCCACATTGAAAAACATGGTAACATATCTGTGTCAAAGTCGAAATACAATGTAAGCAAATACAAAATTTTATACAAAATAAGCACAAATATAAAATTGAGGCATACCTACAATGTTCACACCTGGCTTGTCAATTTTGTTGATCGCCACTAGGATCGGGACTGTAAAGAAAATATATATTTAACAAGATTTACAGGATTATTTTCTATTTGACGTACCGAATAACGTTTATATTATGCAATCAACTCAGAAATTATATAAAAAACATTAAAAAAAAGTTTCTTATATGTATGATTAACCCAAAGTAACTTTTTTTTTTATTCTGGATACATAGATATAGGTATTGTTGATCGAAGTCTGGATAGGCTTGTGTTTGACTACAATCTCACCATGGTAAGTGATGATATGGCCGAAGGTGGTAAGCACACAAAGCCTAGATGGAAACTGGCTCTCAAGTGCAACTGTCGGAACACACCGATAGGTGCTTGGCGACAGATTTTCAACTTGAGGGTCAGCCAGTCGGGTACTACAAAGTACCCTACCACCGTGCTATGGTTTCCTCACGATATTTTCCTTCACCGAAAGCTCAAGCTCAACTTCGCCGCGGTATCCTACGTCACTACCACTGAGCTATCATCGCTCAGAAGAAAGGAGTCATAGTCACCGTCGGCCTCCCGCGCCATCCGCACGCTCTCAGTGGTCTGCAGCATGACTCCGTCGTCGGCTGCCACCACGAGCACCACAATGTCGGTGGCGCGCGCTCCGCGGGACCGCATCGCACTGAACGCGGCGTGCCCTGGCGTGTCCAGGAACGTCACCGTGTCGCCCGACCGGAGACGTACTACCAACCATCATTAACTAAAGGACCCGCTACACAACTATCAACCAAGGACAAATAGAGGGCGTTGAGTCGGTAATGCTTTACCGGATTCTTCGTTATACAATCCATACATATCCAAGGTCAGCAACACATCGGCAATCACCCTGATATTGCAAATGTCCATAGGCGGCGGTGACCACTTACCATCATGTGGACCGTCTGCCTGTTTGTCAAACTAATGTCATAAAAATAAAAATAAAACAGTATTTTTCAAATTTATCTTTTTCCAATAAAATTCTAACTTATTCCAGGATATGATCTAACTGCAGTGCAGCTATCGGAACACACCAGTAGGTGCTTGGCGATAGACTTTCAAGGTGACTACAAAGATGACTACTACCACCAAACTATGGTTTCCTCACGATGTTTTCCTTTGCAGAAAGCTCTTTGTAGGATTCGAACCCAAGACCTTTGCCGCGTTATGCGACATCACTACCATTGCTTACTAGTCAGATGACCTTAATCTAATCCATCTGTGGAATATCTTCAGTTTACATACTTAACATTATAAAGATACAATCCACATATCATCATATTTTCTTACCTTCAAAAGCGCCAATATGTTGTGTAATCCCACCAAACTCCTGATCGACAACGGAGGTATCTCTCAAGGAATCCAACAATGTGGTCTTTCCGTGGTCTACATGTCCCATTACACATACGACAGGAGGGCGAGGGCGGAGCGCCTCGGGCGGCGCGGGTGGCGCTGGGACCGCGTCTTTGTTCTATCAACGAATAACAGCCAACATTAGTGGTATTTATTGTTTTTTGTTGGCAGTCGTCCTTTTGGACCTTTCTGCCAATGTCAAGTTATTATTATATGTTATACAGGGTGTCCGATAAGTTGTACGACAAACTTAAGGGGGAGATATGGTGGGTCACCTACCAAATATATAAAAATCACCTCAGCAAAAAGTTCACCATTTTCGATATAATTCCGAATTATATTTTCGAAAATGGTGATACTTTTACCTTTTTTTTTTTTTTTTAATATTTTTTTCTAACTGCAATCAGCCCTTAAGCTTTAATCAGATTGTTTGTTTCTTCCAGACAGTTAGAGATTCATCACATCCTGCGATGTGTCATCTCATTATGTATCGTTGCGTTGAACGATTATATTGACGCTATTCGTTTTCTTTTCAGTCTGTAGGTAGAGTTTGAGGACTCTAGTAGTGCAACAGCGAGATCATTTTTGTGCCGTTGGAGTTTTTGTTTACTTTTACTAAGGAAATTTTTATATATTTGGTAGGTGAACTGCCCACCTATCTCCCCCTTCTGAAGTTTGTCGTATTAAGTACTTACCGGACATCCTGTATATGTATCATGTAATATCATGTTCACAGAGGATTTAATAATATAAAAACCTACCTCCTCTTCCTCTATTTGTTTATCAGGTCTTGCCACAATCTTAAACCTACATCCAGATATCTTAACTATATCTCTTATAATCTGAGGATTGTGTATCACTGTATCTTCTGTGTAAAATGTATCAGAAGTTCTGTCCGCAAACTCTAGAGCTTTGAATACATGATCTGAAAATAAATACAACATAAATTAAATTTACAACTCATACAAATAAAAATCCATGTAATAAATATGTATCAAGAAAATATAAATCATCTGTATATAGAAATTCAGCTTAGTCATATGTTTGTTTCCACAAAACTGGAAAAATAGTAGATGGGATTAGCTTGAAATTTTTACACAACATTGCAATTTAATAGGACAGTGTTTTTATTTTGAATTTCTAACAGATACAGGAATTTCAATGCATTCTGTCAGGTTAAGTTATAACAATAGTTACCATGGCCACGGTTATATTTACTTCCTTAATAATTAATATCAGATGGAGGCACAGCAAAACCTGGCTGGGTTTAGCTAGTCCTTTATGTTTCATGATATGCCCGAAGTATAGCCATTGTGAAGATGGCGGGGAGAAGGGGAGGCCATTGACCAGCAGTGGACATCTTCTGGCTGACATGATGATGATGATGAAATAAAATTTAATAGTAAAATGTATACTTGCCAACATCTTTCCCTAGTACATTGGCAATGTCCTGTACAGACATGTTCCTCCATATTCCCACCACTTCAGAGCCAGCTTTAGGATTATATCTAATTGCTTTTCGACCATGACTTGCAGCTATCTAATGTGGAGAGAAAATAAGCTTATAAATTTTGTATTTTTCATGTAGAAACCATTTCTAAACTCAACTATTGTAGGAGTAAGTATAAGTAACTCACCCTAGCGGTAAATGAGAATATTTAAATGTGTGTTCCATAGTCAATCAGGACATAAAGCTGCAGTGCAGTGCAATCATTATTAAGTTCTTAAATAAAATTTCACATGTAGATAATCATATCTACCTGTGAAATTTTATTTAAGAACTTAACAAGTAAACTTAATTTTATTCTAGAATAGAATAATTTCTAACATCCACCCCAGCTGCAATTACCTGCATTCCCGTGAGAGAATGAAAAATATGGCCTAAGTTAGAAAGTGCTAATGTAACTTTCTAATTGTGAAATATTTTATTGTATTAATTTAACCTGTTGGTTCTGAAGAGGTATGATCGTCCCGCTTAAACAATAAGATAACAATTTAATCAAAAAATCCGCGAGCCAACTTATTAATCTGTTGACTCGGGACATTAACCTGTCAAACTACTCGTCAACTCGCGCACAGTCTTAAAAATTTCAAAATTCGCGCCCAATATTCAAGTAAATGTCATCGTCCCCATTGTCCCATTTGAGAACCAAGTGGTGCAGACTCTGAAACCCCGATTGTCCCAAGAAAGAACTGACAGGTTAAAGTCCTAACATTACCTCCTAAGCATACCACATCATCATATTAGTATAGATTTATAAATTGATTTCTAGAATATTCCTGCATTCAGGTTATACTACAGTCAAGCTTAATGAATATTAAATATGATTTTTACCTTATCATCTTCAGACCGTCTCTTCTTCCAAAGTGACACTGATACAGATATAGGTCTTTTACATTGGTAATTGAGTTCTAATGACTGTGTGATACCATAGGTTTTTAAAACATATTCCTTTTTTAATATTCTTGCTGGTAACCTGAAAAGTTTAGTACATTAACCTAAGTTAGAAAGAAAACAAGGGAAAACAAAATGTTTAAATTTTTTGCCATACCTTTCTGTAAACTTACCATTTAAACAATACGTTTTTGTACATTGTACGATAACTACAGACAAAAATAAATCATTTAAACGCTCAGACCAATAATATTTATACAAAATATTATTGGTATAAATTCTTACTATAGAGGTTATGTCACTATTTTCGATTTTTGCATGAGAAATTGATGTAAATATTTGTAATGTTTATTTCACACACAGTGTAAATTATTTAATGTATTAAATTCTATTCAAATATTTTAGTATATACAGCGATATAACCTAAATATATTGACAGTTTGAAAAAATGCTCTATGGTTAGAGTAACAGATAACCAAGTACAATATTAATCTTTGACCAAGTGTTTATATTCTCTTTGTAATACACTATATTTAGTCTCGGAACAATAGCTAGTTATTGTTCCGAGATATTTAGTAGAGTGAATAAGAGAGAAAGAGAGAGAGCTTAGCTTAATAATAAAAAATGGCCAAGTGCAGTCGATTTTCATAATTAGTAAAGTCTGATTTAGCAAGCAAGTTGAAGTTAGATTTAGATAGAGCTCAGCGAGCTAGACAAGTCATAAATGCCCTTTCCTTTATGTTTTCAGCAAGGAAATTATAAGTTATCTGTCAGTGATTACAAGTTTGATCACTCATGAAAATGCTGGTCATTTTCCATATTATTTTAATTGGCAGATTTAAAAAATACAAAATGCAGAAACGATTTTAATTAAAACTTGAAATGTACTATTAGTTGTAATATAATGTATGATATTACATTTATTAAAAATCATGAAACGTTTCATATTTCTTAATTCATAGACTGACTATAGACTATTTCCGATAAATTTAATTTAAAAAAATAGATCATAGACAATTACTATTTATGTCCGCCATTCATTCTTTTGAGTTGCTTTTTCGTTTTACGATTCTCAAGACAAGAGCACGATTTGTCATCAGGATCTACGCAACATCGTCGTAATTAATTAACCTACGTAAATCCCGAAGAAACGATTAACTTCGCGTCGAGCCATCGTCGCCACCAGTGTAGTGTAACAGCCTTCTGTCTGACGTGATCATTCTGTGAGATCGTATCTTCCCAGTGATGCTTTTGCTCGCCTTTTACGTTATCGGTTGCGACGTGCGTTCGAGTGCCTGATGGTGTGGAAACTATGTGCGATTAATGTAAATAATAACTAACAGAGACTAAAATGGGGTCGTTTTTGAACAAGCCCGAGACGAAGAAGTACAATGAGAAGGGAGAAGGGAATGGTCTTCGCTTTGGCGTGGCGTCGATGCAGGGATGGCGCGTGGAGATGGAAGACGCTCACCACGCGCAGCTCACTCTCAATGGGACACTATCCGACTGGTCCTATTTCGCCGTTTTCGACGGTCACGCAGGTGCCCGGGTGTCGGCGCATTGCGCGGAAAATTTACTAGAATGTATATTACAAACGGATGAATTTCGGCGCGAGGAGGTGGCGCAGGCTATACGCACCGGCTTCCTCGACCTCGACAAGAAGATGCGTGAACTACCTGAGCTGTGCAACGGCGAGGAGAAGTCTGGTTCGACGGCCGTATGCGCTTTCGTGTCGCCTAAACAGATATACATAGCTAATTGTGGCGATTCCCGCGCAGTGCTCGCTAGGAATGGTGCACCGATCTTTGCGACGAGGGATCACAAACCGGAGTTGCCATCAGAGAAGTCACGTATTGTGCAAGCCGGTGGTTCGGTCATGATACAGCGTGTGAATGGTAGCTTAGCTGTTTCCCGGGCACTGGGAGACTACGAGTACAAGAAAGTGCTTGACCGTGGACCGTGTGAACAACTGGTGTCCCCTGAGCCAGAGGTATCAGTGCATGAGCGATCGGAGGCTGATGATGAATTCCTGGTGCTGGCCTGCGATGGTGTGTGGGATGTCATGAGCAATGAGGCACTGTGTGCATATGTGCACTCTCTGCTGCTACTCACAGATGACCTTGTGGCTGTCACCAACCAGGTCATTGACACCTGCCTATATAAGGTAAGTCACTTAAATTTATAGCTGTTATTTTTAGAATTTTCCTTACTTGTTGTCATGCCAAAACTGTATTGATAGTAGCTATAAAGTTGTTTTTAAGAAAGATAAATTCCCTTTTTAGATTTGAATATCTTTGTTTGCAATTGTGAAATAAAGTTGAAATGGTGCAAAAATATGACTTTAAAAGAATGTGTACTGTTATTAGGTAGGGCTGCACTAAATAATGGCATAATACTTACACTCTGAGACTGGACTGAGTAGAACTCGGATAGTATTATAACAGATAAACACTGAGTGAGACTGTATCTATTACATATGTTTTTGTTTACAAAATTAATTAATATAATTTATAATCTTTGCCACATTTGAAGGTTATAAGTATTTATTTACTATTTCATTACTTTATCTAAAACTTATGTAACCATTAACCTGTTGGCTATAATATGGGACTGATTTTAAGGACATGATAGCTCAGTGGTAAATGACGTCGGATACCGTGGCGAAGGTCGTGGGTTCGAATCCTACAATATGCTTGAGCTTTCGGTGAAGGAAAACATTGTGAGGAAATCACAGCACGGTGGTAGGGTACTATATGGTACTCGACTGGCTGGCTACCACCCATCAAGCTGAAAATCTGTTGCCAAGCACCTGTTGTTGTGTTCCAGCAGTTGCACTTGAGAGCCAGTAGACCTTGCCCTTAAGGCATTGTAATAAGGTGTACAACACATTGGCAATCCCCCTGGTATTGCTATTGTCTATAGGCGACGGTAGTCACTTACCATCAGGTGACCCCATAAAAAAAAATGATGTCACAGGAAAACAATAAGATAACAATATAATCTAGCATACATATAAGCATGTTGAGTTATTAATTTATGGATGCTATAGCAGTATCTATAAATTATAATAAACAAATATCCTGGTGATATTTTTCATACACAGCTATCTGATCCCAAATTAGGCATAGCTTATACTATGGAAATCAGTGGTATACTAAATATACTCTTTTTTTTTAATACGTAATTACACCCAGACAATAAATAGACATGTTTATGTCCCCTAATGTCTGTCCTGGATGAATTTTGAACCCACAACCTGTGATAGGTTAACCAACCATCCCATCAAATGTATGCAATAGTATCCGTTTTATTGACATTGACTTGATGATTGATAAATAATTGTGGTAATTAGCAACACAATGAATTACTTGTATACGCCCTTTTTATAATTGCATCTTAACTTTGTTTTCTCTAGATAATTTTATTAATCATTGTTTTCTCTATGACATTGCCAGATTCATTAAACACACGATGGAGCAATAAACAACAAGTTGGAGTAACCTTTAAATTAGATTATTTTGTTTGTATTTATAACATGATGTTGAGACCCAATTTATAACAACTTTGCCCTAGAATCTACTGATTGTACTAGAAAACTGGAATATCTAGCCTATATCTGTCCAGCCCATTAATTATGTCAAATTTTTGATGCATGGAAGCCTTTTAGCCTGTTGCTATGATTCATTAATGACGACTTTTTTTAAATATTACATATATTCGTGCGTGTTCACTTCTTCCCATCAATTATACCCGCTGGGCCCTTCCAAGAAAATGATTCAAGCAATCAAAATGGATCACTCAACACCCCACGCACATCAAGTGATAAGAGAGTGCAAAACGCCTTTATAGCAATTTTAAACTTACACACAACTTTGGTACATAAGATACTTGATTAATATCCTGGGTAATTCGTCTTACATGGCCATATGATATCCTCCATGTCAGTAGTGGATAATTTTTTAATAGTTTGCTTATCTTAACTACAACTATAAATGTGAAAGTTTGTAAGGATGTAAAGTTACACTTTGATGCAAAAACTACTGAATATATTTTGGTGAAACTTGACACACAGGTACACATATCCTGGTATAAAACATAGGATTTTTATCCTGGGAAAAGATAATATTACTCTGAAACGCATATGAAACTGCGGGGGGACTAGTTAACTCATAAATGGTCAGGAAAACCCCAATACCCATTGACACTGTTTATAATTTACAGGGCAGTAAAGACAACATGAGCATTGTGCTGGTGGTGTTCCCATCCGCTCCGAAGCCGAGTCCAGAGGCCCAGCGAGCTGACCGCGAGCTCGATGAGACGCTGCGTCAGAGGCTCACAGGTTGCTATCACTCACTACTGCATGCCTGTTCACATAAGAGACCACAGACAGACAGACAGAATCATGTTCAAAACTTAGCGGAGTACGGTACGAGTGCAGCCCATGATGGTCGAGTTTGATGTTAGCCTTTTCGTATTAATAGTATTGACTGTTGCATTGATGTGGTAGTTTTAGAAACTATACTGGTTAGAATAATTCCATTGCCAAATGAAGAAACCTGTTTTATGGTATCTATGGTTTTAGAGGCTGGAATTTACGCGCACATCGGTATTAGCGCAAATGTTTTGCCAAAACTTTTTAATTTGGTTTCAGAGTTGTACTAAACGATACTACTTTTATGTATTTTTTGGACCTTTTAAATAAAAATCATAAAAAAAATCGGAAAGTTAAATGACGTAAATAAATACGGTAGAAAAAATCCATGACCGATTTACTAAAACACTATGGAGAAAGTAGGAAATATTGACCTTTATTTAGATTTATAATTAAATTAGTATCAGCCACTCTGATTTGATATAAATAAATTAAGGAATTTAAATCGAAATCTAAGCAATATTACATTCATAAATATGCTGTTTTAATTATATTTAAATTATTTAGATAGGTACCTAGTGGTATAATAAAACAGCTGTGTACATATCATTATGTTACCAAGGGTACATTTAACATTAAAAAAAAATCTATGTTCGAATTCGGAATTCAAATGATTCAAGATTTTCGACGATTAGATTTCTATATATATACAATCTTCTTCGCCAGTTGATTCAAAGTACCCAGATTTATTGTAGAATTAGTTTTTTTTTTTAAATTAATTAATAGGTATTAATGATACCAGTACCAATATCACTTTGGTTTTAAAACCCTAGAATTATTGGCTTGCCATTAATGTGTTCAAAATTATTTGAAAACTAGTCTTAAACAAAACGTTACCTTAGTATAATCTATACCTATTATATATTACAAATTTATTTAGGTTAATATATTTAAGTATGAAACGCCCATTTAAGGGAAAATGGATTTACTTACGTATCGTCGTTAAAATTTACATCATATCATAGACAACGGTGCTTACTGTTGTTTATACAATTAATCTTGCTATATCTTTTTCAGAGCACATATCAAAGATCACATGCATGTTTTTAAAGTTAATTTAATTGCCATTCAAATATGTCTTTACCATTTTCCCGATCTTTTTTAATAGTAATAAAGAGATAGAGTACCAATGTAGGATTCTTGCCTTTTCTGATTACCCCATTGGTCAATCTTAGAAGTCATAATCAATGTAATACCATAAACGAAATTGCCAAAGTAAACCCAACTAAAGTAACCTCATAATAAAAAAATAGTACAAAGTTAATAGATTTTATAGTCCATACAGCTATCACGTAGATAATATTTAAGTTTGTCACGCTATATGCAACCTTATGTAACATTCATGGCATTGGTTCATAAATTGACTACATAGTACTTTTACAGGGTGACTTATTTGACGTAGTCACTACATAGTATAAAACAAAGTCGCTTGCGCTGTCTGTCCCTATGTATGCTTAAATCTTTAAAACTACGCAACGGATTTTGATGCGGTTTTTTTTAATAGATAGAGTGATTCTTAAGGAAGGTTTATATGTATAATACATGCATAATATAGTAGCGAAACACTGATAAATTTAGAGGTTTCTAATGCGGCGGCGCGTGCCTATAAAATATGTCGCTCTTTCAAGAGTAACCTCTAAACAAAACATGTTTGTATTGTCTAATGACAAAAAAGCTGTAAACGTTGTTTATAAGGACATTCTGTAGTAGGTATGTATATTTAGTATCAGCATTGCACCCGGGCGAAGCCGGGGCGGGTCGCTAGTACACTATAAATATATTCTGCCACACGAGTGTCGGTGAATACCTAAACTTTTGACGCCATTTAAAAGTTACGACATTTTTCGTACGGAACCCTATCAGGTTCGCAGTCTTATAGAAACGAATTTAATGACAGTTAAAAATATCTTTATTTATTGAATAGTTATAAAAAGGGACAGATATCAAGTGAGATAGTGGTCAAACGCGAACCTATACTCAATAAAAAAAAACAACGATAAATATCAATCATACATAATTAACGTATGTGTGAGCGCGGCGGTTACTCGCTTCGTCTTTCTCATAAATGCTGAACGGATTTTGATGAAATTAGGCATTAAGACGCTGAACCCTCGGGAAGGATATACTTAGGATAAACTTTATATTTTTAATTGCCCCCAAGTGTGCTAAAAAGGGGTGAAAATGCACGAGTCAGCGCGCAGTTTCGATCATGTAATCGATTTTATAGACTCTATAATGATGTCACTAATTTATATCTATCAACAATTATAATTTATAGCTGAGACATAGATTAAGGCTGATACATAGACAATCTTATTACGTTCTGTTACACGACTGGAAATGTAATGTATTATTATCATATAAATAAAAACAAACATGGCGGCTACGTTGTAGAAACGTACGATGTTATATCGGATGTGCAACGAATATCGTGTAACTTGATGATTTCTAATCATCATTAAGGCAGACCTAATCTTAGGCTGATGATTTACGGATCGGTTCTTAATTGTACGCGTTCTAGTTATGTAGTTCCTAAGATATTAGTTTAAGTAAGTAGGGTTTTTTCGGTTATTCCCCGCAGTATGGACTGCCATCTACGAAGTCGCTCCCAATTCTTTTTCCTAATTCCGTACAATGCAAGTGTGCATCCTTTCTTTCCATATCAATTGTACCAATCATGTTCTTATCACATTTGTTTATTGAAGATAATATTAAAGACAATTGTTTATCTATTAGGTATTATTTATGGTATAAAGCTAGATAATTTATTCCATGGTTAAAAAAAAAAGACAATTCAATATTCTATTTTTGAAATCATCCTAATCTTGATAATAAAACGGCCATTTAATTGATAAGATAATTTAATTATAATCGGAAATGGCAATTTGTATCACAATATTTATAATGAATAAATATTATAAAACTAATAATTAAAGCACTGTGTGTAGTGTTCCGTAGTAGGTATTAGGTATCTACATAAATTTTATTTTATCAGCAGCAAAAATTAGTTTGTATTTCTCAAAGACACTGTGAAAAACAAAGTTATTTTAGCGATCGCTTAACTAACAATATGCAATCTAATATGACCCAATCACTAATTTATATTCATACTAATAGTAGCTAACCCGGCCACGATATTAACTATTTAGGAAGTAAACAACCGTTGCCATGGTAACTGTTGTTATAACTTAAATTAGCGCGCTAAAAAAACACTCCTATGTGTAATTTCAAGCCTATCCATCGACAGCTTTTCGGGTTTTGCTGATACGGAAGCTGAATATTTATAGGTGTGTAGAACGGCAAACTTAACCAGGGGAAAGGTGGACGGGACACCCAAATATACAAAAATTATCTCAATAAAAGTATCACCATATTCGAGATATTTCGATATTTCTTATATCTCTAAAATGGCGACGCTTTTACAAAGGTCATTTTTGTATGTTTGGTTTTTAAGTTTGTCGTTCTACTTTCCATACATTCTTTATAATTATTATATAAGAAATTTTGTTTGGGGATACCTTGTAACCTTCTGAAAAATTAATCCGACGCGAACGAAGACGCGTGTAAAATCTATTATATAATTATATTCTTCTATCGCACTTACGTACGCAATCTGCGTACGCATCTCCTTAGAATTTTAATGGACCAAATCATAATTCTAATAAGCAATCGTATAAATAAATCGAGTTAGGAATATTTAAATGAAGTAGTTACCTTATCTAACTTTTATACGCACGTCCTTGCGTGTAATGTTTATATACATATAGTCGGGCATCATCGTTATCTCTACTCCTAGAATTTTCTTAGAAGATTTTCTAATTTGTAACTTTTATAATTAATTAAAAAAAAGGCATAAATACGTTGTTATTATAAAATAGCAGAGTGCCTATTCTATAGGAAAGAGCTAATTTAAGGCATGACTTCAAATAAGGATATTGTTTAAAATTATTATGTAAATAATTTAAAACTATTCACCACATTCATACCTCGTTAGAACAAAAAAAAATTGCTGAAACTATTTAGGAAGCATGTTTAGTATATGAATTAAAATGACTAGTACCCGTAAGTGTCCGTGATTGTGTGAAACAGTCGTTTAAATACGGTTTAAAACATCGAAAATAAATTTTTCATCCCCCCATCTCGGAAAAAGTATTTTTGCTCTTCGATTTCTGAGTGTAAAAGCCGTTATTATCCTCTAGAGGATAAAGTAAATAGAACATAGTGTGCACTAAGTTAGTGAATTCAAATCATCATTAAACCTATTTATTTCTTCCTCCATGGTATCGAATTTATCATACATCAAAGTCAAAGCCAACGCCAAAGTCATAGACAAAGCCATAGTCAAAGCCGAAGTCAAAGTCAAAGCCGAAGTCAAAGCCAAAGTCAAAACCATTTATTCAGTTTAGGCCTTAGAAGGGCACTTATGAAGGTTGAATTACAGAAGTTACCACCGGTTCGGAAGTCAACCTTCAACTGAGAAGAACCGGCAAGAAACTCAGCAAGGTTACATTTTTTAAATATTTTTGGACCATCTGACATATATTGGCTTTGTTTTTCAAATGTTTAAACAAATAACTATTGTTATTTCCAATCTAACCACAAAAAGTATTTTGATGGCATTGAAGTTATACCTACAATAATCTTATAAAGGGAGTTTGTATGTAAGTTTATACCTGAGTTCTATAGACTACTTGTCTCGAAAACGCGGGAATAAGTTAGTATTTAGTAGTTAAAACTCCATCGATTTCACATTTAATAAAAAGTAGCTGATTCGATAGTCAGTCATCATTAGGGATGTCCTTCAGAATTTAACAGATTTTTAGATAGTTTATGTTGAATAACAAGTGTTATTTTAGGTATCATTTTCTTATTAATAAACAGCTATAAAAAAATCGATGGTAGCAATATTAATGTTATATTTTTACTTAATTGTTATTTGTATTATTTTATAGTAATTGTTACCAGTTTACTTAAACCATTTGTGTATTTTGTTATTTAGTTTCCAGTAGGTATGTTTAATATTTATTTATTTATTTATTTAGTAGTGGAACTTTTTATAGCATGCAGGATGGAAGGCTTTTCAAATT
This sequence comes from Ochropacha duplaris, assembly GCA_951361185.1. NCBI lineage: Eukaryota > Metazoa > Arthropoda > Insecta > Lepidoptera > Drepanidae > Ochropacha > Ochropacha duplaris. Next base: position 1,553,012 of record OX592707.1, on the reverse strand, counting down.
ATTAACTAACAATTGAAATTTTATTAATTAATAAAAACTTACTAAGGTTTGGCGCATACATTAAAATTTTAGTCATACGACGTTTTTGTCTTTATTGTTAAATATATTTCTGATTGCACAGGCAGCAATTAACTTCGCAATTTTCCTTAGTATCGCAATTTATTGCTACCATTTATAAAATCATTTTGAAATTGCTATATATTTTCTTATAGATATCTCACGTATATTATGTGCAGTCAAATTAGTATCAGTATTAAACCGACTGTCGGCCTTAGATAAAATTGTAAAAGTTACCCAAATGTATAAAAATAATACGGAAGAAATTATGTCTCAAGTCAAAAATTTCAAGCGAAGTTGAACACAGAGTCCAGTGACACACAAAGTATTGGTATAGTAAAGTTCTACAACTAGTAATATTATACTTCTTCGTAAAATCAATAGAATATTTTAATGCTTCTGTTTCTTTACACCGTAAAAGGTTCCCGTGTGAATACTAGGTAACGCGATCAATGTCAGGTCTATCAACTTTATCGTCGCCGTATAATATGTATGTATGCGGCCGGCCTTATTTTGTTATAAGTTTAAAACTCGTCTTAATCTAAGAATATTAATTTGTACCAAAAAAAAACTATGTATATGTACTTATTTAAAAATCTATGTAATTAATAATCTAACATTGTGATATTAACATTTTATATCTTCAAAAAAGCCTTAAGATAATTATAATCCATTAAAAACATATTTACTAACTGTATATTTTTAATAGATTGTTATGTTTGTTTTTTTTAATATTAAACCATTTGAAAATTATGTATGGTTTCATTGCTTTAGTCCTCTTAGTTACCTCAATTTATTATATATTATTATAAATAGTTTTAAAGGGGTTAAAGCAATGAACGACTGCATACAGCGACGGCTTGAGGGCATATGCGTTAAAGTAGCTATTATAAGAAGCCGCTATAATGCGTGCATGTAATCCCGTCAGTTTTCTCTTATCGATTTTGTTCGTGCAATCGCGTTAACTTTATGCAATAAACTGCTCTTTACTAATAATAAAATCACTGTTTACGATAATCTTTAATTTAAATGCCATTGGCTGAATGCTATCTTGATCTAAATGCATATATGATGTCATTTAAAATTGATTATAACATTTTTAATCATTGAATTGGATATCAATTGTAACGATTTGTGTTAAGGGAAAGAATTATAGAATTTAATGAGTTGAGACTGCATCCTCAATACTTTACGGTACTGCCATAATAATTTCTGAACAAGGGGATTTGTCAATGTTTTGTTTTTGAAAGGAATATGAAGTGTGTTATTTCCCTTAAATTTTTTTTGTGTTTATCTAGTGACATTGTAAGGCCTTAGTTTATTAATACCAAAACTAAAGTTTTAAAATCAGTACCGGTTCTGGATACCCTACAGAAGGGTATTTCCGGATACCCTACGGTGGGGTATTCCCGGATACGGGGTAAGTGCGTCACAAATCAATGAAATTGTTGCATAGACATGTAACAGTTTGAAATATTTTTGTTAAATACTATCTTCACCCGCGGTTTCACCCGCGTTCCCTTGGGATCTTATCTTTTCCAGGGATAAAAGTATCATATCTCTTAATCCAGGATATAATCTATTTGATTGTTAAATTTCATCAAGATCGGTTTAGTAGTTTCGGAGTTCACGCTCACTAACATTGTGACAAGGGAATTTTAATTATTATTCATGTATTTTTTTGTATGGTAAGCAAATAATTAGAGTAGATCCTATATGAACTTCAAAACTCCTTAGTAACTCGAATGACCTTGTGATTGTGACCGATGGGAAGGTCAGGGCAAAAATGTCAGTGTCGAAAGCCAAAGTTGAAATCTGGCTTCATAAAACAGTCGCGTGACACCTATAGCGCGCCCTTCAGGCTAATATAGGCTTGTCTATAAATATTATTCAATATTCAATATTTTTTGTATCAGTCCATGTAAAAACTTAGAACAAGCAAGCAACATTTATAAAAACATTGTTTTGTCACGCGGTTTTTTTCGTGTTTTAAAGTTTTATATGCTTTCAAACAATCTCTGTATGTGTCAAGTTTCATCCAAATACGTTTAGGATATTAATTCATTCTAAACTAAGCAGAGCTTGTACGATGGAAACCAGATAACTGATATACTATTTCTTAATACATACTTGAATAGATGAACTTCAACAATCTTCCTAGATTGCAATTTCGAGCGCATTAAGGTGAGGGGTTTCTTGTACTCCTCACCTATAGGATATATAACTGTCCCCGCGGTTTCTTCCGCGTTCCCGAAGGATAAAAACAATCCTATATTTTATTCCAGGATGTAACCTACCTGTGTGCCAAGTTTCATCAAAATCCTTTTTTGGCGTGAAAGTGTAACAAACTTTCACATTCCTAATGCATAGTAGTAAGATAAGAGAAACAGAGATAAAGCATACAAGATAAATGACCAGTCTCTTTAATCTATGGTTAGTTCTTACGTGACGACATGTATACTTGTTTCCAGCGCTGATAGAAGGTAGCGCGGGCAGTGAGGAGCGTGAGGACACCGCGTGCCACTTCTCGTGGGTGCTGAAGCAGCTCGTGCAGGAGAACATCCCCGGCCTGCCGCCAGGGGGCGGGCTGGCTGCCAAGTTAGTTCATTCTTATAACCGTCGTAAAACCCTAAACCGTCTTATAACCATCAAACCCCTCTTATAACCATTTTAAACCCCTCTTATAACCATCTTAAACCCCCTCTTATGACCATCTTAAACCAATCTTATAACCAACTTAAACCCCTCTTATAACCATCTTAAACCCCTCTTATAAACATCTTAAACCCCTCTTATAACCATCTTAAACCCCTCTTATAACCATCCTAAACCCCTCTAATAACCATCTTAAACCCCTCTTATAACCATCTTAAACCTCCCTATAATCACGCTATGAGTCGCTATTCATTTCTCTACAGTGATTCAAGTGCTAACTAATAAGGTTCAATTTCCATTTTTCCAGACAAGCATTACTGGATAAAATATACAGGGAATTCTACCCGGAGCACGCGGACAGTTCGGAAACGTTCGACTGCCAAGCCGAACTGGCAGACGCGTTCGGCGCAAACTAAATACATATACATTGTACGGTCTTAGGTCCGTATTTATAGAACGAGTATCGAAACTAAAGTCAAGACTAGGGATTAGGTTGTGTTAATTGAAAATTAACCTTATGTGCAGGATTCAAGTTCTATTGTTGTTTTATGACTTGACTAAGTTTTGATTTGCGTTCTGTGACACGGACCTTAGTGAGGTGTTTTGTGGCTTGACTTAATTAATATGGTAGTTGCCTAGATTAAAAAAAACTTGCTGAAACACTTTTCTAATTAAATTTTGAAAAAAAAAAAAACGATTTTGTTTGCATTTCTTATTCCTTTATCTAATGTGACTTTGGCAGAATTATGCTGGCTACATAAGCCGTTTAAATAAGGAAGAGAATCCATCATATAATTTAGTAAAATCTTATAGTACTTACCTTAACACTAGTAAAAAATTAAAACATTTGTAAAAGAGGTATGTTCAAACAAAAATAATAGATTTTTTGCTATGGCAACCCCCCATTGTTAATGCTCTCCACAAAACGATCTTCACTCAGACCACATACTAAAGCTTTGTCGTACACTATACAAACGTAAAAGTGATATTGTTTCCAAAATAACATGGCCTTAACTTAAAAAAAAAACTATTTTACTAAATTCTGTTTATACAGGGTGTCCGGTAAGTAGTACGACAAACATAATGGGGAAATAGGTGGGCAGGTCACCTACCACATATACAAAAATGGGCTCAAAAAATTCGAGAACTTTCGATATTTCTGATTTTTAAGTATTGATTTTTGAATTTTGTGCTCCTGGCTACAGCCGCCATTAAGCCAAAGAAGGAAATAATATGCGAAGCAATTCGTAGATGGCGACACTAACAGATGTTTTGAAGATATGTAAAAATATATAGTCGTTTGGAATTTCATTGATAATTTAGAGATTTATGGCATCTTATGGCGCCTCTATCGGTGATACATTGGAAGTTTTTAGGACTATATTGCTACCGATTCATTATGTCCTAGGGGTTTCGAAATTGTATCCAAATTTTCGACTTTGGTATCATTAGAATAAGGTCTCTAATGTCTTATACTTGATTGAATACTTATGAAACGGAAGCTGAGGCCATCGTTATCAAGATTTTAGGTACCGGCGGCTAGCCTAAATTTGATAAAATTCACGTCAAAGTATAGTGTACGGTATAGTCCCAACTTTAGCTGACTTACAGTATGTAGTACAATAAAATGGAATTGCAGTTACATTACTTTATTTTTGGATGTTGGCAACACTTGACTTTTTTTCTGTACATAACAGTCTCGAACGGGGTTAATGTGTGTAATTTTATTTGATCATAAACAGCTAGTTCGTAGTTTTATCGAAGATTTGAGAAAAATATCAATATAAATAAATATTCTGGAACATTGTTCAATATTATATTCTTATTTCGAATTTTCATTATTCTATTTTTGTAATAAAAGAGATAAAGAACTACTGATTAGCAATAGGTCGTACAGTCAGTCTTTGACATTGAAAACTTAATTTCGATAAAGCTAAGCTCTAGTGAACATCTAGACTTCGTCTGTGTTGATTGTCGTAATTTTAAATCGCTGGGCTTTGTAAAAAAGAACTCCGATAAAATAAATGAATAGAAATAGTCTAAGTGTTTGTCTATGGGTAGGCCACAGTGACGCGGCAAATTCAACATGGCTGAAGGCTCACCTCATGTAGACCGAGATAAAACTGTATGTGTAATGTTATGTAATACTCCGCTGTTAGCTGTGGTTTGGTGACTTCTGCAGTCATAGACAATTTTATTTAAAGCCGAGTCTAGTCTTCTGCTTCCACAGCGACTTTTCCCTGGGAGAATATCAAATTGTATATTGAAATGCGGCACAAATCTCCGTTGTACTACCAAAATTTTAGTTGCATTAATTTAAAAAAAATAAAGTAACCTATCCCGTTTGTAATGCCTATAGTCAGCGTATTTTTTTTGTATAGCAGTACACTGGTTTTAATTTTGGTCGTTTTATATTTTTGTAGTTTAGAATTTTCTTTCGTGTTATTATTGGCCATTGATGAATGTCATAATATTAGATGTGTAATATAGATTCGAGTGAATACAATTATATATTAAAAAGTCGATACGAACCTTCTTTTGTTATTTTTAACGTCAAAATTCTTTAGTCTTTGATTCTGAATGGCCAGTTCGCAAATTAGCGTAATATTACCATTAAATCCATATAATGATAACAATTTCTGTTCGTATGTGTGTTGAAAGCCTAAGAAATTATTGGTGAATAGATATATCAATTTATAATAATAAAATGTCTACTTTCTTTTTGTACATATTTTCTATACAACAACTTGCATAGTCAGAATCCAAAACGCTGAAGTCTTTTAAAATAAAGTAGAACTTAATAAAATAATTAATATGGGAATCGGTAACTACTGGGGTTCATGATAATTTTCGATTTAATTTGTACTTCATTTTAGTTATTTGTGTTATAAAAATTAGTAGGTTTTTTTTCATGGCGCTTCAAAAATTAATTTTTTACGCGTTATAGGCAATTAGGTTCGTTTATTCAGTATGCTTTTAAATTTGCTTCGTACTTAGAAAAATATTAATAAGTATCTGTAATATTTGTGACGCGTAGAAAAAACAAATATAACTGTAGCCAGATATCGGGTGTTACTAAATCGATAATACAAATATTACATTCTGTTCTTCAAGTGAGATATATTCGATTTCATTTCCTCTTGTAAATAAAAGAGAATAGAAACGAGAAAATACTTTTGTACCTGTTGGTGATGTCTAGCTTGTTAAAAATCTATACATTTTTGAAGTTAAAGTCGTTTTCACGAGAAGTCGATTTCATGGTAATGATGGTTGCGGTGGGTGTTGTAATCCAAAACAATACTATTAAATATATCATTTTTGGAATGTTTATTATAAAAATATTACATTTAATAAATATTTTCACACTCGTTTCCACAATGTAAAATAGTTTTTACTAAACAAATATAATACAATGGTTCTTTGAACGGAAAGTTAGGGACACGTATGAAAATATATATGTAAAGTTACTATTATCAGTGTTCAAATATAACTCAAAAAAACAGGCTTCAATTCAAAACGACTTCAAAAGTGTGATGTCGAAATGCGGTTGGATTTCAATCGTTTTTTTTTGAGTTTTATTTGTGCATTTCGATGTGTCTATATAAAAAGAATCCATATCTAAATTTGTTTACAATAATAAATAATAATTAATATTACACATAATGAGCGTCATTATACTTTTTTTATTGGTGGAAGCAAACATCTCTCTTATCGTGATCCTGATAAAATAGTGATTCGTTGTGAAATTGGAATTAACTATTAAATGATTTGTATTCACATTAAAGTGGCAATAATGTCATAGTCGCAATAGTGTAATAATGAGTTTGTCACGATAAACAACTTTTTCTATGAAGCCAAATCTGAAATCTCGGAAAACATAACATCATAAGTTATCAAAATGTAGGAAATACTCATTTTATTTTTTACAATTTCAGGTTTCTTCCCATAGAAAAAACTGTTAGGCATGACAAACCCTTTAAAATATGGCACAAAATATACATCCTGTATATCACCAAATATATGATTGATAAATGACAACCTAAATAAAGTTACATTAATATAACAAATCCTGCTTCCACCAATACAAATTCCTATACCTGAAATATTTTTATGACCCATTTCAGCCCATTGTCGCAGTACAATTTTGTAGTCTTATTTATTACAATACTTTCTATTTATCTATTCTGGCAACATTGTATAATTAGACCATTTGTTTCCGTAGTGCTATGTAGGTTTATTTTTATTTTAAATAGTTTACCACTTATTGATTTATTAGACCAAATATTACAGGCTTTGGGTTTTGAATTGGAATTATATTGTTTATGTCCATCCGAGACGGTTTAACGTCTGGTTGTTTTTTTTTTAAATTATAATGAATATAATTTTGCTTTCGGACGAAAGTTGACTTCATCGGAGTGTGTCTCGTTATTTACCTTGTAGGCGCTTGAACAATAAATACCTGTACTTTTACAAAAATGTTTATTTTTATTTTCATTTCATTTATTTTCCCTCTGTTCTAAAATCAAATATAAGCCTAATTATTTGCTATAGACTTCTACCGCATCTGCGTTTCCATGCAGTCTAAAATTCAATGCATTTCCGGACACTGATATTCATAAATACCTACCAATGTAAACATAATACTAACACGACACTGCAGAGCTTTCGCCAAGTCATCGGACTTACCGTAGTTAGTTTACAATGTCTTTTATTGATACAAATTACGAAATCTGCAATACTTAATTAGTAAATTTAACAGATAGTGTCATAAACTGATTTACCTTTATTGAGATAAGTGTCCGCGAATGCAATAACCCAATTTTAAATTAATATTATTGTTTGTGCTATTTATTAGAAGAAAATGATTTGACATAGACAATATGATGCTTGTATTTATGTATTGTTACTATATTCTGTTCTGTGTACAGTTTGGCTACATCACCTAATGTTTAGCTGATAGTAAACCGGTCACTTTGGGATATTATATCACATATTAATCCCTTGGCTCAGCAATGGGACGGTCGTCTCAAAAAATTTAATGCGAAGAATCGCGATTAAATATTTAAAAGACTTAAAATTGCGCTATAAAATAGAACTCGAAATCGATTTAAAAAAAAATCATAAGGTACACTGCAGTGACATAAAGTCAAGTTCTTATTTTTTCTGATAGTCCCAAAGTGATTGGACAAAGTAACTTGTAAATGATATTAAAACTAGTAGTTAGTGAAAACTATTTTTAAATTCAAATCTACACATTCACTTGATAAGAGTAGTGTAGACTTTAGGTAACATGAAATAAATATTTATAATACGTGATTTGCGTTTGAAAGTATATTAGTTTTAGTGTAATATATGATAACTAATTAGCTGATTATGTATATATATTGTATTATATTTAAGTTTAAAGACCATTTTTGAGTTGCTGTGGTATTATCTGGCTCAAAGGACCATTTTTTGAACCTATTACAGGCCAAGAAACAACATTGTGTGGTGATTGCATCGACGCCTTTTACATTGGAGCAGTGTCTTAGGTAGGGTCTGTTTTCGATTGAATACCATCCAATTCTAGATTAGAACTTTAATTTTCAAGCTTAAGAAAGGAATACTTAAAAAAAACGGTTTGTTTCACAAAATCATGATCTAGTTTATTCCTTAACATGGATCGTTATAATAATTCAAGGATTCGATACGTTTCTGTTCAGCGAGATGTGCTTCGTATACGGCTAGTTCTTGAGCGTTATCTGACTCTTCAGGCTTGCGCCGTCTCACCTGCTTTGCCTTCCAGGTTTTGGCACCCTTTTCGGCCTTCTGTAATAAAAAAAAATACAAATAGATTTAGGGCCGGATTTAGAGGTATGGAGGCCCTGGGGCAACAAAGGAGTAGAGGCTCCTAATTATGTTGCATACAGGACAAGTATTATTTATCATTTATAAGTTGTTTCCTGTTTTTTTGTAATAATATGGTACCTATACATTTTTAAAGTATAATTTTGTGGGTCCTTATCTTGTGGAGGCTCAGGGCAATTACCCCGTTTGCCCTCCCTCCCTTTGAATTCCGGAACATACGTTGCATTCCATGGGAATGTCATGGGATAAGATGTTCTGAAAAAAATAAAGTGGATTTGAAAACTTACAAGGTTGCGTTGTTTGTAGATTGCAGCACTGTACGCCTGGGCTTCTTCTAACTTCGTATTCAGTTGGTTAGCAGTTTTATTGTGACTGAAATCATAATAAGCTATTCGTTAGTAGGTACCTACATGTTTTGAATGGAGTTATTCTCGAGCCTTCTAGATACTACCTACTATACAGGGTGTGGTTTTGCATACTTGTCTTTGCGGACATTGGTCTGATCACGAATCAATAAAAAAACAGAGCATGTTTTAATACAGGATATGATAAACTTGTGCCAAATTTCGTCAAAATTAGTTCTGTAGATTTTGCGTGACTGAGCAACAAACATACAAACTTTCACATTTATAATATTATAGATAAATACGTATGTACTTACCTATCTACGTAACGAGTACGCTCTGTCTTATCAAAGGTAGTAAACTTACTATTGCCTCAAGATTGAATGCGCAAGACGGTGTATTGGATTCTTCGGCTTCGACATTCCAAGATCATGGAGTACATCGGGAAGAATTTTTCCAAAATTATCCCAAAGGTACTTTACGACTTCAGGGCTCTGAGTTTCTGGCGAAGATTTATCAGTTACCATTCATTGTGTTGCGTTAGTAATATGAAGTTTCGATTTCATTCAGGCGTTAGATAAGTTAGATCATAGGCGTAAGAAATGTTTGTCGTTTTCGTTTATATCATCAGATAATAGGTATACAATACAGGGTTATTGGTGAAATACTAACAACCTTGCAGGACTGTATTACTAACATCATAGATAATAACTTTTTATTCTATGAATTTACAAAACATATTTACCTAAACAAACAAGCAGTGCGAAGGAGGACCGTTTGACTTACTTTTAATATCCAGAATATCAGTCTTAGGTAATATTTCCACGTCATCATTATTCTTAATTTTCATTCTACAATGTATATTGTCTCTCTCCGAATGGCCGCAATCTTTCGTTATTTTCGTCAATAAGTTGTCATCATTTAATTTGTATTTACTTGTGCACGGTGCACACTGGTATACCTTTTCGCCGTTTTCAAAGATATACCTACCATTTTCGTCGAAATAGTATTTTGCATTTTCAGGTACCTAGATTAATAATTGTATAAAATTATATTAAGTACTTACTTTAATATTTTTGATAATATTTGTTGGACTATTATCAAAAAATAGTGATAAAGCCGATGGCGAAAAACCACACTGGTCTTTATTTGGTCATAAGTACCTACTATAGTCCAAAAGACCGAGGAGACTGTATAAGAGGAACTGTACCTACGTTAGAGAATTACAGCCTCTATAAGGGAACCAAAATTAATTTCGCCTAACGGGCGTTCATTATTGGGCCTAGATTTTTGAACTCAACACCATGGAATCAAGAGCGTCGCCAACCTGTGGTCTAGGGGGCAAATGAAGTGCAAAATTTTGCTGGCAAAAAAAGTACTTGGGGCAGCCGCCTCTCCCTGACCCCCTTGGCGACGCTCATGCATGGAGTAGTATGGAATAGTGTGGCCGCATAATATTATCCTTGGTAGAGTTGACCAATTATTTTTGCATAAATTACGGGCGTTGCTTAAAATTGAAAAAAAAAACTCCATTCAGCTATAGGTACGGCGAAAGTTAAAATGTTGATAGTACTCCATACATCTTGCAAGTACCTAATACAGAGAAGTAATCTGGGCTGATATACAATTAATACAAATAGTGAAAAGTAGGGGAGCCAATACGCCGCCTTGGGGTACCCTGGCTGCCGTGTCAACCACGACTAAAACCCGTTGCCGGTGGCAAATCATAGGTATGCGTAGAGAGGTATGTGTTTTAGCCTAAGAATTGGATCACTTTATTTTTGGGGTGTTGCTGTTGAAGATGTTGCTTGGCATTTAGCACAACCGTTCTTTCAATAAACTTTGGCCTTTTTCTTCAAAATGATTAGGAAATTACTATCATTTGCTTACTGCAATAAATTCTCCTTCGCAGTTCAAGTGAAATATTCGCAATCCATTATCAAAGACGTAAATCTGGTGATTGAACTCGTCAACGTGGTATGGGCCTATTCGGTCCTTGTAAAATATGCGGTTGGTACCTGTAAAAAATGTGGTGTTTCAAAAATGAATTAGATAGATTTTGTGCGACAATCCCTTAAAATTGACGTCTAACGTGAATGGGACCAACCTCTGAAATCGTGAAAATGTATCAGCTGTTCCATTATTTCAGATTGATGAGTACCTACCTAAACTTCGAGATTTAAAGAGGATCTGTCTTTCACCTAGTCTCTTTTTGGTACTTGAATATATAGCTAGACGATCAAGTGTGGCCTTTTAAATATCGAAAAGTTTCAATAATGTAAGTACTGTGTGTTTTTTTTTTACTATCTTGATAATAATTATTTTGGTGTGTTATGTTAGTGGAATAGAATCCATGGACAATCATATTTTTGTACTAGCATTTAAATTAGAGTTCAGAAAATGGCGGTTCAGTAAATTAGAGTTCAGAAAATGGTTCACACTACATGGCGCGTGCGTAACAGTAAAATTACCCTCTCCAAATATATGTTACTCTATGAATTACACTGCCTATGCCACTAGACCGCGATCGCACGTGACTGAAAAGTGCGAGCCACAGAGCATATGAATGTGCGAGCGAAATAGCGTCACTACCTACCTACGCATGTCTACCGTTGTGGTTTGACAAACAAACTCCGATATATCGATGTATTTATTCAATGCATCGAATAACCACCTAATACGTTTAATCGTGAACTAGTCAAATAAAGTTTTTGAAGCTCTGTTCATGCCGTAGTAAAAATAAGTAGGTAAGTATGCCATAGGCTTCTATTCTATTTACCTATCACGCCCAATTTTTTTCAAGACGGTAAAAAAAGTCATCCAGTCTAGATACATAATTCAAAGTACCCACACACAGTGGAGATTTGTAAATTACTCTCAGATAATCTCATTAAATAATTACCTCGAAAAGAGAAAAATGTTATCATCATTTTTCTTGCTTCTGATATCTTCTCTCTAAGATACTCCTTTCTTTGACGAAATTTTTCGCCCATTTCCTCCCAACATGAGAATTTTGGACCTGGGGGTTCTGATCTCCTATCAAAAATAAAAAATATCTTTTGGGATAATGAAATCTGGCCACACGTCTACCTAAAAACGAGTTTCCACCAAAGTGATATTAGTCTCAATAGGTCAAACTCGCCTTTGGAGTATCTCGAAACGGTCGAAGAAATAAAACAGAAAATAAATGTGCAAGACGGTCTTACGGCTAATTCATACCTAATATTATTATAAATCTCTTCTTGTTTGATAATATCTTCTTGTTTGGCCATTAATCCACTTATGGTATCGGTTATAACTTTGAGGTCAGCTAGCCTTCGTTGCCAAGACGCCAATTCTTCTTCAATCCTTGCTTTAATCCTCAGATAATCAGTGTTGCCATTTAACTTCTCCTTTATTATATCCAGACTTCGCGATACCTATCAATGTTTCATTAAGTAACGAATTAGTTAAATGTATCGCAATTTATGCATAATATTTAATGATGTCAACTTTAGTTAAGTACTAAGGACTTCAACATAAGGAACATACAGCCACGTCTTCTCAGCAAAAACAACCTTCCTAACCGTTACTATAGATAGAGTCTAGCTAGATTAATAAGTGCCTGTGATGAGACTAATGGTGGATTAATCGTGCCATGCTTTTATATTCACCTATTATAATGATGTTCTCTACCCTGCACACACAGTAGGGACCGGCTTAGTTAAGCATTGAGACTATAGTATAAAATCGTTATTATTTGTCATTTACCTAAATGTCATTCAATAAAAAAAAACAAGCTTACTTCAGCCTCCTGAGTGATAGACTGGCGCGACTGCCTGCAAAGAAGGAAGATCTGCTCCTTGTTTTTCTCGTATAATTCTTGCATGAGGGCATTCATATTCTGTTCATTCTTCTCTTCAAGGCGTATAAGGTTGTGGTGCAGCCGCAGGTGTATTTCTTCCAAGCTTATGCGGATTTTGTGTGTCTTGAGAAGAAAATGTGCAGTATAATTTTCGTAAAGTACCTACCTACCTACCAACTTGGTGTGGTATCGTTTCTATTACCTATTTGTTTGTCTTATAACATTTAAAAAAATCGAAAGAACTAGGACTGAAATATGGCTAACACATTCAGGACGGGATCCTATTACCTACCTACCTGGGCCGTCCGTCTGTCTGTCTTTCGATAATATTTTTATAGAATACCTATGTAATAATAGGGCAACACAAAATACCTACACATGTAACAAATAATAAAAATGACAACTAAGGGAATTTAAAATTCTATTGCGCCTACTAGTAATTTCATAGCAAAATTCCTAAAGACGAGTTACAGAACTAAAAAACTATTTGTGCGTAATATAGGCTTCCTGACTACATTAGACTTCCGAGTTGCCATTACAAAAGTATTTACTTATCTAGATTATATATTAAATAATACTTACAACATCAGATAACATTGTCGATATATATCCGTGAGTAAATGCAAAAATTTCACAAGTTCTCTGAATTGATATATTTAATTGCTCCCGAGCAAATTCATCGATATTATTTGGCTTATTTATATCAAGACGCTGTATTTTCTCTCCTAATTCCTTCAGTTTATTCATGTGCTCGTTCAATTTAACTTCTATATCGTCATACATATCTTTTTCCATCGAATTCGTAATAGGAAGGAATTCTCTACCATATTCAATATGATTTATTTGATAAATATTTGCAGTTCTTTCAAGTACGGCCAGGAGATCTTCTTTCGTGACATTGATTCTATATTTATCAGACTCGTTGAGTTCATGTATTGATTGAGCATAGAAGGAACAGAAACTTGAAACTTTAATTTTTACTTCGCCGTAATATTCATGGTAATCGCCATCTTCGAATTGAATTTTTAGTAATAAAACAATCGATTCTTTCAACTTCGGACAAATATTGTTACTAAACAGTAAGTACACATCATCAAAAGTTATTTTAGTAAGACGATGTATAAAATCTTTGTAAGTATCCATGTTATCCAGGTTAAAAAATTGTACAAACAATTATTCAACCTAAGTATTTTTAAATTTTGACGCTAAATAGTCTTCTGACCAAAAAGTATATACCGTCAAACAAGCCAACTTTGCCCGTTTTTTTAAGAAAATCGAATATATTACAAGTTTTTTCTATAGGACTTAAGTATATTTTTTCATTTACTACAACTATATGACCATATGCACGCATTTGCTATGTAAAATATTAAAAAAATTAAAATTTAAACCAAGATTTGTTCGATTTTGATGGTGGGCAAAATAATCCGGACTTTTAGCCAACATTGCCCACTTCGATTTTCGACGCAAATCAAGCTCTATAAATACGTAGAAAGCACCACGACTACAATTTAAGGCAATGTTAACCTTAGTTTTAAAATACTGTTTGTAGTTTAAATATTTTCGTGATAAAAACAGTGGGCAATGTTACCTAGCGGTTAATGCCCTTTTCCATACAAGGCTCAACAAACGGTTTAAGATTTTAAGGGTTGTCACATTCCAGTAAAATGATTAAATAAATGTTATTTTCATTTTTCTTTTGTGGGTATTGGGTGCATATGAATAGACGTTAAAATGGTAATTAAATGAAATATTGTGTTCAAAATTAAATGTTTATTCCAATTTTGTTGACAATTCGACATAATACCGTTGTTCTATTTTGAACATTTCAATAACGTCAGCTTTAAGCTGTAAATGCTATATCAAAAAATGAGATCAATATATGTCCAAACTTTAAGCAGCTTTAACATCACGTTGGAGTAATTTTTATATGCTCGGGACCCAATTTCAGGTCTTGGCTTTCTTGGTCTGATTCTAGACTTGAATTTGTTTTTCTGAAATTAAAAATAACAATAAAATTTAAGCTAAGTGGATCTGCAGATGTATAATAAAAGCTGCCATCTACTCTAATGAAATATACCCTATCCCTATACACAAACAAACATACAGTCCCAAACTTCACCTCTATACATATACTGCGTGAAATTTTAATCAGTTTTCCTCTTACGGGGTCATTATACTCATCATTATGAACAACTTTTACTATGTAGCCAAACCTGAATACGTGAAAAATAAATCAGCTGTTCCCTACATTTATGTTCGCATAACTCGTCAAAATTTAGGGAACAGCTGATTTTTTTATGAGTACAATGACCCCTTAAGAGGAAAACGGTGATTAAAATTTCAGCCTGTATAAATATACATCAACTGCACCAGGTACTAATATATTTTATAACATAAGAAATTAAGTACTTTATTTTAAAGTCGTTACTTAAGAAATATGTAATTGAGGTGTTTGATGTTTTGTTTCTGTGGTTTTGCGTTAATTCAACCTGTTACAAAATAACTAAAAGTGACAACCCTGAGTGCTTTTTGATAACGGGCAATGTTGGCATGGATGGGTCTGAATAGTTTAGGGTAACTTTGCCCATCATTAGAAGTTTTGATTTATAAAGTCCTGAATAATGAAACTATATTTAAAATACTCAACAACTGATATTCTATAACATACAGTAAAATACACTTACCTGTGTTTTCGCCATGAGGTAAAATCCACAAACGCTTTCCTTAGGAAATTTGCCCGCAAAAACATACACCGCACTTGACAAGCTCTGACAAGTTACTAAATGAACTTTGGAACGAATGCGTTAGATAGTGTTGCCACAAATATAATCAACTTTCCATCCTAATAATAAATGTTGCCATAAAACGAAAATTGTTTCTTATGTTAGCGGTTTTGCTTATAAATTGCTTTTAGGGCAAAGATACCTTGATTGGCAAAGTTGGCTTGTTTGACGGTAGCAGTATTGTTGGCAACTAAATACTAGGGCAACATTTTTGCCAGAGTCGAGTAGAAAACACTTGTTACTCTTAGTAAAATCATAGAGGAAACTAATATTATAGTAATTACTCAGTTTAATTGTACCTAAATGGCTTAATCTGTTGACTCGCGACATTAACCTGTCAAACAAATCGTCAACTCGCGCACATTTTTCAAAATTTCAAAATTCGCGCCCACTTTTCAAGTAAATTATCGTCCCGATTGTCCCATTTGAGAACCAAGTGGTGCGGACTCTGAAACCCCAATTGTCCCAAGAAAGAACTGACAGGTTGCTCTAAGTGTAAAACGGATTGGACAGCTGACGATCCATAAGTCAAAATTTCTACGTCCTACTACTTAGTCACAGAAGGGACTTATTATACTTACCCGTAGGTACTGTAACCTAATTTGCATGTGTTGCACTTAGACTGAACATTATTAGATTGTTTAATAAAACTCAAACTATTTACCTACATTATTTAATGAGAATAATACGAAACGTCACTTCGCAAGTTACCGCCAAAAGTCCACCATTCAATCACTTAAACGCCATACGCACCATCCATCTTACTTCTCGCCAAGGTCATGTAAAATGCACAATGAAAAAGGACTGAAAGGAAATTTTTCGGCTATCTGCAGGGCTATTGCGTATCTCTTGATACAATCAAATTATCATTGAAGTCACTTGAAACCGAATAAAATGGCGGATTTGCGATTGCGTAAGTCCATTTTGACAGCAGTGATTGTATCACAAATGCCATTGCAACCTCAACCATTTTAGGTATAACGATTTCTATCGATAAACGTAAAATGCGATCACGTAACTCGACTTCAATCTAAATGACAGCTTGGTATTTCAAGAACTTCAATTGTTCATTGAAACAAGTCTTGCGTTATTTCATCAAGCTATAAAGGTTGTTTTTTATTGAGTTTATGTTGATTATCCATTCATAATCAGTGATTTGAAAGTTAATATAGATATAGGTATGCGATTACGTCTTTTATTATAAGTAATATCAACTATTATTATTGATGACCAATGTTGTTTTAGTTCGAAGTTAATGTTACGTTGTTATGAAGGAACGTGGATGAGGAACGTCCCAAAAACAATAAAACTATTAAATTGTGAGACGTGTATGTAGCGAGACTTCAGTAACCCACTGTGGCTGCCCAATAGGAATGAGTTCAGTTGCGCAGTTTAGGCTGAATGACGCCTTTGAAGAATTGTGTCGGGAAGTAATTCCAAATCTTCCAACCGGCAGGCGATCCACTCCCATTCACCATGAACTCAAAGTAAGTTCCATACCCAGTAGTCTGCACACATTTCTGCCTTTACGAATATTTCTTTGTATTTTACGATCCATTAGTAAATGATTTCTTATGTACTTACATTACAGCTGGGTAAGACCAACGGTGTGGTAGATGTTACCTGTCTGTACAATACCTATGTCTCCACCAGCCTATCAATTTGCCTTGATGTTGTCACCAATGCACTGAATTCCCAGGAAATTCTTAACAAGTTTATTAAATTTCCATCACAAATGGAGAGAAGGGAATGGAAAAAAGAGAGATGCTAAATGGTAGTACAAACAATTTTATATATAATTATAATAATATAACATTTACTTTATCCTTTAAACTTGCAATTTTTGTAGATGTTTAAAATTTTGTTAATAATTTACCGAGTGACTGTAGTTTGGATTCTAGAGATAGACAGTTAGATTATTTTATCCTAGTAGGTAATGCAGATGAAACTGCAGGTTGAATAAGTTGCACATAGTATTTTTCAAGTCACAGTTTGTGGGTTTGATTGAAACGTATGACACATATTTTTATTATCTATATAAGTTAGATAGCCTTGTGTCAAGAAATGTCTCAGGTATTTTCATAATAAAATTTTACTATGTTTCAGTTTTATGGATAAGCATGGAATTCCTTGGCGGCGTTCGTTGGTGCATGCTTGACTATAATAACCCTACCAAGGTTGAGAAAATAGTGAATGCCATATGCATTTTGAAACATAGCTAATCCATACAACATTCCAGTACCTCAACTCACTGATGCTGATCAACAGGCTATCCAACAAAGTCAGCATAATTTAGAATTTGGTGGCAATGCTGAATCTGACATGAAAAATATGCTTGTACGGAGTCTGTGGGCAGGAAAGGAGAATTAATAAAAATATATGTTTCAGTATTTATTGTTAATAATTTATTGCTCCTTATAAAATAAATACTTTATACGTACCCAATGTAATAAATGAACACAGAAAACATATCTTAGGTATCAGTATAAACAAGCTACAGTGAAGTGTCAATTACAAATATGCCTATTTCATCTAAACTGATATTATAAAGAGGAAAGATTAGATTTTTTTTTTTTGTTTGTTACGATCTGACACAAAAACTATTTGACCAATGTAAAAAATTCTTTCAACATTAGAAAGCTACATTATCCCTGAGTAACATAGGCAGATATTTTTATCCCGACAAAAGATAAGATTCCACGGGAACGTGGGTGAAACCGCAGAGAAAAGCTAGTTATAGATATTTAAAAAAAGTTATAGTATGACTTAAGGACAACATTTCAAGTACAATGGTTTTAAAGAGCTCCAAAATAGGTTGATGTAAAGCTGCCAACTTCTGCTTGTGAGCAGACAATCTATGTCAAGCATGAAAATCTTTGTCCAAAAGTAGTTAGGCTGTGATGCGTCTCTTTTTTATCTCATATGCCCAGTGTGGCTCATTATTACCATGATCTGCAAAAAAATATCTTTATTGACAAAGGATACTACTATTATAGTACTGAAGTGTCAGGTGGCAAATACCTATTAACACTCTTAATATGCACATTAAAATGTTAATAGGGTGATATAAATTATAAAATATTAATAAGTATGTACCTAATTACTTGGCCCAGAAACAGAATTGATTTCATAAGCAACCACATATTCCATTGGTCCCTCAATTTTTTTTGTGTACCTGAAACATGAAAAGTTAAATAAGCTAATAATTAAACAATATTATAATGCAAACTAGCCCAAGGGCATTTTATCTTTTTCCAGTAAAAAGTATCCAGTTTTTACAGGATAATATGATCTACCTGTGTGTCAAGTTTTATCTAAATCCTTTCAATAGTTTTTGCTTGAAAGAGTAACACAAAGAGGATAAAAACACTAGAGTAACAAACATCTTCACATTAATCCTCAGTAGCCATTTAGGATTAGTATCAAAAATACATATATGAAATAGAATCAATAATTTAAATTGCTTTTATTACACTTTAATAGGTTTTTTGTGTACAAACTAACCACTCCAAAATGTACTCTATCTCTGAATAAATTTTATCATTATCCATTCAATTATTATAATGATTTCAGTAACAAACATATCCACACTTTATGTCAGGATAATATAATGGTTATTAGTAGTTAAAACATAAGATATTTTGTAAAACTTACTTGTACATATCATGACATAGAAGGACCTATTTGTGCATGTTGTATGGGATGGTTGAAAACAAAATAACACTATTAGAAATAGCAGGAGTCCCACCATGAGTCACTCACACACCTATAATGTAATTCATGAATTAATTTCACATCAATAGGTATTGGTTCTCACTTTCGCAATTAGGTACTAAAGCTATTTTAAAGCCAACAAAAATGCGTGAAATTACTAGCAAATACAATTTGACTTCAATAAAAATAAATAACTATAGGTAGGTACCTAAGTATATAAAAATGACGATTGCAATCACTTAAATTCACATATTATACGGTTGATTAAAAAATGCATTTCGTTTTGAGAAATTTCATACATAAAAAATACTTTTTAAATTGGTCGGATAAGCTTATGACTTGCAGCAACTTCACTCCGCAAGTTGTCGATGAGGATCACTGCAACCTAAGATACGCAATCGCAAATTATCGATAGAAGTATATTTCAGTCCTCATCAGTGGATTCGTATTGCAATGTTTCAGTAAAGTTACGCAATCGGGCCCCTGGTAGCCCTATTTGGCACACATCCAGCGGCTGGATCTCGGGGCTGGATGGATGGTGCGTGCGTAAGGCCTTTTTGTCACAATGAGTATATTAGTTTCTCGACTTTATGGTTCGGTCCCACTCAGGCCCAAAGAGTATATAATCTCAGGCCAGTCAGTTTGTCAGTCAGTCTTGAGTCAGTCAATCAATCAATCAATGAACTCTGGAATCGAGTTATCAAAATTTTATCGAAAACACCTGAAAATATGAATGATAACATGTGTTTCGTGGCTGTTTCATGCACCGTGTTCACGAAATAAGCATTTAAGATCGTGTCAGTGCAAGCTACGAAGTCCCAATATTAACGTAGGTATAGTGCTATTATTTAAAACAATAAAAAACAATCCGGCGAATTTGGTAAAGTTCTATCGATCTGTACAAATATTTTTTTATTTTGTTCTTGTGAAAAAATCACATAATTTTCTAACCAACAGACTTACTTAGTAATCTATTTACGTATTTATTTTTGACCAGCTGTCTCTTTTTTAATTAGTTATTTTAATATATTATATTTATATATTTTTTTTAAATACTTAATCACTTTTTGTTTTTTGTATATATTATTATTAGCTTAGTTAGTGTTTTAAATTATATATATATGTAAGTTTTCTGATATATTTTACGTAGGTTATTTGGCATATTAAAATTGCTATATTTTTGTGTTTTCGTATTGCCCTTGGTAAATTGAAGTTCAGTGAACGTTGTTAAGATGTGATCGCATTAGATAGATCTCCCTCGGTTAGTTGTACGTGACGAACGTCACAACACAAAGGCACCGTACCTCACGGCCATGTGTTTCTGTGCGTCTGCAGTCATAAAAATCATTGTTTGACCTACTTTGGCATGTTTATGTAATCCTGGTACCTACTCAGTGATATAATATTTACTAAATAGTGATATTTGCGGTTTTTACAGAAGTTTCGAGAATGCCCTAACATTGTCTACCTACAGTTTGTAATCATTCCATTTTAAATAATATAAAAGTATAAAAAAAATGGCAAGATATTTTGAAAATACTTCAACATTCAACTTCAGTTGGGACCAAGTTGCTTGCGGTTATTGGAAAAGATACCCTAATCCACAGAGGTAAGGTTTGAAATAATGTATTAGTTGTAATTAGTAAACAATAATAAAGGTTGTAGTGTAGTAGAAAATTTTGTTAGCCAGCATTATTTGACACTAGCTTATATATTTCTGGGATAAAGAGTAACCTATATCCTCAAAACCTTAATAAAAATGAAGTATTAAATAAAGTTTTTGTTTTGTTTCAGCACCCATGTTTTATCAGAAGACACTTGCGTTAGACAAGTGAAGAATGGATGCCTGCATACAAAGAGACTCCTGACTAAGACTAACAGGGTACCAAAATGGGGTGAAAGGTAAGTTATATTATTGATAGCCTGTTTTTTTATAAATATAAAAACAAAATTTAAGAAAATACTCCTAAAGTAGATTCTCTTTAATCATTAAAGAGTATTATAACATATACAATACATGTAACATTAAAGTTTAATGTTACATGTATTGTATATGTTATAAAAACATTGATAAACACAAGCCACCCTGCAAACCACGATAAGATAGTCTATTTAATGAATGTATAATGTTATCTATAAAGAAATTGTGTTCTTATACACCTTTAAATTTAGATACATAATAAAATTGTTTGAAACTCCATGTTCTAGGCATGGTAAAAATCGGAAACAAGCAATCCCCTGATACAGTTATGGTACATAATAGGCGGGCCAATTGGCATGGTTGTTAAGAATAAAATTCATTTGAAACCTTGCTGAGTTTCTTGCCGGTTCTTCTCAGTTGAAGGCTGACTTCCGAACCGGTGGTAACTTCTGTAATTCGACCTTCATAAGTGCCCTTCTAGGGCCTAAACTGAATAAATGGTTTTGACAACACACTACCTATCATGCAGGTTGTGGGTTCGATTCTCATCCAGAACAGACCTCAGTTTGGGTGTAATTATCAATTTATGTATGTTATTTTTGTAGTATATCAGTTATCTGGTTCCCATAGTACAAGCTGCTTAGTTTGACTGTATGGCTTGTCTTTATTGTTTAAATAAATTTATAATATATCCCATGTCACGCCTATCTGAGACAAATCTAATGACACCTCATTATGTTGAATTGAAATCCTTCAAAAGGTTTAGGCTGTAGAGCGAGCCAAAGGTGTCCTTTCGGGTAAAAATGTATTGTCATCAGAAATCCGCTGAAACCGTCCCGTTTACTGAAAGCAAATATCATACATGAGCTAAGAGCATATTCTTAATGGATTCAATGTCATATTTATTAAGATCAATTTGTTCAGTTGCACTGTACCTACCAATGCAACAATTTGACCACATCCAGATTCTGTCGCTTATTCTAAGATACTTTCCTCGGTCCACCTCGATAATTACCGCATATCATCTGTCCCTTTCTATAACTTCTTTCCTTATCCCACGCTAGGTGTGTTCGGCACAACATATTTTCCTCTTCCACTCCGCTCTGTCACTCGTCGTCTCAGTGTCGTCTCAGTCGTCTCAGTACTCACACCTTTTATATGTATATCATTCTTCACACAGTCCATCCATACCTTCTTCGGCCTTCCTCTACCTCTATATCCATCCACACTCATGCTCAATACTCTTTTCGTTACATGTCTTTCATACCTCCTAGACATGCCTATACATTAAATAAAGATGGAGATATTTTATTTTAAAAAAACCGGTCAAGTGCGAGTCGGACTCGCGCACCGAGGGTTCCGTACAATCTTGTAAATAGATTACGTTTTCGATTACCTTATTTGAGGTTTTGCCAATTAAGATAGACTTCTAAATTGTATGAGCGCCCATACAACTCAGAGGTCTATTTTAATTGGTGGTAACTATGTATGTATGGGGACACCTTTAATTTTTTTTTTTTAATTTTTTGGAATTTTTCCTTTATTAGTGCTGTAAAGAACTTGCTTTTTGACTAATTTCGTGATTCTAGGTCAACGGGAATTACCACATAGGTTTTCGACCCAAAACCTATAGGGTACTTACGGTTGACCTAGAATTGTCAATTTTGGTTAAAAGCGAGGTCTTACATCACAAGTCTTACAAAAACATGAAAATTAAGGTAAATTTTGATACTTACAAGTTTTCGCGAAAATCTAAATTTGCCGATATATTTTTATCGTGTTGACTCAGGACCTTGATTTTTATACACCCAATAGGGACTATAGACCTCAGTATCTGGTATAAATTTCAACTTGCTAGGTCCACCCGTTCCTGAGATAATCGATGGTGACACACGGACAGACAGACAGACAGACGGACAAGAGAGTGATCTTATAAGGGTTCCTTTTTTTACCTTTTGAGGTACAGAACCCTAAAAAAGTCAGTTTTGTTTGTATTCAAGGTATTTAACTCGTTCGATATAAAGGTCAATGTCGCGTAACCGACCTTGTTGTTATTGATTACAGAAATATTTTTTATACCACTTTGAATGGCACTAATGAAAATGCACCTTATCTCACTACATACAAAATCGTAATTTTAGTTGTCAATTTTTCAATTGACTAACGTGTATTGGTTATGGATTGTAAGCAGAAGATAATTTGAATTGTGATGTATTCTAAGCCATAACATGTTCTTCCCATAAATGTAGTAGTTAAACTAGTGACATGTTATGGTGGCCGCCTTGACAAGGGGGTGTCTCTATTGACGCGTTATGCTTGTCTCTTCTTGGCACATAGAAAGATTGGGCTGTCAAAAAGGCCATCATAAGGTGCTGCTAGTTTAGTGACGTTTACTTCAAATCCTACGATAAGCTTGAGTAACTTTTATTTACCATTTAATAGACTAGTTAAAATTACGAACAATAAAAAAATCAGAAGTCTTGGCATTATCGAAAAGATGTTTTTTTATGCCACAAGTGACAACGAGACAGTTGGGTCATTTGATGGTAAGTGACTACCGTCGCCTATAGACATTAGCAATACTAGGGGGATTGACAATGTGTTGTACACCTTATTACAATGCTTTAAAGGCATAAATGCATTGATATCTAATAACTATAAGATAAACAATCCCAAGCAAAAGTTATCTCAAAACTGTCTCAAATTGTGTTGGGTAATACGAGTTATTTTTTTAAAGTTTTATTCACAAAGCTATGTACAAAAGGCAATAAAATTTTACGACTCATACCTGCTAGCCAAAATATATCTGAAACGAGCACTGAGGCATTTTTACCGTCGGAGCGTTAGAATTCTACTAGATTAAAAGACCACCCAAATGTTCGAGTGGGTAGACATTCGGTAAGGCCATTTTTGTCGCTGATTGTGTATCTTTAGTTATTAGATATCAAAGCATAAATGTTATGTTTCACACAGGCACTTTAGTTACATTGCACACTTGGAGTATCTGTGGAAGATAAACTTGAAATTACCTTGGCAAGATGCTTCTGACGTATGAGATACCTAAGCGATAACGGCACGATATTATGGCCTCAATATTCTCTTATCTTATATAAGACATACATAGTTTAAAGTTTTGAACAAATATCTGCATGGTATTTTTACCTCTCCCCCTATCAAACTTTAAAGAAAACATTTAATTTGGACTCACACAAAGACAGCAATATAACATACGCACATTATTCAAAAGAGCTATCTGAGGCCAGAAAGGCAACTATCTCAGCACAATTATGCTTCATACTTATTAATTAATTTTAGGTTCAATAAGGCTCTACCACCGTTTTGGAATACATTTAGACTCTGAATAGAACCTTAGCCAGGTTGTTTTTATTGAGCATTATTCTTGTATGTTTAGACGAATAAACCACTTTTTATGTTATTTCTAAAGATGAAGATTTTTTTATGTCACTAGTGACATCGAGGCAGGCGGGTCACCTGATGGTAAGTGACTACCGTCGCCTATAGACATTAGCAAGACCAGGTGGACTGCCAACGTGTTGTACACCATATTACAATGCCTTAAGGGCAAGGGCAACTGGCTCTCAAGTGCAACTGCCGGAACACACGGTGCTTGGCGACAGATTCTTTGATCCATTCGATATGAGACTCCCAAATTCTTTATTATTTGGCTTGGCTATAACAGCATTGTAGTATATATTATTCAGATTGATACAATTCAATTCAAAGCTTATGTGGGCATCGCACATATAAATACTTGGATGCATTCCCAAGATTTGTGATTTTCAGAGCCGCGTCGGGCCAATAAAAAAGTATTTTTTGCGCGTTCGCTCTGGGTGTCCCCCGCTCCCCAATGGGCATTAAAGCGATATAGCTACTTTGCTCAAAAGTCGTTTATAAGTGCCCTCGTAGAGCCTATATTTTGGTAAAGAGTATTTGTGTGTTTTAAATGGTTTCCTTTTGTTTCGTTCAAGGTTCTTCAATTCCAAATCGGTGAAAATTATTGAGGAGAGCATTGTGGATCCGAAGAATAAAGTCCTTGTCACATACACCAGGAACCTTGGATACACCAAAGTTATGGTAAGATCATAATTTTATATTAGAAACGAAAACTATTATCTCGTAAATCAGTGGTACTCGCACTTTCTGTGGACGACCGCGAAGGCTTCTGGCCTAAAAAAAACAAATTTACGTGGCATTTCCTAAATGGTACTGACTGCTTATCATGTACAGTTAAAATCAAGCCAACTAATTTAATTTAAATGTATTAAATTTTCCTTGTACAGAGTGTAGTGGAACGAGTGGAGTATAAATCAGCCGGGGCCATGCAGACGGTAGCCCGACGGTCAGCGTGGATCGACTCGCAGGTGTTCGGGTTCTCTCGTGCCATCCGCGCTTTTGGAGTCGATAGATTCAGAAAAAATGCCTCGCAGATGGTGAGTCCCATAACGTAGATGTAGTAGAACATGAGTCATGTCGGTAAAAAAAATTATAGCGCTTTCGAAGACGAAATTTCTATAAACTAGCTATGTAGGGGAAAGGTATGAAAGGGACACCTATTGAAAGGGACAATTAAAATTTCCGGAAAATTAAAAATTGTTTAGTAAAACAACACTATTTCTGTTGTATGGCAATCCCAAGGTGTGAGGGGACATCATTTCGTCAATTTCATTCGTCAATTCGTCATTTCAATTTCAAAACGTGTCCCAAAATCGTTTCAACACTATATTTTTATTGTATGGCAACCCCAATGTGCTAGGGGTTGAGGGGACATCATTTTGCCGGATTGTCCCTTTCAATACGTGTCACAAAATAGTTTCAACAATATTTTTGTTGTTTGGAAACCCCTATGACCGAGGGCTTGAGGGGACATCATTTCGCCAGATTGTCCCTTTCAATACGTGTCCCAAAATCGTTTCAACACAGTATTTTTGTTGTATCGCAACCCCGATGTGCGAGTGGTTGAGGGGACATCATTTTGTCAGATTGTCCCTTTCAATACGCGTCCCTTTCATGCCACTGATAAATCTTTATTAATCAGGACAGATCTAATCAACCCTCTTTTGCAGGTAAACGGGTTCAACGACGTCCTACACAGTATGTTCCCTCGTCAAGTACCGTCCCAACACACAATGAGCCACACATTGAAGGAGATGCGCGAGGCTGCCGCGGCCGCCACGGATCGCGCTAAGGCGAACGTGCTATCTTCAGTTAACAGGACATAGAATGGCGGCGATTGAGTATCATAGAAAGTGTATTAGTGACGTGAATTTTAAAGAAAAGTGTCTTAGTGAATATTACAGTGAATGATTAAAAAAAAAAGTGCTAGTTACAGTGAATATTTGGTTCGTTGAGATGGTAAAAAGTTTTGGTATGAACAACCCAGTATACAAAATTGATGTTACAGGCAAGTAACCTTTATGTCAAAGGTATAAGAGCGTAAATGCCATGTTTTGTATGTGGTATATCCAACTGGAAAGAAAAAGAAATACTAATGGGCTATTTATATTCTTTTGTGTTCTTAATTATAATATTAAATATACTTTATTTATGCGATGTGTTGATTCTGTTGTGAAACTTAATTTGATAGGACTCGAAATATGTTTGCCCCTTTCCCACTATATGTAGATGATAGAGGTAACCATTTTTTAGATCTATCAAATTAAGTTCTGAGCAAAACTGAATCGACACAAGTTTAAAAGAAATAACTGATATTCTGTCTATAATGACGAATGACTTTAATAATAATAATAATGGGGACATTTATGTAAATAACAATTTTACCGACAGTCTTGTAAAAAGACAAAATTGTTAAATCTTTTTTTCTTGACCATCAAGAAAGTTTTGATAATTAGTTATTTGTGACATGCAGGACATTTAAAGACATTGCTACAAATATTTCTGTCTCGTGTATTACATAAGCTCACCCATTAATGATCATACATGTAACTTTATTCTAATTCTTATAAGACCGAAATTACGATGCAAAATGTGTAAATAATATATTTGGTCGGGTTTCAAAGTTGTTAACTCGCTTTATAAGGATATGCAACTATCATATGTATCTACATATGATAGTTGCATATAGACATCTGTCTATTTATTCATCTAAACTTGTTTTACGACTCAAAATAATTCATCGACTCAAGTATTTTTTCCACATTGACAAATTTGGGTAAAATTCCAAATAATTTTGTGAAATTATTCCCATCATCATCTGTCATATCGGTATGCATATAAGTGAGATAGAAGGCAGTGCATCTTGCTTGCACATTGTCCATGTTACATAATAATAGAAAATTAAAACTAATTGTATAGTTTTAATAACTGATATAATTTTATTTAAAATTATGTTTATTACACTGCCATTCTGTCATTTCACCAATAATGTCTCATTTGAGAAGCTACATGTACCTTTAACCACATTCCAGCCGTGGGTTATATTTATTTATTATATTAATCTATAATATTTAAAAAGCATTTCAGTAAATTGCTTAAAATTTATTGAGCGTGTATTCTGTATAATTTGGCATGTATATTGATGTAAGGTTAGGCCGTGAACATACTGTGCGACGAAAATTCGTTCGCGACTTCTAAGCCTGTTATAACTTTATTTATGTGTGAGTAAAAATGCACAGTATTTACTTAGCCTGTGCGTTTGCCATGAAAAAAGTATAATAATTTGTTACTTGGTTTTTCAAATCACTTTAATGTGTTTATGTATTTATTTAGTTAATTGTATTGTCAAAGGGTCTCGATAAAGGAAGTTCTCTGATTGACTTGGCTCTTTTTATTGATTTAGAATTGCATTATAATTTTCTTTGGCTTATTAGTTTATGTGGACTGATATACTTAGTTCCTACAATATGTTTTACTGGTGCGATTTTTGTCACAGGCACTCCCTTAATTTTATTTGTATAAACTTGCGACTCAATCGTGACTACTACCGCCCTGTGTGCAACCATCCTAATTATCATGGTATACAGGGAAAATCATAAAAATAAAAACCTTCAATCGATATCTTCTATCTTTAAGATATATATCCTTCTTTAAGGTGGAAAGAGGTTAGTAGTAATGACGCCGAATCTTTTCGAAACCTAAAATGATCTTGAATTTTAGTGAAGGAAATGATTGCTCGGTCTCATACTTTGTAATACCAGCTGGCTACCACTCTCAAGTTGAAAATCTGCACTTAAGAGCCAGTTCCCTTCTAGAATTGTGTGCTTAGCCTCTAACGACACATCATTATTTACCATGTTCAGTTCAAGGTGAAATGGTCAAACAAGCTTATTCAATGTAAAAAAAAATATGAGGGGGCTTATAGAATAATGATATATTTTTAATACACTCTAAAAGAAACAATAATGTTATTAGTCTAGTCTGGGAATCATTTTTAAACTTTATTGTATTTTAGATCATAATTATGCAGAACTAAAATTGCAGAAGCAGAGCGGGTTTTTCTATAGTTTCGCTGTTTCTGTGAGTTTTGGTTCATTCAAGTAAAATGTTTGTAAGATATAGATATATCGGGGAATAGAGCACATAAAGTAGAGCACATGTTATTTAAGGTATCTATCAAAATGTTTGTTAAAATAGGTATCTAGTATAAATTAGATTTAGTTACCAGTTCGATAAAAATAAGTCAATAAATGAGTCTTCAATACTAAAGTAAAAAGTTTTTAATTTATCCCTGAATTTTATTCAAAATAATTATGTTTGTCATTGGACCTATTTGCAATATTATGTTACACAACATAATTTTTTTTAAATATACAAAAAAAATTTAGTAAAGTCCTTCCCTTGTATCTGGGGTTTTTCTTCTTCCTCTGCAAAAATAGTACCAGAATATCAGAAGTTTAAAACAGGCATAACAAGCTCATAATGCGACTAATATTTTTATAGTAGGTATTCATACTCTTTATATGTCGTGAATTCTATATCGATTTAAAGCGATGTTAGCTCAGTGGTAGTGACGTCGAATGCCGTGCGTTCGTATCCTAGATGAGCTTGAGATTTTGGTGAGGAAAACAAAGCATGGTGGTAAAACAAATAACTTTCTTACACCACTTTAATTATTACTACAGAGCTTTTATATTGTCTTACTCATGCTGAAGGCAAATTCATTCCAGTAATTAAATAAGAATTTCAATATCAAGTTTTAAATATTTTATTGTCTATGACTAAAACATATTTTACAATGATATATTATACAAAACATTGGAGCATGACTTTTAATTATTTGACTTTGATTGCAGCTCTTAATCTCGCACTCCTACTCCTAGGGTTACGTTCCACCTCTTCATCCGTTGGTACTTCCACATGTTTATTTATGGCTTCCCAGGGTGTATCCAGGAACTGATTTATTGTATCCTGATCTTGGACTAATGTTGGACTCAGATATTTCAGCGGCACAGGATTAGCTACTTCATTAATAATATTACCAGCTATATGCCTTTTCACAATTGTATCTTCCAGAGAATGAAAGCATATTGTCACTAATCTTCCATTGATTTTTAAATAGTATCTAGCTAGAAGCATTCCATAGTTAAGTTCATTTAATTCATTGTTAACAAATATACGTAATGCTTGGAATACTTTGGTTGCGTTTGACTGTGGTCTTTGTAATTTATCTAGCCTTATTTCATCTGGGCAACATGAGTTCACAACCTCAACTAATTCTTGTGTGGTTTCAATATTTTTAATCATATATCGTGCTTGTATTATTGTTTGGGCAATCTTTGCCGCTTTCTTCTCCTCACCATATATTTTAAATATTTTATACAGTTCACTTTCATCTGCAGTCGCTAATACTTCCCTTGCAGTAATTTGATCGCTGTCTCTTCCGGCATCCATTCTCATATCTAAATAACCATTTTTGCTGATAGAGAATCCCCTTTCTCCTACATCTAATTGCATTGATGAACATCCAAAATCAAATAGAATACCATCAATTGAAGATTGTGATATGTTATTGTCTTTTAAAAGTGTTGGGAGTTCACTAAATCTTCCAAGAAGTGGGGTGACACGGTTAGGGTATTCTTTGGCAAGTTTCTTTGCCTTTTCGAAAGCTATAGGGTCTCTATCTAGGGTTATAAGTCTACAATCAGCAGATTCAAGTATTTTCCTTGAGTGTCCACCAGCTCCAAATGTCATGTCTAGATATAACTCTTTATTTGTAGGGTTTAAATGTTTTATGGCCTCCTTTAACATCACTGGGGTATGATCTTTGTATTCTACATGTTCTGTAGACAGATTGCGGCTGATTAGTGCGCGCTTAACGCATCTAAAGTGTCGTAGCATGATCATTGATCTTTACCAAAAATTTTGCTGAAAAAGCCCTTGTTTTCTTCTTTTAAGTAATGAAGTACTTCGTTTGATAGGATTAAATTGCACTCTTCAGTGCTTAGACCAGTCGCACTGCTGACTCTAGTTCGCTTATACTTATTTTTGTAATGGTTATCAGCTATTTTGTTGAGCGAGTTATATTGTCGATTACAGAATTCAGAATCCAAGTTGTGTTTTTCAGATGACTCAAAAGCAATCTTTACTGTATCTCTGATGTATTTCCCGAGGTCTCTGAAAAATTAGAGAAGAAGACACTAAATCAATATCCCTTTAAAAATATACGAAACATTTTATAACCTCACTTTATTAACCTTTCTCCTTTGGTATTGTCTAAAGGCCACTTAGCTATGAGTTTTATAAATTTCTTATATTGAGTAGTCATAGCTAGTATATTTTCATAACATTTTATTAGTCAAGTGTATATTTTGAAATACTTTAGTTAAAAAAATAGCAAAATAGTATGCAAGAAAAATTACAATCAACTGACTGACGTCGGACAGACAGAAATGTCATGTAGGTAGACAGTTGATCGACTGTCAATAGACATTGACGTGTAAGATTTCGTTAAAAAATGAAGAGAATGTTTTCTTCGTGTAACATTAAACTATTATAAATCTATCTCAATAACTTTATTTACAACAAATGTACAAAATATACAAACAAATGTACAACTATAATATATAAAAAAACTTCTTCGAGGCTGCCGCTGCTGCCGATCGGCAAGGTTCCCAGAAGGCTGGCAGCGTTTCGTCTTTGCATGGCCAAGCTGATGCGTTGGCGGAAAAAGCTCCCGGCCCGCCGGTCACCCGAGGCCTCGATTAATTTTTTACATAAAATATTTGCGAAACGACGAGCTTCAGACTACCACGGACCCATGGTCTCAACCGCAAAAGGCATAAATTGATAAAAAAAAAAAAATATATTAATTTAAAAACTTGTGTCCACCAACCCGAAGCAATGCATACGGGTCCAGTGCAACAAAAGTGGATAGTCAGGCTTCTCGCCAGTTGATCTCAAGATACTGTTGGTGCACCAGTTAGTTGGTTAAATATTTTTTCTTGAATATTTAACTTGTTGCCTATAGGTAACATCCCAATTACCTAATAACAGTTATTTTTGCGATCGTTTAACTCATAGATAACAGCGTTGTTACCGAAAATAACCCATAAGTTGTCATAAATTGTCAGATTGATCTGCAAGCGAAACTAATCTTTATCACCTATGAATCTGCAAGCGGCATTCAACCTTAGGGTGGTACACCACTTTCTTGGCCGACCTTACCAACAGTTGGACAACATATTGGCGCAATGGCACTGATACTCGTATAGCTAATGTCTATAAGCGACGATAATTTACTGTCTGACTGCTTGTCAGATTTCTGACATAAAACAGTATTTAAGTAAAACGGCTGTGTGTGTGTGTGTCGCACGAGACAGACACGACGCTTTTATCAATTAGCTACGGTACCCTAAAAAGACAAAAGGATTGGAGTGCGCGGGTATAACCGCGGGAGGAAGCCAGTTATCGTTTATAGAATTCCCTATTTCCTAGTACTACTAGATAACCTACTAAGGAAAATTAATAACATGAAATAACATACTTTTACCTACTAATTAATCCCATGAAAACAGGGACCAGCGTATTAGAGATCCGCATTCTTGTTTAAACTACGCATTACTTTGAAAGTTGTGAGGGATTTGAGCCTCACAACGGAGCAGAAGGTACTTACCTACAACTTGGGTTGAATACTTGCGGTCAAATATATTTCGTAGGGAAATTCCGAGATCCCGAAAGTATGGTTTCCCGACGCAAGGTAACAGATTTACCAGCTACTGTGGTTCGAACAAAGGCGATCGAGGAACAAACTTAATAAGTAGGCTCCTTTAACTGTAGGGAAGGTAACTTAAAAGTTAAACGCTGTGCAATATTTAATACACAGCTAATACGTTGCAGGAACGATTGACTGGAGGATAGAATGATTTGACGGGTGTACGGTCGGCCAAGAAAGTGGTGTACCAGTTTTGATTTAGTTTCCTAGTCATCGAAAATTACAACAAGGTTCAAACTAAAAAGATATCACTGAAAGAGATGCATAATAATGACATAAGTTGTCACATTGATCTGCAAGCGAAACTAATCTTTATCACGTATGAAGCTGCAAGCGGCATTCAACCTTAGGATGGTACACCACTTTCTTGGCCGACCGTACATGTCACTTATCTTGAGTCTTTCCTTTGAGTTTTACGCAATTCTCTCTATTCCGTATCTTATGATATTATGACGGGTAGGTATTTAACGAATTTTGGAACGAAGTTCCATATCGCGCGTTGTAAAAGGGGGCTAGACGGAAAAAATGCTCACGAAAAATTGTCACCGACACTTTTGTGTTGGTGTGCTATTGTAAGCTGTGCGGCGTGCGCATGTTTCTCTGTCTCTCTCTCTCTCTCTCTTATAGAAAGCAATCCAGATATTTTCATTTCTATCTATTTATATATATTACTTATATATATTTTAGTTTTTTTTTTTGCGTATACTGTAACATTCATAAGTGCCTTATCGGGCCGGGGTTGACCTTCGATTGGGTTTTGTAGACCAAGTTGGATAACGTGGTGAACACTTACTTCTCTACAATTTAACCTGTTGACTCGCGAGATTAACCTGTCAAACAACTCGTCAACTCGCGCACAGTTTTAAAAACAACAAAATTCGCGCCCAATTTTCAAGTAAATGTCATCGTCCCGATTGTCCCATTTGAGAACCAAGTAGTGCGGACTCTGAAACCCCGATTGTCCCAAGAAAGAACTGACAGGTTAAAAGGCAATATTCCCAATAATCATCAGCACCTAAGTCTTTCTAAATATGAAATTGTCGTTTGACTTTGGATAATCTGAACCTAAGCGACTAAACCGACTGCGAAGCGTGTTTTATCCTCATTCACTATTCGTTTATAGACTCGTAACATTAGTCAAAAGTAACACTGTCTCAATAAGTGCGAATAACTTCCATAGGGGTTATGTTTTAAAATTGATTAGTGAAAATAGCCACGAGACACGATGAAAACTCAGTGGTAGTGACGTCGGATATCGAAGCGAAGGTCGTGGGCTCGAATCCTAACAATGAGCTTGAGCTTTCGGTGAAGGACATCATCGTTAGCAGGGTACTTTGTAGTACCCGACTGGCTGGCTACCACCCAAGTTGAAAATCTGTCGCCAAGCACCTATCGGTGTGTTCCGACAGCTGCACTTGATAACCAGTTGTCGTCTAGGCTTTGTGTGCTTACCAACTTCGGCGACATCATCACTTACCATAGTGAGATTGTGGTCAAACACAAACTTACCCAAAACTAAAAATGTTTCGCTTTCTCATGGAACGTTTCTTATATTTTTATTTATCTTTAATTGTTTTTGACATCTATCTACTTACTTACCATAAACAAAAACATAATTATCAGAAAAGAAGACATTACAATTTCTAAATTGGAAACAGTTTCGTACTGTACAAGGTTAGATTACGTTAGAAACGTTCATCCGCACAAAAGAAGAAGTCGATATCTCAAGCATAAATTCTTATATTTACGCATTGATATCTTTATTGCGGCGGGTTCGATGGATCTACACTCAATTTCTTACTGCACTCCTGAACGAGAGATTTCGCTCACGAAAATCAACATTTTTTTCACGGCGACTTACCTTCTTTTACTAGAAACGCTATACTACGAGTGGATTTTTCTCGTCTTTATATCCACTGCGTGTTTTGTGCTTCCAAGTTAGTTTTGCTTGATTGCTAAGCGGTAATGGATAAGGGGTTTATGTTTAGATTGTGTCGGGAGTGTATTTGGTGCGGGGTAACGCTGAACGTTACAAAGTGCGAGCCTTTTGTCTGATTAAGGTGTGGTTTCAATATAGCGTTTAAATCTTATTTAAAATTTTCAAGAGAACACTTTCTTGATGGTCTTTTCGTTACTCATGGTAGTATGGGGTAAATTATTATTTATGACAGAACCATTACACATTTTCTTTTCTCTTCATTATTCTCTTCTAATAGAGCTAATTATACAGATTAAAGAAATTAATTAAGGGCAAGATAAGGAATATGTAGTATTTTTAAAACATTCAAGAACGCCATATTTATAATAACTTATGTCGGGTATATTCGCTAACAGATTTATTTTTATTTTTTTTATTTTGGCAACACACAGTCATTATAATTGTATGACATACATTATAAAGTTTTATAGAAAAAAAGACAAACAGTGCCGAATATTATCAAAATACTTATTTTGACTAACCTCAACGTTTCAATCAAGTTCCATTGATCTCTTACCAAATAGACCTGATATAAATAACTACTAATAATGAATATGTAATACTATCTTATGGTTGGAAAAATACTTTTGACTAAGTACATCACAAACTCGGCAACGAAATGCTCTTAAAACGCTGGAATTAAAGTTTGACGATTTGCATCTTGAAATAATTAGAGATAGAAACTAATAAACGCAGGAATCTTTTCGTCTGTCGTGTTAGTGAAACGAGGTCTTAACCGTAGGGCGGGCGGCGCGCGCACCCGCCGGCCATTTCTCTCTGCAGTCGGTCTCCGCGCGCTCCGCTCGCGCCATGCAACTACAACACTCAATTACATAATCTAACGCTAAAAACAATATATCAATACCAACATTGTGGACTTGTGCTCAACACTGATTAAAAAAAAAACAGAGACCGCGCTCGCGAGTGTTCCAAATTCGAATTCGTGTTTGTGAGTGGCTGGACGGTCGATGAAGGCTCTATAGGTATATATTTTTTATACTCTTTCGCGCACATGCTACGCTAAAATATACTACGAGTGTTTTGTTACATCTATCTATGTTTTCAAATGCATAAAAAAAATGGTTTTTTTTTATTCTACTTCTATTCAACTTTATGCTTTTGTATTACAGAATTAGATAGAGATTGGCTTTCGTTATTATCGATTATTATGTTTCTATTCATTGTTGGCTTCGGCTTGCCTATTGTCTATGACCTCTTAATTTTTTAATGAATGTGTTTAGTTAATGGTATTATGCTTGACCAGTGTGTGACCATAGGGATATTGCAATAAATTTTACATGTTATTTTTAATGTTCCCCAACCAACTCACTATACATAATTGTAGTTTCTAACATAAGATGTAATAAACATGATTGTTATAATAACCTTATTAAATAAGCACTTTGTTAAACATAATATTTCGATACACTTTCAAACAAAACACGGACAACAAAACAAATGAAAAGTTACAATACTGTAGGCTTTAGTAAGGTAGCTTCGTAAACTTTAGCCTGTCGTATTCAGGCGCCAGACGCCTACAGCCTGTTTAACTAGACGCCTGGGGAAACGTCTGGGATTGACTTGAATAATTGCAGTTCAGTTTTTATGCTTTAACTAGCTTTAGCCCGCGACTTCGTTCGAGTATAAATAAATCAAACCTTTTCGCTTTTGTTTACTACAAATCTGTTTTGCCGTTTGTTTGGGAAAGTCAAGCAGATAAATAGTTATTTTCGCAGCTTTCACTTGAGTAATACTAACTACTAACTTGAATCGCTTATTACTAGATTCTATTGTTATCTTATTGTTTTCCTGGGACATCTGTCCCTATTACAGCCAACGGTAAGTACTTTGTATTTTGTGAAAGAATAAAGATTTTAATCTTTTGTCACATTATTTTGTAATCGCAGTTTTGGTCGGTAAATTGAGAATAATACATAATACGACAATAATTGTAGTAGCAGATGAGCGACAGCTGTAAGCAAAACCTGTGAAAAGCATTTTCCAATTAAAATGCTCTAATTTGTGGCAATACTACGAAATAGACAAGTACTGTAGCATGCTCTACGAAAAAAATGCTGTAGCGGAGTCTACGAAATGCGCAAGCTAGCATAGGCATAGGACTAATAGATATTCAAAGCAATTGAAATTTAGCGAACGATTTAGTGGTGTCTACGAAAATCACAGAATCTGTAGCAGAAAAAAAGGCTATGCTGAGTTTCTTGCCGGAGTCTTCGTGTATTCCGAACCGGTGGTAGAGTCAATTGTAACGTTCATAAGTGCCTTACCAGGGCCTTAGTGAATAAATGAGATATGAGTTTGAGTTATCTGGTTTCCATAGTCCCCACAAGCTCTGTTTAGGGAAGAATATCCTAGGTTAATCATTAGGTATATTAATACGTGTAGAAACAACTTTGCACCCCTTTTTCTCCTCTGCTTGTAAACCGATTTTCTTTTTTTTTTTATAGTAGGTAACGAGCTTTAGTGATAAAAAAACTTGAGAGGTGTCAAGGGACACCCGGATGGAACGAAGTTATATAAGTCGAGAGAGTAAATATATATTAAAAAAAAAAAAAAACATTTCTATTTATATAATTTTTTTCCGTCTTGCCCCCTTTCACAACGCGCGAAAATTGTAAACAGTATTTCTACAGTTTTTATGGCCAAATATCAACCCGCGGGCAAACACTAGATAGTCTTCCCACCTTTCAACCGTCGGACAAGGAGGCAATTAAATAACACCCACGTCACAAGGATACTCCACTAATTGTAAAAACATCACAGTCGTTTGAAACCCTTGGCGGGAGGTCAGCAGTCGGCGCGGCGACAGCTTTGATTGGTCTCAAGGACGGTTTGAAGTGCTCGTGTATTCATATACGTTCTGTCATTGAAATTGTTTTTCTCTCTACAATTAGTTTAAAAATGTTATGGATTTATGAGGTTGACGTATGGTACGCGGTGACGTAGAACAGGGGTCGGCAAACTGCGGTTCTCGAGCCGCATGCGGCTCTTTGAAGGGTCAGTTGCGGCTCTTCAAGTTCCCCTCAAAATATTTTTTTTTTGGGTGCATGCAATTATGAAATCAAATATTACGTAAATACCGCGAGCCAAATAATTGTCTTTATTTCGAACCCAAATACAGTTTACAACATTTTACTACATTCCTATTAAAAACCTTAAACAGAAAACTCCAAGAAGTCGTTTTTTTTTTGGAATCTGGCTCTTTGTCTAGGTCGTCGGCCCCTGACGTAGAATATCGTTAAAGAACCTGCATGTCCAATAAATTAGTTTAATGCCGGGTCTTCCCAGCAAGGACAAAATTCCAAAACGTGAGATAGAGTCTGACAATTCATAAGTGCATGTGAAAGCGTATTTAAAGAAATTTAATATTATTTCATAATCTGCATGTTTGATAATGCACAGAATATGGATAATTAAGCTACTCGAACAATTTGATTGCATGGTAGACAAATACAAAAAATATTAAACAATTTATTAAAATTTAGCACTTTCCTTATTTTACGTGTGTAAAAACTTACCAGAATTTGATTCTTATTAGCAAAATTACCGGGTAATTATACAGGACAATTCTTCTCAAATTCCAGCAGGATTTGGCCATCCACAGCTAACATGAAAAATTTAACGAAAGTCATAATAGACGCAGACATACGGACATAGGTTCTTTTTAGGGTTCCGTACCCAAAGGGTAAAAACGGGACCCTATTACTAAGACTTCGCTGTCTGTCCGTCTGTCTGTCACCAGGCTGTATCTCAAGAACCGCTATAGCTAGACAGTTGAAATTTTCACAAATTATGTATTTCTGTTGCCGCTATAACAACAAATACTAAGAACAAAATAAAATAAATATTTAAGGAGGGCTCCCATACAACAAACGTGATTTTTTTGCCCTTTTTTGCTCGATATCAATAACGGCAACAGGTAGGCACTTGAAATATTCACAAAATACTCAGTTATATATTTACTTTAATAATAAATTTGTGTACCTACTGTTGTTTACCAAGTCAATGGTACGGGACCCTTCGTGCGCGAGTCCGACTCGCACTTGGCCGGTTTTTTGACTAGTGAACCATGCAAAATGATTTCTTAATCATCTATCTATAAATGAACTTACTGACTGATCTATCAACCGCTGGAGTTAGAATCTTGGCCCATACTCTATGCAACCATTTTGAATTTTTAACGAATACTTCACGCGCCCACCTTTACAAGGACTTTAAGTTCGCGGAATACGATTCAAACTCGGTCATCGCTCCAAAGCGGTCCACAGATGTTATATAGATAGATGTGCAGCGGAAACAATTCCAAATTACATTCCATTCGGTTGTGGCATCCGGAATCCGCTGCCGCGATTGTGGCTCCACCTACCATTGTGCATTCCGCGTGGAATGCGGAAATTGTGTCCAATGAATATACGAACGGATTTTGTGGTTCGCCTTTTGTCTTACATTATTAGAATAATATTTCATATGATTTGCCAACTGGGATTTTGAAGGGAATAGAGAATTAGCGTTTTATGTGCTCTCACTCAGGCAGGCCACCCATTCACACATTTTCTACATCTACCTAAGTCTATTTAAAGACATGTTGGATATCAAAACGCATATTATTTCTCATATACCTATCCGCCATGGTTTTTTAAAATTTCGAATGCAATATTGATGTAAAGTAAAAGCTGTATTAATATCATTTTATTTACATATTTTCAAAATATAAATTAGCAATTTGTTACATATTTAAATTTGGCAAAAGGATAGAAATATGTAATTTTTGGTGGTCTTAAATTAAAATCGATGGCCAGTTGTAAGCTGTATCTCACGTTGCGGACCTCCGAAGGGGTTGGGGGATTATTATCCATTCGCAAGGACAAAGAAAACAAACAACGAGCAGCGTACGTGATCAATTAACTTTGTTCAGACTTTTAATAATGTGCTCAGGGCCTTTTCATGTATGTAGGTATTATATTCGTGAAGTTGACGACCTTTTCTGTTTGAGATAAACGGTTTAGTTACAGTATTCAGCTATCCAGATATGAAAAAGATACCGTAATATATTTTACTAGCTGTCCTTCGCAGTTTCACCCGCGTTTCCGTGGGATCTTATCTTATTCCGGGATAAAAATATAACCTATGTTAATCTGGAATAATGTAGCATTCAAATGGTGAAAGAAATTTTGAAATCGGCCCAGTAGTTTTTGAGTTTATTCGATACATACAAACCTTTCCTCTATATAATATAAGATTTTTGATAAGATTTCACATCATAAGCAAGCAACATGCATGTGTGACACCAAAGCGAATTTATAACAGTCTGCGCAGTTTGCAGACGGTAAAAATCAATTGAAAAGAGTCTAGACTTGGATTATAAAACACAATATCCTGAATTACTATTCCTGTAATTCTAACGAGATCGAGCAGTCTATACGAACAATACATATAACGATATTGGTAGCATTACAACACCATATAATTTTTTTAATAATTTGTAGTCGTGACGATACGACTTTCAGTCGCATACATTTTCTTCAGTTTTAATTTCTTTGTTATAGTCACAGTCACTGTAATGCCTAGTCCTCGTCCGTACATGTCCTGTCAGGTTTTAGTGAAATTGGCGGCAGTTCCACTAAAACATTCACGGACTTTTTGGGACAACCTGAAAAGTCACGATACAGCTTTCATTTCACTTCACTTCACTTGTGCACTTAGATTGATCTTTATTGGACAATACACCACCGATATTATTCAATAAAACTCAAAATACACCAATTAAATGAAAATAAAATGAAAACGCAACGTCACTTCGCAAGTTCCCGCCAAAAAATCTCCATTTCATAAACTAAATTGACTCCATTACACAGCTCGTGTGTCCATCCGGAAAAACATGCCGGATTATGACGATATACTGTCCGGTCCGGTACGTGAACAGGTCAGGATCGTTAGTCAGGATTATACAGACTGAGGCGATGCGGTTTGTTTGTTCTCGTATTTAGACAAGCTTACCAACATTCTAAAAATATAAAAAAATAATAAGTTTGTTTTTCTGTAAATATTTTGTAAAATATAATTTTGACAGTTTTCTCATTTTTTTATATCCTCGATTAAATTTGAATATGGAATCGAATATCGAATATGATCGATAACAAAATGGATCACATAATGTAATAAGTAGATATAATAAAACATTTGAAACGGTCGTCTATTGAATTAAATTGTAAATTCAGTTTATTTTTATGATTCTATGTTGTGAGTTTTGTATTTTTACGTTTGCTGGAAACATTTGGTCGGCCAATTGCATATATAACGTTTAAAACCTGGATTAACTTTTAGCTGAAATTTTATTTCAACTAAATTAGGGTTTCGTACTAGTAGGATATGCTTTTATATTGTGCTTATGCAAAATAAAGACCGAAAATAGGTACAGCACGTCCTAATTGCAAGTAAAGCTCATTTTAAGCGTAATAAGCATGATTTTGGTTATTTTGCCACCGAAGCACGGTCCCTACTCATAACTTTAAACTGTCGTCTCTTCTTTTTACTTTTTCTCGCTCGTTGTATTGAAGGAGGTAAGACAGACGATTTGCTAGACTCTCAGAAGTTACAGAAAGTAAATTTATGACAAGCACTATTTCATAATTTATGTATGTATTGAATTCAATCCCCTCCCCACCCACACACACTCACACTCACACATACACCCCTACACACTTACGCACACAAATATATTCACACACACACACACACACACACACACACACAATCTACCTTTAAATATGGAGTCCGGTGGGGTATGTTCAAAAATCATCCGAAGACAATAAATTGCCCTTACCAAGGCCTAAACTGAATAAATGAATTTTGATTTTGATTAAGTGATGATGTGGCCGAAGGTGGTAAGCACACAAAGCCTAGATGAACTGGCTCTCAAGTGCAGCTGTCAGAACACACCGATAGGTGTTTGGCGACAGATTTTCAACATGAGGGCCAGGGTCGACTACAAAGTCTACCCTACCACCGTGCCATGGTTTCTTCACGATGTTTTCCTTCACCGAAAGCTCGAGCTCAGGAAGCCGTAGGATTCAAACCCACGACCTTCGCCGTGGTATCCGACGTCACTACCACTAAACTATCATCACCTTAAAATGACCGCGTGAAGAATGTACTAGAATATTTATATTTGCAGACCTATATCTCTAGTTGATATAAACATTGAGATAGATATAACAGTAAAGTCATTCCCACGTTAAAGTAAATCATATTGTAGAACCACATATCATTTGGATACGATCTGGTAACACCGGCAAATTGCGATAGCGTAGGGGTCTACCAACCTAATGCATACATTTTTTATTTATTTTATGGCAGAAGGAGGGTCACTTAATGGTATGTGAGTAGCGTCACATATAATGGCAATGGTATCAGTGGTAGTGACGTCGGATACCGCGGCGAAGGTTCGAATCCTACACTGAGCTTTCGGTTAAGGAAAACATCGTGAGAAAACCATAGAACTTTGTAGTACCCGACTAACTGGCACCTCTTTACTCTTGGACAAGATTGTGTTTTTGTTACGCTATTTAATATGTTTATGTACCCTCCAACCGAGCTGAGATGCTCTCCTCGCATTGTAGGATCAGAATCCAGAACCTTTGTTATGATACTCTTCGCTATGAACTGAGCTATCATCGCTATATCTATTAAGCTGTTTCGCGCGGTTTCACCCGCGTCCCCGAGGGATCTTATCTTTTCCCGGGATAAAAAGTAGCCTATGTGCTATTCCAGACTATATAATCCATGCCAAATTTCAACCAGATCCATTCAGCCGATCTGGCGTAAATGAGTAACAAACATACATTCATCCATCCAAACTTTCAGATTTATAATATTAGTAAGATTCCGATAAATTTACATAAATTATTCATGATTGCGTGAGTATGAGTACCAACGCCAATTGTTTAGAATGATTTATTTAAACTTTTTTTGAATGCGTATGACTATTGGCCAAAGGTGGTTACACAAAATTCGATAAATAATTAAAATCAGCAGTATCAAGTAGTTTTCGTTGGTGACAAAAAGCCTGTATAGAAAACGACTTAACTAAATAATGTTCTTAAATCGGGACTTTTTACTTTTAAAACTTTCGCGAAATAAAACTTTGTTTGTGATAATATAACAGGTCTGTTCGCGAACGGTGATTATAGCCATGATCTTGATCGAAACGTCATAACCAACCTAAGAAGAATTTTAGATTTAGTAAATAGTTACCTCGCAATCTGTCACGTCCCAGAGATTTCCCCAGGTAAATATCTATTTAATATTGATTTACTAAACTTCTAAAGCCACTTAAAACCTTTATATTATCATAGCACGTCCAGAGACAGACATGATAAACGCAACAAATAAATAAAGAAATTCAAACTTTGCAAAGTTTTTTTATTCTGAAGTAGATTCACGAATTCCTCGCACTTAATTAGACGGCGCGTTAAAGTTGAGTTACTTTTGTTTTTTTCGGGAATGGAAAAAATAACATTGCCAAAATGTTCACTTTGTCCGGGCTAATTAAACCTTTTTCTTCAAAGAGAAGCCGAAATATTTGGGAAACTTATCGCCCTGAATATTTGAATAAGGATCTTGTAGAAGCAAAAAAATGTTTTTCGAATAAAAAGCTACGGACTCGCAAAAGTACTAATTAATTCAAAACACCATATTGTCTATTGTTCTTTATACAATAAACAAGAGATAAAATTTACATTGTTAATTAATATACAAGCTATCTCAAAGGGAATTCTACGAAGTCTGAATATAATGGACACAGCAGTGGGACGAACAAAGGTACTCCTAAGTAAAGGATTTCAATTCGCTCCCTCCTACCTATTTTTAAAAGTTACACCTACGAATTAAACCTAATACTAAATACAGTAAGAATCAAACTTTAACAACAGCCTTCCCAATGTTTTCTCCATTCAGCATTCCCACAAATGT
Organism: Ochropacha duplaris; assembly: GCA_951361185.1. Classification (NCBI taxonomy): domain Eukaryota; kingdom Metazoa; phylum Arthropoda; class Insecta; order Lepidoptera; family Drepanidae; genus Ochropacha; species Ochropacha duplaris. Next base: position 1,509,690 of record OX592707.1, on the reverse strand, counting down.
ATCTGGTAGTGTTTCAAAGCCATTTGCGACGGTCTCCTTTGCTTTGACGGTTCCTTTGTGCACCCATTCCCTAAGTTGCTTCAAGGCGGCGCATTGCTGCGACCAATCCCATTGTGTGAAACTGAACGACTCAATATGAACCGAAACTGGCATTTCAAGTCTTTGCTGCCGAAACGAGTCTTGGCCATACGTACTTATAGATCCACATACTGCCACGCGACCATGTTCATTCATATACTTGATTATCCTCTCCGATAATTCACCACCAACATTGTCAAAATAACAGTCAATGCCTTTAAAAGATTTCTAGCTATCTTCAACTTGAATAGTCTTGTAATTAAACGCATAATCGAATCCTAATTCTTGCAACAAAATCTGTACCTTTTTATCGGAACCTGCAAATCCTATAACGGTGCAGCCTTTTAGTTTGGCTATCTGTCCCACTAGCGAGCCAACGGCTCCTGCAGCGCTGGTAACACATAGAACTTCTCCGCTCTGGGGTTTGCAGATTTCTAATAGGCCTAAATATGCTGTGATTCCTGGCATTCCTAAGGCGCCTATTGAGAGCGATAGCGGAAGATTACCAATTTGAGGCTCGTAAGGTTTTACGTTGAACATTTCATCAGGATTTCCGTTAAGGATGGTGTAATTGCTCCAACCTGCATGCGCGACAACGAATGTATTCGCAGGATACTCCGTATTTTTCGTGTCAATGATTTTGCCGACTTGAAATCCGAATTGTTCGTATGGCAATATCTGTTCTCTGGCAAAGGATCTCATGTATGGATCCACGCTAATGTACGTGGCTTCCACAAGGAATTCACCTGCTTTAAGTTTAGGTATACTTTCCTCGACTATTTCAAAGTTCGACCGTTGTGGGAGGTTATTATAGAATGCATTAGTTACAATGTATTTTCTAAGTGTTGTTGGTTTTGATGTCATTTTTATTACAAAAAAATACTGAAAACTGTTATTATGAACACTTTATTTCTTTATTTTATGTACAGTAAACGCGTAATCGCTGTGATAGAGCCAACAGCAGACTGAGAAACGTATCGCTATGCGCGTCAGAATTACCCGTCAAACAAGCAAAGTCAGCTGTCATGTTGACGTTGCGTTTTGTTATTCCTAAGAGTTTATTTTAATGTAAACTTTATTTAAATTATAAATAAATTAGTTTACGTAAAAAGTGAACACAATATAAAAAAAAACTTCTGACCTCGATTATTATTGAATACATAACTATTACCCTGTCATGAATTTTTTTATCATAGCGTGATGATTTATATGTATAAGGAAAATAACTTTCGTTGGAAAAGAGCCCTCCAATTTCAATGTGTGGGTACTTCAGTGGTTTGGGACTAGAATGTTGAGTGACTGACAAGGGCTGTGTTTTTACCGCCGTGTAGATATTTGTTTAAACTTTTTTTTTTTTTTTTTTTGTCGTGTTGGGTATGCTGTTTTATTTTTATGTCAAAGCGTTAAGCAGGTAGGCCGGTCTGACGGTAGGTGACTTCCAATGCCTATGGACGTTATATGCGACCTTTTACAATAGTTAGAAGGCAAGTCAAAAACACACCATATTAGGGCCATTATTCATAATACTAAACATGTAGGTATTTAAGAGTTTATATTACGTCAAGACGTTGCGTTGTCTCACTCAGTTCTCAGCGCCCTAGTTCGCATTTTTATCGCTCGCAAAAAAGACTCAATTTTTCAATTCAAGACTCTAATTTATCACAATTAGTTGAGGAATTACCTACGCATATTTTCAGAATCGAATGTAAATCATTAATTATTAATTTAATGAATATTTTTGATTATAACTTTTTCTAAAAATAAAATGTCAAGAAATCAAGTAAAAATCCCCAACTTTACAGCATGTTTATAACGAAGTGAAAACTTTAATATTCTTGACATAACATTGGATTATTCAAAGCTTAGATTCAAAGCTTTCTGAGGTCGTACGGACTTTAAACCTTAAACTTGTCTATTAGCGAGCGGGCAACACTGCGGAAGTAATATGAATGAACACGATAGGGTTTACATTATACAAGTGTGTAGTGAATGTGAAATTGCTTCTTTTATCTATATTAATATTATACGAGGGATTTTTCCGGCCTTTAAGGTTCTATTGGACGAAGGTCCTTGCTGAGTTACAAAGAATAATCGAATGGGACGCTTGAATAAATAGGTATGCTTATAAGAATTATTAAATAAAAATGTTTAATGTAGGTGCTTCAAGACCTTATGGACCTTATTACACGTAGCTTTTGAAATGAAACCCATTAATAATTCAAATTATTAAAATAGTTACACGGTTAAAAATGTGGCGTTGAAAATTACTTTCAAGCGACGTGCTGAGACCAAATAAAAAAGATAGACAGAGCCCCGCGTACTTAAAGTGAAGCACAGTAAAGGAAGCCGAATTTGAAATAGGTACCCCATCGCGTTCCTGTGCGACGCCAGTCACGCGGGATAACGTACGTGCAGGTCACGCACTTCGTGCACGTTGGTTCACTTCATTGGAGACTATTGTTTACGTACGCTCCTTCTACCTTTTTTATTTGTTCTGTGGTGACGTGACATCAAGGCAAAAGCATTGGAACATTATGTTGTCGAAATATCTAAAATAACATGTTTTCGAAGTTTGATTACTAAATAAAATACAATAAAACTTATTCTGGTAACATCAAATAGTAACTGGTTCAGATTTAAATCATGTAGTTTTGTGAGAGAAGGGGCTAAAAATGGTATTTAATTGTTCTTTGAATGGTTATTAATTCTATTTAAACTTTAATTTTTTAAATGATATTATTTTTAAATTTTTAACGAAAATACGAAAGACACTAGAATTATATCTAAAATAATGGAGATATCAAATCGATTTAATACTATAATTAAGCTTTCTTTATAAATGTAATCTCAGTTTTCCTCTTTCTAAACCAATTTGTAGTACAAAAAAAACATGGCGTTGATTCCAGTCCCGGAAAAACACCTCTTATTAAAAACATCTTATTAAAAACTCTGCGGGCGTAAAGTCAACAAATCAAAAGTTTCCTAAGAGGGGCCGAGTTCAGCAAATCAGCTTGCAAAAAACCGTCTGAAAACCGGTGAAAAACCGGTCGCAACCGGTGCCAAGTTCCTGATTCGCAAGCTGCGCTGTTAGGGGATGACTGAGCGCTTTCCGAGCGGAAGAACCGATAAGATGAGTTTGGATGCGGCATTTTATGAAAATGTAATTTGGACCTGTCTGTCTGCAAATGTACATTTCAAACTAAAGATATAAGAATGTTAGGTAGCTGTTTAGTGAAATATATTTTTTTTTTATCCTAAGTTAGTAAAATACTAAGCCTTCCATGTCAAAGTTTTTTTTTCTTTTTAGATAAGCTTGTGTTTGATCGCAATCTCACCACAGTAAGTGATGATGTGGTCCAAGGTCGTAAGCACACAAAGCCTAGATGGGAACTGGCTCTCCAGTGCAGCTGTCGGAACACACCGATAGGTGCTTGGCGACAGATTTTCAACTTGACGTCGACTTGTCATACTTATCCGGCTAATAATCAAGACGTATAAGGAATTAATGAATATAAACCTTATTACTGCACTCCACAAAATTAAATTTAAAACCATTGTTTGTATTCACGTATTCTCTCCGCTCGTTATTTTCAAACGTAATTGGTTGGACTTTTATGGGTTATCAAAAACGTTTAGTGAGGTCCAAAATGGAAAACCAATCAAGTTAATTGATTTTCATTAAAAAAACCGGGCAAGTACGAGTCCGACTCACGTACGGAGGGTTCCGTTTAATAATATTAACTTTCATGACTCTGTAACTCATCTTTGCTATGAAAATTTTTTTTTTTATATGTCTGAAGTCTGACAAGTATGCAGGCACCTGATGGTAAGTGACTACCGTCACCTATAGACATTAGTTCATAGTTGTTATTGTTTAAGTACAGGTTATGAATAATATTTGGTGCAAATGATAGCTTAATAATAATGACGTCATCGAAATAGAGGCATTACAAACATCGCAGATTTTTTTTCTGAAAATGGATAAAATCTGCTCTCTCAATTTTTTTGTAGGTATTACAAGCTACTACCAAAAAACGCAGTCGTTGTACACTTTTTTTAACCCATTTATTCAGCTAACAAAATTCAAGATTACAAGAACCTTCTTCAAAGTATTAGAAAACTTAAAATAAAAGATTAACGAAATCAGTAAAGTCGTTCTTAAGTTATGGGGTGACTAAGAGAAATAGGAATAAAAAAACATTTATACCACTAGGTGGCAAACAAGCTTACGGCCCACATGGTGTTAAGCGGACTGGACGCTTATGGACGCAATGGACGCTTGCAACACCAGAGGCGTCTAGAGCGCGTTACCGACCTTGCATAAACCTTCTTACTTTTATATATACTAGTTTTTCGCCCCGCGGTTTCATCCGCCTTCCCGAGGGATCTTATCTTTTCCTGGGGTAAAAACTATCCTATAGTGTGCCAAGTTTCATCAAAATTCGTTCTGCCGTTTTTGCGTGATTGAGGAAAAAACATCCAAACTCACAAACATACAATCTCTTACACTTCTAATATTAGTAGGATAGTAAGATTAGTAGGATAGGTTTGCTGAGTTTATTGCCGGCTCTTCTTAGCATAAATCACACTTTTCAAAAATGTTTGTAAAAGTATTATTTGAAAATAGATTTTCACGTCATAAGTGTCCAAATTAAGATTTGTATATTCTCCAAAAATACCGTGTCTGCTAGCTCAGCTAGATTTGTTCATCCTATTTTTAGTTTTCCAACGGCCTAGTTTCCCTTACTTCGGCAGCTGCAGGTCTTTTGTGCCATTCGAGTGGCTTTTACCTGCACTAGATAGCAAGTCGTCTTTAACATTTATTTTGCGTATCTTTAGTTGACGATGTTTTGTTCCAAATGTTTTCGCTATCGAGGTTGCTGCGTATTTTATATTTATTTTTATCCTCAGTAAAAATAACTTCTTATACTTCCACTCGTTTCTCACGAAGGCGGTAAGACTAAGACTGGCCGAAGGTGGTAAGCACACAAAATTTTGATGGGAACTGGCTATTTAATATAGCATATAATCCGGTGAACAAAAACATCGTTAGGAAACCATATTAAGGGTGCTTTGTGGAAATCCGCTTGACGTTTTCAGTCAAATCATTTACCACGGTGAGATTTTGACCCTTTGACCCAAAGACTTTTAACTTATACTAATAGACAGGACATTGCGAACAAAATCGTAATCCAATATTTATGTCCAGTGGACAAAAGTCGCTCAGTCTAGTCTAGTTTATTCATAGATAGATGGCGTTACTGAGGCATGGAATGGGATCACTGTTTTTCTATCACTTTTCTTCTGATAGCCGTTCTATTGTATCTATCTTTAAATCTCTTTGAGTCTACCCAACATACCTATAGATATAAATATTTTCCTTCAATCCGTCAATCAAAGTTTTGAGCGGAGTTTGCAACAATTGAATTCGAATTCTGGGTCTCTATGGCTATTATTGTTTTGATCAATACAATCTTTTCCTAAGTCTTATTCTTTTCATGTCTTAAGTATTCATTGGTTCTGTAAACCTAGGTTTTAGAGGTAAGAGACAACAAGTCGAACCAGCAACCTGACCAACCGTTATGAATCAAACTTATTTCTCCACTAAATTTTGTCCCATTTCACGTGTATTTAGAGAGTGTATTTCCCTGTGTATTTAGCTACTGAGTATAATAAGCATGATAAAATAGTTTACCTGGGAGATTCCAAGTTTTACTCAAATTGGATTTATCGTCGCTGTTTGGGACTCCAACATGCTATGTCTACACCCAGCATTTATAGAATAGGATATAATAGTACTAGCTGTTTCACCTGTATTCCCTAGGAATTTTATCTTTTCTGGGATAAAAGAATATCCTATGTTTTATTTCAGGATATGATCTACCTGTGTGCCAAGTTTCATTAAAATCCGTTCAGCCGTTTTTGCGTGATAGATTAACAAACATCTTCACACATATCCATATGTTGCGAAAGTCTCACAGGAAAACGGGTGAATCCGCGGGGGACAGAAGTTAATAATAAAACGAATTATATCAAAATAGATACATCTATCTATAAAAAAAAACAAAGGACAAAACCTCATAGGCCCTGGTAAGGCACTTATGAACGTTACAATTGACTCTTATGAAAAAACTTTGTGGTGAAAATATTTTTGATAGTATTGTACTTAACAAAATTATTTCTATTGTTACAGGCACGCAAGAAATGAAACGGAAAAGGTGTTACGGTACATTAGGCGTCGCATGGTGACGGGTGTCTCTCTCTAGCCGCCATGTCCTCAAATGACGTCACAACCATGCGCTACATACTCTTCTGTCTCCTGTCTCTTTCTTTCAACAAGAACTTCGCGTTCGTCCTCGACAAACAGAACCCATACTCGCAGTTCCGTAAATGGAACGTCGGCTTAAACGGAACGTTGGAACTGGAATTCAAAACTGATCAGCAGAACGGTCTATTATTGTACACCGACGATGGTGGGACTTATGACTTTTTTGAATTGAAGCTGGTGAATGGTGGTTTAAGGCTGAGGTACAATTTGGGCGGTGGTGCTCAGATAATCACCGTGGGGAGTAACCTTAACGATGGACATTGGCATAAAGTTCAAGTGAGTACCTACTATTTGTAATTTGTGTTGAAAATACGATGATGGTTTAAGTGAAGATATTTGCATTTTCGGTGTCTCGTAAAGAGAATAATTCATGGAAGATTCTGTATAAATGAAAATAAAAATGGTTCTTAAAGAATTTGGAATGAGGTATTGTTTAATTGAAGGAATATCTTGATATATTAAAATGCCAGTCAGTGTGTCTTTTTTTATTATTCTGGATAAGCTTGTATTTGACCACAATCTCACCATGGTAAGTGATGATGTGGCCGAAGGTTGTAAGCACACAAATCCTAGATGGGAACTGGCTCTCAAGTGCCGCTGCCGGAACACACCGATAGGTGCTTGGCGACAGATTTTCAACTTGAGGGTGGTAGCCAGCCAGTCGGGTACAACAAAGTACCCTACCACCGTGCTATGGTTTCCTCACGATGTTTTCCTTCACCGAAAGCTGAAGCCCATTGTAGGATTCGAACCCACGACCTTCGACGCGGTATCCGACGTCACTAGCACTGAGTTATAATCGCCTTAAATCGTTTTATAATAATAATTCGTTTTATTATTAATGAAATAAGAACTATATATCTCACAAACATACTTTACTTCGCAGAAAACATTTTCTGTTGGAAAGATAATTTGTACAAAAAAGTATTTATACGAGTATAAAAAAAGTTGGATTAAATCGTTCCCAAATTACCGAAAAAATATTTCTTTTAAAAGAAGGGAGGTACCAAGACCTTTTTGTCTTCGCTAAATAGTTCGATAAAAAAACGAAAGGACGCTTAAGCGATATTAATTTTAGAAAGTTGTTTTGAAATAACATCAATGATATAATAGAATTCGTCTAATACTTGACCTGACTGACTTATCATCGTACAGCCTGAACATGGCGTTGGTTTTTTTAGGCATGCGGGTCACCTGATGGTAAGTGAATACCGTCGCCTATGACATTAGCAATACCAGTGATTGCTAATGTGTTTTCGACTTGAACACTGCTGAAAAAAAATTGCCTTGCTGAGTTCTTGCCGCAGTCTTCATGTTTAAGTGTAGTCCGACCCGAATTGTAGCGTTCATAGGTGCCTTACCAGGACCTAAACTGAATAAATGAGTTTTTGATTTCGATTTTATTTTTGATTTTGAACAGGTTTTCAACATTAGGGAGGTAGCCAGCCAGTCAGGTTCTACAAAGTACCCTATCACCGTGTAAAACTCTTCAAAAATACTTAGTTTTCATTCCTATTCAAACTAGAATTTTAAAGCGTTTTTTGGGGTTATAACAACAGTTTCCATAGCAACCATAGGGATGTTGACTGACATATGAAATTAGCTTATATCGGATTATTGTTGTCATAAAGTTTTTTTTAATTTTAAGGTTTAGTTGGTTTTCATATAATTGTCTTGTTTTCCCCGCTAGGTGGCGCGACGTGACGAGCACACATCGCTCGCAGTGGACGGGAGCACTCAGAGCAAGATATCTCGCGGCAAAGAGTTCCTCTTCGGCAAATTCAACACCAACTCGGACGTCTTCGTCGGAGGAATACCACCATTGTGAGTGTTTTCATTTCATTTAACGCATAATGCACTATCCGGCTCGAAGGACCATTGTTTTGGCTTGCTGATGTTTCCCCGCGTCCCACGTTACTTTATGAGCTTTGTTAATAACATTCTAACAAGACGGCAACGGACGAAAATAAAAACCAAAAAAAGCTTAGATTTTACTCTATGCCATAGAGTAAATTGAGCGGCACCTGTAGCATTTGATACTAACTGTATTATTATAATTCCTGTTTTATTCAAAATACGATATATTATTTCTGTGACAAGTTTCATCAAAATCCATTCAGCAAACTTTCACATTTATAATATTAGTAGGATATTAAGTAGGTTAAATAATAATCAATATGAAAAATGCAAGTTGTTAATTTTCATCTTTAGCAACAAAATTGGATCCAGACGAGCAACCCCCATTATTTCCAACGTCTATGTACTATCTCAGTTCTGTTGGGCTTGTATCTACCTAAGGATGAATTCCACGAGACACTTTCATTATCCAGACCCTATTAAATCTACCCAAAGTGCCTACAGTTAAATCTTAACCGGAGGTTAATTTAGACGAGATAAAATTGTTGCTTCAAGTTAATTTACTTGAGGTATTATAGGATTTTATATCGTACCATTTCTTTGTAACGTTGATTTCATTTATGTATTTAAAAAAAAATAACAACACTCTATTCTTTTCTATATTTTACTAAAAAGTATGTTCCAAACATACGTTTGCTACTCAATCACGCGATAATTACTGAACTGATTTCGATTAAACTTGGCACACAGGTAGATCATAAGCTGGAATTAGGATTTTTTATACATAGATTGAATATTTTATATTGAACTGTTTATCCTTCGAAAGGATAAGATCCCTCGCGATGGCGGGTAAAACCGCGGGGGACGGCTAGTGTATATAAAGGTGTCCGGTAAGTAGTAAGACAAACTTAAAGGGGATCCCCCTTTTGGTAGGTGGGGGGTCATCTACCAAATATACAAAAATTCTCTCAGTAAAAGTGTCACAATTTTCGGGATATTTCGCTTATTTCCAAAGTATCAAAACTAGCTGCAGGATTTGACATAACAAGCGTATATTTTTTTACGACATGAATTTCCCGCCTAATGCGATACGACTGCGTTATGAATGTCGCCAGCTTTTCTAATAGCGATAGAGATGATTGGAAGGGAAGGACCGATGAATCCTTTCACTGATTTCATTTCACCATTGATTGGGAAAATTGGATTCATTACACAAGATATAAATGATTTTGGGACCGGTATTGAATATGGGTTTTTTGTACTACAAGTCATAACCAGGCAGGCGGGTCACCTGATGGTAAGTGACAACCGTCGCCTATAGACATTAGCAATACCAGGGGGAATGCCAATGTGTTGTACACCTTATTACAATGCATTAAAGGCTGGCTCTCAAGTGCAATTGCCGGAGCACATCAACAGGTGCTTGGCGAAAGATTTTCTATTTGCCAGTCTGACTAGTACCTACTAAAAAGTATCCTACCACCGTGCTGTGGTGTCCTCACGATGTTTTCCTTCACCGAAAGTTCAAGCACATTGTAGGATTACAAGCCACGATGTTCGCCGCGGTATCCGACGTCACTACCACTGAGCTATCATCGCCATCCATGGAGGTATCTAAAGGTTGTGAAGAGATTAAAATCTCTCTAGGTTTTGTGTGCTTACCACCTTCGGCCACATCATCACTTTTTTTTTTTTTATGTCACAAGTGACAACGAGGCAGGCGGGTCACCTGATGGTAAGTGACAACCGTCGCCTATAGACATTGGCAATACCAGGGGATTGCTAATGTGTTGTACACCTTATTAAGGCGAACTGGCTCTCAAGTGCAATTGCTGGAACACATGAACAGGTGCTTGGCGACAGATTTTCAACTTGAGGGTGGTAGCCAGCCAGTCGAGTACAAGGTACCCTACCACCGTGCTGTGGTTTCCTCACGATGTTTTCCTTCACCGAAAGCTCAAGCTCATTGTAAGGATTCGAACCCACGACCTTCGCCGCGGTATCCGACGTCACTACCACTGAGCTATCATCACCATCCATGGAGGTATCTAAAGGTTGTGAAGAGATTAAAATCCCTCTAGGTTTTGTGTGCTTACCACCTTCGGCCACATCATTACTTACTATGGTGAGATTGTGGTCAAACACAAGCTTATCCCTGGTATCCAACCTTCTATAGGCTACGGTAATCGCTTACCATCAAGCAAGCGGGTCGCATGATTGTATGCTGCTTTAACTACAAATGCTAATACATAGTTAGATTTTTTAGTTTTAATATTTTTAATATAAATCAGGGGCATTGCAAGTGTCTCCCGCCCGACATAATAGTTTCTAACATGATATTAATAGTGTCAACTCTTATCGAGCACGCTGTAATAAGATAATATTCAACACTCTAATATTTTTATCATCATTCAAAATATAGGATAACATGATAAATAAAGTATCAACTCGTGTATAACGCACTACAATATAGATAAATCAATACTTCTAGAATTTTCTCGTCAAATAACCACCTTTTGACTTTCATGTCAAGTTTATACCAAAATGAAATAACGCGTTCAATCAAATGGAGACATGTAACTACGTTGAACACATAACATCAACTATCTGCATTGTTATAAGGTTCATTTTCCAGTGGCAATGTTAGCAGTGCATACGTGTGGTGGTTATTTCAGTTAATTGGCGCGTTGGTTGCCATTAGCCGTTTTCGATTCGAAATTCGAAACGTGCGCGAGCCATAAATTTATTTTCTACAGTTTAGGCGATGGCCGAATCGATACGAACTTTAGGGGCGAAGTTTTTATATTAATATGAGGACATTTTAATGTCGTTACTTCGTGAATTGGCAATTTAGGGACGTGGAAACTTTTTAAAAAGGGAACGTGTATTTTAAATTATATTATATTATTAAATAAAATTATTTTTAAAATGGCCCTTACGAGGTATGTTCGGCGAGCGTTAAAAAAACCGGCCAAGAGCGAGTCGGACTCGAGCACGAAGGGTTCCGTAAAAATGGCAAAAAAATCACGTTTGTTGTATGGGAACCCCCTTATATTTATTTTATTCTATTTATAGTATTTGTTGTTATAGCGGCAACAGAAATACATAATCTGTGAAAATTTCAACTGTCTAGCTGTCCTTAGATACAGCCTGGTGACAGACAGACGGACGGAGAGACGGATGGACAGACGGACGGACAGACAGTGAAGTCTGAGTAATAGGGTCCCGTTTTTACCCTTTGGGTGCGGACCCCTAAAAACGGTTCACCGCTGAGGGTACTCCCTTTGGGGCACGAACCTCGGCCATACTACTATCTGTCGTGCCTCGGTCATACTTCATATTAATACGATTTAGCATATATCAAAACAGAGGCGATTTAGCTCAGTGGTAAGTGACTTCGGATACCGCGGCGAAGGTCGTGGGTTCGAATCCTACAATGAGCTTGAGCTTTCGGTGAAGAAAAACATCGTGAGGAAACCATAGCACGGTGGTAGGGTACTTTGTGGTACCCGACTGGCTGGCTACCACCCTCAAGTTGAAAATCTGTCGCCAAGCACCTATCGGTGTGTTCCGACAGTTGCACTTGAGAGCCAGTTCCCATCTAGGCTTTGTGTGCTTACCACCTTCGGCCACATCATCACATACCATAGTGAGATTGTAGTCAAACTCAAGCCTATCCAGAATAAAAAAAAATTTTTTTCATGACAATGTGTCCTTCGATTTTATAAATGAAAGATTAAAACAAAAAACAAATGATACCATCTACAAAAACATTGTTTTACAGTCTCCGTGACACACTTGAACACTTTTTGATATTCGCCTCGCTCATCATGTTATACAGGGCCTCCATTAGTCCGCCACACGTGTTCTGCGTATTAAACACCATGTATACACCCACACTTGTCTTTTATACGTTTTTATCCAGACGTGTTATTTGTAATAGAAAACTCGGTAATTTGGAAAGGATTTCGTGCGGACAATTTTTTCGACGAATTTCCTACCTATTGTATGAAATATTTTTCTCGTATAATTTAATGATATTTTCAAACTGGGAATCCATACTAATATTATAAATCCGAAAGTGTGCCTGTCTGTTTGTTACCTTTTCACGCTTAAACAGCTGAACAGATTTAGATGAAATTTGGTATAGAGATAGATGGAACCTTGGAGAAAGACATATGATACTTTTTATCCCGGGAAAATAAGATCCCTCGGGAACGCCGTACGGAAAACTAGTATTTAATAAATAAATCCTGGGACATTCTTCACACACGGCCATCTTATCCCAAACTAAGCAGAGCTTGTACTATGGGAACCAGTATTTTTATACCATAAGTGACAACCAGGCAGGTTAGTCACCTGATGGTAAGTGAATACCGTCACCTATAAACATCAGCAATATAAAAATCAAGACAAAATCTAATCTTTTTTATTCAATATAGGCCGTTATGTAAGGCTCTTATGAACGTTAATAATTGACTCTACCACCAGTTTCTAATACACTTAAACTGAGAAGACTCCAGCATGAAACTCAGCATTTCTTTTTTCTGCAGTGGATCTTTCTCTAATTTAATTACAATTATATACCTATTGCTTGACAATATGTTGCTGGTCTTTACAATGTCTTAAAGGTAACTTGCTTTTAAGTGCAAGCGCCGGAATACGCTGAGAGGTGTTTGGTGACAGATTTTGAACCAGCCGTATTTTTGTTAGCCATCTCAATAACTCTTGTATCTATATGAGTCGCTTATAACTTGCACCAAACATTGCGTGTTATAACATTTTCCAATACACTAGGAATAATAACCCATTGTCACTTTTGTTCTAATTGTATTCGAGTCGATAAGTTAATGGAATTCAGTCGGCGTATAATTAGTAATATCTACTATATACAGGGCCTGGCAAACGTTGTCCTGCCCTGAATATAAAAAAGCTTAGAAAATTTCCAGGAATCGAACCTGATGATTTTGAAAAACAGAAATACACAGCCTGTATTATTACATCATTTCATAATGATGCTAATAAAGACAAAATAATGAGTCAGAAATAATGACTGTAATATATCCAAAATAATGTGAGCCTATATTCAAACTCTTATGCTTATTTAGGGATCTAGAATAGCTTTTAAAAGTAAAGGCTACGTCGTAGCTAAAACCGTAGCTCCGTAGCGGATTCCCGTAGCCCGTAGCGCTTTAGCAAGGTGATTGCTTTTGAATCGCATGTTAAAAATGGATTGGTAATTTAGGCGTACTTCAATAAAAGATGTATTTTTTTATTTCTTTTCATATATTTTTACCCAGCCACGCCATTTTACATAAAATCTACTGACTGTTAAAAGTACCTGTTTATCGTCACGTTTTTGAATGAAATGGTCTTCGACATAATAAAATTTGTGAGCAGTAATGATTACATTATTTAACGGCTTAATTGGTGTGATTGGTAACACTACCTATCAAGCTACAGAATGGATTTGTGTGCACGAACATGTCTGTTTGTCCTTGGTCTGGGTGTAATTACGTTTTTTTTAATTTGTAGGTATAACTGCAGTTATCTGGCATCGATAGTACAAGCTCTGCTTAGTTTGGGATTAGTCGGTCGTGTGTGACGTTCTAGGATATTTATTTATTTTTTATTCTGGATAAGCTTTTGTTTGAGCACAATCTCACCATGGTAAGTGATGATGTGGCCGAAAATGGTATATAAAGCCTAGATGGGAACTGGCTCTCAAGTGCAGCTGCCAGAACATACCGATAGGTACTTGGCGACAGATTTTCAACATGAGGGTGGTAGCCAGCCAGTCGGGTACTACAAGTACCCTACCACCGTGCTATGGTTTCCTCACGATGTTTTCGTTCACCGAAAGCTCAAGCTCATTGTTGGATTCGAAGCCACGACTTTCGCCGCGGTATCCGACGTCACTACCACTGAGCTATCTTCTTAGAACTTCTTTACTTACTAGCGTTCTAGTTAAAATTAATAAAAGTTCCCTTTAACTTATAAACACACTACAATAGATAAAAAGTAAAATCCTTACCAATAATTTAGTATCTGTAGATAATAGATTGCGATTCCAACCTTACTTCAATGTATTAATGTTATTCAAGTAGAATCGATAGGGTCAATGTTACAGAAACTTAACTCGCTCGGAGTTGAACTTACAAGGAACTTAAGTGAAAGATATATTAGTAGTAGAGGCAAAAATCGTACAATGGTGTTTAAGAATCGACACTGTTTAAGAATAAAATTGTTAAACATTTGAAAAAAAAAGCCAGAATACTTGATGGTCCAAAAATATTTAAAAAACGTAACCTTGCTGAGTTCGTTGCCGGTTCTTCTCAGTTGAAGGCTGACTTCCGAACCGGTGGTAACTTCTGTAATTCGACCTTCATAAGTGCCCTTCTAGGGCCTAAACTGAATAAATGGTTCCGACTTTGACTTTGACAGCTGCACTTGAGATCGTCAAGTTTGTCTCAGTTGTTTATAAATTTCAACTTATCACTTAGTTCGATATGAACTTTACCGCGGAACAATAAAGGTGCATACAGACTTGAGCATTTGTTGTTTATTAATGTTATTTATTTACGATCTTGGCTTGGCAATGCCCCTGATATTGCTAATGTTTATAGGCGACGGTATTCACTTACTATCAGGTGACCCACGACCCTAGTTGGCATAAAATCTATCTTATAGAACGATATTTAACTAAAACACTGTTTAAATTGTCAAGTAAATAACTTCACATTATGTGATAATAACTAGTTGATTGAAAATGAAAAATGAAAATGTTTTTTTATTCAAATAGACCTTTACAAGCACTTATGAATAGTCTAGACTCTAATGCTCGGTTCGGAAGGTTGCTTTTGCTGAGAAGAGCCGGCAATAAACGATTGATGAAGAGTGTTTTAGTTAACTTTCATAAGTGCCTTACCAGGGCCTAAACTGAATAAATGAGTTTGAGTGAACTCATACAAATCCACCTATGGGATATTATTATTATGTGCCAAATTGTATCCTAATCCATTCAGCTATTACGGCATGATTGCGGCGGCTAATATTCAAACAAAATACATGCAAACTTTGCACAGGACAAGTATTTTTATAAATAATAGTTTAAGTAATCATAATAATAGAACATCAAACTATCAAATTAAAACCAGTAAAAATACTGAATATTTTCAACTAGTTGTCCCCGGCTTTACACGCGTTCCCGAGGGGAACTTATCCCTTTCCTGGGATAATAAGAATCCTATGTTTTATTCCTGGATATTATCTACTCGTGTGTCAAGTTTCATCCATATCCGTTAAGCCGTTTGTGCATGATTGAGCAATTAAATTTATAATACTAGTTTTCCACCCCGCGGTTTCACCTGCGTTCCCAGAGTATACTATCTTTTCCTGGGATAAAAAGTATCCTATGTTTTAATCCAGAATATGATGTACATGTGTGCCAAGTTTCATCAAAATCCGTTCAGCCGTTTTTGCGTGAAAGAGTACCAAACATCCATATATAAAAACTTTTGCGTTTATAATATTAGATTAGTTGGATAATTATAGTAACTAGAAACGTAGACATACTTGTCCATCGTTTGTTTGCCACCTAGTGGTATAAAAAAATAGCAACTCTTTTGATGCTGTTCAATTTGATATTTTATAAAAAGTTATCACATATAATACCACAAGAGCTTCAAAATTATCGGGTATTTATTTCCCGATAGGTTCGTTGCAAACAAATGAAGGAGTCAAGTTTTTCAGTTTTTTGAAAAACTTGACGACTTTATTTGTTTGCAGGGAACCTTGAGGGAAATGCCAGATAATTTTGAAGCTCGTGTGGTATTCGGGGGATTATTTTTCCGTCCCAAATGTCGGCCAATAGAATTGCACCATGAGACGAAATGTACAGTTAACAAATACGAAAAGGTTAATTTGACTGGATCATGTTTTGTATAGCAACGACCAGAGAAAATTTTCAAAAAATTATCAGTATAATACCATGTAGGTTGTACCACGTGACGTCGAATGGTGCAATTCTATTGGTCGATATTTGGGTCGGAAAAATAATCAATTTAAAATGTCTCCTCCCTCAAGTCTAAATGCATCTTAAAGAAGCGTATCTAACTGTTTCCGATGCCCTAGTTTTAGTGAGAGCGAAGCAAACCGTTCCACAGATGAAACTTTATTGATTCCGATGTTTCCTTTTCCGTGGAAATATAGAGTTTGGAATTTCAAACGTAATAAACTTTGGACGTGAACTAATTAAAGGAATTCCTTTTGTAATTAAGGTAAAGTCATTTGAAAACTGACTCATCAACGCCCAGCCTAAACCCTGGGACCTAGAAAGCTGGCGTTATTTCAGGGAACTAAAAATTGGGTTAAATTTCGGAAGTGGGTGAAACCGTGGGGCGGAAAGCTAGTATAGTGAAATAAGTAAATATAAATAAAGACACGTCTAACGAAACACGGCCATCGGTTCCCATACTAAGCAAAACTTTTATTTCGCATTCTAATTAAAGACAGTCCTGTTGATCGTTTTTTAAGAATATGATAATAATAAATATCCCGTGGGTTCGAATCCTACAATACAGTAGGGTACTTTGTAGTACCCGACTGGCTGGCTACCACCCTCAAGTTGAAAATCTGTCGCCAAGCACCTATCGGTGTGTTCCGACAGCTGCACTTGAGAGCCAGTTCCCATCTAGGCTTTGTGTGCTTACCACCTTCGGCCACATCATCACTTACCATGGTGAGATTGTGGTCAAACACAAGCTTATCCAGAATAAAAAAAAGAAAAAAAAAAAAAAAAGCTAACACCAGTTGATGTTCAGTTTAGATTACCTTAACTACTATGCCACAAGTAGTGGGTTCGATTATCCAGGTTAGACATTTGTATGATTCAACATTTCTTTAATCTGCATCTAGGTATTATCTTATATACAGGTGTCCGGTAAGTAGCATGACTAACTTAAGGGAGAGATAGTTGGGCGGTTGACCCGTTACAAATTTACAAACCGCCGTGACGGCCAACTTTTTTAGGGTTCCGTACCCAAAGGGTAAAAACGGGACCCTATTACTAAGACTTTGCTGTCTGTCCGTCCGTCCGCCTGGCGGTCTTTTTTTTTTCGTTTTTTATTCTCGACAGGCTTGAGTTTGACCACAATCTCACCATGGTAAGTGATGATGTGGCCGAAGATGGTAAGCACACAAAGCCTAGATGGGAACTGGCTCTCAAGTGCAGCTGTCGGAACACACCGAAAGGTGTTTGGCGACAGATTTTCAACTTGAGGGTGGTAGCCAGCCAGTCGGGTACTACAAAGTACCCTACCACCGTGCTATTGTTTCCTCACGATGTTTTCCTTCACCGAAAGCTCAAGCTCATTGTAGGATTCGAATCCACGACCTTCGCCGCGGTATTCGACGTCACTTACCACTGAGCCTGTCTGACACCAGGCTGTATCTCAAGAACCGCGATAGCTAAACAGTTGAAATTTTCACAAATTATGTATTTCTGTTGCCGCTATAACAAAAAATACTAAAAACGTAATAAAATAAATATTTAAGGGGGGCCCCATACAACAAACGTGATTCTTTTGCCCTTTTTTGCTCGATATTAATAATGGCAACAGGTAGGCACTTGAAATATTCACAACAAGTGCTTAATATTTGGTAAGATGCATTGTGACTGCAGTATTATAACTCTATACATCATTAAGTCTATGATTATCATATCATTAAACATTAGGCTAAACCTAAGCGCTTGTTGCAGTGACGTTGCATCGTATTTCAACGCTGGCAACACTGTATAATCTGCAGTAAATTCAGCCCGACACGGCAGTTAGCTAAGCAATCTCTACGATATATAACACCATTTCGCTTTGATATCTGGGTTTGTGAATTAGTGCGATCCTCAGATTACCATTGAGTCTGCAAGTGTTTTAAATGTGAGAAGATTGTGTGTTTATAGGTATTTTCATTGTAAATTGAATCTTCGTTGCATTTTGAATAAGTTTAGTATAGCCCTTGGCTTGGATGGGACGGTCGTCCAAAAATTTTTACAACAAAACAATTTTTATTACAGCAATAGATAGATAATTTATATTACATTCAATATATTCGGTTTCAAGTTAGTATGAAAAGGTTTTTGCAAATTGGTAGGATAGATTGTAATTCTCGACTGGCTGGTTACCATCTTCTAGTTGAATATCTGGCGCCATTCGACTGTTGGTGTATTCAGTTCAGCCAGCATTGTAATAAGATGTAAAACACAGTGGCATTCTCCCTGGTATTTCTAATGTCTACATGCGGTGGTAGTCACTTACTATCAGATGACCCGCAACACTGGTCATTAAATGTTACCAGTAAATAAAAAAATCTGTAAAAATGCAGAAAGAAACTTTCTAAAGTAGTGAATTTTTACTAAAAATGTTACCAGCAGTATAATCCATTTAAAGGTTAGCATTCTATTATGAAAAGTATGGAATTTATTTAAAATTTCAGAATTAAGAACATGAAAATAAATTGTTCTAAAAACGTCCTTTTAATTTTTAGTTAGCTCATGAATAATCTAGATTCGCCTTATATAAAGTAGGCATGCAAGTACATAATTATAGGGTACAAATACACAAAAACTTTAACATGTCAATAAGATACACAAAAAAAAAAAATTGAAATAATTGCCATATGTCAACAATAATAATTAAGAAAAAAAATCATTTAGGCTATAGAAACATTTCCCACTCAACCACTTGTACAGTTCTTTCTTAAAAGTTATTAATTTTAGCTCTCTAATATCTTTAGGAATCCTGTTAAATATCTTTATCGTTATATACTTGTTGTTGCTGACAACAGAATAGGTAGTTTATAAACTTCGTAAATTACGAATTATGAATATGATTCAGCGACAACAGGCTGGTGTGAAATTAGTTTGTTTCCCTGCAGACATAACTGGCTCTAAATCCTAAACTAAGGGATATCCTTGAATTGAGGGCTCTGGGATGGCTGAGGCCCTGCGTTGGTTTATGATAATATTGTGTGTATTTTGAATTAAGCTTAAATGTTTATTGTTTTGGTTACATCTCCGAAATTCCGAATTAGGGTTACGTAAAGGTCAACTATATCAGTATAATCTATACTAATATTATAAAGAGGTAAAGTTTGTGAGTTTGTGAGGTTTTAGGGGGTAATATCTGGATCTTCCGAACCGATTTTGGAAATTCTTTTACCAATAAAAAGCCACGTTATTTGTGAGTTATCCCGGGAAAAGATAAGATCCCACGGTGTAGTAAAAACTTGAGAGGTGTCAAGGGACACCCGGATGGAACGAAGTTATATAAGTCGAGAGAGTATATATATAAAAAAATTATATATATATATATAAATAGAAATGAAAATATCTGGCTTGCTTTCTATAAGAGAGAGAGAGAGACAGACAGAGAAACGTGCGCACGCCGCACAGCTTACAATAAAGTGACAGTGACACTAAAACTGTCGTAAGAATTTTTTCCGTCTAGCCCCCTTTCACAACGCGCGATAAGGAACTTCGTTCCAATAAACAGACAACAAAACAGCAAAATTACAAACGTAGCAAATTGCTCCTAAACTCCTAATTACTTTACCCCTAAAGCTCGACACAATCAATGATCAACCTAAAATCGATGATCACTAATGAAATACCCCAAAACAAACACTGACACATTCCATCCGTCTATACGCGAGCTCTTTATCATATTGCACAAAAGATTAGTAAATGTGCCCCATCACGGACCCGTATTTGGGGATCTCGCTCGGGGCATATTGTTAAGGCATGATTTGTGAGCAGCCTCTATGATTTGTTTGGGTTATAATGACGCGGACTCATTCGTGAAACGAGCTCTAATCTTGGTTGATTGTAGGGTTGTCGAGTGATTTAAATTTTAAATAATTTTTCAATTTTAAAATTTATTTCAGAAAACTTGTTCCATTTATTTGTTGAACCCGAAACAAACAGTATTATACAATCGTTTGACTTACCTTTTATTTTGTTATTATTTAAATTCATTGTAAATAGAAAGAATGATAATCAAAAAGCTTTACCTATCAAATTAAATTACATAAGCGGTTATTTTTGGCTACTAAAACCTGGACACCATTAGTGGTCCCTGTTTCATTTTGAATAATCCTTCATCGTGACAACCCTAGATGACTTATCCCACACTTTTATGTTGTTATGCTTTTACGAGAGGCTTTAAATTATTTTTAGCGAAATAAGGGATTTTCACTCAAAATATAAAATGAGATGAGTTTTAAAAAAGCTGTTCGCGATTTCGTGACTATGTAGTAACAACCCGACCTACCTTATTTACATTTTAAAATATAATTTTTGAAATTCACATTTTAAGGAAATAACAGCTCAGTTCGTAATACCCTGGCCAAGGTCGTGAGTTCGAGTCCAAAAGTGACCTTGAGCTTTTAATGACCGTACTTTTCATATCCACCTAGCTAAATTAATCTCTTTTGTTGTGTCTTTTCAATAAATGTGCGGAGTAATTTAGTATCTAAAATAAGTCGGGTTTTCCTTCCTGACGCTATAACTCCAGAACGCACGAACCGATTTCCACGGTTTTGCATTCGTTGGAAAGGTCTCGGGCTCCGTGAGGTTTATAGCAAAGAAAATTTACGAAAAATTCACAAAAAAAAAAGAATAATGAAGAAAATTATTTTTGTCATACATTTTGTATAGAACGACTTTTTGACATGTTACGAGATCGGACTGACAGATGGTTTAGTTACACAATTGGTGGCGCTGGAATCGGGTTCTCGGCTGGAGTTTTATTTTCAGGGCAGGACAACGTCTGCCGGGCCCACTAGTTGGGTATATAAGTAGCGTTTATAACAAATGAATGGTTACAAGGTCAGACAATAGATTACTCTCTGATAAATTGAGGTGATTTCCCTCTTAGTCTTTCGTAGAATGTGAATAATGTCAGTTATTTGTGATTGGAAAAGAAGTGATGACGTCATTAATAAAGAACTTTCTAATCAAGGAGGTTATTTTGTTTTTTTTTTTGGACCTAGCTTCCCATTTTGCCCTCCCTTAAAGGGCACGAGTTTCGAGAATCTTTTCTCAGTACATACATACCTACTGAAATGCATTACTCTTTGGCTCTACTTTGATCTAAAACTATGGCCGAAACGATGTAGCTTTCATCTGAAAAGTAAACTGACTGTCCAACGCGGTTTCACCCACATTCTCAGTGAGATTAGAGAGTTCAAATTAGGTTCAAATATACAAAAAAAACCTCGTCTAGTATTACTAGCTGTCCCGCGCGTTTCACCCGCGTTCCCGTGGGATTTTATTTTTTCCCAATATAAAAAGTATCCTATCTCTTATTCCAGGATATAATCTATTTGTGTGCCAAGTTTTATTAATATTATAAAGAGGTGTTTGTGAGGTTGTAGGGGGTAATCTCTGGATCTACTGAACCGATTTTGAAAATTCTTTCACCAATATAAAGCCACGTAATTTGCGAGTGTCATAGGCTATCATTTTATCCCGGGAAAAGATAAGATCCCACGGGAACGCAGGTGAAATCGCGAAGACGGCTAGTACGTAATATATTTGCTAAAAACTAATTATCATTAAATTGAGTTTCATTCAAATTCGAAAGTCTTATCTCCTGGTATAGTGTAGTACAGTACAGTGCCACGTTTTTCTAGCAGCGCGTATCTATCGAATGTGACATCGAGGGTCCCAATCAATGATCGTATAAGTGCCCCAGCACGCTTGGAGCATTACTCACGATCCTGGGCTATATGACCCACATGGCGGGAGATTTAATGCTAACCGTTTTGTCAGGATTCTTAGAATGTTTATTGGAAAGATATATTTTAGGATGTGTTTTGTTTATGTAAATGTTTTTTCCTTATGTAAAGGGAAGTTGTTCCAATTCTAGAAATAGTTAAGTGGGTTTTTGGTGTTGTTTGTTATCGAAGATATAATTTTGTTGGAGTGTTTTATATAGAAGAAAGCATAATTAAAAATAAATTATTAAGAATATTTTAAATGGTTCATAGGTAAGTCGTGGGTAAAATGCGTAAATAAAAACAATTATAGATTCTATAGTGTTCCATAGTTCTCAAAGTAAAATATTTTTAATATAAAAAAACCTTACAGTTTAGGCCCTGGTATGGCACTTATGAACGTTACAATTGAGTCTACCAAGAAACTATTCCGGCAAGAAACTATTTAAAAAATAAGCCATCTCAAAATATCCATCCATAATCTAATTAAATTATCTTTCAGCACGCAATAATTCAGAAACAAAGAACTAACGTCTGCGTACACTACAATCAAAAAACAATGACTGCACTATGACTAGCTCCCTCTCGCGGGGGTAACTTTACCCACCCTATCGTAAAAGCATAACAAAAGAATACCACATATGGAAGTTCTCTGTGACTACCACATAGTGGAGCGAGAGGTCTGCAGTTTTATAGATGGAATAGACAGGACATGTTAGAAATTGTGTAGAAGGCTCAAAAATACATACCTTTATAAAAAAAAACTTTAGAGGTGTCAAGGGACACCCGGATGGAACGAAGTTATATAAGTTATATAAGTCGAGAGTATACATATATAACTGTCACCCGACCAACTGACACTAAAAGTGTCGGTTTTTCGTAAGATTTTTTTCCGTCTAGCCCCCTTTCACAACGCCCGATAAGGAACTTCGTTCCAATATCGTGTCACTTTGTCCGCGACTAACTTCGAAACTACTAAACCGATCTTGATGCAACTGCAGAAGGATATGTTGGACCACGGATACATAAAATACAATTTATCTTCACTTTGAGCGGTGCCCATGATAATGTTGCCCGAGTAAAAAAGAACAATTAAAATTGTATTAGGTTGTAAATAAAGATTTAATTGTTTGTTTGCATTGAATAGGCTCTGAAACTACTGGACCGATTTTAAAAATTCTTTCACCATTAGAAAGCTACATTATCCCTGATGAACATAGGCTATATTGTGTCTCTGGAAAAGATAAGATCCCACGGGAACGCGGGTGAAACCGCGGGGGACTTCTAGTAATGTAATAAAAGGCATTTTATTGTATTACTAGTGGACCCGGCAGACGTTGTCCTGCCCTGAAATTAAAACAAAACTTAGAACCCGATTCCAGCGCCATCTACCGGGTCCAATTTTATTTTCAAATCATCGAGGAACCCATTGAAATACACACACAAAATTTCATCCAAATCGGTCCTGTTACCATACTCCTCCGAAACGGCTTGACCGATTACTCAAATTACTAAAATGGCTATTAAGGCGACGATATACGTGAAATGACGATTTTCGATACAATATTTCTCTCCATTCTTTATTGCAAGTGATTTATAAAAAATATATGTTAAACTAGAGGATACACGACATAAAATGACTTTTTTCAAATTTTAATTTTATCATCGAGAACATCAGAAAAAAATCGCGAATATGAGCCTTTTTGAAATTTCAAACATATTTCTCTCCTATATTACGTATTCAAATAACATGAAATTAATTACAGATATTCTTACACCTAAAACAAATAGAACTGTCTTGTTGTTTTTTCAAAAAAAGTTACTGTTATTTTTTAATTAAATTTATACTCGATTTTCAACTCGGTGACAGCTTTGGTCCCCTCGTTCGCCCGTCATTTCAGTGCGGGACGGGACGTTGTGCTGATCGGACCTGTGCTACTTTTTTCTCCACTCGATACAATATCATAAATGGTGTAATTAAAGCAGTGTTGTATATTTTAGCTATACATCGCGATGTGGTTGCTAGGGCTCGTCCATTAATTAAGCGATGTTTTTTAGAAACTTTTAAAAATGTTTCATGGTATTTTAGCTGAGGCGTCGAAAGTTCGTTAGTTTGTAGAACTACTCATATAGTTGATTATAGTATTAGTACGTAACTACCTTTAGAAAAAATATGAATTCATCAAGTTACACAACTTACTTTTTTTTTGCACTATTCGACATCCACACGGATGAAAACATATTATAGCGAATGCTAATAATTAAAAAAACCTATATATTACATAATAAAAATAAATAAAGACATTTTTTAAATGATCACTTCGAAAAATATTATACATATACTAGCGGGACCGGCAGACGTCCTGCCCTGAAATTAAAACAAAACTTAGAACCCGTTTCCAGCGCCACCTACCGGGTCCAAATGTCAGACCATCGAGGAACCCATTGAAATATACACACAAAATTTCATCCATATCGGTCCAGCCGTTAGGTGACAAACACACGTACAGAAGAATTATATTTAATAAGATAATAAAAATAGATTTTTTGATAACCAACAAACTTGAAATTGTTGTTGGACTCACCCTAAGTTTTATGCGGCACTGGAGTAACCTTAGCTTGTACAATTCGTCAAATATACTTTGAAACCTGTGATACTTGAAATTGAACCTTATCTTATAGAAATAAGGTTCATTGTCACGTAACTCCTATAACTATCACGTTTCAAGCTGTATTATGAACTTTTAAAATATCTGTTTTGTCTCGATTCGAGTTGCGAGGGAGAGAGTTGCACGTTCATTCTGAGGGCGCGCGGGGGGTGCAGCGCCAATCGAGCAAGGTCATTCGCGTATATCGTCACCTTAAAAAATAAGGGTTGATCGTAGACGGGTGAAAATTGGGGATTGTATGTATTTTTGTATGTTGTATCATAAAAAAATAGAAATTAGAAATTTTGTCTCAAAAATAAAAATAAAAATTTAGGGGTGGACTACCCCTAACAATTAGGGGGATGAAAAATAGATGTTGGCCGATTCTCAGACCTACTGAATGTAAATATAAAGTTTCATCAAAATCGGTTAAGCCGTTTCGGAGGAGTATGGCAACTAAAACTGTGACACGAGAATTTTATATATTAGATTTATTATTTTCATGTATCATAGGAATGCTGATAATAGCGCGGGAGTCACTTAGTAAAACTAATTCCTAACATTTCAAATTCGATGATAGCTCAGTGGTAGTGACGTCGGATACCGCGGCGAAGGTCGTGGGTTCGAATCCTACAATGAGCTTCAGCTTTCGGTAAAAGAAAACATCGTGAGGAAACCACAGCATGATGGTAGGGTACTTTCTAACACCCGACTGGCTGGCTACCACCCTCAAGTTGACAATCTGTCGTCAAGCACCTATCGGTGTGTTCCGACAGCTGCACTTGAGAGCCTATTCCCATCTAAACTTTGTGTGCTTACCACCTTCGGCCACATCACCACTTACCATTGTGAGATTGTTGACCACAAGCTTTTCCAGAATAAAAATAACGCCCCCAAAAATACCAATTATAAACACACAGCTCAATAATTGTCTCAATTACCATTGTGAGATTGTTGACCACAAGCTTTTCCAGAATAAAAATAACGCCCCCAAAAATACCAATTATAAACACACAGCTCAATAATTGTCTCAATTACCATTGTGAGATTGTTGACCACAAGCTTTTCCAGAATAAAAATAACGCCCCCAAAAATACCAATTATAAACACACAGCTCAATAATTGTCTCAATTCTTTAAGAATCATATGTTAGAGCTCACAGAGTCAATCAGTGTGGATCCTGCCTTTTTGCGCAAACGATCTTCAACCGTGTAACCGTGTACCTATGTGATGTAGGATCAGTAACCCCACTCTTAGTCTCAAAACACAAGATACTACGCCGGTTGGAAACAGCGCGTTTTTTACAAATTAAAACGCAACTCGCATCTCGACGATTTATGGTGTTTACATTTTATATAAATGCTCGCTTTTGGTGTTCTAGTGCCGGAGGTTTTTAAGTGCGAAAATCGTTGCAATTACTATTTGTAAAGAAACCGTAATGTTGCTACGCCATAGAGTCTAAAATTGATTGAAATCCTTTTCAAGGTACATATCAAACCACGAAAATATTTTAAATGAAATACCACACACTTGTTTATATGTATTTTATATATTTTTTTAAATATTCGGTTCTACGAGCTATGTTATGTTTTTTTATACCACTAGGTGGCAAACAAGCTTACGGCCCACCTGATGGTAAGCGGTTACCGTAGCCTATGGACGCTTGCAACACTAGAGGCGTCACGAGCGCGTTGCCGACCTTGTATAAACCTTTTTACTCCTCTTTTGAAGAACCCCATGCTGTATTCTCTAGGGAACACCTCTACAGGGAGCTCATTCCACAACCTGATCGTGCGCGGTAGGAAATGTCTCTCAAACCGCACTGTACGCGACCAATTTGGTTCTAAGGTGTTAGGATGAACTCCCTGTCGACGGCGGGCGGTGCGATGGTAGAAAATTGCCGTGGGCATCATTTAAAACGATTCCTCTGAACACTGCCCATTGTACAAGCGGTAGAATACACTGCCACTTCAGTTTGGCAATTCTTCGAGCTATGTCGGTTATTTTTTTTTTGGTTAGCCTGCGGATTTCATAAAAAAAAATGTGGGAGACCTTTTATTTATAACAGTAATTTAATTTGAAAAACATTTATTCCTTACTTATTCCCAACATCTACTTTTTTTATTTATCTTATAAGCAGTTATTTAGGTAAACTATTAGTTATCTTGATAGCGTGAACATAAAGTACCTAGGTATATTATTCCATAAAAATATGAAGAAGGTTAGATTTTGATTTCTTTCCAATAATTATATTATATTGCAGATATTATGATGTTCATATTTAAAAATTTGATTTTATTATGAACACATATTATTCAAAATAATGTTCTTTAATAACTCTTATCCCGATTCCTGGGATAGAATATTTTATGTAGATAGTTTTGGGACGCTGTTCCCCGCAGCGAGCCAAGGGGATGATAGTGTCGCAAAAAACTTGAGAGGTGTCAAGGGACACCCGGATGGAACGAAGTTATATAAGTCGAGAGAGAAAAAAAAAAAACATTTCTATTTATATATACCTATATATATATATAAATAGAAATGAAAATATCTAGCTTGCTTTCTATAAGAGAGAGAGAGAGAGAGACAGACAGAGAAACATGCGCACGCCGCACAGCTTACAATAGCTTACTATAGCAAAAAGTGTCGGTGACAATTTTTCGTAAGATTTTTTTCCGTCTAGCCCCCTTTCACAACGCGCGATAAGGAACTTCGTTCCAATAAAAGTAAACAAGACTTTCATTCCGTACAACAATATTTGTTTTACGTTTGTTGAAGTTAAAACAAAGCTATATTCCCGCATTCTGTTTACACATAATATTTTTCTGCTCGACCTATTTTGGCAACATGGCAAGTTGTAGAAACAATCATTGGTATAAGGTTTCTGTACTATACTATACTATTCCCATTTAAAAGGCCGGCAACGTACCTGTGACCCCTTGGGTGTTGCGGGTATGCATGGGCGGTGGGGATCACTTAACATCAGGTGACCCGCATGCTCTCTTGCCCCCTATTACATAAAAAAATAAATAATACTGTGTGTGTAATAGGTATATCTTTGATTTTTACAAAGAAACCTATACTAATAATTATTATAAAGAGGTGCAGTTTGGATGTTGAACCTCCGAAACTACTGATACAATTTTAATAATAAAAAAATAGTTATATAAATATCCTGGGACATTCTTCACACATACTCAGAACAAGCAGACATGTTCATGCACACAAATGTCTGTCCTGGATGGGAATCGAACCCACGGCCTGTGACGACATAGGTAGGCCAACTGGCCCGTCTTCTAATTTATCCGTGAGTGCTAAAGATTACTAAATTTAAAAAACGCGAGTGAAACCGAGGGGTGGAAGCAAATTTCTTCTTATTTCTTTTCTTATTAATCGATTTAACTCAAAAAATACCCGACCGATTTTAAAAACTCTTTCACCATTAAAAAGCTACATTATCCCTGAGTAACATAGGCTATATTTTTATCCCGGGAAAAGATAAGATCCCACGGAAACGCCGGTGAAACCGCAGCTAGTTCTAACTATAATAGGATTTGCTATCATGTTATTCTTTCCAATGTAAATACGTAACTAAGTAAATTTAATCAGAGTTTGAATGATAATTTACACAACTTACACATATGATCACGTTTCACAAATGAAAGTGTTAAATTGAACTAAGGTTTTCATTTCCCTATCCAAACAAAACGGAACCCTAAAACCATTATTTATTTTGCTAAATCGTTATGAAACAGTTGGCCAACGTCGGCGGAACCCAGTTTTCTATAAAGAGGTCACTCAGACCTGTGACCTCTTTCTCCCGTTACGTCTCCGAACAGATTGCTATTGTTACAAATTACGATTTGAGCCAACTGTGTCACACTAAAGAGGGTATTGTGTTTTATTTTATGAAGGTTTGGTCTAGTTTGATTGATTGATGAGATTGTCGTGAATTACAAGATATATTTTTTTATACTCGATAAGCTTGTGTTTAACCGCAATCTCACCATGTTAAGTGATGATGGCCGAAGGTGGTAAGCACACAAAGCCTAGATGGGAACTGGCTCTCAAATGCAGCTGTCGGAACACACCGATAGGTGCTTGGCGACAGATTTTCAATTTGAGGGTGGTAGCCAGCCAGTCGGGTACTACAAAGTACCCTACCACCGTGCTATGGTTTCCTCACGATGTTTTCCTTCACCGATGACGATGATTGGTAAAGAACAATTTTCCACTGGGACGCTATGGTTATAAGTAACTAGAGTTTTTTTGGACAACACATTGGCAAATCCCGTTGGTATTGCCAATGTTGTCGACCTTTTTTAGGCAACTGGCTCTCAAGTACAACTGCCGGAACGCACCAACAGGTGCTTAGCGATAGATTTTCAGCTTGAGGGTGGTAGCTAGCACATGTAACATCGAACAGGAAGCCGGTTTGTCAGATGGGGATGGAAGTGTGGAACAAATACTAAAAAAACTAAAATTTGTACGGAACCCTCGGTGCGCGAGTCCGACTCGCACTTGACCGGTTTTTTAATTCTTAAGGCTATTTCCATGGCCAGCTCCAGCTAACCACGAGAAATGCATTATTTATAAAATGAATTCGCTTATAAAACAGTATTTCTTGAGTAAATTTGAATTATTTGAATTTATTACTCCGCTGCTGTGGACTGGTTGGATAACAAAGCAATTTGTGTTATACTACGTAGAAGTTATGGTCTAATGTCGCATACAGTACCACGCAGGTTTGCTAGAATGACCCTTACAACTAAATATGATTAAGATCAGATTCTGTAAATACTTAAAACTATAACAAAAAGGAAAATAATAAATTAGAAATAAAACTAGATTATAAATAAAACACTGAATTTAGTTAACGGGTAACGCTCCCAAAAGCCTGGCTACGTTGCCTCGCTGTATAGCGATTCTTATTGTCCAAAGTACGAGCCAGCAATGGTCTTCGGAAGTGAAATAACGTGGAATAAAATTAATGTTAATTCTGCGGAGTGATTGCGTAACTTAATCGACATCGTAATGAAATGAAAAATATAAATTTATGTATTGGTTTGAATAGAAGTTTTTTTATTCAGGCTAACTGAGTCGTGACGTTGGTATAATAACTTCAAACATCTTTCCCGTACTATTTCGTGTCTACTAAAATTCTTTTCTTCTCTTCTCAATACTTCTTCGTTCGTCACTCTTAGACCAGAGATATTCTCCATCCTCTTTCTATACCACATTTGCTAAATGCCTCCTTTCGGTGTATTGCGGCAGCTGCACTTGAGAGGCAGTTTCCTTAGGCTTTGTGTGCTTACCACCCACAGCCACATTCAAAGTCAAAGTCAAAATAGTAGTTTATTTAGTTTAGGCCCTAGGAGAGCACTTATGAATGTCGAATCACACAAGTTTCACGGTTCGGAAGTCAGCCTTCAACTGAGAAGAACCGGCAAGAAACTCAGTAAGGTTATTTTTTTTTAATATTTTTGGATCATCTGACTATATTGGGTTTTTTATTCAAATGTTTTTTATTATCACACCATGGTGAACATGTTTTCAAACACAAGCTTAAAAAATACATAACTTACATTTCATAATAAGTGCGGCGATCGCGTGACTTCATGTTTTTCAAAGCGGACTCGCGTTACGTAACAACATTTTTATTGAAACACAAAAGCTAAAACCTGCTCCATACTAGGCAGCGATCACTATTTTATTAGGCCATCAATCAATTCATTATTATATTTCGTAAGGAACAACGAAATCGATTTTTTTTCTCGAGTTTACACTATTGCTATATTGAGATGTGTCATTTTACTAATATCTATTATGAAGAGGTATTTTTAACAGATTTTTTTTTAGACTGATAGAAAGCTCCCTGTATTCCAATATCCCTGATCTTCTCTTTTCACTCTTCATTTCGAAAATGCCGTTGAAATCGTACTGCGGAAGTAATAAAAATAAATTTTAATTGCAGCGCTCAGTTTTCATAATTTTTTCTATTTTTTTAATTTGTGTAGATATCAATCACAACTACCAGTGTGCTCCGGCAGTTGTATTTGAGAGTCATTTGTCTTCTAGGAAGCCTCTAGGCATTATAAAACATTAGTAATCCATTGTTACCATAAGCTTACCATCAGGTGGCCCGACAGCTTATAGACAACGTCTGGCATAAAACAAAAGAACTATTTTTCAGAACATTGAATCAGAAATGACGCCATCTTTCCCATAGGTTCATTTATATAAGCCCATTTCTTTTTCATTAACGATAGTTGCAGATACGCTTGATTGATTAGACAGACAGACGTACAGAATTAACGAGCACATCAGATTGGCACAGAAGCGCGAGGAGGTATCAAGCTGAAATTTATATCAAATGCTCAAGTCTACCGTTCCTTGGAGAAAAAATCAAATAGACAACGCAATCAAAAGATACACAGCCGTTTATGCCGCAAATTTCCGCAAATTTTCGAAACTCGCAAGGGAATCAAAATCTACAGGGTACTTCCCGTGAACTAAGAATCTTGAAATTTGGTACGAAGCAACGGCTTATAGCACAGATAAAGGAAAAATTCCAAAAAATAAAAGAAGTTGAAAATTAAAGGGGGTCCCCATACATACATTATCTATTAAGATAGGCCTCTGAGTTGTATGGGCGCTCATACAATTTAAAATAAGGAAATAAAAAAAAAAAGATAAGTGAACTATTTACAAGTTTGTACGGAACCGTCGGTGCGCGAGTCCGACTCGCACTTGACCGGTTTTAGTATTTAATACCGAGCTTGTGTTTTGTCGTTGTAATATTTGTTGTCTGGGAAGTCTTTTTTTAGTATCACGGTTTTGTATTGTAGTTTTTTATGTATTACTAGTTCTTTTCCGCGGTTTCACCCGCATGCCCGATGGAATTCTTTATAGAGGTTGAATTTTCAGAAATCGTTTTTTAACGGATACCTACTCCTTATTTGGAATCTATCTGCCAAATATCAACTTTTATAATTATTGGAACGAAGTTCCTTATCGCGCGTTGTGAAACGGGCTAGACGGAAAAAAAACTTACGAAAAATTGTCACCGACACTTTTTGCTATAGTAAGCTATTGTAAGCTGTGCGGCGTGCGCATGTTTCTCTGTCTGTCTCTCTCTCTCTCTCTCTCTTATAGGAAGCAAGCCAGATATTTTCATTTCTATATATATATATATATATAAATAGAAATAACTTATATAACTTCGTTCCATCCAGGTGTCCCTTGACACCTCTCAAGTTTTTTTTATATAGAAACCGCGGGGGACTGCTGTAGCTGCATAAAAGTTTGTTGCCCATAAACACTTTATAGCAATATAAAAAATACAGTCTTGTTACAATCAACAGTTTATCTTGGAAGTTTATTAAAACAGATACACACCTTCTTCCTTCAAAACCTAGGCTTCAAACCTCAAAGCTTTCAATCTCAATTATGGTTACAAACTTCACGATTGCACGAAACTTTGGCTACTGGAGTATAATTAAGGAGCACGGAGCAATATGCAAGTGGAGTAAAACTATAACAAAAAGGAAAATAATAAATTAGAAATAAAACTAGATTATAAATAAAACACTGAATTTAGTTAACGGGTAACGCTCCCAAAAGCCTGGCTACGTTGCCTCGCTGTATAGCGATTCTTATTGTCCAAAGTACGAGCCAGCAATGGTCTTCGGAAGTGAAATAACGTGGAATAAAATTAATGTTAATTCTGCGGAGTGATTGCGTAACTTAATCGACATCGTAATGAAATGAAAAATATAAATTTATGTATTGGTTTGAATAGAAGTTTTTTTATTCAGGCTAACTGAGTCGTGACGTTGGTATAATAACTTCAAACATCTTTCCCGTACTATTTCGTGTCTACTAAAATTCTTTTCTTCTCTTCTCAATACTTCTTCGTTCGTCACTCTTAGACCAGAGATATTCTCCATCCTCTTTCTATACCACATTTGCTAAATGCCTCCTTTCGGTGTATTGCGGCAGCTGCACTTGAGAGGCAGTTTCCTTAGGCTTTGTGTGCTTACCACCCACAGCCACATTCAAAGTCAAAGTCAAAATAGTAGTTTATTTAGTTTAGGCCCTAGGAGAGCACTTATGAATGTCGAATCACACAAGTTTCACGGTTCGGAAGTCAGCCTTCAACTGAGAAGAACCGGCAAGAAACTCAGTAAGGTTATTTTTTTTTAATATTTTTGGATCATCTGACTATATTGGGTTTTTTATTCAAATGTTTTTTATTATCACACCATGGTGAACATGTTTTCAAACACAAGCTTAAAAAATACATAACTTACATTTCATAATAAGTGCGGCGATCGCGTGACTTCATGTTTTTCAAAGCGGACTCGCGTTACGTAACAACATTTTTATTGAAACACAAAAGCTAAAACCTGCTCCATACTAGGCAGCGATCACTATTTTATTAGGCCATCAATCAATTCATTATTATATTTCGTAAGGAACAACGAAATCGATTTTTTTTCTCGAGTTTACACTATTGCTATATTGAGATGTGTCATTTTACTAATATCTATTATGAAGAGGTATTTTTAACAGATTTTTTTTTAGACTGATAGAAAGCTCCCTGTATTCCAATATCCCTGATCTTCTCTTTTCACTCTTCATTTCGAAAATGCCGTTGAAATCGTACTGCGGAAGTAATAAAAATAAATTTTAATTGCAGCGCTCAGTTTTCATAATTTTTTCTATTTTTTTAATTTGTGTAGATATCAATCACAACTACCAGTGTGCTCCGGCAGTTGTATTTGAGAGTCATTTGTCTTCTAGGAAGCCTCTAGGCATTATAAAACATTAGTAATCCATTGTTACCATAAGCTTACCATCAGGTGGCCCGACAGCTTATAGACAACGTCTGGCATAAAACAAAAGAACTATTTTTCAGAACATTGAATCAGAAATGACGCCATCTTTCCCATAGGTTCATTTATATAAGCCCATTTCTTTTTCATTAACGATAGTTGCAGATACGCTTGATTGATTAGACAGACAGACGTACAGAATTAACGAGCACATCAGATTGGCACAGAAGCGCGAGGAGGTATCAAGCTGAAATTTATATCAAATGCTCAAGTCTACCGTTCCTTGGAGAAAAAATCAAATAGACAACGCAATCAAAAGATACACAGCCGTTTATGCCGCAAATTTCCGCAAATTTTCGAAACTCGCAAGGGAATCAAAATCTACAGGGTACTTCCCGTGAACTCAGAATCTTGAAATTTGGTACGAAGCAACGGCTTATAGCACAGATAAAGGAAAAATTCCAAAAAATAAAAGAAGTTGAAAATTAAAGGGGGTCCCCATACATACATTATCTATTAAGATAGGCCTCTGAGTTGTATGGGCGCTCATACAATTTAAAATAAGGAAATAAAAAAAAAAAGATAAGTGAACTATTTACAAGTTTGTACGGAACCGTCGGTGCGCGAGTCCGACTCGCACTTGACCGGTTTTAGTATTTAATACCGAGCTTGTGTTTTGTCGTTGTAATATTTGTTGTCTGGGAAGTCTTTTTTTAGTATCACGGTTTTGTATTGTAGTTTTTTATGTATTACTAGTTCTTTTCCGCGGTTTCACCCGCATGCCCGATGGAATTCTTTATAGAGGTTGAATTTTCAGAAATCGTTTTTTAACGGATACCTACTCCTTATTTGGAATCTATCTGCCAAATATCAACTTTTATAATTATTGGAACGAAGTTCCTTATCGCGCGTTGTGAAACGGGCTAGACGGAAAAAAAACTTACGAAAAATTGTCACCGACACTTTTTGCTATAGTAAGCTATTGTAAGCTGTGCGGCGTGCGCATGTTTCTCTGTCTGTCTCTCTCTCTCTCTCTCTCTTATAGAAAGCAAGCCAGATATTTTCATTTCTATATATATATATATATATAAATAGAAATAACTTATATAACTTCGTTCCATCCAGGTGTCCCTTGACACCTCTCAAGTTTTTTTTATATAGAAACCGCGGGGGACTGCTGTAGCTGCATAAAAGTTTGTTGCCCATAAACACTTTATAGCAATATAAAAAATACAGTCTTGTTACAATCAACAGTTTATCTTGGAAGTTTATTAAAACAGATACACACCTTCTTCCTTCAAAACCTAGGCTTCAAACCTCAAAGCTTTCAATCTCAATTATGGTTACAAACTTCACGATTGCACGAAACTTTGGCTACTGGAGTATAATTAAGGAGCACGGAGCAATATGCAAGTGGAGTAGACGACGACTATATGAGCAGGAATGGCAAACACCGCGTGCCCTTAGGACGTTTATAGGTTTTCCACTCACTGGGCCGCGGGAGTCGTGTAAACTTGCGACTATCTGCAATTAACTGCGACTTTTATTCACTGGGCGATTTACGTTTTGTAGAGACCACGGTAAGTGAATTATGGATTATTTTACTTATATTCTACCACTTTTTATTTATTCACGCTTTCCCAAGGGATCTTATCTTTTCCCGGGATTAAAAGTATCCAATGTTTTATTCCAGGACAGGATCTATCTGTGTACCAAGTTTCATCAAAGCCGTTCAGCCGTTTTTGCGTGAACAAACATCCAAACATACAAAATTTCACTTCACTTGTGCACTTAGATTGATCTTTATTGGACAAAACACCACCGAAATTCAATTCATCTCAATACACGAATTTAATGAAAATAAAACGAAAACGCAACGTCACTTCGCAAGTTCCCGCCAAAAAGTCCCAAACTCGTATCAGTAGATACACCTACATCCAAATATATAGATTTTGTCTCCTCAGGGGTTAAATATTAAAAAGCCTTTTCGTAAATAAATGTTGTAAATGGAACCGCAAATTTTAAGTTTATGGACTCAGCAGATTAGGATGCACGTTGATAGCTCAGTCAGTTATTCAGGTCAAGTTTTTTTATATTATATTTGTATGTGCTTTGTTTATAACAACTAGCTGTCCCCCGCGGTTTCACCCGCGTTCCCGTGGGATCTTATCTATTCCCGGGTCAAAAGTATCCTATAATCTATCTCTGTGCCAAATTTCATCCAGATCCGTTGAGCTGTTCTGGCGTGATTGAGTAACAAACATCCATCCATCTAAACTTTCACATTTATAATATTAGTGGGATGACACTCACAAATAACGTGACCTTCTATTGGTAAAAGAATTCTCAAAATCGGTTCCAAAATCCAGAGATTACCCCTTACAACCTCACAAACTTTACCTCTTTATAATATCTATAGATTAAAGAGATCATCTGATTGAAAAAACAAAAAAACTTGAGAGGTGTCAAGGGACACCCGGATGGAACGAAGTTATATATAAGTCGAGAGAATATATATAAAAAAACATTTATCTGGCTTGCTTTCTATAAGAGAGAGAGAGAGAGAGAGAGAGAGAGAGAGAGAGAGAAACATGCGCACGCCGCACAGCGGTGTCACCGACACAAAAGTGTCGTAAGATTTTTTTTCGTCTAGCCCCCTTTCACAACGCGCGATAAGGAACTTCGTTCCAATATTTGCTATATCCAACTAATCTGTTTGTGGTATAATTTCCCGACTGATGCGACGTACATCGCGTGTCGCAAGTATGCAACACCTCCAGCCCACACAGTTATACGTTTTCCAGACGAACGGAGCGAGAGCAGGAGCGCTCCCTCGGGAACATGATCCGTCATCGATATTGTGCTGGCTGGATGAGTGTTATTAGATATAGGTCAATCGTATTGCCTCAATACATTTTAAATATTTCGACGATTTTTAGCAACTGTTTAGCAGATTCTTAATTCGAATTTTCTATAGAGAATTTGAATTTAGAATCTGCTAAACACTAAACACAATCAAGTTTGCTATGAATAAGGCCAGGCCATATATGTTTATTCCACTCAATAGGTATTTATTTATGAATTTTCAGATTAACGCACGGTTTGGAATGTTGATTTATTTGTTTATTAATTAATTTTGTTATCTATTACAACATAAGAATGGTATATCTACAAAAGATTTTAGATTTTGCGTGGTCAGTCACCTAACACCAGTTTTCAACTATCGACGTCCTAATTTGCAGATACTTAGTTTCAAAGTTCTAATTTTCAGGAAATTGCACTTTAGGACAGCCAAAATTCCACAATTAATTGAACAGAGTCCAAGTTCCGCAACTAACTTTGTAATCCAACTCATTTAGTACTGAACTGTGTTCGATTCGATCCCATGCATCCTTCTGTTTGTGAATATGTTTTGAAAGTATTATAAGACTTATGTAGCTTTAGTAACAGCGCTACATGTGAGTCGAGTCAGCGGAAAGTAATAGAAGCGTCTCTTCACTACAAATGGACGTAATGACAATATGACACAGAAATCCTACATCGCGCTAACAAAGTTTTCTTGGCACTTTGTATATATACGAGTTCTCATCAAGAAACGTTGGTGTGGAGTGCAGTGCCCCGGGCATTGATACCTAGCCTTTTTTTTATGTCACTAGTGACAACGAGGCAGGCGGGTCACCTGATGGTAAGTGACTACCGTCGCCTATAGACATTAGCAATACCAGGGGGATTGCCAACGTGTTGTACACCATATTACAATGCCTAAAGGGCTTGCCTGGTGGAAGATCTTCACTTTACGCGGTACCTATGACATATCCAACAACTTAGAATATATATTTTTTATATATATGTACAATGTTGTTCTCGAGAAATAATTCAACAGTCCGGCTAAGGGTAATGTGCCAAAAGGACTGGCTACGTCATCTCGCTGGGAAACGAGCTAGCTTTCAACTATTTTCTCGTGTAAAATGTTGTTTTCATGACCTATATAAAGGTATACGCTTCAATTCTCTTTCAGCCTAAAAGCCTCAACTAAAATCATACAGCAAAACCCCACATCGGTATATTTCCTGAACCAGCACTTCCGACTCGTCACGATGTAGGTTGGGTCGATGTGGGATTGCTTTATCTGTTTTTCTTTAATCCCATACGAGCGCTTGGAGACGCGCGGATGTAGTCACAGTTATTTGGTGCTAGATATGGCAGGCATAAACATCTCTGGAAGAAATTGTAAATTAAAAACTTACATCGGTTGAGGTTTCAGTGAATCTAATATGTAGTTTTGTACTGCAGTTTTATTATATTTTCCGTTTATACTATATACTTTTTACTTTCAATTTATGAATTAAACATCTTTCTTTTCATATTATCCTATAGATTCTAGTTACTTCTTCTTTCCGCCATAAAAACTAACAGTCTTCTTGACAGAGTCTCTTTTCTTTTCACCAGGCAAAAGTAAATCTCCATTCAGCCTTAAAATCAAAAGAAAATGCTAAACCACTTAGCTCTCATCGCCTAAAATATGCTCTGATTGTTGTCAAGGTTTACGGATAATAAAAGACAGCGCGTAGTCACTTCACATTGACATCGTCACTTCCAGATATATTAGTAGATATTGTGCGTGTTCTCATAACTTGATAGTAAGGAAAATGCTAGAAGATATTGTTGTTTAACTTGGGTAATATATCTCCGCATACAGTAAACATTACTTAGCAGGCAGCCCACTTGTGATAGTGCACCTTTGTATGCATACAATAAAATAAAAGAATTAAAAACAAAAAATGGCAGTTTTAAAACTTTCGCGAACTAAATTCATTATAGTGCGCGAATAGACCCGGTATAATCTACTATAATAAAAAATGGCAGATCGATAATTTATTTTTTACCAGTTTTCCACCCCGTGGTTTCACCCGCGTTCCCGAGGAATCGCTGTTCCCGGGATAAAAAGTATCCTATGTTTTATTCCAGGATATGGTCCACCTGTGTGCCAAAATTCATCAAAATCCGTTCAGCCATTTTTGCGAGATTTAGGAACAAACATTTAAACTTTCAAATATGTAATATTAGTAGGATTGAAATAGTTTTAATGAAAATTGATTTTTGCCAGTGGTATAAAACTAAAAGAACTGGAATACCATGTTATATTATATCAAATAGTTTAGTAAAAATAATTTATGTCATCATCATGTCAGCTGGAAGACGTCCACAGCTGGATAAAGGCCTCCCCCAAGGACCTCCACGATGGCCGGTCTTGCGCTACCCGATGTAATCGATTCGAGGTAGCGATCTACTGCCATGGGTTTAAATGTTGATGAATTTCATATTTATTTACGCAATGATTATTATCATATTATAAATATCTACGCTACAAAGTAATAAATACTCACATATCTTATTGATATTGCCCACCCAAATATTGTGTTGGTTTCATTTATATACACAAATATTTATAGTCCGGAATAAAATCAAAATCAAAATAGTTTATTCAATATAAAATAATGATTAGTTCCTTGTAAGACTGCCAATAATGGCGTATGAATATTAGTTATTATGTCACAAATACAATTTACATCACAAATATGCATAATTAAAACTACAAAATTATACAACATACATTTCATCCAAGAAGTCATTCTTATATTGTATACCTACATATAGAAGTTAAGATTTATGTATAATAGTGAAACAAAACACCGATAATATTTGGAAAAATAAATATACAGATTTTCATAACATTCCAAAATCCATATAGGATATCCACGTGCTTATTTTAACGTGAATTTTATTCGGGATGCCTTTTCAATATTTTCCTATGAATATTTTTCCATACATGTCCAAAAATAATGGAAGATTTATTCATTATATAAATATACTAGCTGTCCCGCGGTTTCACCCGCGTTCCCGAGGGATCTTATCTTTTTCCGGGATAAAAAGTATCCTATGTGCTATTCCAAGATATGATCTACCTGTGTGCCAAGTTTCATCAAAATCCGTTCAGCCGTTTTTGCGTGAAAGAGTAACAAACATCCATCCAAACTTGCACATTATTGGGATTATTTTCTCGAGTCAAAAGTACAATCTTATTCAAATAGAAAAGTTAAAACAAATCTTACTACGGACTAAGGACGTCAAGATGTCACACAAATACTACCTACTAACCGGATTTTGATGGCACACCGGTAGACCCAATACTGAAATAAAACATGGGTACTTTTTATCCCGGGATAAGATAAGATCCCTCGGGAACGCGGATGAACGATAGTACCTACATAATAATTTGTTTAGTATGCAGCAATCAACTCGTTAATTCAAGGTACACGTATGGAAATTTGTAAAAGGTTAGCTAGACAACACAGTATGTTCCTAATTAAAATTTGAACGTACACAGCCCATTCCGGATTGGAAACTTAAGGCGATGATAGCTCAGTGGTAGTGACGGTCGGATACCACCGCGAAGGTCGTGGATTCGAATCCTAGAATGAACTTGAGCTTTAGGTAAAGGAAAACATCGTGAGGAAACCATAGCACGGTGGTAGGGTAATTTGTAGTACCCGACTGGCTGGCTACCACCCTCAAGTTGAAAATCTGTCGCCAAGCACCTATAGGTGTGTTCT
The DNA here is from genome assembly GCA_951361185.1 of Ochropacha duplaris. Lineage (NCBI taxonomy): Eukaryota > Metazoa > Arthropoda > Insecta > Lepidoptera > Drepanidae > Ochropacha > Ochropacha duplaris. The sequence continues at coordinate 1,469,555 of OX592707.1, read as the reverse complement.
GACAGTTGCACTTGAGAGCTAGTTTCCATCTAGGCTTTGTGTGTTTACCACCTTCGGCCACATCATCACTTACCATGGTGAGATTGTGGTCAAACACAAGCTTATCTAGAATAAAAAGATAAAAGAAAACCTTTTCCGTCATGCCTCTTCCAGTTGTTTAATTCAATTAAGTACTGATTCGAGCGCGGTCAGCATTATTTCTGGGTCGCCATGTTTTCGGGTGTCGACATTTTAACGATTTTGGGTTGTATCGTTTTGTGCTCTCTCTTTTAGACGTAACGGTCGAGTGAATTCTCTTTCAAATTTAATTTGTCGATAGAGTTATTTGATGATTAATAGGTACGCATGGCAGCTATTTTCTGCTTCATTACTATTTATTCCTTTAATGTTGTATTTGTAAAAGTGTTTCTGGATGGCTACCACGTTAAAAAAAACTGGCCAAGTGCTAGTCGGACTCGCGCACGAAGGGTTCCGTAAAAACGGCAAAAATCACGTTTGTTGTATGGGAGCCCCCCTTAAATATTTATTTTGTTTTGTTTTTAGTATTTGTTGTTATAGCGGCAACAGAAATACATAATTTGTGAAAATTTCAACTGTCTAGCTATCGCGGTTCTTGAGATACAGCCTGGTGACAGACAGCGAAGTCTTAGTAATAGGATCCCGTTTTTACCCTTTGGGTACGGAACCCTAAAAACGGTAACTAAGCTTTTGTTATGTTCTGACCTTGAACTAAGAATCATTCTCTTCGTTGAAGGTCTCGACAGTAGCATTTGACAACCAGTTTCCTTCTAGTATTTTTTTAAATTAGATGTCTGACAAAAACGCAGGTAAATCCTGATGGTAAATGACTACCGTTGCTTATAAACATAAGCAATACCAGACAAGAGCTTTTTACAATTCCTTGAAGGCAGGCTCTCAAGTGTAACTGCCGTAACACACCGATAGGTGCTTGGCGATAGATTTTCAACGTAACGTGACTGTCTTCGGTTACATCTTCACTTACCATGATGCAACTGTTACACGGCACAGCCTTAAGCTCTTCCATTTCTCAAAGGGCACTTACAATAACTAACTTAAAAATTAAGTCATTGATCTAAAACCAATTTCGTAAAGCACCTCGTATATTTACAAATTGGGTCTAATTACATAAAGTCCTTGAAGGGACCGTATTGAGCCCTTGGTTTATGTGAAGGGCCCGTAAATTACAGAAGGCTCTTATGTTACAGGAAGTGTTCGGTTTCATAAAACTGTTTAGTTAGGATCACGGTTTTGTTACCAATGGTATTTAATGAGCATGGTTTTGTTACCAATGGTATTTAATGAGCATGGTTTTGTTACCAATGGTATTTAATGAGCATGGTTTTGTTACCAATGGTATTTAATGAGGTCGGTTTTGTTACCAATGGGTCGACATTTGTTACTTGAGTTAATGAAGTTAGTTTTCCGTTTAAGAGCATTTTTATGTCACAAGTGACAACGAGGCAGGCGGGTCACCTGATGGTAAGTGACAATCGTCGCCTATAGACATTACCAATACCAGGGGGATCGCCAATGTGTTGTACACCTTATTACAATGCATTAAAGGCAAATTGGCTCGCAAGTGGAATTGCCGGAACACACCAACATGTGTTTGGTGACAGATTTTCAAATTGAAGGTGGTAGCCAGCCAGTCGGGTACTACAAAGTACCCTTCCACCATGCTATGGTTTTCGTGAGGTGTTTTCCTTCACCTAAAACACAAGCTCATTGTACGACCTTCACTGTGGTATACAACTTCACTATGTGACGTGATGTCACTGAGCTATCATCGCCTTAAATTCCTTTTAATTCGATTCCTTTTATAACGTATTAGCTGTCCCCCGTGGTTTCACCCGCGTTTCCGTGGGATCTTATCTTTTCCCGGGACAAAATATAGCCTATGTTCATCAGGGATAATGTAGCTTTCTAAGGGTGAAAGATTTTTTCGAATCGGTCCAGTAGTTTCAGAGCCTATTCAATGCAAACAAACCATCTAATATTTTCTCTTTATAATATTAATAAGAATAGTATAAATAAGGTATAAGAAAGAGTTTTTTTTTATTTATCCCTGAGGGGTAAGTGGGTCATAACCGCGGAGCCGAAAATTTGTTGTTTATAATCGATAAATGAGTTTTTAATAGCTTTTTACATTCGATATTGTCTTTCGTTTTGATGAATTAGTTAAATTAATACCATTACGGTGTTATTGATGGTTATCTAATCGATATTAATGATAGTAGCTGATAAGGTCTGTTGTATTTTATTTTCAACTAAGTATAAAGTTAAAGTGTATTGCAAGTAATATATGGTTAAAATCTATAAAATACTACTAGTGATTTCACCCACGGTCCCGATGGAGCTCATCTCTTCCCGCAATAAAAGTATCCTATATAGTAATTGTTAATTGTGACCAAGCGATTATTCCGTAACTATTACAGATATCATTTTTTTTTTATGTCACATTCGACAACGAGGCAGGCGGGTCACCTGATGGTAAGTGACAACCGTCGCCTATAGACATTGGCAATACCAGGGGATTGCTAATGTGTTGTACACCTTAAAGGCGAACTGGCTCTCAAGTGCAGCTGTCGGAACACACCGACAGGTGCTTGGCGACAGATTTTCATCTTGAGGGTGGTAGCCAGCCAGTCGAGTACTACAAAGTACCCTACCACCGTGCTGTGGTTTCCTCACGATGTTTTCCTTCACCGAAAGCTCAAGCTCATTGTAAGGATTCGAACCCACGACCTTTACGTTACCTAATCAGTAAAATGACATCAATATCTTTAAAAAAATCAAACGAGAAGTATCCAAAATTTTGACATTAAACACTCCCATACATTTTTTTTAAAATTCTGGATAGGCTTGTGTTTGACTACAATCTCTCTATGGTAAGTGATGATGTAGACAAAGGTGGTAAGCACACAAAGTCTAGATGGGAACTGGCTCTCAAGTGCAGCTGTCGGAACACACCGATATGTGCTTGGCGACAGATTTTCATCTTGAGGGTGGTAGCCAGCCAGTCGGGTACTACAAAGTACCCTACCACCGTGCTATGGTTTCCTCACGATGTTTTCCTTCACCGAAGGCTCAAGCTCATTGTAGGATTCGAACCCACGACCTTCGGCGCGGTATTCGACGTCACTTACCACTGAGCTATCATCGCCTTATAACCTTTAATTCATCAAGAGATCCAGCATCTGTTGCGCACTCACTCCCTTTGGGACAGCGAAGAATATAACAGAAGTAGGTCACTTAGTTGGTACGGAATAGTTTAAAGTTATTCCAGTTTGAAAGAACTGGATGGAATCTTCCCTAGTGCGGTGACAAAGTGGGACTGATAAAAATACTGGAACAGTTCCCGCATTCCTGTAATATTTGTGAAGTTAAAAATGGGATGCGGATGTTTCTCATTTTAGCTACGATCTTCGTGATTTGTGATGTCTTAAATCTATCGCTTTTAATGATGCCGGTCGTTATAAATATTTCACTGTTAATCAGGGTTTTGTATTACTTCTTCTTTTTCTTTCTGTCCTTATAACGCAAGGTGGGTCGGCACAACATGTTTTTCTCTTCCACTCCGCTCTATCACTAGTCGTCTCAGTACTCACACCTTTCATAAACATATCATTCTTCACACAGTCCATCCATACCTTCTTCGGCCTTCCTCTACCTCTATATCCATCCACATTACTCTAATCATATGAAGTACTAACTGTTTCCCGTGGTTTCAACCCTATTCCCAAGGAATTTTATCTTTTTCCTTGCTAATAATATCATAAAAATTGATTCAGAGATTTAAGCGAGAAAAGCAGATAGACAGAGCTATTTGTTAAAAATCGACAAGCCTCTACCGTGTTTTCGTAAAAGTTCGGCAAACTTCGGTATTTAATCCTCTTTGACTTTGACTTTGTCCTTTATCAGGTGACGAGCTTCCTTATCTGAGTTATGACTTTAAAAATAAAATATATCTACGAAATTATTTCAGAGATGAGTTTTCTTGTTTGTATCTATATATATCTAATATCAATCTAGATAGTAATTATTAGGTTTTAACATAATTACATCGAATATTTTTATTCTCTTATATGCTATGTTCAAAGAAATAGAAATAATTCACTACCTACTTACTAAGTTTCATGAAAAAAAAGATACAATAAAATATGTCTGAAATGCCAGTGAAATGGCAACACATAATTTTGCCGTTACAATTTTTTTATTTTATTTATATAGGTACATACCTATGTAAAATAGTTCAATAGCCATTGTTTACGAACGAATACCAAATGAATTCATTACAATTAACAAAGAATCACATTCTATTTTAAAGTAACATGAAATGACAGGACCGAGGTTGTCTTTTTCACAAAATTGGTGCAATAAAACGGTGTACGAGGCGCCTTAGGAATTTTAATTGAGTCCCCATTATGGTGTGGTACAAGGTAAAGGTGACAACGGTGACTTGCTCTACAAAAACACTTATTAATATTCATAGTTCAGAAGGTTGTTTTTGTTGAGAATATTTATTTTTAAAACGAATTCAGATTTATTAGAAAATTATTTATTACTAACAAGATTTGTTTAGGTGATAAAAAACTCATATAATTAAAATTATGCCAGCCAATACATAAATTAACTTAGTTTGCTGGCTATTGAATCGTATATTTGAACATTAGCTGTCTGTGTATACAGGTTTATATTGAGATGGCATATTTTCAACACCTATATTGACCAGACCAAAACTGAAATATCGAAAAAAATTACAACCGTTTTTAAAGTAAATGTCAAAAATTTTCAAAAGGCATTTTATGGAGCCGTAGTAAACACTTACTTTGTAAATAATCCATACTAGTCCATACTAATATTATTAATGCGAAAGGGTGTCTGTCTGTCTGCCTGTTACCTCTTCACGCTGAACCGATTTGGATGAAATTTGGTATGGAGATAGATGGAACCTTGGAGAAGGACATCCCGGGAAAAGATAAGATCCCCGGGAACTCGGATAAACAGTTGCCCTTGCCCTTAAGGCATTGTAATAAGGTGTACAACACGTTGGCAGTCCCCCTGGTATTGCTAATGTCTATAGGCGACGGTAGTCACTTACCATCAGGTGACCCGCCTGCCTCGTTGTCACTAGTGACATAAAAACCCGCGGGGAGGTAGTGTAATATAATATTTGGAATCAATAATAGTCTTATTAATTTTATGTACTTACGGACGTATAGTTGGAAAACATAACTTTTCAATACTTAGTATTTTGTAGTCTTGATCTTACTTTAAAATGTCATCTAAATTTTACAACCTTAGTTTGGCTTTTCGCTTTAAAATTGAACCTTAAAGTTCATAAAGCTCCCGAAACAAGATAGTCCCAGAGAAATATGGCGTCATTAATACCAGAATTCCACTGTTTTCCCTCCACATTACACTCAGACCGAAATAGGCAGACGTGCTGTGAAAAAAGAGAATTTTTAGGACTCTCATTTTGCGGAGTGAAAAGTTATTTCAGACTTTTCTACTTTGTTTAAAAGGTACGCGATTTTTTTACATTACCTTACTCTATATCAATGAAAACCTGAAAGTAGGTACCTAGAAATCAGTAACAGAATTATATGTCTTCTAATATTATAAAGTGGAAAGATTTCTATCTATGTGGGTATGTATGTAACGAATAAACTCAATAACTACTGGGCCGATTTCAAAAATTCTTTCACTATTTGTATGCTACATTATTCCAGATTAACATAGGCTAAATTTTTATCCCCGGATAAGATAAGATCGCACGGGAACGCGGGTGAAACTGCGAAGGACAGCTAGTAAACTATATTTGCCTTAAAATGAGTAAACCCATAATTTTGCGGTGGAAATGGATCGGATTCCTGCAATAAAATAAGATATAACTTTACGATTTTCCATTACCTTTTCATTAAATTGTTGAATGTATTACATTGTAGACTTAGCAAACAATGTGACATTTTCAGCGTTGTGAGAATTCACACAGGGGCAGTAAATTCCGGTAAAAACTAGTTTTCAAGTGTTAACTACTCGTCTGCGCGACCCAGTTATGGGCAGTACGAACCGGTTTTGGCTCGTTACGACTACCCAAACTCTTCTGCAGTCACGTACTTGCTGCCGGTTCTATTTGGCGTTTTGCATCATTATGCAATTAATTTGCGAGAATGATTTCGAAGATCTGTTTAAAATTTTGTATACAGATCGAGGATGGTTATAATTTTTTTTATTAATAAACAGCTTCTGTTGGCGCAGAAATAGTTTTTTTTCTTGACATCATCTTTCTTTATATATTCAGGCATAACTTTCTCCATCGTTTCGCTCCATCGTAAGTTGGTGACATTAATTTGATTTCTCATCCAAAGTCAGACAGCCCTTGTTCATGACGAACGGTCTAGACTCTAGACATGTGGGTAAACTAATGTCTAGACGCGACATTTATTGTTTTTCTTCTAGCGACCGTCATATCACATCAATTTTGCAAATGACTCACGAGTTTTTACAATTTATCATAGCTAGACGGGTAATGTGAAATACGTGTTTACTATTTTTTATTGAAACTTGAATCACGATGTATCGAATTTTGGTTTGGGACGACCGTCCCATGCAAACCAAGGTGTTAAACTTAATAGGGAATAAAAATTGACATCACGGTTTTCTGATAAATTAATTCTATTATAATAGATAATAAGATTGTTTTTTTTTTTGTATAGGATTATAGTGAACTAGTGCTCGCGGTTACATCCGAGGGATCTTATGTTTTACCGGGATAAAAAGTATCATAATAATATGTTTTACTAGTGTGCCAAGTTTCATCAAAATCCGTTCAGCCGTTTTTGCGTGATTGAGCAACAAACATTCAAACACAGAATTTCGCATATATAATATTACTAGCTGTCCCCCGCGGTTTCACCCGCATTCCCGAGGGATCTTATGTTTAATGTGCTATTCCAGACTATAATCTATCTCTATGCCAAATTTCATCCAGATCCGTTTTGCCGTTCTGGCGTGATTGAGTAACAAACATCCATCGATCTAAACATTTCCATTTATAATATTAGTGGGATTGGTAGGATGAAAGAACGCTAACGTAACGTTTACGTGTACGTAACCGTCACGTTGTTATGATCCATATAGTCTAGAACATTAGAGTTTCATTGTCCTAAGGAAACGGAACTGGGTCACCGTGTTATGAGAGCGGGAGGATTTCAGTTGATATATTGTTTTGATAGAAATCCTCACGTCTCCGAGTAATTGTATACCAGTACAGTACACGGTTTCAAGTTTATCCCCTTAGATATTGTTACTATATCATTCTCATTTATTGGAACGAAGTTCCTTATCGCGCGTTGTGAAAGAGGGCTAGACGGAAAAAAATCTTACGAAAAATTGACACGTTTTAAAAAGGTTATTAACCCCACAATTCTCAATGTTTCTCTGTCTGTCTCTCTCTCTCTCTCTTATAGAAAGCAAGCCAGATATTTTCATTTCTATTTATATATATATAAATAGAAATGTTTTTTTTTATATATATATATACTCTCTCGACTTATATAACTTATATAACTTCGTTCCATCCGGGTGTCCCTTGACACCTCTCAAGTTTTTTTTTTGCTTTTTTTATCCTGTTGTCTCTGGAGTTTATGCCTTTTGAGGAATACTTAACTTAATCATCTATACTTATTATACATACTATATTTTATCTCTTTTTAATATTAGTATAGATATAGTAATATACTTTTTTTATTATTATTCTGGATTGGCTTGTGTTTGACCACAATCTCACCATGGTAAGTGATGATGTGGCCGAAGGTGGTAAGCACACAAAGCCTAGATGGGAACTGGCTCTCAAGTGCAGCTGTCGGAACACACCAACAGGTGCTTGGCGACAGATTTTCAACTTGAGGGTGGTAGCCAGCCAGTCGAGTACTACAAAGTACCCTACCACCGTGCATTAATATCCTGGGACATTCTTCACACACAACAAATAGTATTTTTTTATTACACCCAGACTCAGGAGAGGACATGTATCATCAGGGATAATATAGCTTTCTAATGGTGAAAGATTTTTTCAAGTCGTTCCTATAGTTTCAGAGCCTATTCAATGCAAACAAATAAACAATCAAGTCTTTCCTCTTTATAATATTAGTATTTTTTAATTTTTTATGTCACTAGTGTCAACGAAGCAGGCGGGTCACTTGATGGTAAGTGACTACCGTCGCCTATAGACGTTAGCAATACCAGGTGGACTGCCAACGTGTTGTACACCATATTACAATGCCTTAAGGGCAAGGGCAACTGGCTCTCAAGTGCAACTGCCGGAACACACCAACAGGTGCTTGGCGACAGATTTTCAACTTGAGTGTGGTAGCCATAGTAGTATAGATTAGTAAGGCTTAAAATGCAGCACTTTATAAACTTCAATAACCCGTTTATTAACTTTCACTGGAAAATAAACAGTGTCGAATTTGAACGCTTAACAAGAGCAAAACTTCATAACAAAGCCTCCATTTTAACTCCAGGCCCTCGTCTTTATGAATAGTTAATGGTAACTGTCGGGTAAGTTTACTCTACAGACTTAACTACACTACCATCTATAACTCTCAAGCTTTCAATGAAGCATATTTATAACTATCAGTACTCTTTAGTATCAAACTCAAACTCAAAACTCATTTATTCAGTTTAGGCCCTGGTAAGGCACTCATGAACGTTACAATTGACTCTACCACCGGTTCGGAATACACTTAAACTGAGAAGACTCCAGCAAGAAACTCAGCAAGGCAATTTTTTTTTAACAGTGGATCTTTCTTACATTTTTATAAGTACATTTAGATACATTTTCAAATATTTAACACTACGCCAGGGGGATGCAGGTGCAGAGAGAAGCTACTACAACCATATATTTCTGTCTTCCATGTAATGAGACTTTTAAAAACTAAGGACTTACTTTTAAATATTAAGCGAACTAAATTCTTATTTGTGGTAATACTAACTGTTCTCTGCGTTCCCGTAAGATACATATCTTATCTTTTGCTGAGTTTCTTTTTTTTTTTAATCCTGGATAAGCTTGTGTTTGACCACAATCTCACCATGGTAAGTGATGATGTGGCCGAAGGTGGTAAGCACACAAAGCCTAGATGGGAACTGGCTCTCAAGTGCAGCTGTCGGAACACACCGATAGGTGCTTGGCGACAGGTTTTCAACTTGAGGGTGGTAGCCAGCCAGTCGGGTACAAAGTACCCTACATCGTGCTATGGTTTCCTCACGATGTTTTCCTTCACCGAAAGCTCAAGCTCATTGTAGGATTCGAACCCACGACCGGATTTTTGCCGGATTCTTCTCAGTTTAAGGGTATTCCGAACCGGTGGTAGAGTCAATTGTAACGTTCATAAGTGCCTTACCGGGGGCCTAAACTGAATAAATGAGGTTTGAGTTTGAGTTTATAAGATAACGTAATATTATACCTAACGAATGAATGAAAATTACCAAATAATGTTCTAAAGATGGACACGGAGACAAGTTTTAAGTACAAATTATCTTTTAGCAGAAGTTCTAAGTCGTTATAAAACCCAACATTACCCAGACGGCTCTCGAGGGCCCCAAGTTTTTTAAAAAGCAATAATTTGAGCATCTTACCCGAGAGGACCGCATTAAACTAATTAAATTCTAGCTTCTCGAGAATTCCAACCATTTTCAGCTCCTTGATAACTACCCAGAGGTTAGGGTTGCACTACATTGTTACTGGTTTTATGGTGATTGTTTTTTAATTCCATTTTGTTTTGAGAGCGCAAGTCGTATTGCACGATCGCTAGAATGGCGTATTGCACCACAATGGTCACTCTGTATGACTGTGCATGAACGTGGATCTTGGATTATAGTTAATCACGAATCATTTTGATTGTTTGAGTAATTTTCTTGGTAGAGCCAGGCATTTACTGATTGATGAAGAAAGCGTGCGCGGTTTTGGCGTTTTTACAAATCCTTAAGCCTAGAAGGAAACTGACTCTTATGTGCAACTGTCAGAACAGACCGATAGGTACTTGGCGACAGACTATCAACTTGAGAATGGTAGCCAGCTAGTCGAGTACTAAAAAGTACCCTACCACCGTGCCATAGTTTCCTCACGATGTTTTCCTTCACCGAAAGCTCAAGCTCATTGTAGGATTCGTACCCATGACCTTCGCTGCGGTATTCGACGTCACTACCATCATACCACTGAGGTATCATTGCCTTAAAAACCCTGGTGTCTTTAGACTCTTTCCACGCTTACCATCAGGTGAGCAGTATAGTAGCAAAATAGTCCCCACAATGACAAACAACATCGTTAACAGTAATTGAAGTTTAATTGTAAAATAAACCAAAAAACCTACTGCTTTTTGGTTACGGCACAAGTCAATTACGCGGGTCGCGCTAAATGAATTTGGACAACCGAAAACTGATTTGGAGAGGGAAATTTACATCGTAACCAATACTTTTCGTTTGTATTCTTTAGCTATTTGAATATTCACCTGAATTGAGCATGATATGGTAGCTAGCTATGAAATGTAAAATTGAACAAAACACGAGAGAAACGTGAGGTAAAAAGAAAAATTTATCTCTAAATTGAAATAAAAACCGCGCCATTATTGGTCCAGAGTTTTAGAGAAAGATTGTTACGAAAACATAGACCAAAAATTTCCTTTATGCAGCGTCCTTTAGGGGGCAAAAATCTATGAACCTGCTTTGAAAAGACACGCACAAATTCTCATGAAGCTGTTTTTGGAATGCAAAAAATATGGATGGCCCATAGATAGAAATAAAAAATATCTCCTAGGTTTTTCTTTATTTAGGCTACTTTTGAGCTACGGATTCACGCCTAATTAATATTATGTAGTTAATTTTATATGTTTTTGGAAAAAAAATGTGTGAAAAGATATCCTTAGTACATTTTTTGAAAGAAAAATCCGCTGCTAACTTGTCACTTTAAAAATATGTGCTCCCCGGGAAACATGTCAACTTACACAGAAATATTACTCGTACACCCTCGGTTTAATAGAAAAGGACGGAAGATAAATTGTTCGTCGTCCCTGTCGCAGCAAGATGGATTGTCTGTTCTAATAAATGTTGTTACAGAAATGTATTAGATAATGTTGCACTTTTCAATAAATATCCAATGTTTTTAGAAAGTTTGTGGCAAATTTGCGTCTGTAGTGCTTGCGGAAACACTAACATAATGTATGGGAGAATTTAGTTTCACGAGTATTCCGTGAGAGGCGCTGTGACAATTCTCAATAAGAATAATCATAATAATAATAATTAAATGCTGTTCGTGAAAGTCTGAACCACTTTGGATTTTTTTTAAATCTTCGTAATAGCTCGAATAAAGTTTTAGGGAAAGAAAAATTGAAAATTTTACCGAAAAATTGGGAATTGGAGAAAACATTAAAGAGATTTTAGAGTTTTTTTGTACAGGACTTTTTTTTTGGAAAAAGGTTTCAAATATAATAACGATAATAATACTAAAGATATAAAATCACTTACAAAATCCTTTCGATTGTCTCAGGTACAACTCCAAGTTGACTACCCTAGCGTTACCATCAGTGATCTTCGAGCCCAAGTTCCGAGGGGCCGTCCGCAACCTGGTGTACTCCGATTTACCTGGACAAGCGCCGCGAAGGCAGGAGCTACGGCATTCAAGGGACTTGAAGGTAAGTCGTAGCTTTTTAATCTCTGTTAAAAAGATAAACTAATGAAAATTTAAGAATATTTTTTGGCAGCTAACTTATGTCACATTCCGGCCAATAAATTTTTTATATCTGTGGAAAATACCATCTTGATCAGTTGCCCAGTCGTTGAAAGATGGAGTTGTCTTTCTATCAATAAACCGATAAACACATTTTCTATATTTACTAGGTTAAAACGCGCGGTTTTAACTGCGTCCTCGACATAAAAAAACGCTAGGTGTGGTCGGCACAACATGTTTTCCTTTTCCACTCCGCTCTATCACTGGTCGTCTCAGTACTCACACCTTTCATAAACATATCATTCTTCACGCAGTCCATCCGTACCTTCTTCGGCCTTCCTCTACCTATTCTTTTCATTAAACGATAATCTGTTTTTTTTTAGAGTTTTTTTAAATAAGTATTTGTAGTAGTTTATTTGGCGACATTAGCAGTTAGCACTTGTTGTGGACACATATGATAAGTGTAGGTACAAGAACCTGTTGTCAATAATTTTATAATTTATGTAAGTTATGTACTATACGCTGTTTCTGTTCCTTAATAATAAATAAATTAAATGTTTTTTATCCCTCTTTATGAAATGCCCATACCAAGAATACTTACTCACTATGAGAAAAATTTAAATACCTGTGACATTTTAATTTAGTAGCATTTATTTATAATTTCTGTGATTTCGTGATGAGTCAGTGAGTGATATTTTGCTTTTGATATAGACTAGTTGTCCTCCGCGGTTTCAACCGCGTTCCCATTTTCACTTCTTTAGGAGTGAAAGTCGTTTCTAGCAGACATCTACTCTCTATGAGAAATCTACCTGCTTTTCAAGTTTGTAGCATTTATATTTTCTGAAATTTCGAAATCAATCTTCTTATTCTTATCCCGTTACAAGGGGTCGGCTTTCTTGATTCTAGGGCGCCATCTATTCCACTGTTTAGCATCCTCGACTGACAGGCCACATTCCTTCATGTCCTTCTAGACTTTCGTCATCCAAGTCGTCTGTTGCCTGCCCCTCAATCTCTTCTGTCTGTCTTCTGGTCATTGGGTCTTCGCAACATGCCCAAACCATCTGGCCTCGGTAAATTTCAGTAACTTCACCCGCCTATCGAAGCATACGTATTTCAGCGGTATGAAGTATTTGTTCTTGGGTTTTCTTTGTAGCCCAAACCTAATTAATCAGGGAGTATTTCGCTTTTATATATATGAATTTTAGTTATCGACCACGGTTAACAACCTTATGAATATATTATATAATACATAAAATACAACTTATATATAAGTAGGTTCTCAAACAGATGACCTCCTAGGGTACGTTGCTAAGAAACTTATGAATAAATTCAACTTGGGAACTCATTTTGTTATGGAAATATTATCCCAGTAAAGCTCGCGAGTAAATCAAGTAAGTTATTGAATAAAAACGTAACAGTGTGCATGCGGTGGGTTTTATGTCTACTTCATTTGTTTAGGTTTCCTTTTTATTAGCCGTATAAGACGATTCGATCATAATGTTAGGAAATTAAGATTTGTTATTTCAAATGGTGGTTACCGACCTAATTTTTTATCTGTGAAACCTTTGCAAAACTATCATTGCAGCATCATTTATTCGGCTTAGTCACTTATATGTAGATAAGCGGTCCGAAAGCGGGAGGTAAATTTTTTTAAGATCAAATGTCGTGTAGGTTTAGAAAACACTTACTGAGAAGTCTCCGGCAAGAAACTGCAACTAAAGGCAATTTTCTTTCTGCAGTGGATCTTTCTCAGTGAAGATAATGGGCGTTTTGATACTGTTATCAGAAAGTCCATCATACACACTGTAATAAAATAATTAGTCATAATTAATGTATATTAAAATACACACTGTATGTCCACTGGGTTTTGATCATTCTGATATGTTCGAAGTTCTGATACAGATGTACTTTTGATATAAGGGATATAATGCTAAATGATATTTGCCAGGACCCCAATTCTGTCACTATCAACATTAATGCCGCAATTAGATTCAATTCGATAGAATGTAAAATATTGAAATTCTTCATCCGCCATATTTTTCGGCAAATGTGGATTGTGACACTGTTGTCTAAAATGCGAGAATCACTAAGTAAGTTATAACATGAATATTTTAAATCTATACAAATATCAAAGCTTCGTCCCATTTTTATGTAAAAGTATATAAAAGATGTAAAACGAAACATCTTCATTCTTCACTCATTTCTTGTCGCGACATTATAATTCGTGTCCCACCCAAGGGCTTTGGCGTCTGATGGCATATAATACAAATACAATTTTAAATTCCCCGCATATTTCCTAACAATATTCCTTAACATCTCAATTTGCTTCACGTTCCGCGGTTCAATTTAATGTCAACCTTATTGCTTATCTGAGAGGTTTTATTTTGCATTTTCTTTAGTGCTAACAAAGAAATTCCATTGAGCGTAGGTTTAAACTCGGCAACGGTTATGAGCTGCAATTTGTGGGCGGTTAGCGGATTATGTGAGTCACTCAAAATGTGGAGGGAGAGCGGATAAGGAAAGAAATAATACTAGGAAATAATAAATAAGGAAATACTAGTAGGCTACTGAATATATTTTAAGAGTAATAGAGAAAATTAAAAAACTGCTGATAAATACTTATTTTTCGGTGAAGGAAAACATCGTGAGGAAACCATAACACGGTGGTGGAGGTTTTTATAGTAAATGAGAATTTATCACTAACTTATTGGTGAGATTCAACAGCTGAACTGTAGAGCTAGTGGCCTTCTAGGTAATTGGTAAAGGTCGGCAACATCAAAACACCAACCAAAGGTCGCTTATTGATTCTGAGAGAAAGCTAATGTCCAAAGGCTCTCCAATCGACCCGTCTCTCGGGCAACAGAATTTTAATAACTAAAATCATAAAATCAACTACTAAATAGGTATGATAATTTAAATTAACAGTACCTATATTTCAGTTGATTGCTAGCAATTGACAGAGCCAAATAAATAATTACTTAAAAACCATTTTTATTATAGCTCCTAGAATATAATATTACATTATTTTATATAACGAATACATTCGCTTTTAACTTGTACCATACCCTACCACCATGAATATCGTACTCGTTTAGAACATAGCATAAATTAAACAAAAGCTTTCACGTTCACAGGATGGAATGGAAACGTTTCATTTTGTCTAAAACAACCTTTTTACCGGAAAAATATGTTAGTTTAAAACCATCATTAATATTTCCAATTCCAATTTATAGTTTCACCCGCGGTCCCGTGGTATTTTTTCTTTTCCCGGGCTAAAAAGTATCCTGTTTTATTCCAGGATATGATCTACCTGTGTGCCTTTAGGATTAGTAGAATGTTTGCATGATTGAGCAACAAACTTTTTATTTTCCAATTCTCTATATTTAAGGCGATGATAGCTCAGTGGTAAGTGACGTCGGATACCGCGGCGAAGGTCCTACAATGAGCTTGAGCTTTCGGTGAAGGAAAACATCGTGAGGAAACCACAGCACGGTGGTAGGGTACTTTGTAGTACCCGACTGGCTGGCTACCACCCTCAAGATGAAAATCTGTCGCCAAGCACCTATCGGTGTGTTCCGACAGTTGCACTTGAGAGCTAGTTCCCATTTAGGCTTTGTGTGCTTACCACCTTCGGCCACATCACCATAGTGAGATTGTAGTCAAACACAAGCCTATCCAGAATAAAAAAAGGAAACCTTCAGCATAGGGAACATCCATATTGATTCGTATCCTATTCAAGTATTTAATACTACTAGTAAATCAAAACCACACAGAATATAGGTTAGAAATAGCATGCCTGGAAAAGCTAGAACAGGTCAAATGTATTTACGGGTTTGGTATTTCCAGGTGAGGTGACCTTTGTGGGATGCGGGCTTTGCTTCTCGTTTGAAGTCTAGTGAAATAAAAGGTTGATTATTAATAGAAAATGTTGGCCTTTTTATTATTAGTTTGTGAATGAAATACCTTTTAGGTATCAATGAATGGAAGTACTTAATTAGATATTAATTATTTTGTCTTATTTTACGTTATAAATAATTAAATTATATCTATAAGCGTAAACCATAGTAATTATATACGCTAAAGCAGTATGGAAACTAAGCCCAAATGTAATTATATTTGCCTACGCTGCATTGGAGCGTTAGGGGTTGTCCCTATAAGTTATGTAAAATCTATTTTTTTTAATAAAGCTTATAATGTAATGTGATATACTCGTGGCATTTTTTAAAAGATTGTGGGCGATCCATCGTGCAAATCGCAATACGTATAACGCGTCCAAGCATCACGACGCGCGCGCACTCGCTATTGACAGCACTGCGAGGTGTGCTTAGGATCTCGTAGATGCGCGCGTCTGTGTGAGTGTGCCGTTTCGACCGGTTTGTTCTTAGTTTCCATACTGCTTTAGCCTATATATTTACTGTGCCTAAACTTTTAATTTTACTTTAGGGTACCTACCTAATATTTGTTTAAAAGTTTAATTAGAATAATATCACAGGAGGACTCAACTGCTTTAAGGGGAGAGGGCTTGCGTCCCTTATGCAAAGAATTTTGACTACAGTTCTGATGATGCCTCCGAAACAATGGGCGGATCCAGCATTCCAGTCACTGGGGAGGATCAATTTTTTTTAACAATGAGATTAGAAAAAAAAACACTAGTCGAACTAGATCGAACCCAAGGAGGGGGCCCTCCAAAAGGAGCACAGCCTAAGAGAAGAAACCGGTAATCCGGTCTTTCTTTGAAGGTTATATGCCCTGTTTTTCAACGTAGTAAGTGATCATGTTAAATCCCTTCTCACGATAAGTTTGTGGGTATGAACGATCATGTCTGTTTGTTTTGAGTCTGGGTGTGAATATCTATAAAAATATTAAGTGCGGGCATAGAAAAGGTTTTAAGCAAACCTACTGGAGCGTTTTTAAGTCTGGGTTTTTTCCAAATCTCTCTCCATAATCATGACAATTGTTGAGTCTATCTACCTCCAGGTTTTATGAAAAAACTTGAATACCTTTTTATAAAGTTGCCTCTTTTTAATAATGATACGCTTCAGATGCTTTTTGTACTTCTGTCCGTGATGTTTATGCTTTATTTATTTTGTTACTTTATACATTTCACTACATTCATTGTGGAGATGAAATATTTTCTATGCTATATTACGATTTAAATCATAAAAGGAAGATATTTCAAAGGCATGTTAATTTTAATTGGAAGATCATTTTCAATGTTTGAATATTCATTTTATCCTTTAGTAACATTTTTTAAATTACCTATCTATTTATTATTTCATACTAGTATTATCAATATCAGTAGAGACACATGAGTGCGAGTCGCTTCACCAACTCAGCCATCAAGCGGCCCTCAGTTTAGGTGCCAAAAATGTGGACGCTGCTGTCGCTCCCGTATCGGACTGTACAGTCACTCTAAGGCCTGCCACAAGGACGCTGTTTAGATCATCTATTTAAGATGTATAAGGCCCTTTAAATATTATCAATTAGTAATACGAATATCATCTCATTTGATTTGACATCTTTATTTTTAACCCAGATTAAGGCGATGATAGCTCAGTGGTAAGTGACGTCGGATACCGCGACGAAGGTCGTGGGTTCGAATCCTACAATGAGCTTGAGCTTTCGGTGAAGGAAAACATCGCGAGGAAACCATAGCACGGTGCACCAAACCACCCTCAAGTTGAAAATCTGTCGACAAGCACCTATCGGTGTGTTCCGACAGCTGCACTTGAGAGCCAGTTACCATCTAGGCTCTGTGTGCTTACCACCTTCGGCCACATCATCACTTACCATGGTGAGATTGTGGTCAAACACAAGCTTATGTAGAATAAAAAAAACTCATGGGTTATCAATACAGATCGGTTATTATTAATAACCTCTTCACCATAACTGAGATCAAGTACAATTATAACCGACACAGGTACTTCAACACACGTTTTCCCAAACACCCTATTTAATGTTCCAACAAAGTGTGTCCGCGAAGTTGCAAGTACTGTTTGTGAAATTATAAAAAGTTTATGCTCGTGAGGGTCGTTTGGCTATCTGGCCTTTTGGCGTCGGGCTTTTGATGTTTTGTAACGGTTCGAATTTTAAAATGTAACATGTTTATCTGACCTATGAGAACTGTTGCGGGCGATGATAGCTCAGTGGTAGTGACGTCGGATACCGCGGCAAAATCGTGGGTTCGAATCCTACAATGAGCTTGAGCTTTCGGTGAAGGAAAACATCGTGAGGAAACGATAGCACGGTGATAGGGTACTTTGTAGTACTCGACTGGCTGGCTACCACCCTCAAGTTGAAAATCTGTCGCCAAGTTCCTATCGGTGTGTTCCGGCAGCTGCATTTAGAGAGCCAGTTCCCATTTAGGCTTTGTGTGCATATCACCTTCGGCCACATCATCACTTACCATGGTGAGATTGTGGTCAAACACAAGCTTATGTAGAATAAAAAAAACTCATGGGTTATCAATACAGATCGGTTATTATTAATAACCTCTTCACCATAACTGAGATCAAGTACAATTATAACCGACACAGGTACTTCAACACACGTTTTCCCAAACACCCTATTTAATGTTCCAACAAAGTGTGTCCGCGAAGTTGCAAGTACTGTTTGTGAAATTATAAAAAGTTTATGCTCGTGAGGGTCGTTTGGCTATCTGGCCTTTTGGCGTCGGGCTTTTGATGTTTTGTAACGGTTCGAATTTTAAAATGTAACATGTTTATCTGACCTATGAGAACTGTTGCGGGCGATGATAGCTCAGTGGTAGTGACGTCGGATACCGCGGCGAAATCGTGGGTTCGAATCCTACAATGAGCATGAGCTTTCGGTGAAGGAAAACATCGTGAGGAAACGATAGCACGGTGATAGGGTACTTTGTAGTACTCGACTGGCTGGCTACCACCCTCAAGTTGAAAATCTGTCGCCAAGTTCCTATCGGTGTGTTCCGGCAGCTGCATTTGAGAGCCAGTTCCCATTTAGGCTTTGTGTGCATATCACCTTCGGCCACATCATCACTTACCATGGTGAGATTGTAGTCAAACACAAGCTTATCCAGAATATTTTTTTTTTAATGATGATGATGTTGTCGAAATTGTAGACATATAGGAACTGGGGGCTAATGTTGTAGCTTCATAGGTTTGTTTTGAATAGTTTGTTTTAAAACGGCAATTTGAAAATCCGTCGCGAAAGCCTTATCAATGTGTATTCCGGCAGTTGCACTTAAAAAACAAGTTTAAGGTCACAGACCTAATTATTATCTAACTAGATAACGAAAGTACCTCAATTTGTATGAAGGCCAACCGTGTCACATTTTGGTGTCAATTTACTTACTTGTGGTAGGAAACGTGTTCATTAATAGCTCCAACGGAAGATCAGCGCTGGCGAACAGCTGGTATTATGCTGAGTTGGAGCCAATTTGTGACAATTAGTTAATGTTTTGTGCTATACTTATAGTTTTGATTTGTTTTATGTATTTTATTTTTTTCCTGTGTAATTTTGTGTTATTGTAATGTCGCAAATAAATATTTTCTATTTCTATTCTATTTCTATTATTTGGGTTCGGCTTTTCCTGTACAGTTTTTACAACTCAATACGGAACAACCAGTAATTTTTCTAGATGTCAGTTGACGTCCGAAGGCAGTAACGGTCGATCGCGGACTAAATGAAGACAAATAGAAAGCAGACAAACTGTCTGCTTTTTGACACGCCAAGTACACAAACACGCAAATATTGTCAGTGAGAGTAGATAAATAATAATTATTGAATGTAATAGGTGTAAGTTGTTTTTGAAAAGAGTAATTGCCGGCAATAAGCCGGCTCTTCTCAGCAAAAACAACCTTCCGAACCGAGCATTTAGAGTCTGACTATTCATAAGTGCCTGTGAAGGCCTATTTGGACGAATAAACAATTTCATTTCATTTCATTACGTACACTCGCGATGTTTAGTTAGATAATAGGTCTGTGTTTAAGGTATTGTGAAGAAATCGGTCTTCATCAAAGACAGTTTACACCTATACAAGTAACTCCACGCGGAAATCCCTAATGAATTTCCATAAAACACACAATAAACTCCATTACTTTATAATTTACAATCAATGTGCCAAGTCTCCAATAGAATGGAGCCGCAAGTCATGGCTCTGGGGTACTCTGAGCGTCTACAAAGCAAAATGCTTTTTCAACTGACTTTTTAATTTTTAACAAGACGCCAAGTTAATGGGGCTATGACGGAGTATTGTTGAAAATAAATAGGTTATTCGGTTGTTATTTATTATTTTCAATACACAATAGTATTTCTTGTCAAACAAATAGGGAAGAGGGAGAAAGATCTCATCATTTTGTCTGACTTGAAAGGAATTTTCTTGTGAGGTTTCTTTTTTATGATTTGTTCTTGTAACTTTTTCTATTTATGTTTTTTTAACATGAGGAAGTAGAGATAAGGATTTATTGTCTTTTATACATATGCCCATCTTCGATATTACTTTCTGCTCCATGGTTCCACCGGCAATCCCCCATTTTACCCTCTCAGGGTTGAATGTTAAGTCTGTGCGTTCAGTTATGACAAGTATTTTTGTCTGATAACCTTGAAATGGGTCTAAAAAAAACAATGGCCATTCAGAAAAAAAAACTAGTAGGTATTTTTTGTAGGTAACCAAAGATATATTTTTTTTAATAATCTATGATTTTGTTACCTTATTTTACATTCGTATTACTAATCCATGGCCATGAATTAATTAATCCAATCGGTTTTTATTGTTATAATAAAACAAAAAACTATTTTTTACTGGTGGGAAAAATTTACGTCAGCGTTTACCGCTTAGCGGTTATCCACGTCTTGAAAGTTTAATCTCCCGGGATCAAATATCTTCTTCCATTTCCATGTGTAGGTACGTTACATATCTGATACCTATCCTATATTTTATTCTATGATATAAATGTATGACATCCTTTAACAATAGTTGAATTCGAATAAGTGAATAAATAAATAAATAAAATAAATTTCAATGCTATAATTCCTTTTGGTTATCAAGTGTGAGTAATAAATGAAAAATTATCATTTCCACAATCAATATTTTCCATTTTCCACCTGTAGGTATAATTTCCGTTTTCTCAAAGTGAATTTATTTAAAACCCTTAGCTCGCGTTATTACTTTCAAATGTGTAGGTCAGGTCAAGCCTACGCTACCTTGCGAGGTCTAAGTTCAAATATTGTGACCTTCGTCGACATGAGGGCGTAGCTTTGAGTGTTGGAGTGGCTTACGGAAATATGTATTCTTTTTATAATTTATTTCTACACATTTTTTTATTAGCAAGTTCTACCCACGGCTCTGACGTCAGAACTTGTTTATTATAAGTTTTATGCGTGGGGTGGGATTAAGAGTCTTAAAGTATTTATTTAGAAATAATTACTTTGATTAAATGTTAAGTATTTATGTTTTTTTTGGTATGAAATCGTTACCAAAGCTCCTGTGCTGGAATAAAACATCGCAGACAGACAGACGCGGCATAAAATGTAAGGATATTTGAATTTCCGAAATAGTATTGAACTAGCTAACCCATCGGTTTCACCCGCGTTCCCGAGGGATCTTATCTTATCCCGGGATAAAAACATAGCCTATGATTATCTGGAATAATGTAGCATTCTAATGTTGAAAGATATTTTAAAATCGGCCAAGTCGTTTTTGAATTTATACATACAAATCTTTCCTATTTGTAATATTATAGAAAATAAGTATAGATTAGTATAGATCAGGGGTCGAAAAAGTGCAAACTTATTAGACAAAGAGCCAGATTCCAGAAAAATATCGACTTCTCGGAAGCTCAAAGAGCCGCAGCTTTTAGGTTTTTCACTGTGTTCTAATAATAGGACTATAGTAAAATGTTATAAACTGTGGGGTTCGAAATAAAGACAATTATTTGGCTCGCGGTATTTACGAAATATTTGATCACATATGCACCCAAAAAATATTTTGAGGGGAACTTGAAGAGCCGCAACTGATCCTTCAAAGAGCCGTGGCTCGCGAGCCGCAGTTTGCCGACCCCTGGTATAGATTGTTGTTTTGTGTATATTGACTGAGATATGGCGATGATTGTTGAAGGTGTCAGAATAAATAATGGCGACTGTGAGCTTTATGGTGTAAACCAATATAGAGTTATAAATCATAATACCACTGTCATATGCCCTACTACCCAAGCAAAGCCGGTACAGGTTGCTTGTTATAATATTTAGATTACAGTACACGCAAATTAAAGCTAATGTATTATATAATTAAGGTTAGTTAGTTAAATGAGGAGGTGGATCTAGATTATGTGATGGATTACACCTGAGTAAATTTAATACTTAAATATTACCACATAAGCCAGTTAAAAGTTTATACGTATACTGTTGAGTCTTCACAACAGCATAAATTATGAGATTTTGTTGTTGTAATTTACCATATTGTGGTTGAACTTTCAAAAATCCTTCCTTACGTATACAGGGTGTCCGGTAAGTAGCACGACAAACTTAAGGGGGAGATAAGGGGGCGGGTCACCTACCAAAAAAACAAACGGACCTTAATAAAAGTGCATTTGGTGGTGCGTGTGCCGGCAGTTGCATATAGAGAAACTAGGCGTCGGTATTCACTGTAATCAGGTTATGGATCGAGGTAATAGACTCCTCCATTGAAAAGGGAAGATCTTCTGCCAGGCTAGGTCATCGTGCCTGGGGACCGCGGTCCAAATATAGTGTTGGAAGCTTGTACAACACCCGTCGTACGTCTTGATTATACTGGTACCGGTTATGTTTATTTATCTCGTAAAAAATAATACAAGTGCATATTGACACCAAATTACGGTGCTTTGCCGCAGTGTTGATCACATAGCTAACATACAGTGTTTTACACATTAACTACGCAGTGATATTGCATTTCTAATAACTTTACTGAATTTAATCTCGCTGTTTTTTGTGACTGTCATCGGGTTTTTATAGTTCTACCCTGAACATTCCGCATAAATAAATCGTACAGATCATACAGTGCCTACTCAAACCATTAAGATTTTACCGCCACCTAGCGGCAACCCACATAAACATTTTAATTCGCAAGCAACTTCTCGTAGATTTAAAATGGTTAAGTGTATGGCCTGCGGTAGGTTCGCATCCGACAAGGGAGACGTCACTAGGTGTAGCAAATGCTTGGGCATCTTTCATCGGCCCTGTGTCGGGCTCAGTGAGACATCGCGGGTCGGGGCGTCATGGAGCTGCCCTGGTTGTAAGCCGAAGAAGCCGAAAGGTGACAACGCTGAAACGCCAGTGAAAGCACTCCACAGCGAGGGTTCTGGTGATGAAGATAAGGTCACAAGTCGACAGGAGCATCAAGCAAGCCCCTCACAGCCAGAAGCGACTTTTGCCATCGTCGCCGCCAATGCCGCCGCTGCGGCCGAGGGTGTCACCCTGCTGCGCCGAGAACTCGCCGAGTGTGTAGCTGAGATGCGTGACTTTCGGCGGGAGATGGCTGAACACCGCGCTCTCGTCGCCAGTGTTGATGCGCGCATGGAAGCTGTAGAACAGAGACTGGAAGAACTGGAGCGACGCGAAGCGGGCCCTCCATCCCCCTCGGCGGATGTCACTGAGCTTGAGCGAACGGTGGCGCAGCTAAAGCAGGAACTTGGAGACCGGGATCAGGAGGCACTCCTATCTGACCTCGAGATAGGGCACCTACCCGAGGAGAGGGGTGAGAACACCGTGCACGCTGTTACTGTTCTAGCCACCAGACTGGGCATCTCTTTGGATGCTCGTGACATCGTGTATGCAGAGAGGGTGGGTGCTCCCCCGACACCGGGCGGTAACTCGAACGGAGGGTCGGGGGCTGCGCGCTCACGCCGCGTCGTGGTGCGGCTGGCGCGCCGATCCCTGCGCGACGAGTTGCTGCGTGCCGCTCGCGTACGCCGCGCGCTCACCGTTGCCGACGCTGGTGGCGCCGATACCGCACCGCGCGGCCGCATCTTCCTGAACGAGAGGCTTACTCGTGCTAACCGTCAGTTGTTTCATCGTGTCCGGGAGCAGTGCCGCAAGCTTCAGTGGCGGTACTCTTGGACAAGGCAAGGCCGCATCTTCGCGCGGCAAGCTGATGGCAAGTCAGCCTACCAAATAAAATCTGATACTGACTTTCAGCGGGTTTTTGGACTTGAATCGGTTTGATTTTAGCTGTAATGTTGAGTGTGTATTTGGATGTTTTTTTTGTATCGTAATTTTTATAGTTATTCTAATACTATTAACCCTCGTATGTGTTGCTTGGGCCATTCATTCTTGTGTATGTTGTGCGGGGAGAATTAACTCACAAAGTGATAATTTTAATTATATTTTAAAGCTTCTTTATTTTGTTCATTGTTATATATTATTGTTAGTAACTTGTACTTATACTTTTGAATTTATAATTTTTGTGGTGCTCAATGCTTTTATACTTTATCTATTATTCATACCATTATATAATGTTATAAGATGTTTTTATTTAATCATAAAAACAAATCAGATCGCCTTTTTGAAAATTTACAATGAAATGAAAGGTATTGAGTACTATATAATTGTCCATGCTTGCAGAGTCTGCCGTATACTTGACTTTTTAAATAATGATTGAAACACGCCACCTCAAAGTTGGACTGTTTAATGCAGGGTCGCTTAACACAGGGCATGAGGAATTCATTGTGGCCATGGAGGAGTTGATGCCGGATATTATGGCCATAAATGAAACCTGGCTGAGGGCAGGGGAGGATGAGAAGGCTCCAATGGTAGCAGGGTTTCGTTTACGACATTCTCCGAGACCAGACGCAGTGCGTGGAGGCCGAGGAGGTGGATTAGGATTTTATATTAGAAAAGGTATTTCGGCGCGCGTTTGCCCTCATCCCCCGACATCCACAGTAGAGCAAATGTGGTTGCGTTTGGGCGTTGGTGGAGTGGAACTTATTATAGGGACTGCATATAGGCCACCATGGCAGGATGTAAACTTGTTTTTGGATGCGTTGACGGAGTCAATTGTATCTTTTGCGAAGTGTGATAAGCTGATCATAATGGGTGACCTAAATATAGACCTTCTCAATCCAAGTAGCAATAAAGCTAAACTTTTTGAAGAGTTTTTACAGTGCCTTAATCTAAAACAAGTTGTTTCAGAGCCCACACATTTTACTGAGTATAGCCAAACTTTAATTGATATTGCTTGTACTGATGCTCATGTACGGAAGGTTACAGTCAAGTATACCCCAGATCTGGGAGGACACGCAATGCTTTTAGTTGAACTTAATATCAGAAAGGTTAAACCTCTTCCTCGCTTGATTATTTATAGGCCGCTTAAAAGTATCCAGTTGGAGCAGTTTAATGATGACCTCAATCTTGTGCCCTGGAACTTTTCTGAAACTGATACAGACACCAATAGCCAAGTAACTACATTCACTTACTTTGTTAGGACCCTCTTTGATTTACATGCACCTCTAAAGTCAGGAAATTTTAAGGACCCCCCCCACCCGTGGATCACGGACACCGTTAAAAAAATGATTCGTATACGCGATGAATATCACAAAAAACATAAAGTTCTTCAAACAATGGTTTCAAAAAAATGCTACAAAGATATGAAACATATTGTTATCGCAGCTATAGAACGTGAGAAAAAATCATATTTTACCCAACACATTAACAACCACATTAAGGATACAAAAAGACTATGGAAAAATTTAAAAAATACAATATTACCTAATAAGAAGCAGGCTGCAGAACTTCCATCTCAATTCGATAACCCTGACCTTGTTAATTCACATTTCCTAAGTGTACCTGGTATTGACAAGGTGTCTATCTCGCAGTTAACCTTTTACGAGCACCACAGGTTTGGTTCTGAATCTTTTTCTTTGAACCCTGTGAGCAGAGATACTGTGCTGGCAATTATTCGTGGGCTTAAATCCAATGCTTTGGGCATTGATGGCATTTCATTAGACATGTTACTAATGACACTCCCCCAATCCCTAGATGCAATCACCGCGATTGTTAACTCCTCCATAAGTAATGGTGTTTTTCCTGATTCTTGGAAAGTGGCCATTGTTAGGCCAATACCAAAAAATAGCAACCCTTCTACAATGCAGGACTTGCGACCCATCAGCATCCTTCCCTGTGTCTCTAAAGTATTGGAGAAAGTAGTATGTATGCAGCTCGTCAAGTACTTAGAAGATAATAGCATCATTCCTCAAGCTCAATCAGGTTTCCGTAAAGGCCATAGCACAGCAACTGCTCTACTCGATGTTGTTGACAATATGCTTGAAGCTCAAGATAATGGAATGGTCAGTTTACTAGTTTTGCTTGACTTCTCACGTGCATTTGATGCAATAAATATATCACTGTTGTTAGCTAAACTTGCCTTCTATGGCTTTGATACCAGGGCTATTAATTGGTTTCATAGTTACTTAGACCGCAGACATCAGTTTGTAGCATTAACGATGCCGGATGGGTCTACATTAACATCTTCCCTCCAGCCTGTTCCTCGGGGTGTTCCACAAGGATCAGTTCTAGGGCCTATTTTATTCGTGCTTTATAGTGCTGATATAACGAGGGAAATTACTTATTGCAAACACCATCAATATGCCGACGATCTGCAGCTGTATCTTTCATTTCCTCTTTCCACTATGGCTGATGCGGTAAATAAAGTAAACTTAGATTTAGAACACATATCAGACTGGTCAAAAGCTAACTCCTTAGTAATCAACCCCAAGAAGTCAAAATTTATGGTGGTAGGTTCCAGGAAAAACACTCATAATATTATGTCTGGTACACACCCGCTGATATCCTCTCCTATGAGCATCATAGTGGACGGAGAGACGGTTGAATGTGTAACGGAAGCAAAAAATCTAGGACTCATCATGGACAGCCATCTTCGCTTTGAAAAACATGTAGCTAAGAGTGTGCATAACTGCTTTTACCGTTTAAAATTATTATACAAGATCCGTCCATACATTAGCGAAGAAGTTAGAGTAATGCTTTGTGAGTCCCTTGTGCTATCCAGACTTAATTACTGCGACACTGTGTACGGCCCTTGTTTACTCGGAAGAACGGAGAAGTTAATCCAGCGCGTTCAAAATGCCTGTGGTCGTTTCTGTTTTCATGTCCCTCCACGGTCACACATGACCCCATTTTTGAATTGTTCCAACCTTCTAAAAATGACAGCACGTAGGAAATTGCATCTTTCAGTGCTTCTTTTCGGTGTTATTGATAAAAAATCTCCAAGGTACCTTTTCGACAAGTTAGTGTGGGCCCAGTCTCAAGCCAATCTCCATCGCAGGGCATGTACTTTTGTTTTAGTCACACCAAACCATCGTTCTATGGCGTTTCGTGGTTCCTTTAGATTTGCTGCCTCTCGATGCTGGAACGACCTACCTCCACCTTTTCGTGTCTTAAAAACAGTTCAAACCTTCAGAATTACGCTAAAGAAATATCTTCTCGGGTTACAAAAAAGCACTAAAACCTAGTTTTCTAGTAGGGGCTTCAGAAAAGTAAACTTCCACCGCAAAAGGCATAAAATTTATAATGTGGACCAATAAAAGCGGTTTTTTGTATAAATTCGATTGTTCGCACCTTTCGCGGTCACCCCGCGGCTTTACAAGTCGTCGGCAAGTGAAATAGGCAAATGTATCAACGCATGTGGCATCTCTCTGTATTGGGTTATTTTATTGTAATTGTCATGTAATTAGAAGGCATCCTTGTATTATTTACTTTAATTTTTATTTTATTTTGCATTATACAATTTATAACTATATATATATATATATTTTGTTTGTCTCATAAGGCTCTACCAGAATACCAGCGTTGTATTGCTGTATGTGCAGTGCAACTTTATGCTGAGGTAGGGACCTTTTGACCCCGCGCAACATGCATATTATTATTATTATTATTATTTTTATTTTTTTTTAGTTTTAAGTATTATTTAAGTTACTTTAATATTACTATGTGTGTTGTGACTCGTGGGTCAATAAATGTTTTTTCTTTCTTTCTTTCTTTCTTTCTATATATGCAGATCGCATAGAAAACTTCGTAAGCGCGATGGAGGTTATTGAAGCGCCATCTATGGAGTCGTGCGAACTATATCTATGTGTAGATAGATATAGTTATAGATCTTGGAACGCAACTCCAGACAATCTTGTATTGAAATTCGTGGTGTTCCTTTAAAAAAATCGGAGACCAAAGAGGATCTGCTTAAATTAATTGTCGCCGCTGGGAAATCGTTGAACCTGAACATAAATGAACCCAATATAAGGGATGTATATCGCTTTCATGTGAAACCGGGAGTAATCTGCCCAATTATTGTGGATTTTACAAGCGTTCTGTCAAAAGAGAAAATCATCAACTCAATCAAATTATATAATAAAAGCCACAAAGATAAATTCAATACCACTAACCTAGAACTAGTAGGACCTCCTAAGCCTATCTACGTCTCAGAAAATCTTACTACAAAGATGAAAAAAGTTTATTTCCTAACCAGAGAATACGCAAAGATGAATGGCTATGAGTTCTGCTGGTCCTCCCACGGAAAAGTTTATCTACGAGTAAAAGAAGGCTCCCCAACTATCCGAATCGACTCCGAAAACGACCTAGCCAAAATTCAAAAACAAAAATGACTTGTCTATATTTGTATTTACTTCTACGCGGTTTTTTGTAATGCATGCTCAGAAATCGTTTCACTTAATTTTTTAAATATTTTAAATAAATACTTTTTCCCTTGTCAAACATTCTACATCAATACATTTACTACACTACACATACACATACATTACCCATCATTCTCTTATCTACAACAAACCTACAAAAATCTCCAAAACATATACCCATGTCTGCCTCTCGGTGTCATAATTAACTTTATATTTATTTCATGCATAAAATGTATTCATCATTATATAACTCTAAATATAACCGCATACTCTAAAAAATACTTCATATGCATAAAAAAACAGATACCATGCATAATAATATATAACACTAATCTGGGCCTTAGAAATTGTACCTTTATCTTAATAAACAAAAATGGATTCATTAGGTAGAATAAATCTAGAACTCGAATACATAAACAACTTTTCTTCATATCGATGCCTACCTGAGCAAAGTAAGTCATTCATTGACTCGTATAAACATCACAATGTAATAAAAATCTTACAGCTCAACATTCGCAGCATTGAGTGTAATTTTGATGAGGCTAGGGTTTTATTAGCTCGCATGGAATTTCAGTGTGATATAATTATTTTTACGGAGTGTTGGTTAAGTAAATCTATTAATCTGCCAATCCTAGATGGATACAACAGCCACAGGTCAGGCTTTAAAAATCAAAATGACGGAGTTGCCATTTACATAAAAAGTGATATGGACTTTCAAGTTTTAGAACCGGAGTTCTCTAATGGTACCTGCTTACTATTGACATATAGGCGGTCCTTAGCCATCATTGCGCTGTACCGATCGCCATCCTATACTAACACAGATAACTTTATAAATAGTCTTAATGATATTCTCTCCACTTTAACTGATGTTAAAACTATTGCTGTGATCGGAGATATAAACATAAATATATCGCCTGAAAGTCATGACCCTCGATCGGATGAATATTTAAATATCTCTGCTGCACATGCATTACTACCAGCTCATCAGCTTCCAACACGTGGTAGCAGCTGTCTTGATCACGTTATGCTAAAAAGTTCTTCAGAAGCTCTGACCCTTATTTATGATACAACTATAACGGACCATTGCCCCGTCTTATTATGCACTACACTCGATTGTAAAATTGACAAACCTACACTTCTTTTTACAAGAGTTGATTACACTGGGGTTCTATCAGAATTAAAAATCTATAACTATGCTGAAATATACAGTAAAAACGACGCCAATGCTGCAGCTGAGCTCTTAGTGTCAATAATCACTAATACTATAAAATCCCACACTAAAATACTCAAAATTCCACGTAGAAAAAGGACTATAAAGCCTTGGATCACCCCTGGCCTCTTAAGGTGTATTCGAAATCGCGATAGACTTCATAAAAACCTCAAGAAATCGCCTGATAATACAATTGCGAAGGCTACATACCTGCGCTACCGAAATTTCTGTAATAACTTATTAAAGAGACTCAAACGCAATTATGAATCTACGGAACTCCGCAAGGCCAAAGGTGATCCAAAAGCTATGTGGGAGTCTATCAAAAAAATTATCAGAGTTGAAAAATCTTCATCATCGACAAAGCATTTGTTAGGCATGAGTGCAGACCCACAGTCCTCGGTCAATAATATTAACCACTATTTTGCAAACATAGGTAGAAATTTAGCCACTAAAATCATAACCGGCCGCTCGAATATGGACACAAATATGAAAACTACTGAGTGTACGTCTAGGTCTAATACTATGGTACTTTTGGAGACGGACTGTGACGAGGTTGAAAGTACAATACTTGGGTTGCGAAGTGATTGCGCAGTTGGCTGGGATGGTATCCCCACACACATACTTAAATCGGCAAGCAAAGAACTTACTCCTCCACTGACTCACATTATCAACTTGTGCTTTGTAGCCGGGATCTTTCCGGATGTCTTCAAAAAGGCCCTAGTTTCTCCCATATACAAAACCGGTGACAGAGACAGTGTCAACAATTACAGGCCCATATCGGTTTTAACCACGCTCTCAAAGGTATTAGAAAAAATAATTAATGCCCGGTTAACGGCTTACTTAGAAAAATATCAAATCATATCTAAAAACCAATATGGTTTTCGTAAAGGTATTTCAACTGAAGATGCTGTTATTGATATAACCAATACTATTGTACAACACCTTGATGAAAAGTCTAAAGTGGTTGGGATCTTTCTGGACTTAACTAAGGCTTTTGACACTGTCTCTGTACAATACCTAATTAAAAAGATGGAAGCACTTGGTATAAGAGGCACAGCGCTAAAAATATATCATAACTATTTACAGAATCGAACCCAATGTGTCAAACTGGATGAGTACAGAAGTGATGACGTTAAGCTGAGCTTTGGTGTGCCGCAGGGAAGTGTACTGGGTCCGACGCTTTTTCTGCTGTATATAAATGATCTATGTAAACTAAACTTACCACATTGTCAGATATATACGTATGCGGATGATACAGCGCTAATTATAGATGGTAAAACGTGGGCGGAAGCTCAACACTTTGCGGAGAACGCACTGACTTTTATAATGAACTGGCTTGATACTAACCTATTGACACTAAACGTTGATAAATCTAAATACATTACCTTTTCGGCTACAAAAGCGACTCAACCCAAAACCGATTTCATAATCGTCGCCCACCAGTGTAAACATACTACACTAAATACGACCTGCAATTGTTCATCGATCACTAGATGCGATTCGATAAAATATCTCGGTGTAATATTGGACAGCACACTTAGTTGGAAAGAACAAATGCAGTCAGTTGCAGCCAAAACTAGGCGGGTCATGTATATACTGAGGAATCTAAAATCAGTGGCAAACCTCGAGACACTAAGAATGGTATATTTTGCATTGGCGCAATCCATTTTGTCTTACTGCATAACGGCTTGGGGAGGTTCTCATGCAACAGCCTTTCTTCGGGTGGAGCGTGCACAAAGGGCCGTCTTAAAATTAATTCACAAAAAGCCACTAAGGTATCCAACACATCTCCTTTATAAAGATTCCCAAGTTCTGACAGTTAGACAGCTCTTTGTGTTACACACTGTTATTCGTAAGCACTGTTCGCTGACATATGACGCCGTTAACAATAAGACAAAACGTAATAACGGCCGAACTTGCCGTACCATCTCTCATAGGACTTCACTAGCTGGCCGTCACTACAGGATCATCAGTTCGCATCTTTATAATAATGCTAACAATATTAATAATATTTCTTCACTACCTAAATTCAAAGCCAAATGTATAGTGAAAGAGTGGTTACAGACATTGACTTATGAAGAGACTGAGAACTTGTTAAAAAAACAAGTTTAAATAATAATTTCAATCAGGGTTTCTGCTCATTGACACCTGGATTCAAGAGGCACACACACACACACACACACACACACACACACACACACACACACACACACACACACACACACACACACACACGCACACACACACACTTACTCACACGCATTCACACTGTCATACTTAAGTACCCACACTTACTCACCCATCTACTCACAATTACTTTATACACACAATTTATTTTTACAGTAGAACTTGTATTTACTTTAACTTTTTTATTTTTTGTGTTCTTTTTCATTGTTTTGATTTTGTAAAACATAAACTTATTGTATTATTAGATAATGATGAACATGTCAACTGGTTATAATCCCTTCAGGAAGGCGCTGGTGTCTGTAAGACAGTACTTTCTACTAGTACAGATACCAACGTTACATTTAATGATGCACTATTAGTACCATTATAATATGTCCGTCAATATGTGTTCCAAACTTATACAGAATAAACATTATTATTATTATTATTATTATTATGTCGCTACAAGGTGATAGCATTTATACTTTTTGAGATTTCGTTTAAGTAGTAACTATTTCATAATCTGTGGTTTCCTGATTAATCTGAAGGAGAGATAGGTGGGCGGGTCACCTACCAAATATGTAAAAATGACCATAGTAAAAGTGTCGCCATTTTCGAGTTATTTAAACACTTTCTCTCTCTATCTCCCCTTTAAGTTTTTCGTACTACTTACCGAACATTCTGTATATAGAAAAATACGTCTTGTCTTTCGTGGTTTCACCCGCGTTCCGAAGGAAACCCTTTAGGGGTAAAATTAAAATAAAATCCTAAGATTATTTATATCTACTCTATTTTGTAACACTAATATTATATAGTTTGCACGGTTCACATATATGTAAGTAAAAATATATTTTCATTTACCAAAAGGCGTCGTTAAAAATAGTTTCGCGTTCAGGAAATAATTTGAAGTAATAGTGGAAATTTTGCCAGCGTGTCGTCAAAGATTTATGTTGGGAGCGTGATTTGTGTGGGAAAGTAGTCGACGGGTGGTTTGGATCTTATGGGCCACACACCTAGCGTTACGTGGGACTCTTTATATTCTTGACACTCTTTTCAATTAGTGAGGGTATTTTTAGAGAATCTATTTAGTACATTAACTAGCTTATAAAAACGAATAAAACGGAGCGAGGTGTTAGACTCCTCCATTGAAAAGGTAAGATCTTTCGCCAGGCTAGGCCATCGTGCGTGCCTGGGGACCGCGGTCCAACTGTACTTGTTGGAAGCTTGTATATATGCAGATCGCTTGGAAAACTTCGATAGCGCGATGTAGATTATTAGAGCGCCATCTATCTAGGAGTCGTATTTATGTTGTAGATAGATGTCTCTACAATGATTGATATGACACTTTTGTATCAAAAAATTGAGGTCCAAAAATTGCTGTTAGCGTGAATAAAACGTACTAGATTCAATTCCTAAGTCAAGCATTTTGTTACTGACGTAATTTTGTTTAGAATATATTCCTTCCATAATAGTGTGAGGGTCTGATATAAAGATGGTCGCAAATGGCTGCGCATTTAAAATCCATTAAGTACACGGAGCATAGCCAATGGGCTTTTAATCTAAACTGCAACGTCTTGACACATTTTGATCTTAACTCCTATATCATTAGAGATTAATTTGCAACTAAACTATCGAAAGGCAGAGGAGATTTTTAACTAAGCCAAACTAATATTACAATTCTGAAACTAAATATGTCTCTCTATCTATTTGATTGAAAAAAAGATTTCAAATGTAGACCAATTTTGATGGAATTATTTTCAAAGTGATGAAACGATGATTACTGATAAAAAAAATATTAATGTGAAAAAATATGTTTGTTCTATTTCCACGAATGAGTAGGTTAACGAACCATTTTATTTACAACAAATGTACAAAATATACAAGCAAATGTACAACTATAATATATAAAAAACTTCTTCGAGGCTGCCGCTGCTGCCGATCGGTAAGGTTCCCAGAAGGCTGGCAGCGTTTCCTCTTTGGATGGCCAAGCTGATGCGTTGGCGGAAAAAGCTCCCCGCCCGCCGGTCACCCAAGGCCTCGATTAAATTTTTACATAAAATATTTGCGAAACGACGAGCTTCAGACCCCCACGGACCCATGGTCTCAACCGCAAAAGGCATAAATTGATAATTTGGACCAATACAGGCGTACTTTTTGAATTTTGAATTTTCCGCACCTTTCGCAGCCGCTCCCGCGGCTTTACAAGTCACCGGTAAGTGAGATGACGCAAGTGTATATACTATGATGTGTATATATACAATGAGTAGGTTATTTAACAGAATTTTATATTCTTTAATTTCAAAGGAAATAAATTATTTTACAACTCTTACAATTTTTTTTACAACCTTACATTTCGTCGTACTAAAACGAATAATTAAAACTTTTACAGAGTTTTTATATTCGGCTTTGTTTTAAGACAAAGCTCATAAACAAGTCCTATCTTTTATCTTTTTCTCTCCGGTTGAAAAATATGAAACGATGCGTCTTTTGATTTAAAAAAAGTCTAAGCGTACCTACAGACTGAGAGACAAAGCTGTTGATATTCTAAATAGCACGGCTTCATCACGAATATTTCGACAATTGACATTCAGGAGTCACTTTGTCTGGAGGGAGTCTTACATAGAGTACGGCTGGAGTAGGGTAACAATTGTAAAGATTTAAAACCAGGATTTGAAGGTGGAAATATCAGGACTACAGTAACGCATAGTTACCTTGGAATAATAAACCACCTAAGATAGTTACATATAACTCGAACTCAAAATTCATTTAATAAACTTATAAATGATCTCATTATAATAGTACATTACGATACGCGTGACCTAAGTAGGCTATTATTGCACGGTGTGAAGTTAGCGCCCGAGCGCAGCGAGGATGCTAAACGCCGTGCAATAATAGACAACTTCGGGCACAAGTATCGTATACTATTTTATAGCAAGTGTGACATAAACCCGCACTTTACGCACACTTCTCCGTGCAGAAATAGGCAACTTAGGACACGGTAAAGCGTGCGTAAAGTGCGGGTTTAGGTCACACTGTGCTATAAATTTATTTATCGTCATTTTTTAAATATATTACGAGTATCTGTATTTTATGTAAAAGTCTCTTAATTAAAGGGTTTCATATAAAATGATTAAAATAGCTTGTGCAGTTAACAATTCACTTTCTTACATAGATTGGGTTCAACTAACTTTTTAAATATATAGGTACAATTAACAATATCGGTGGAGTTTTGCCCAATAATTTTCAGTCTTATTTCATTTCACAGCATGTATCGTGACTTTTAAGGTTGTCTCAAAAAGTCCGTGAAAAGTTTTAATAGAATGACCACCAATTTTATTGAAACCTGACCGATTTTTACGAACTATGACTAACTTCACTTACTGTGAATGTGATATTATAACGTAATTTTTTTTTTTTTTTTTTTTTATTCACAAGTGACAACGAGGCAGGCGGGTCACCTGATGGTAAGTGACAACCGTCGCCTATAGACATTGGCAATACCAGGGGATTGCTAATGTGTTGTACACCTTATTAAGGCGAACTGGCTCTCAAGTGCAATTGCCGGAACACACCAACAGGTGCTTGGCGACAGATTTTCAACTTGAGGGTGGTAGCCAGCCAGTCGAGTACTACAAAGTACCCTACCACCGTGCTGTGGTTTCCTCACGATGTTTTCCTTCACCGAAAGCTCAAGCTCCGACGTCACTTACCACTGAGCTATCATCGCCTTTAATTAATATAACATTAATGAGAAATAATAATAACTTGACATTGGCAGAAATGTCCTAAAGGACAATTGCAATCAAAGAAAACAAAAAAACAATAATACAGTGTATTCATGTAGTAATATTTGAAAATAAAAATATTGTTTTACGAATCATCCAGAACATAATATTGATCTAAGAAAAAATCATCTTGATACGGGTAATCTGTAAAATAAAATATGGTTTTAAATTTATACTCTTATTTTTTTTTATATATTTACCATGTAGGTATCGTATTTGAAAATAGAATGAGGGATATAACTTCATGTGTGAATGAATGAATGAATGCTGTCAAAAGCATTCACACCAGCTCAACCGATTCGTTCATTCACTCGGATCGCGCGCTTACTTTTACTAGATGATCAAAATTTCGTCTATACCAAAGTTTCATGTAGGATGTAAAGACGCTTTTAAATACTATTTCACTACTTTGATTGTGTAAATGAAGGAATGTTATTTTGTACAATGGAGGTATCAAAGCAGATTATTTCACTTACGTAAATATTCACTCAATGGAGTTATTTCGAAACAATCGCCCATATGAACCACTTGCCATACTGGAATTAAATAAATAATAATATCAGTTGAAAACAACACGTTTGTATAAAACTTTTGTTTTAGGATTAAATACAATCTGTTTTCAAGTTTTGGTTCGGTGGATGTCTTATTTAGTACACCTTAGAATGAAAACATAATTTATTGTTTGCCTGTGGATTAGAAATGCTCCTATAAAGAAATACATGGAGTCGAACTCCATATTTCCGAACGAGTACTAGAATTTCCTCCACGCGTGACATAATGAAAACCCTGGAAGTGTGATTCCTACCCTGGCACCTTCGCTATCCGGGACCCCTTATTCTTCTCAGGGAAACCCACTACGTCAGTGACCCCTAAAGGCCTTCCTTTAGCCGCATTTTAAGTCAGTCACGGGAACACCGTAGGTACGGTACCTTGAAACTATTAGGTACTCTATCTAATCTTGATATACCCCTGCCCCGGGGTAACCTACAACAGGTCAATGTACTCACCTTCATATCTCTCCATGCAGTTGACATAGTCTAACATACAATAATTAGTGAAATTATGATATCGGTAATACAAAGTGCGCCCGCATAGCGTTCCTGTCCTGAAAACCAATGCTTATTACACAAACATTAATTAATAGTATCTTATTTACAGTAGGTCATTATTATAGAAAATCGTGTTAAAGCAAGTTTAGTATGTGATTGATATGTATCAACTTGTAAAAAAACTTATCATGGCTAAACAGCTTCTACTAAGAGGTAGATTTTCAAAATTCGCCTAAGATTATAAAAAAGGGGATCGCTAATGAAACCACGGGGAAAATAAAACATAAATCGTAAACTTTTGAGGACAAACCCGAAGTTTATTTTATTGTAAGTCCCGGGCTACTAGGGGATAATGAACCCGACATACAATTGATATTGTAAAAAGTGACAAGACTTTTGGATTGGCATCCTACTAATATGATATGATGAGATTCGTAGAAGAACCAAAGTCACCGATAGAGCCCTATAGATTAGTAGTCTGAAGTGGCAGTGGGCGAACACATAGCTTGAAGAACCGATGCCCGATGGGGCAGGAAGGTTCTAGAGTGGCGACCACACATCAGAAGACGCAGCGTGGACCCCACACAAGTCGGAGCGACGACCTAATGAGGGTCGCAAGAAACTGAGAGAGCAGCTTAGGATCGGTCGAAGTGGAAAACTTTGGGGGAGGCCTATGTTCAGCAGTGGACGTCTTTCGGCTGAGATGATGATGATGATGATCCTACTAATATCATAAATGTGAAAGTTTGGGTGCTTGTTACTCGATCACGCAAAAATGGCTAAACGAAATTTGAAAAAACTGAAACTTAGCACGCAGGTAGATCAACTTGGTATAGGATACATTTTTTTCCAGAAGAGATAATATCCCTGGGGAACGCGGGTGAGCCCACAGGGGACAGCTAGTAAAGGTATAAAGTACGAACGCGTAGGCTCTCATGCAGTATTTCGCTAAGTAGTCACATTCTTCTTCAAGAGAGACTCGATGTGGAATCGTTCGCTTATGAACTTTTCCCATAGTCGTTCTTTTTTTCATTTGCCTGGAATCAAACAAATTTAAATATTTATTTCTTTGTAAAAAGTCTGATAAGCAGGCTGGCGGCTCTTGATGGTAAGTGACAACCATTGCCTAAAGAACAACTTAACAGTACCCAGGGGATTGCCAATGTGTCCAATTTTTTTGTGACTGTAATCCAATAGGAGCTTGGCGGCTGATGGGTGGTAGCCAGCCAGTTGAGTACTACAATATACCCTACCATGCTATAGTTTCTTCACGGTGTTTTCGTTCTTCGAAAACAGATCTTTGCTGCGGTACCTATCCGATGTCACTACTACAGAGTTATCAGCGCCATCATTTTATTTGATAAGGATTTAGTACTTTTAAATATTTGGGAGACATTTTTGGAGATCTCTCTGGAAATTATTCTACCCAAATAGACATTTGCAACCTTCTGATGAATAATCTCATTCTAATAAATAGTTAGATAATATTGAATTGTAACGTAACATGCCGCAGTGAGCGCACTCCCGTTTTGTTAGGAAAAAGGGGCCGTCCAAATGACATAAATTTCCGAAAGATAAAACTGTCTCAAAGCATTGACATTCTTTGACCCGTAACTTATATTTGCCATAATGAAACTTAATGTAAAATATTCACAACATCATTCTAATTAGACATAAACCCGCGAAGCCTACCCACAAACAGTGACATTTGACATTTCGGAGACCTCACGCTACACCAGCCTCTAGCGGCGAATTCATACGCGATAGCCCTTGGGACAATTTCTTATGTAGTAACTAAGCGGTTGATTACAATCAGATAAAGTTCTAACCTTCTTGCTTCATGGCCTTTAATCAATTGAGTACCTGCTTTCTTATAATTACTAGTAGGAGTGGTAGAAGATTGATCTGTTCCAGGTAGTTGTCTCAAGGCATTAGTTTGCGGTATTCCCTTAAGCGTGTACTTTTTATCTGGTTTATCAGTGTGACCTGATAGAGGACAATCGGCTGTGACTAGGAATACTGAAAAATAATTTTATTTTCATTAAAAATACGTGAAAGTTTTTTTTTATTGGTTATGTATTTTTTGAGTTAATCCATTACAAACAAACATTCAAAAAAACATTTCTTTTGTCTTTTTTATAATGTTAGTGTAAATAAAATTTTAATTACTCTACGTGTGTTTTTTTTGTATTTGTTGTTACAGCGGCAATAGAAATACATCATCTGTAAAAATTTCAACTGTCTAGCTAGCACGGTTTACGAGATATAGCCTGGTGACAGACAGATGGACAGCTGAGCGTAATAGGATTTCCGTTTTTACCCTTTGGGCACGGTACCCTAAAAATAGACTTATTATATGATAAACATTACCCACTTTCTAAGGTAGTCGGGTAAAAAATACTTACTACACGTAAAACACTTGAAAAATATAAAAAATGTTATGCATCTCTTAAATTTATTTGAATCCATACGGATATTTAAAAGTAATACATTGATTACATGAAAGTTTTTGATCAAATGTTAAATGATTTATATTTTATACAGAATGTTCAAAATTGTTACATTTCTGGTGTAAACCTGCTAGGAGGTGAAAATAAAGATAGAGTATGCTTTGTACTTTGTGATATAAGGGTGGTAGGTAAGTAAAATTTTACGAACGAGTTTAATTTCATACAGTCAGAAACATAAGTAAAGAAAGAAATAAAAAAATATTCAGAAAAAAAATAATATGTTATTAAAGTAGCTGAACAGATCCAAATTTATAAAACCTCTGTTTACTAAAAAATAAAGTAAACAAGTGATGTAAATGTACATTACTATTTATATATTTCTTCATCATAATATAGTTCTAATGTAAAAATACTGTAAATTGATTGATATTCAGACCGTAACAAGTTCGCGAGTTTGTTATATAAACTTGTCCAACTTGTGTCGTTTTCCAATAATTCTGTGAGAAAAAAATATAATAAAATAGAGCTGAACAAGTTCCTTTGTAGGCTTTGTGTGCCTTAATGTCATTGTAATAAGGTGTATAGTAAATTTGCATGTAGTAGTTTAAAAAATAAATATTATCAGAATATTCGGCCAAATCATCACCGCCGACGACAATTTTCATGAATTTGATATACATTAAAACAACAACTAATTTGGTAAGGTCTTTCAATTTTTCAACTTCAAATCAACTATCAGAAGTTTAAAACAACAACCTGTATATACAGCGATCAGAGTTCAACCAAAATATAGTATTGAAATTAATTTGTCCTGTTAGTACAGAAGTTAATAAACCGAGAAATTGCAAAATAATTTATGATTATTGGATGATACGTCAATGTTGCTCAGTTTCAAATAAACGATTTTTATAATTATTGTAAATCTGAAAGTTTGTTTGGATGTGAAAATGTTTGTTATTCTTTCACGCAAAAACTACGGAACAGATTTTGATGAAACTTGACACTCAGGTCGGTCATAATCTGAAAGAAAATAAGATACCTACTATTATTCCTTACTAATATTATAAATGCGAAAATAACTCTGTCCCTTAGAGTTTACCCCCTCAGGGTTGAATTAAAATAAACCATTCTTAGCCTACAATAATAATGGTTTATTTCAGACTTTGTCCATAAAGGAGCTTGAGCTTTCAGTGAAGGAAAACATCGTGAGGAAACCATAACACGGTGATAATGTACTTTGTAGTACCTGACTGGCTGGCGGTGTTTTCTAGTGTTAGTGAAAATATAAGTAGGTGCAAGTAGGTGTCAGGCGCTGCTCTTGCGTGTATGCCTAACCAGTGTATCATCAGTACCGAGTCCAATCGGCAGCCTCACAGGGTCAAGATGGCGTTGGAGCCGCCGCGAACCCGCGCCTACATCGATACGCATATTTGGCCCACAAACTGCACGTGTAGAAGGTCTGGCTGAATAGTGTGACCTTCACTGGTTCAGTGCAACGTACCTACGAATCTGCAAACCAACATATTATTACAGCGAACAGACAACGCCCTACGTTCCCTTCCTATGCCTGCGTTAGAAAAGGAAGTGAAGCATTTACTTCATCGCGTGCGCTCTTTGGTCAATAAATGAGTTTTGAGTTTGAGTGTGAGGCTGTATGGGCTAAAACCCTTTGCTTGCACTAAAAAAATAAGAGGAAATCAAACCATAGATTGGAGGAAAGATGTTAGGTACACATCAATAAGTGATTGTAACTTTGAATCGCTTATATACTAGATTCTATTGTTATCTTATTGTTTTCCTGGGACCTATAGCCAACAGGTAAAAATGTTATATAATATTTATTATGTTTTATATAATCTAACGCTTTTAATGCGTAGGTACCATGAGTCCTTTTAATGTATGTGTAATTAAAATAATATGGCATTGTTATGAGACTTTCATAAAATTCTGAATAGGTTGTTAAAAATTTAATTTTAAGCCTAATATAGTATTATATTAGGGTGTTTTATCAGTCGAGTA
Organism: Ochropacha duplaris; assembly: GCA_951361185.1. Taxonomy (NCBI): domain Eukaryota; kingdom Metazoa; phylum Arthropoda; class Insecta; order Lepidoptera; family Drepanidae; genus Ochropacha; species Ochropacha duplaris. The sequence goes on along the minus strand of OX592707.1, from coordinate 1,428,471 downwards.
CCTTCCTATTATTGCTTATGACAGAATACATATATTTGTGCCTTTTATAATATAATTTAGTAGCTTTTATTATAGATCCATGAAAACTCCTCCCTACTAATGGCCTTATTCATAATAAAATCGACGGTGTTTAGCAACTGCTTAGCTGAATCTAAATTCAAATTCTCTATAGAAAATTCGATTTAACAATTTGTTGTTGCTAAAAATCGTCGAAATCTTTATGAATAAGACCATAGCTGTTTACAGTAGTCGCTAGCGAGTATCGATTACTTTACTAGAGTAAACTCATGGTAGAGCTACTGGATGGGAATCTAGCCCACGATTTGTAACGTGATAGATAATTTGTTTAACCTACCACGCCAACCGGCCCCTCAGTTTCATAAATAGAATATGATATTCGAAGACAAGCAATAAAAATCAATTAGTAGCACATCTCTTCTGGCAGTTAACATTCTACTCAAACGAACGCTAGCTCGTAATGAAGTACTCTCGACAGTGATTGGGCGGCCATGTTGTGACGTCACAGGCCGTCACAGCCGCTTGACAACTCGCGGGCTTTTAGCGAGCGAGTGAATCCGTCAGCAGATTGAGTGAATGAATGAATGACAGGTATGTGACATATCGGTCCTATATACTCTGTATTTCTGTAAAGAGAAAGATGAGGACTTTTTGGCGGGAACTTGCGAAGTGACGTTGCAGATTAGTTTTGTTTTCATTAAATTCACGTATTCAATAAAATGTAAGCGTGTATCGTGACTTTTTAGGTTGTCCTAAAAAGTCCGTGAAAAGTTTTAGTGGAACGGCCGCCAATTTTACTAAAGCCTGACCGGACTTGGACGGACGAGGACTAGACTTTACAGTGATTGAAAAATGATTTTGGCTTTATAGTTTTGTGACTAAAGCCTTTAAATAAACAAATAACAAGGTTAATATTCAAATAAGAATAATAATAATGAGAGAAAGATAACGTTTTTGAGAGAGTCTAAGTCTGTGTTTTGAGTCATAATTCTGGGTTAAGTCCAAGTATACAAGATTCTGTACTATCTAAAACATATTAGTAAATCTCCCAAATTTTATTACTTTTGTTTTTTTAAATACCTACACATATTTACATAAGCCACTTACATTGTTGTAATTAAAAATAATGTATTAGATGTAAAAAGGAATCAATTAAAATATGAGCTTCGTCATTATATAGTATCTACATTTATTCTCATTGAATCCTGAAACACATAAAGAATATTTATTTAACGATAATATATTATGAATCAGTAAATGGAATTAATTAATACGGGTAACATTTTGGTTCGTGGGCGGATTCGGTTTTGGACGTAGGAAGAGGACATGAAATTATACGGGAATACATTACGCCCGCACTCGCTGCGGTTCTCTCAGAGCTTTGTACGTAGTTATGTCAACATTTAATTACTAAATTTTAGTGTTTGATTTCAAAGGACAGACATTTGTGTGCAGAGTTATGTGTTTTGTTTCTTCGTCATGAGCCTTGGTATACATTAATATTTTGACACACGGTTCGGAAGGCTGCTTTTGTTAACAATTTTTTTTATTCTGGATAAGCTTGTGTTTGACTACAATCTCCCATGGTAAGTGATGATGTGGCCAAAGGTGGTAAGTACACAAAGCCTAGACGGGAACTGGTTCTCAAGTCCAGCTGTCTGAACACACCGATAGGTGCTTGGCGACAGATTTTCAACTTGAGGGTGGTAGCCAGCCAGTCGAGAACTACGAAGTATTCTACCACCGTGCTATGGTTTCCTCACGATGTTTTCCTTCACCGAAAGCTTAAGCTCATTGTAGGATTCGAACTCAAGACCTTTGTCGCGGTACGCCAATACCACCGAGCTATCATCACCTTAAATATCCCAATCTAAGCAGAGCTTCTACTTTTCTACTATTTAGTAGATTTACGCTACGTGGTTTCATCCAAGTTTCCGACGAATTTAAAATAAAGTAATAGCCTATGTTATGCAGTGATAATGTAGAGTTTTGAATCAGTTCAATAGTTCTAAAGATACCGCTACGAACAAACAAACCTTTCTTCAATAATACTCGTGTAGCTATAGATAAAACAGTTTTCATTGTTTTCGAATGTCATAAAGCAAATAAATAGAGCAATCAATCTAAAGTAATTGAGTATTTTAGATCTACCCACGTTTCTAGAACAATTACTAATTTGTTAGTGAACAGTGGTTGTTGTAACTTGAGTTTTGTTAATATGCTCAGGTAACTTGTGTAATAACTTAACAAAGGCCTTTTGTCTTTGAACAAACTTTGAACCTAATTTATTATAGCAATTTCAAACGTGTAGGTATACATCAACTTAATTTAATGAGTTTATTAGCGTTTATCTATAAATAAATATCCTCGGACGTTTTTCACACACGGCTATCTGATCCCAAACTAAGCAGAGCTTGTAATATGGAAACCAGAATAGAATATTTGTAAATACATACTTAAATATACAATTACACACAGACTAAGGATAAACAGACATGTTTCTGCACACAAATGTCTGACCTGGATGGGAATCGAACCCACAACTTGCGGCGTGATAGGTAGTGTGTTAACCAACGCGTCATCCAAAAAAATAATCTCGTAATAAGTAATGAAATATACCTATAAGCGAGTAAAGTTATTAAATAATGCCATGTGGTTCGATTTAACCAGAAAAAAAAACTAGTGCTGAATTTAATTTTACTGTTTTTTGTTCAAAGTTGAAGGATAACTTCCAATCCGGTATCCAAAGCGATAGATTCGACACCTACCGTACTTGAAAAATCAATGCTGTACAACCTAAATGGCTTTAATTTTGAATAAATACTATTTTAACATTAGCGGCCAGGACTAGAGAAGTTAACCCTATGTACACAGCCCACTTGGACGCCAACGCAAAATATTAACCAACGAAATGGTACGCAACCTCTAAGAGCGGTTTTAGTGCGTGGGATGTTCGTGTAGCAAGTGACGCAAAATATATTATTGCATGTATAGAAGTGGGCGAGCAATATGCTCACTTAATTTTAGTACAATCGAGATTGAACTTTATGGTTTCGGTGTACCGGGAAAAGAATTATGAATATATTGTTTCGTCATCTATGAAATGGTTTTTTTTTATACTGGATAGGCTTATGGTAATTGATGATGTGGCCGAAGGTGGTAAGCACACAAAGCCTAGATGGGAGCTGGCTCTCAAGTGCAGCTGTTGGAACACACCGATAGGTGTTTGGCGACAGGTTTTCAACTTGAGAGTGGTAGCCAGCCAGTCGGGTACTACAAAGTACCCTACCACCGTGCTATGGTTTCCTCACGATGTTTTCCTTCACCGAAAGCTCTAGCTCATTGTAGGATTTGAACCCACGACCATCGTCGCGGTATCCGACGTCACTTACCACTGAGCTATCATCGCCTTAAATAATTTATTCGTTGTGTTCCATTTTTACTGATGTAAATAACGAAAAACTCTTCATAGGTCAACTGTGCTAGATTGAAATGTATACAAATCATTTTACTATTTCAGACTTGATAAACCCAACATAGGTTTCAGAAATATGCCATCACAAAGTATGCGGTAGATAAGTTAAGTTAAAATTCCCATAGCACGATGTTAATCAGCAATTAATATCCAAACTATTGAACCGATCTTGATGAAACTTGGCAGACAAATAGGTTATAATCCTGGAATAAGAGATAAGATAATTTTTATCCAGGGAAAAGAAAAGATTCCTCGGAAACGCGGGTGAAACCGCGAGAGACAGCTAGAAAGTTAATATTTATTAACTACCTAAGATATTTTTAATAAGAATTAAGTATTCACCTAAGCTATAAGGAAATTCATTCCAATTTACGTACCTGTATTTCATGTAAGAATATATCAAAAATAGCAAACAGATCAACATGGGTCCGTGGGGGTTTGAAGATCGTCGTTTCGCAAATATTTTATGTAAAAAATTAATCGAGGCCTCGGGTGACCGGCGGGCGGGGAGCTTTTTCCGCCAACGCATCAGCTTAGCCATCCAAAGAGGAAACGCTGCCAGCCTTCTGGGAACCTTGCCGATCGGCAGCAGCGGCAGCCCCGAAGAAGTTTTTTATGTATTATAATTGTACATTTGCTTGTATATTTTGTACATTTGTTGTAAATAAAATCTAGTACCTGAGCAAACAGATCTGTAAAGACATGTTATATTATTTCGATATATTTCCGTTTTTTGACGTGACGTCTGTCAGCGTAAAGAGGGTTCCGTACTCTACGTCACTCGCTGTAATGTGGCAATTTTTTTGCGCCCGTTGATTTCTAATCTGTGACGCGACATGTCTTCAGTTTTTATACGTGTGTGTGTTTTATTTATATAGCAATATGGTAACTTTTAGTGCTCAGAACCGTTATTTTAATTTAGAATCACTATTCCCTCTACTTTGTATTTTGTTTTTTTTTATCGAGTGACAGAGCAAAGGACTCGATCTGTTGAGGCTGTATTTTTAGGTAAATAAAATATTATAAATAAAATTTAATGGTTTTGATTATTAAACTCACACTTTAAACTAACAAATAACATTAAAATAATAATAACGCTCGTTTAACTCGTTGAAATCAAAATGTGTCACGACTATTCCCATAATATTGGAGATACTAATTTTACAGTTATAAATATCTACTATCCTCTTTCCATAGTGTCTGTTAGAATGTGATAAAAGAAGAATATAGGTAATTAGTTTAGTGAAATTTCCAACAAAATCAGCGCTGTTTTTCGTACTACCTTTTTAATTTAAAAAGCAATAAATAGCTCAAGTATAAAAAGTTATAAAATTCAAATTGACTATTTAACATGGTGCGCTATAATAGCTACGTTATAACGTTATAGAAATTAAAATATAACGTTACAAAGAGCTCACGTGTGGGGAAAGCTTTTTTCTTAAGAAACAACTGTTTCGCGAAACACGAACTCTGCAATGTTAATTAAGAAACAATGTACGGTACGGCCGTATTATACAGGCTGAAAAGGCAATGAAGCAAACTTTATATCCTTCCTACTAATATTATAAATGCAAAAGTATGTTTGGATGTGTGTGAAGATGTGTAGATGTTTGTTACTCTTTCACGCAAAAACTACTGTATGGATTTTAATGAAATGAAAATCCCGGGAAAATATAAGATCCCTCAGGAACGCGGGTTAAACTGCGGGGCGGAAAACTAGTGGGTCATAAAGAAAGTTGGAAATCAAAAATATTTCTGTACGAAAAATAAAATCATCCTAATTGTTTTGTGGTAATTTGACAGCTAAAATAAAGATGGCGACGTTAGGGCGGCTTACTAGTCTTACTATTATTATTTAAATGTGATAGTTTATTAGGATATGAAGTGGTTTGTTTCTCTTTCTTCTTGATTTTGATGAAAATTTACACACTGGTAGATCATATCCTGGAATAAAACATAGAGTAGGTACTTTTTATTCCGGGTAAAGATAAGATCACTTGGGAATATGGGTGAAACCGCGGGGGACACCTGTAAAATAAATTCTTGTCCCATTGGTACGATTCTGAGGGTATTTACTAGAGGTTTTACACTAAACTTCTAATCGCAGTAAGTATTGGTAGTCATTTAATAATGTACACTTTGCTAGACCTTTTTTAATACCTTAACCGCAAAATAAGTGCGGTTTTTAACAAGCTTTTTTAAGTGAAATTATGCTGGCAGTATTTTGTATGTATGTTTGGGAGGCAAAATTCGTTCCCACAGTTTTCATGAAGGCAAATTGTACACCACTTACCTCTATCGACTTCCAAGGTCTGATGATTGGCTTTAGGCATCCACGACACAGCACAGGGAGCCCGGTATACGAGTGCGGCACAGTTAACCTTATTTTAATGATCACACACTGCACGGCAATGAGTGAAACACAAAGAGTTCAGAACGTCTGAATTGAGGATCACAACCGAGAGGAGATGGAGAGGAACGTCCTTCCTTCTCAACGTCTAGAAGCAACCTAGCCACGTCGCAGCTCACAAGCTACGACGACCGTCGAATCGGGTTTGTGGTGAATTTACAACTACCCTCAATTCAACAGTAGAAATCGAACACTTATGTTAGATTGATGCAACGGAAACACACCGATGTGTGGGTGGCGACAGATCTAACCAGGTGTATAACCACTATTAACCTACCACCGAGCTATGGTTTCCTGGCAATATATTCCTTCACGAAAAACTCGATATCAACTGAGAATATCCTACTATAATCCTACTAGCCTACTACCTTACTAATATTATAAATGTGAAAGTTTGGATGGATGGATGTTTGTTACTCATTTACGCCAGAACAGCTGAACGGATCTGGATGAAATTTAACATGGAGATAGATAGTCTGGAATAGCACGTAGGCTACTTTTTATCCCAGGAAAAGATAAGATCCCACGGGAACACGGGTGAAACCGCGGAGGACAGCTAGTGCATAATAAAATCTATCAATATGTAAAAACAACCTAGCATCCTTTAAAAGAAGCTTCAAAATCACTTTTTCGAACAAACACGATCCAGTCATCTATCTTCGATACATTATGAAAAACACATTTAAATGATGAATTGTTCGCGAGATTTGCTCGAGTGAAGACATTTTGCTCGCATGTCACGTACATTGCACGCCACATGAGTTATTCACGTAAGCTTTCAAGAGCGCATTGATCAATGCATAACGTGCGATATATCACAAGTCGTTAAGGTGGAGGTGTTATGAAGATATCTTGGTAAAGGTACGGATACTTCCGAACCGGTGGTAACTTAGTTCTGTAGACCTTCATAAGCGCCTTTCAAGGGCATAAACTGAATAAATGATTATGAATCTGACTTTGGTGATATTAGTCGTTAAATATCAATTACAGCTTACTGTTTGCGGTTCACCCCCTTAGGGGTAAAATAAACGCAAGACAGATAGGTACCAGCAAGTCAAATTAGGCGAGGGCTTCGTGAGTGAAAATACGGATAAATCGTTTTTGCACCATGTAAAACCAAAAACATCTCATTTTTAACCGACTTCAAAAAAGGAGGAGGTTCTCAATTCTACTGTATGTTTTTTTTGTATGTTTGTTACGCGATTGCTCTGCCAATTATGAATAGATTTTGATGATTCTTTTTTTGTTTGGTAGATCATGCTTCAGAGGTGGTCCCATTAAAATTTTATCGAAATTGATTCACCACTTTTTGAGAAAATCAACAAAAACAAAAAAAATTATATCTCGTTTGATAAACCTTAGTGAATCAAACTGAGTCGTAGAGCATGACTTTTTGGATTTGGATGAAATTTTGTGTGTATATTTCAATGGGTTCTTCGATGGTGTTAAAATACAATTGGACCCGGTAGGTGGCGCTGGAATCGAGTTCCGAGATTTGTTTCAATTTCAGGGCAGGACGACGACGTCTGCCGGGCTCGCTAGTTATACATATATTATATTTTACCGGCCCGACTAGTTCGAGTTAGACGATTTCAGGACAAACTAGTTTTGCCTAGGACAACATATAATAAGGAATAAACTTTAAAAATTGAAAAATAAAAAAAAAACCGACTTCAAAACTGTAACCTATACCTATGTACAAACATAAACTAAAAAGTAAAGAATAATATATTAATTTCAAAGTAAGAGCCTTAAAGGACAATCAACAAAATTATTGATATTTATAAACAGTTCTTTTTGGAGTCGGTGCCAGCCAAGAAGGACAGTTTAATTCTGCCTTTGTAACAAACTTCGAAAAGTAGGGGAGCGACGGCGCAGACCTAAGGAACATTACCGTAAGGAGAGGTGTCGTAAGACGTTTTCTCGTATGAACACTTCCAGTTCAAAACTGTCCTTCTTCTTGGCTGGCACCGACTCCAAAAAGAACTGTTTATAAATATCAATAATTTTGTTGATTGTCCTTTAAGGCTCTTACTTTGAAATTAAAATATTATTCTTTACTTTTTAGTTTATGTTTGTACATAGGTATAGGTTACAGTTTTGAAGTCGGTTTTTGTTTTTTATTTTTAAAAATAATTTTTCTAAGTAAAAAAATGGAATCAGCAGTTAACCTCTTGGGAAAAAACTACCTACAAAGGCTTTTTTTACACCTACTTAATCAAATCATTCCTTTAAACCACTAAGATCCTGGTACATGACACAACGCTATTTTTTACGTGACGATTTCTGCCAGTAAGAAAACCGCGTGTAAGAACTTAGTTTAAAGTCCAGGAATCGCGATTCGAGTTATTCATTCATGTTACGCCTCTGTAGCGGTTTCTGTTAATATAATTCCAACCTTAAATCAATCTCTAATTGATTGCGCTGAGAATCTCAAACGGCGCAAATATAGCAATCTTGATAGTTGCTACATATTTGAGCCGTTTGGGGTTGAGACAATGGGGCCGTGGGGACCAGCTGCTCACCGCGTTTACCGTCTCGTCGCGAAACGCCTCATCGAAGCGTCACGTGAACGGAGGGCTGGCGAATACTTTGCCCAACGTATTAGCATTGCCATCCAAAGAGGCAATGCTGCCAGTGTTCTGGGCACGCTACCACCTGACAGCGATCTGGACCAGTTGGCCTATTTAGTGTAGTCAATTTTTTTTTTTTTTTTTTTTTATGTCACTAGTGACAACGAGGCAGGCGGGTCACCTGATGGTAAGTGACTACCGTCGCCTATAAACATTAGAAATACCAGGGGGACTGCCAACGTGTTGTACACCTTATTACAATGCCTTAAGGGCAAGGGCAACTGGCTCTCAAGTGCAACTGCCGGAACACACCAACAGGTGCTTGGCGACAGATTTTCAACTTGAGGGTGGTAGCCAGCCAGTCGAGTACCACATAGTACCCTACCACCGTGTTATTTGTGTAATTAGATTATCTGTAATGTATTAGTTAGTCTTAGTTTAATTACCCATTAAATAAATGATTATACTAGATAGCACATCTCTAATTAGATCATGTACTGCGATAATTTGTTGAGTTATATTTAGTTGATTTCGTGATCCATGTTGGAGTTAATGCTATGATTTATTTAACAGGTCGACGGGTGAATGGACTTTGAATGAAAATCTTGATTTTGTTCGTTGAGTTCTCGTGGTTTATTCGATATACGTTCTTGAGTAAATAAATATAATATGTGTGACCTCTTTCGCCAATCTGTTTCATGCAGTTCAAATATCCTACGAATATCTTCACACAAGACCATCTGATACCTATTTATCTCACTACATTATCTTAGATTCGTAGATGTAAGTATGTAATATGATACCTATACAATTTTTTTTACTAATTCACCCACTAAGGGGAAGATTGAAAAAGTAGCCTATATTCTTATTACTGTTTAATAGAGATAAACCGTAAGCTTTACCAAAAAAGTTTATTTCAAACTGCATTTGTGGGGTAAATGCAGTTTTTTTTTTATGTCACAAGTGCCAACGAGGCAGGCGGGTCACCTGATGGTAAGTGACAACCGTCGCCTATAGACATTGGCAATACCAGGGGATTGCTAATGTGTTGTACACCTTAAAGGCGAACTGGCTCTCAAGTGCAAATGCCGGAACACAAACAGGTGCCACCAGTCGAGTACTACAAAAGTACCCTACCACCGTGCTGTGAGTTTGTATAAAACTTTCTTTCTACTTACATGTAATATGTAATGTAGATGAGTTAAGGCGAAAATACGGTTTGTAAAATATAAAAAACCTCTCATACAAATTTCAAGTAGACTTTATAGTTCTTGAGATATTGTGATCATGTTAGTGAGGGGTGTTTCACTTATATTTACAAATGTATTCTAGATTAGCGTAGCTAAGTAACTACATCTACCTAAACCCATAATATACACCATAATCTTATCGTTGATGTACAAGTAAGTGTCGTTAATCTCGGTTCAGTTTAGCGAGCGAGACGCTCGCTCTAATCTGATAATGGATCGATTTAGTTTCTCAAGCGTTCCAGACGTTTTAGTCTCCATTGGGGAAGTTTTTCATTTTTGCCTCTCATTGAAAGGTTAATACGACCACATGTTTAGTAAGCTGTTAGATAACGGGGTTGACTACACATTTGTTAATATTTTAAGTATCTAACTTGTGTATTTTAATGTGTAGTTGTTTGTTGCCGCTAATAAAATAACTAAAATAAATAAATCTCTGCTGTAACACACAGGGTTCTAGAACTGCACCTTGAAAGTTCAAAGTGTGATCAGCCAAAACTCATGAAACCTATATTTACCCCCCAAAGGATTGAATTTAAAACTTGAGCTATTACGAGTAACGCACTAAGGCGACATCGCATTTGTTACGCTGTCTCATGCATTTGACTAAGTCCCTTTCTAGACGTTTGTTTTTCGTGTCGCCTCTAGTAATATTTTAGTGTTGTACTCTAAGACACATATTTCTTTGTTATAGGCATCTCGTATAACAAACGCAAGCGGCGACGCCTGCGAACGCCGTGATCCATGCCAGCACGGTGGGGTTTGCATCAGTACTGATAATGGACCAATCTGTGAGTGCAGAGATGGTGATTACGAGGGGGCCTTCTGTGAAAGAGGTGAGTGTACCTATCTTATGTGCTTTCGTTTGCTATGGAGTTAACTTTTCATTATCTATTTGATCCCAAACTTACTTTAGTTTTTCGTGAACGTATTTTATTTGGTTATTTTGACGCTATTTGTTTATATTAGGGGCCGTCCATTAATCACGTGAGGCTCGAAAGGGGGGAGGGGGTTCGGCAATAATCACGAAATATCACAAGGGGGTGGGGGGTGTAGTAAGATGTCACGTGTATTTATTTTTTCGTCAAACGCGCGATTTCTCAACCAAAAAGCGGCGTGTAGTGTGACCTTGACTTGCGGCTGATAGGCAAGGAAGTAAAAAAAATTAAGATTCTTTGTTTGTAGGTAAAAAAAACACACGTGATTTTGGGTGGGGGGGGGGGGGTTAGTTTTAAACCTCACCACGTATCACCAAGGGGGAGGAGGGGGTTAAAAAATGCTTAAAAAACATCACGTGATTAATGGACGGTCCCTTATACGTTTTTATGTAAAGTGATCAATGATTAAGACTAAAAACATTGGTGTTTTTGTTGCCAATATATTTATTCGTCGTATTGTTTTTTAAATCTTAATATTTTCCTAAAAATACATTAGACACGTAAGTATTTTCTTTAAGCGATTAATATAGTGACAGATAAATCTGAAATAGTTTTCGATCGGTGCTCGTGATACTATAATGGTGTATTAACATTTAATTTTTAATAAATAATTAAATGTAAAGCATTCCCATACACCCCCTAATGGTAAGTTACATCTAAAACGTCGAGATATGTTCGCGTGATAGCTCGGCGTTTAGCTGACTCCATTACCGTTGACCGCTGGAACGCTGGCTTAAAAGCTGATGTTTCGGCTAATGGCCCGTTCGAGAAGCCTCTATCATACTCTATGTACTGCACCAAATGTAGCTTGAAAATGTTTTGTGAATTTATTTATACTTGTTCTTCTTCTCTTCCTTATCCCACGCTAGGTGTGGTCGGCACAATATGTTTTCCTCTTCCACTCCGCTCTATCACTAGTCGCCTCAGTACTCACACCTTCATATGCATATCATTCTTCATGCAGTCCATCCATACCTTCTTCGGCCTTCCTCTACCTCTATATCCATCCACACTCATGCTCAATACTCTTGTTGTTACATGCCTTTCATCCCTCCTTATGACATGCCCATATTACTAATTATTATTTAACATCGATGTGACCGTTGTAAGTTATGATGTGATTGAAAGAAGTAAGCACACAAAGTCTAGAATGGTTATTTGTGTCACTAAATTTTTTTGGGGAATTTAAAATATTTCTTGACGTAATTTTGTTTTCAATAGATTGTGATCAAAATCAAAGTTATTTATATAGTTCTGACCTTAATGTTAAAGATATTTTAAAGGTTAAATGCAATTGAACTTACCACCGGTTCAGAAGGCTTTCAATTGAGAAGTAACGGCAATTTTAATATATATTTTTTTGACTATCTGATTAAATTGGCTTGACTATTTCAAAATAATATTTCAGTCAATCCTCCCTGATTGACTAAGAAATACACAAAAGTTAAGTTAAAATAAACTGAGCAAGTTCAAAATTAGTAGAAATAATCTTTTCAGCTGTTCAACAGTAAGAAACATAAATTTTAAAGACTCGTGACCACACCACGATATAGGCACAATTAAACAGCTCAATTGATAAAACAGTGTTATGGAAACAGAATTTCCAAATAACAACATAAGGTTAAAAATCTACCATGTAAATAAATCCCAACCAAATGATTCATTCTATCACTCAAGTGTGAGTAACAAATCTCAAACTTTATTTCCTTCCACACAAATCGCGCACTCATATGATATTATATTAGTTGGTAGCGGAAACAATCTGAGTCAGGGGCGAGCAACTTTTGATATACCTACAGCGTTGCGATTAATTATAAGTCAACTAGGATCGCTGTTGGAGCGGCTGAATTGCTGTTGCGGACCGTAGGGATGTCAGATTTGGAAATAATATATCTTTTAATTATTGCATGTTTAATTTGTACCTATAGGACTGAGATCTTTTAAGGCGATGATAGCTCAGTGGTAAATGACGTCGAATACCGCGGCGAAGGTCGTGGGTTCGAATCCCACAATGAGCTTGAGCTTTCGGTGAAAGAAAACATCGTGAGGAAACCATAGCACGGTGGTAGGGTACTTTGTAGTACCCGACTGGCTGGCTACCACCCTCAAGTTGAAAAGCTGTCGCCAAACACCTATCGGTGTGTTCCGACAGCTGCACTTGAGAGCCAGTTCCCATCTAGGCTTTGTGTGCTTACCATCTTCGGCCACATCATCACTTACCATGGTGAGATTGTGGTCAAACACAAGCCTATCGAGAATTAAAAAAAAATCTACGGACTACTGATGGACTATCAGATCTGATAAAGAAACAGTTTGTTCATTTGATGCTATATGACTTTTGTGGCCAAAATACAGTAATTCCAGGGGTATAGTCAATGTACCCTGACCTTTTATAATACACGCTGGTAACCTTGGCGATAGATTCCTACTCACCTTGGTGATAGATATGATGTGTTCCTATATAGAAAGCTCAAACTGATTGTAGGATCCAGACCTCGTGGGTCAGAATCCTACAATGAGTTTGAGCTCTTTTTTAAGGTTTTTCATCTTCAGGTTTTTAAATAAACATCATTTAAGGTAGTATTTTATCGACATTTGTTTAATTTTTTCTTACAGAACGTTACGTGTAAATATTTCAGTTATTTTCTTAATTTTAACCGGGAAGATAGTATTTTTATAAAATAATCATGTCGCAGTACTGAAAGTCATAGTTGAAGTATCAAAATTATAAGGTTGTTACTCAATGTTGAGGTAATGGTAGGTAGACCAGCGTTAGTTTATAAACAACTAGCACTATGCTGAGCTGGGACCGTTTTGTGGCAATATAATCTATTTTTTTTTATTTTTACTCTTATCGTTTTTTTTAATTAGTTTTTATTTTGTTTTGTATCATATCAAATTTTGTATTATTTTTTGCCACAAATAAATTTATTTTCTTTCTTTTCTTTCTTTCTTTCTAATTAAAATTTAATAAACCCGAGTAGGTGCACGATTTCTTAAATATGTCATGTTTTATACTTACAAGTAATGTCATTTAAGGGTATCATAGCAAATGTTAGTTTTAAAAGTCCACCATTGCATGCAGTGGCAACCTTTAAGTAAGGCAGCACTTGAAATGTATAATTATTGCTTATGCATAAGGCATAAATAAATAAATAAAATAAAGTCTGAGTGGTCAGCCCTATAGGAAAGGGCGGAAATAGCAACTTGAATCTCGGTCGCGTCTGCGATGTAACTAGTTTATTATACATACGAACATTTGTGTCTAGTTAATAATGTTCAGAATATTCCAATATGAGCTTAATTTTACTGAGATTTAAGATTTAAATTGTCTTTAACTTCACCCTGAAAACTAAGCTTGAGAAGTATATCAAAATTACCAAATACTACAGAGTAATCGCGAAACAGAACCGAATGTTTTCTTTTTGTATATTGTGACAAAAATTCAAGTAGACTATTTTGACTGTTATGTTCTTAATTTAAATGTTTTTAATGACAAAAAATGGAATTAAAAAGAAGGAAGTAACAAAAGTCTATGTCTGACGGAACATGACGTCAATGAAAATATCATAGATTAATAATAGGTCATCGCGCCATCCTAACGGCGAGCGAGGACCTATTATTAATCTATGGAAAATAATTTGTACAAAAAAAAAAATTCTTGTGCCATATTATTTTACGGGTTATTACTACCGTCGGGTACATGTTACCTACACACATACCACAGTGAAATTATGGTCAAAACACCAAATAAAACATGAAAAGCCAAGTAAAACCCCCAAACACTCATATTAAATCAGAACATTAAGTAATTACAAATTCCTTTGTAAACATCCAATGTTCTTGTCTAATTACACCATTATTTCCATACACCGTACTAAACAAAATCTATTACGCAGCTCCCAATTACGGCTACCTAAAACAACTTTCCCGTATGTTATTTCATCCTATACCATCCCTAAGGGCTTGGGGTGGGTTACATTAGTGATTTTGCTAACCAAGCTAACACGTTTATAGGCAATAACTAATTCTTCCCACGTAACCCGCATTCGATATAGTTCGTTGGCATTTTAAATTAGTCGCGCGCCTGCACAATACTTTATAGCAAAGTTAAGTAAAGCGAACGTTGCAGTTGATATTTGTTAGGCGCTTTAAGTGTTTAAGGGTGTTTCTGTAGAGTTCAGCTTATAATTTTTGTTGTTACCTTTCTAGCTGAATAGATTTAAATGAAACATGACACATACAGGGTGCCTGGTAAGTCCTACGACAACCTTAAGGGTGTGGGCGGGTCACCTACCAAATATACGAAAATGACCTTAGTAAAAGTGTCACAATTTACGAGATATTTAATATTATAAATTAAAAAATCAATGTCTTATAAAAATCATTTATCTATCACTTATATCTCCCTCAAGTTAGTCTTACTACTTACAGAATATTCTGTATATAGATCATAGTATGGACTAAAATATAGAATAGTTTAATTTCGGGCATAATTTAATATGACTCGGGAACGTGAGTAAAACTGCAGAGCGGGCTAATTATTTATTTAAATACTAACCTCGCAAAGAATTTTGTATCTAACACCACAAGCTATTATGACTAAAATTACTAAACGCTGTGAGCCATTTGTTTTACATCCTACAGGAAGTTTTGTACGCCGCAAACTACGCTCTGTGGAGTTTATTAAAAAACTTATTGCCACAAACTACTTCCACACATTTCACTCTTAGCTATATGAATTACTAGTTTCACCCGCGTTCCCGTGGGATCTTATCTTTTCCCGGCATAAAAATATAGCCTTTTACTAAAAAAACAAATATTTCCTCTTTATAATATTAATTTTAGATAGAGTAGGTACTCAACGTTTAGATAGGTATTACATTTAATAATTCAGTAAATAAATTCAAGTGGTGATTATATTCAACTAAAATTACGTTAATCTATAAAATAAATTTTCATTGAACACTCTAATCCTCTATAAAACTCATAACTATAAATAACTTTTATACTTGCCGCAAAGTTTCGAACAGGCCTACCGCGTAAAACACGTAAATCTACCACTTTGATTTGATTTATCCCTTTTATTACCGTTTGAGATCATTAGGAAAGTTTACTCATTTTAAAAATAATATTATTATTTATATCGAACTTAGAAACGCCATTGCTCTATGCGATATTCACACGCATATCACGCACTGGCTCCCTTTTATTATATCGGCGTATTATTCGCTTACCATCAGGTGACGCACCTGCCTGCTTGGGACTTGTGGTATAAAATACGTACAGTTTATGGGCCGGACACTTTTATTTATTTATTTACGGACACGGACACGGACACGGACACGGACACGGACACGGACACGGACACGGACACGGACACGGACACGGACACGGACACGGACACGGACACGGACACGGACACGGACACGGACACGGACACGGACACGGACACGGACACGGACACGGACACGGACACGGACACGGACACGGACACGGACACGGACACGGACACGGACACGGACACGGACACGGACACGGACACGGACACGGACACGGACACGGACACGGACACGGACACGGACACGGACACGGACACGGACACGGACACGGACACGGACACGGACACGGACACGGACACGGACACGGACACGGACACGGACACGGACACGGACACGGACACGGACACGGACACGGACACGGACACGGACACGGACACGGACACGGACACGGACACGGACACGGACACGGACACGGACACGGACACGGACACGGACACGGACACGGACACGGACACGGACACGGACACGGACACGGACACGGACACGGACACGGACACGGACACGGACACGGACACGGACACGGACACGGACACGGACACGGACACGGACACGGACACGGACACGGACACGGACACGGACACGGACACGGACACGGACACGGACACGGACACGGACACGGACACGGACACGGACACGGACACGGACACGGACACGGACACGGACTACGTATATTATGACCTGAACTTGTTAGAGATTAAAATATTTTCTTATTCATTTAACACCTGGACTAGGTTTTCAAAAATAAATAACTATCTGTCCCCCGCGGTTTCATCCGCGTTCCCGTGAGATTTTCGCAACATAGCGTGATGTTATATAGTTTTCAATTGGAACCAGTAGTTCCTGAGATTAGCGAGTTCAAACGAATAATCGCTTTAAAATATTAGTATAGATAAATTCTCTACGATATTTTAGAAATTTTTAAGATTATAGTGGTCGTTTACAGCAAAAACTGTAACACTAAAATTTGCACAGCTCTCGATCAAGGTCGGAAATAACAGTCTTAGAAACTAGTTTTCAATTAGGTTAACCTTCGCCACGCTACGGTATGCATGGCCTTACGAACTTGTCCTGTTTATTTTTGAAAATGTTTGGCTATCAACTTTCACTGCAAAGGACTAGTCCATGACCTAAAAACTAGGTTAACTCTAACCTATATCGGGAATCCGCTAAATTGGACACGTACAGGAAAACACGATTTTATTAAAAAAAACTAAATTGTAGCCGCGGCTTCATCCTCTGGAATTCGATTATCATGTCATATCACCCTTTTTGTGTCTATCCACCCCTTTAATGTAATTAGGGGTCAATGAGAATCCCTCAGGGTGTAAGGAAATGAAGCACACAGATAAATTTCGCATTTATTTTATAAATATATTTTATAGATTTTATTAAAAACTTTACGGTAGGTGCTGTGAAATCCTGCAGATATCGTAAAGTTTTACTGCTGTTGTGATAGCATAAGTTCTTCAGTTGTCAAGTTTGATCAAAGTATTTGCGACGAATCTTGAGATGACATTCGGATGTGAGATCAGGAGATTGTTTATTGTTCGTTTTATTTGAAATTTGCTATGCGTGATGCGTTTGATATGAAAGGGGACATGATTGTCATGATATTTTTAGAAAAGAACTTCCATCTATATAAATAATAACTGTCCCCCGCGGTTTTTTCTGCGTTTCCGTGGGATCTTATGTTTTCCCGGGACAAAATATTACCTATTTTCATCAGGGATACTGTAGCTTTCTAATGGTGAAAGAATTTTTCAAATCGTTCCAGTAGTTTCAGGGCCTATTCAATGCAAACAAACAATCTTTCCTCTTTATAATATTATTATATTATAGTATAGAAAATTAAATGTTGTTTGTCGGTAAGCGTATCACTTAAAAACAAAATATTCGTAATAGTAAAAAAAAATGAAAAAAAAAACGTTTTTCCTCGATTGGTTGTAGCTAAATTGAATTTTAATAAAAAAAATATTGTTTTTAGTGAAATGATAAATCTAAACTAAATTAATCTATGGATTATATTAATTGAAATAACACACAAAAAAAAATACAATTGAATAATAAAAAAGGATCCTTTTTCTATTAAAAAATGTAGTAATCCACTTTAATCTATTTTTAAGTTAGGATTTTTCCTAAGCAATAACTCTAAAAAGATGGCCAGAAATCTCAACCATTCACGTTCTTTATTTCTTTATACCACAAGTGACAACGAAGACGGGTCACCTGGTGGTAAGTGACTACCGTCGCCTATAGACATTAGCAATACCAAGGGGATTGCCAATGTGTTGTACACCTTAAAGGCAACTGGCTCTCAAGTGCAACTGCCGGAACACACCAACAGGTGCTTGGCGACAGATTTTCAACTTGAGGGTGGTAGCCAGCCAGTCGAGTACTACAAAGTACCCTACCACCGTGCTATGGTTTCCTCACGATGTTTTCCTTCACCGAAAGCTCAAGCCCATTGTAGGATTGGAACCCACGTCCTTCGCCGCGTTTCCGTGGGGCAATGACCTTCCCTCCCGAGCGATATCCCAAAGGTGCCTCGTATGAATGTTCACTTACGTTCTCAGTCTTCAAAAAACGTTACTAACGCATACGTCATCAATATAATAAAAATAATATTTTTCAAAAGTTAATAGGTATGCAATATTATACGGATGCTATTCATATGAAAATTTAATCAAAACTCTAAGCTTCCTGTAATGACAAACATGCAAGTAAGCGAGCAGTGTAAGCGAGCAGTGTAAGCGAGAAGTGTAAGCTCTAAAGATTGGAAGGGATTATGTTACGCTTATTCGTAGCCATGGCCCGTAGCCCGTAGGCGCCGTAGCTATTCGTAGCACCTGCATCTTATGTTTTTAGGCAAGCTAATCGGATAGGCTACAGTAACTTACTTATGTTTTGTGTCTTTTGATCGGAACGCAAAACGCTGCGGTATGCGGTCTTTTATTCCGTCGCAGTATGCGTCGTTTTTATAAAATTATGCGTTGTGCGTTCCGATTAAGAGACCAAAGCTTTAGAGCCAGTAATAATTACTGTAAATTATCATATACCTCTTTATATTATAAAGAGGTAAAGTTTGTCAGTTTGTGAGATTGTAGGGGTAATCTCTGGACCTGCTGAACCAATTTTGAAAATTCTTTTACCAATTGAAACCCACTTTATTTGAGTGTTTCGGTTTCGCCCAGCTAGTATTATTATAAAAACATATGTTTTCTTATTTGAATTTCTTATAGGCCTTTGTAAAATATATACTGAAACAGCGTATAACTAAGGGACGCTAATGCTTCATGTTATCAGTTTCACGGGTGACTTAACTCTAATCCAATGGTTTAGGGTACCTTGTTACGGGGATTTGTTCGATTATATTATTGTAACTATATCCTACTAATATTATAAATGTGAAAGTTTGTATGTTTGGATGTATGTTGCTCAATCACGTAAAAACTGCACAATGGATTTGGATGAAACTTAACATACAGGTAGATCAGAAACATAGGATACTTTTTTCGCCGGGAAAATATAAGATCCCTCGGGAACGCGGGGCTTACATAGGTATTCATTATTAAGTTTTGAGGTTATGTTCATTGCTTGTTTTTTTTTTTAGTTTTGACATCGATAAAATTAGAAAGAACCATCTAAAAGGACTTTTTTTCCCAGTAATATGGCGACGAGTGTGGCTGCCACATGCGTCATTACTTGTGAACAGATGCTTATAGTTGATGGTCTTCCTGAGTCTGTTATTAATTGAAACATATTCTTTTATTAAGCGTAGAATTAAATAATTAACACAATTGTCTTCGATTTATGGAGAGCCACTTTTAAGCCCAACCATCTTATTTGACCAACTACTTGGCCACACCATGTGGCCAATATGGTCGCCACAAGGTGTGTCATCCGCATAACTAGTAAAAAAAAATCCGGGCTGCATTGTTTCATTAATGCAAAAATAATCTTACGGAACCCTCACATAAGTAACATTTTCAATCTCCGTCTTAGTAAGGTAGCAAATGGCGAGGGTACTCGGGCAAATCTACATAATCCCGAGGGAGCAACTATGCAGGCAATATAGAAAAGTTGCGCCGAGATGGATTGAGCTTGTTTCTCCGGACAGTTATTTGACAAGAAATTGAGCGATTGTTAGATAATGTTACGTCTTTAATGTTGACAAAATTGATTAAAAGTTGATAAGTAAATAATTAATAAAAGTGCATTTTTGTTTTGTTAGTACTTTTATAGCGACATCTATCTACAAATAGATATAGTTCGCACAACTCTTTGATAGATGGCGCACCAATAATCTACATTGCGCTATCTAAGTTTTCCAAGCGATCTGCATATATACAAGCTTCCAACACTATATTTGGACCGCGGTCCCCAGGCACGATGACCTAGCCTGGCGGAAGATCTTCCCTTTTCAATGGAGGAGTCTAATACCTCGTTCCTCCATACTTTCATCAGATTAAACAAAGGTAATGTCTACTGTTTAAACTAAATTAAAAACTTGAGAGGTGTCAAGGGACACCCGGATGGAACGAAGTTATATAAGTCGAGAGAGAGTATATATAAAAAAAAAAAATTCTATTTATATATATATATATATATATATATATATATATATATATATATATATATATATATATATATAAATAGAATTGAAAATATCTGGCTTGCTTTCTATACGAGAGAGAGAGAGAGAGAGAGAGAGAGAGAGAGACAGGCAGAGAAACATGCGCACGCCGCACAACTTAATAAACATACATAGTGACATAAAAAGTGTCGTGACAATTTTTCGTTCAATTTTTTTCCGTCTAGCCCCCTTTCACAACGTTCTTTCATTTGCGAGGATAATAAGCCCAAAATAAGCGTCAGCTCTTTTGTCACTTATTGCATTTATTAGACGCTTGGACAGTTGGGATTTCCAATGTATGTGTTGTCGACGAATATAATAAAATGCAGTATTAACACCCTTGAAACAATAAGCAATGCACGCGCTGCTGAAACGCTAGCGTTTTTTTTATAAATTCATAAGTGCATGTAAAGATGAATAAACATTTCCTTCTTCACGTCATATATTGTGAACAGGTGCGGCTTGTGGGGGCTGGTCTGCTTGAGTTTGTTGTTTACTAAGTCTAAGTCAGTCATAATTAAATTCTATATATTACTATTTTTGCCGCCATAACACGCAAATATTGTCAGTGAGACTATATAAATAATTATTGAATGTAATAGTTGTAAGTTGTTTTTGAAAAGAGTAATTCCCGAGTTTATTGCCGGCTATTCTCAGCAAAAGCAACCTTCCGAACCGAGCATTAGAGTCTTACTATTAATAAGTGCCTGTGAAGGCCTATTTGGAAGAATAAACATTTCATTTAATTTCACTCTATTTAATATCAGTGATAAATCCTTATAGCGGATATTATATCAGAAAAGAAAGATACATAGAACCTCCTCCATTTTTGAAGTCGTTTAAAAACAACAGCTAAACTTTATTTTTCTCAGCAAAATCAACGTATCAAATTACCATAGTCAATAAGATACCTTTAAAGGATCTCATAAGATCAGAAACTTGCAAATAACTATTTAAATGCAAATTAGAATATCCGATCCACCTGTGAACAGATTACACTGGAAAAGGAAACTTGGTCAGTTTATTATAACATTTTCAATTTCGATGGAATTAACTGACCTGGGCACAACCCTGGCGCTAGATGTTATGCTAATGTACGCTAGGGTTGTCTCTTACTTTTTAACGGACTTCAAAAAAAAGGAGGAGGTTCTCATTTCGTCTGTTTTTTTTTGTTTTTTTTTTTTGTATGTTTGTTACTCGATTTCTCTGCCAATTATGAATAGATTTTGATGATTCTTTTTTTGTTTGGTAGATCATACTTCAGAGGTGGTCCCATTTAAATTTTGTCGAAATTGATTAAGCACTTTTTGAGAAAATCAACAAAAACGAAAAAAAATATATCTCGTTTGATAAACCTTAGTGAATCAAACTGAGTCGTTGAGCATGACTTTTTGGATTTGGATGAAATTTCGTGTGTATACTTCAATGGGTTCTTCGATGGTTTTAAAATACAATTGGACCCGGTAGGTGGCGCTGGAATCGAGTTCCAAGATTTGTTTTAATTTCAGGGCAGGACGACGTCTGCCGGGCCCGCTAGTTATATATTATATTTTACCGGCCAGACCCGATTTCAGGACAAACTAGTTTTGCCTAGGATAACATATAATAAGGAATAAACTTTAAAAATTAAAAAATAAAATTATTTTTAAAAATAAAAAACAAAAACCGACTTCAAAACTGTAACCTATACCTATGTACAAACATAAACTAAAAAGTAAAGAATAATATTTTAATTTCAAAGCAAGAGCCTTAAAGGACAATCAACAAAATTATTGATATTTATATATCTATTTAATATTTATAAACAGTTCTTTTTGGGGTCGGTGCCAGCCAAGAAGGACAGTTTAATTCTGCCTTTGTAACAAACTTTCGAAAAGTAGGGGAGCGACGGCGCAGACCTAAGGAACATTGCCGTAAGGAGAGGTGTCGTAAGACGTTTTCTCGTATGAACACTTCGTGTCCAGTTCAAAACTGTCCTTCTTCTTGACTGGCACCGACTCCAAAAAGAACTGTTTATAAATATTAAATAGATATATAAATATCAATAATTTTGTTGATTGTCCTTTAAGGCTCTTGCTTTGAAATTAAAATATTATTCTTTACTTTTTAGTTTATGTTTGTACATAGGTATAGGTTACAGTTTTGAAGTCGGTTTTTGTTTTTTATTTTTGTGATAAGGGTTTAATGGAATTAATGGAAAGTGATTTTAGCCATGTTAATTTTACATTCTATGGTGAAAAGATTGTATTTTATACTTTATATAAATTATGTTTTTAATATAGAATGTTTGGAATAAAATAAAATTATAATATACCTACGTATAAAAATATCTTTTTTTACAAAAATGTAATAATTAAGTACTTAAGTAGTTTCGGTAAAAAAGCTTTAAAAAAAGGACAATTTAAAATTCATGAAAATTCCAAGTAATAGCTAGAATAAAGCAACCTACCTACCTACAATAAAAAAAATATTTTACGCAAGTAGCATTATAACCTAATTTCTCAATGATTCTCCGAAAGTCGACGCCAACTGAAATCCCTGGAGGAAACGCCTGAAGAATTTTGAATGCTTGAAAATGTTCAAGAAACAACTTTCGTGGTGAATATTTATTCCAGAAGTCTCAGTTAAGTGGTCGCTACAATTGAATTACATTTTGAGGAAGTAAAATTATGAATCATATTCAAAAATAAACTTTAATATTCAATAGTGAGAGATAATTATTTATTTAAGCGTATTACGTCTGACGTGAGACAGCCAATGAAAACTGCAAATGTAGTAAAATCAGACCAGTATTACTATTATTTTAGAATTAAATTGATTGTTCTATATTTTAAGAATTAGGTTTTGACATAAAAATTATCTATAAAATGACATTTGTATGTCAAAATGGCTTAATGTGCGATATATATATATATATTTTTTTATAAGTACCACCAACATTTGTACCACATTATGCAAATAAAGCACTTTGACTTTGACTTTGACTTTGACTACCACTAGGTGGCAAACAAGCTTACGGTCCACCTGATGGTAAGCGGTTACTGTAACCTATGAGCGCTTGCTACACAGCGTCACGAGCGCGTTGCCGACCCTGCATAAACCTCCTTTTCAAGAACCCCATGCTGTAGTCTCTAGGGAACACCTCTACAGGGAGCTCATTCCACAGTCTAATCGTTCGTGGGAGAAAATATCTATCAAACCGCACTGATTTATAATTATAATTAAGATTTAGGATGGAGCGAGATAACATTTTTAGGCCCCTACACCGTATAGGAACAATTGATAGAAAATTAATACAAATATATTTAGGTATACGCTCAAACCTAAGAGATCTGCTTACAAATAAAGTTTAAAAATATTTACCAAACAACCACAAAGCCGTACTTATGTTTGATTTGCAAAAGACAATTTGTTGTTAAGTCAATAACAATAGAGTCGAAAATGCTGACTTCAGAATTGTTTATCTATAAACAATGAACTAAGTTTGATGCTGAGTCTTTGTTCCGCGGTATCGGGCATGAAGTTTGAGCCGTTTGTTTTTGAACCTACTTTCGTTTTGTTCTCGTATTTGATCGCTGACCTAAAAGGTTTTTTTTATGTCACAAGTGCCTATAGACATTAGCAATACCAGGGGATTGTCAATTTGTTGTACACTTTATTACAATGCCTTAAAGACAAGAAAAACTGGCTCTCATGTGCAATTGCCGGAACACACCAACAGGTGCTTGCCGACAAATTTTCAATTTGAGGGTGGTAGCCAGCTAGTCGAGTACTACAACTACTTAACCGAAAGCTCAAGCTCAATGTAGGATTCGAACTCACGACCGCGGTATCCGACGTCACTACCACTGAGCTATCATCGCCTTAATAATCTGAAATAGTGAAAATTACTTACCATTTCTAACAGCCATAACCATAATCCTTCTGTTTAATATTGGTAAACTTTGACAACCAAGAACTGACAATGCTACATCCCCACTTACCAAGTAGGGATCTGTTTACCATTCCAATTTCAAACTGTAACAAGTAGTTTGAACAGATCGACATTTCAGTCCCCCCCCCCCCTCGAAAACGAGAAGGTCATTCCCGTCACCCGGGGCCAAGCTTCCGGGCTCCATCATCGTACCCATTTCCTGCGACACGCGTCGGCTGCTATTATTCCACCCGACGTGCGACGGAAATAGCCGAGCTTGCCCGAAGGCGGTCGCTCGGAAATTTGAATTGGGAAGTATAGTCGAATGGACGTTGCGGTGCTTGCTAAATTGGCCAGCGGAGCGTAGTTTGGCGCGGCCAGTATGCAGATTTGGGGATGATTTTAGTAAGGCCGTCATAGGTTGATACTGCGGCGTATCGGTTGAGATTCGACTATGTAGATGTTCTCTTTAGATTAATTTTTTGATAGTTAGGTTATCTTAAGGATTAAATTAGACTGGCATATTGGAAAATCAATCCATATTATTTTAACAAATAACTGATATATTTAATTGAATATCAGTAATTACTACTTTTAAAAAATAGATAATTACTCCCAGTCTCAGGTCAAATAGACATGCCTGTCCTGGGTGGGAACTGAACCCACGACGGTGGCGTGGCTTGACTTGTTCTTACCAACCACGTTAACCACTTTGTCAAATAAATATGTCATAAGCCACGAAACAACAAGAAATAAGACAATCTAAATAAACTTAGCAATCTATTTTTTAAACATTCCTTTTTCAAAATAAAAGAAAAAGCAATTAAAAATCGCGACACTCGATGCAATCCTAGTGGCGTGTCACAGTTTGATTCTAAAATTGAATTTCCAATTAACCGATGCGATGTTTGGAACGGAACAGAAGAACTCGGCGCGAATTTACGAAATCCGTCGGGAGTGGGAACTTTTTTTAAATTTGATTATTAAATTGGTTGATAAGTCCATGATGTGGTTTGTAAAAATGTTAAGAAGACCACGTACATTTTTGCATTCAGGACACAGTGTGTAAAGAATGTCCCAGGATATTATAATTATTATTTTTATATCAATAAAACACTTTAAACACACTTAAAACACTTGAATTCTGAATCTGAGATATTATACAGGGTGTCCGGTAAGTAGTACGACAAACATAGGGGGGAGATAGGTGGGCAGGTCACCTACCAAATATACAAAAATGTCCTTTGTAAAAATGACCTGTTTTTAAGGCGATGATAGTTCAGTGGTAAGTGACGTCGAATACCGCGGCGAAGGTCGTGGGTTCGAATCCTACAATGAGCTTCAGCTTTCGGTGAAGGAAAACATCGTGAGGAAACCATAGCACGGTGGTAGGGTACTTTGTAGTACCTGACTGGCTGGCTACCACCCTCAAGTTGAAAATCTGTCGCCAAGCACGTATCGGTGTGTTCCGACAGCTGCACTTGAGAGCCAGTTCCCATCTAGGCTTTGTGTGCTTACCACCTTCGGCCACGTCATCACTTACCATGGTGAGATTGTAGTCAAACACAAGCTTATCCAAAATAAAAAAGTCGCCATTTTCGAGATACCCTTAATTAAAAAATCTATGCATAAAATCAGAAATATCGAAATATCTCGAGAATGGTGGCACTTTTATTGCGGTCATTTGTATATTTTGGTATGTGACCCAGGACTGGTGGACACCTATCTCCCCCTTAAATTTGTCGTACTACTTATCGGACATCCTGTATAGAATTTCGGCAACCCTGAGTGTCATCGAACAAATATAGAACAGGTAATTTGGTAACAATTGAAGTTAGAAGCTGTCTATGTCCGTTCTATAGGATGACTGGCCTTCGCTCTGCGGTTGCGCTTCTGTTTGTTTCTGTGATCAAGTTATTGGAACGAAGTTCCTTATCGCGCGTTGTGAAAGGGGGCTAGACGGAAAAAAATCTTACGAAAAATTGTCACCGACACTTTAGTAATTTTTCGTAAGAATTTCGTAAGCTGTGCGGCGTGCGCATGTTTCTCTGTCTGTCTGTCTCTCTCTCTCTCTCTTATAGAAAGCAAGCCAGATATTTTCATTTCTATTTATATATATATGACGGGCCGGTTGGCGTGGTTGGTTAACACACTGCCTATCACGCCGCAGGTCGTGGGTTCGATTCCCATCCAGGACACACATTTGTGTGCATGAACATGTCTGTTTGTCCTGAGTCTGGGTGTAATTATCTATTTAAGTATGTATTTACAAAAATAAGTAGTATATGTAGTATATCAGTCATCTGGTTTCCATATTACAAGCTCTGCTTAGTTTGGAATCAGATAGCCGTGTGTGAAAAAATGTCCGAGGATATTTATTTATTTATATATATGTATATATAAATAAATAAATATATATATATATTATTGAATAGAAATGTTTTTTTTTTTTTATATATATACTCTCTCGACTTATATAACTTCGTCCCATCCGGGTGTCCCTTGACACCTCTCAAGTTTTTTTTTATCAAGTGTATATTGTATAGTGCACGAATAAATATCACTTTTTTTTATGTTCATAAGCATCTATTATTATTGTCAACATCTATTTAGACGAGAATGCAATACGATATTTATTTAAAAATCGTGTTATGTCAATTGAAAAATTTGAATGAAGGAAAATAAACATTGAAAAGGAGAATCCTACTTACGAGCTATGTGACTGTATTGTATTAACAATTGGTAACAGCTGTGTAAATGGATTATCACCAGAACTCCACAAAATGAAGTGCCAATTCGTTTCCAGATTAAAGTGACAAACAACAATTCGGTTTTCGCAAGAATGGGCACAAATCCAAACGGTGGGACGTCTTACGTAATAAAGTTCAAAGCTTTAACTCACTTTAAAAGCAAAGGGCAAAGGGCGAGGGTAATGCCGCCCGATACGATAACCGACCACAAATCCGTAGTCTTAATTAACGTTATAATTTTCAAATAACAATCGAATTCGTATAGCAGAAAGCTGTAACTCCGCTTTATGATCCCTTAGGGGTATTAACATGCAGATTGTTGCCGCTATTCCGGTTTGAACCGCTTCAGTGCGGCTCGAGGCGGTCCGCACCGGCCCAAACCGGATCCCAGTAATCCATGTTACATTGTATCTACGCGTGAATCTAGAATTTGACGGGCGGTCGTAATTTTGACTTATTTTATGACATTAGTTCCTCGATATAGGCCTAGTTTTTTGCGTGTCTGTCCTATGGTAATGATTTCTATTTTTTCGTCTGTTAGACCTTGGTGACAGGCATATTCGTTTATTAGTATCTACTTACAGTTTGCTTGGAGTAAATCTACCACATTTTTTTATACGTATAAAACACATGATCGGTAACAATGACAATTGATGTTAGAAAGAAATAGGCCTTTACAAGCACTTATAACAGCCTAGACTAGACTCTAACGCACGGTTCGGAAGATTGCTTTTGCTGAGAATAGCCGGCAATAAACTTGGCAAAAGTTATTGACGCAACGCTGCCAAAAAAAAAAATGTTTTTACAAATATGTCGCTTGTGCCAGTAGTTCACATTATACAATTATTCACTTTCGACTGGGTGAAACTCCGTCCATCTTTTCTTAGTCTTGAACCAACGCACCTTTTGCCCGCGCTCATTGTGCAAGGTGAAAAAATGTGTCAGTATAGCATCCGCCTACAACGTACAATAAAACAGCTTTACTTTCTTTAGAATAATACAAGTCTGATCGAAAAGGTAGGTGGCCTTTTCCAACTCAGGAAATTCACCCTTCCGTCCCTTCGTGAAAATTGGGATCGCTCATTCCACTAGCTATATCATTGTCCTCAATGATGTGTGTGGCCATTGAACTACTTTCTATTTTTGCACGTCTTTTATTCACATTCGTATGGTTTTCTGTTGTGTTTGTTAGAAAGAAAGAAAATAAATTTATTTGTGGCAAAAAAATATACAAAATTAGAAAAAAAAAACGACAAGAATAAAAAATGGTGACTATTGCCACAAAATGGTCCCAGCTCATCATAGTTATTAGCTAGTTATTTATAAACCAGCGATGGTCTTCCGCGGTTACTAGTTTTACCTATTTTTTTAACCTGGCACTGGAAAAGAAGCGTTAATTCCCGAATTTTGGAGCTTAGAACTCGAACATGTCATCAGTTACTCTTATTAAAAAAATATTTGAGTAACTTGAAAGAGGCTTTTTATTTAATCTTCTTAAGGAAACTTTTAAACCCCGCCCGGCCGCTCCCTAACAAGGGAAAACTCCCTAAACGGCTAAACTCGGGCGGATGGCTACCCTAACTTAGCAAGTGATGATGTGGACGAAAGTAAGCACATGTAGCCTAGAAAGGAACTTGCGATGATAGCTCAGTGGTAAGTGACGTCGGATACCGCGACGAAGGTCGTGGGTTCGAATCCTACAATGAGCTTGAGCTTTCGGTGAAGGAAAACATCGCGAGGAAACCATAGCACGGTGGTAGGGTACTTTGTAGTACCCGACTGGCTGGCTACCACCCTCAAGTTGAAAATCTGTCGCCAAGCACCTATCGGTGTGTTCCGACAGCTGCACTTGAGAGCCAGTTCCCATCTAGGCTTTGTGTGCTTACCTTTGTAGTCAAACACAAGCTTATCCAGAATTTAAAAAAAAATGGTTTCCTCGCTATGTTGTCATCAATTAAAGTTTAAGCTTGGATTAATTCTCCACGTAGAGCTGTTTCAAAATTAACTAGCCCTCCAACTTTATGGTGAACATTTAAACTATATTGTTTCTGCTAGCTTTGTAGTTTGAAAACTTTTATATTTAAAACATCAGGTAACATTTCCTTGTTACGTAACCAGAAAACTATTCAGCGTCTCCTGTAGGAAACACTATACATTTTTTTTTAACCTGATTTAGAAACATTTTACAGAATTTTGTCTATGGACCGTAACATAGTCTAAGTGAAACAATTGGTACCATTACGGTATTCCCTCCGCGCTATGATATGGGGTTCTTCAAAATGGGCGTAAAAAGAGCTCTTCAAGGTCGGCAACACATCGGCAATCACCCTGGTATTGCAAATGTCCATAGGCGGCGGTGACCACTTACCATCATGTGGACCGTCTGCCTGTTTGTCAACCTATTAACATAAAAAAATAAAAAAAAGAATTTGTAATCCGGCTCTGTGATCATCACGATTCATAGATGTAAGACGTATCTATTCGTGCAGTTTCATTTTTACCAGATTCCGGACCATTTTTGTATTCGTATGCACCATCAAAAGATTTTTTGGTTAGATCCTACTTCCTACTATAATATTATAAATGGAAAAGTTTGTATGTTTGTGATTTTTGATGCTTGTTCCTCAATCACGCTAACACGAGGGAGAGGTCTTATAAGAAACACAGTAATTCTGATCTTATTAATAGAATAATTACAATTACGTCACCCTTAACAAGTGAATTCATCAGTCCAAATTAGCAAAGTTACCTCAAACTCCAAAGTTTAATGCAACATTTCAAATACAGGAGTATTATTTAACATA
Organism: Ochropacha duplaris; assembly: GCA_951361185.1. Classification (NCBI taxonomy): domain Eukaryota; kingdom Metazoa; phylum Arthropoda; class Insecta; order Lepidoptera; family Drepanidae; genus Ochropacha; species Ochropacha duplaris. The sequence continues at coordinate 1,398,368 of OX592707.1, read as the reverse complement.
CCTAATTGCCAAACTTAATCAACTTTGCAATTAAACCTTTGTACCGACCAAAACGACCTTTGGAAGTTTGTTGCCGAAACCTTACAAGATTTGTTACCGAGCTTCGACATAATTAACACGTACTTATTTATATGTCGTACAGTATTAAAAACATTGAAGTTCAGTGAGTAATTTTGCCCAAAACATGATAGGCCTTACTGACCAGCATTACAAATACATTCAGATTGACCAAGACTGTTAGTTTCCTTGTTGCTTGTCATTTCACATGAAAACACACACAGCAGATAAAAGAGTACAAGAAGTCTGCTTAAGTTTCAAAAGGAAATGTAGACAAAGTATTATATAATAACAATATAATGAAATAATATATTGTAATTTTTTTATAACACTATCTATATTCTAATCTACATATAAAAATAAATTATATTTCAGGATGAATAATTGAAATTAGGAATATACAATTAAATTATAAACTAAGACTAACTAATATATTACAGATAATCTAATTACACAAATAAAAATAAAAAACAAAAAAATTTACTACACTAAATAGGCCAACTGGTCCAGATCGCTGTCAGGTGGTAGCGTGCCCAGAACACTGGCAGCATTGCCTCTTTGGATGGCAATGCTAATACGTTGGGCAAAGTATTCGCCAGCCCTCCGTTCACGTGACGCTTCGATGAGGCGTTTCGCGATGAGACGGTAAACGCGGTGAGCAGCTAGTCCCCACGGCCCCATTGTCTCAACCCCAAACGGCTCAAATATGTAGCAAAATAATAATACAGTACATCGAAATAATAATCATTGACTCTCAAGAACAGACATGTTCTTCTCAGTTCAAGGCACTATTGAACCCGTGGTAGGTAATTTTAGAAGTATCGACGCCCTACTTATCGCCTAAGCTGAATAAATGGAAGACTTTGACCATAAATTAAAAAAAACCTAACATTTCCACTTCGTGAACACATCAGCGATTATCCTGTATTACAGTACTTTATTTAACGTCATAAAAAAACGGAGCTATCTCAAGACATGCATACAAAACTATTAAATGAGGTAGAATATCTTAATCATCATACTTTACGGTGGGATCCACTATCTTATCATTAAGTACCTACCTATTTGGACTGACCCCGTTTGACTGAGTGATTGGAAAGACAATGCTGCAAAGTAAATGCTTAGTTTTATATATGACTACGACTATGGTAAACCAGCATACGACCCGCCTGATGCTAAGAAAGAAAGAAAGAAAGAAGAGTAATTACCGTAGCCGCTTGCTCACCGTTGCCGAACCTGCACAAATCTCCTACATGCTGTTGATGTAAGGTTCAAATTTCTGCAATTTTTTTAAATACGACGAAAGCTAGACTGCAGAAGTCAGGAAACACATACGCCAGAATGTTTTTTTGTTGTTGTTGAAGACAATTTTGATATCAATACCTTTACTATGCAATATATTTATGCGACTCATATCATAGCTTATACATGGTCCTGTAATATTATACACAAATATTATACAAATGTTATGTATAATATTTTAATAACAGTTTTTATGTACTGTGACCTTTCTTCTTCCCAAATTTCATGATGCTAGTTTAATGGGCCCTATAGATATTGATTTATTTACGAGTGTCAAAATTTGGGGCCATGTTTTTGATTGCGTTGACTTTAAAGCTTGATTTATCTTACACCTCTAAAGGACAGTTAGACCTAATTCATTTCAATTTGATACCACGCGTTTCTGATATATAGGATCTGGACTGATAACCGGACAATTTAAAACTAAAAAACATATGATAATTTGAACCAATAAAGTCAAACGTACATTGTATTCCCCTACCAAACTTAATTCTTATCCTGGAATACGATAGATATCTTCTTCTTCTTCTTTCTGGAAAACATTGCATTCTTGAAGATATTGATAAAATTAAATCATCGCTTTAAAATCTTCCCACAAAGTAACAAATCTGGGATTCAAATTCTGTACATAACACACTGTATAATCTTAATCCAAACCTTAAGTTGCCCTTGATTGAGCATTGACTTAACAAAGTCGTCCTTGTACCGTAACTTGGTTTGCATAATATTGGAATGTTGCGAACGCCTGTTAGGGCTGTGTTTGAATTTCAACTTCACTAGTTTTTATTTATTGTTTTCATACATTTTATGTCAACTTCTCAAAATCTAAAGTATAGCCGATTTCTTTATGCACATTAAAAGTAAGTATATCACAACAAATTTTCTGCCCCGCGGTTTCACACACATCTTATCTTTAAAGTATCCCATGTTTCATTCCAGAATATGAATCCTCCTATCCTGGATTAAAACATGGAATACTTTCATGACATATCCATGTCAATTATAGTCAGATGCGAAATGCTGAGTTTCTTGCAGGTTCTTCTCAGTTGAAGGCTGATTTTCGAACCGATGGTAATTTCTGTAATTTGACCTTCATAAGGCCTAAATTTAATAAATGGTTTTGACTTTGACTTGTAGTATTATAACCTCATTTCCTAAAAACTTTTTTAAATAAATTTAAAGTACCCACAATCACGAAGTGGTCCCATGCCATTACGTCCAAATAGGGGTCTTTAGACTGATTATTGATGTGGTGAGGCCTGGAATTCCGCTTCGGAAAGTCGCTTACGTTAAATTAGGGTGTTGAAATTAGAATAGGCCGCGACGAGACGCATTTGCATACAGAGGCCTTCCGCTCCGCATGAAATTGAGTTTTCCATGTCCACAGAAACTAGGGATGTTATCAAATCCGTAAATTAATCTCGGTCTTTAAGCTCGATGTTATCTTTGAAAATGCATTATAATGTGGCAGGTGGCGTATAACATAATGGAGATATTTGTTTCCATCTTTTAAAATGAAAAAATTTACAGTAAAGCGTTCAGAAAGTTGGTACTCGCAAAAAAATTTAAATCATAATCTTTTGTCGGGTTCAAAAGTATCCTATGTTTTTCCAGGATATGATCTGACCTGTGTGCCAAATTTCATCATCTCATCTTCTTCAAAACATCTTCACAGACATCCATCCAAACTTTCACATTCATAATATTAGTAATAATTCTACACCTTAGTCAAAATATGTGACTTGGCCGTTTCGTTACTACAATAAAAGAAAAGTATAACAGAAAAGTAATGAACAGTGAATAAATATTTCACCTTACACCCATGTGAATGTAGCGAAATGGCCAAGCCACATATTTTGACTGAGGTGAAAAGTTGGTGAAGTTAGGGCGTGTAGAGTTAGAAACTTGGCTCTATAAGAGATTTGATTACTTTTTGACAGTGCAAGCCATATGGTTTCGTCTTGGCAACATTTTACATTAAAATGTTTTTGGTGGGATATTAGTTTGGTCGGTATAAAGTAGAACTGATGTCTATGCGATTTATTGTATTTTTTTTTGTAAAAATGCTTTCACGGGCGTGAAATTCCACACGCTTATTTTAAGATCTCGCAAATGTGTTAAATTAAATATGATATAGGCATATATTGCAGAGTATTCTATGTTCTCTATTAGTAACATGGTTTATTCATTAGTCAACGTGTAACGATATTATGGAATATAGGTACTTTGGTTCATCGATATATTTGATGTATGTGTTTCGAATTAAAAATTAAAATGGCAATTTTTTTTTTGTATGGGAGCCCTTAAATATTTATTTTATTTTGTTTTTAGTATTTGTTGTTATAGCGGCAACAGAAATGCATAGTTTGTGAAAATTTCAACTGTCTAGCTGTCGCGGTTCTTGAGATACAACCTGGTGACAGACAGACAGCGAAGTCTTAGTAATATGGTCCCGTTTTTACCCTTTGGGTACGGAACCCTAATAAGATCCACTTTTGTCATTAATCTTTTAGAAAATATGTAAAAAATGACTGTGCCCGTTGGTATGTTATGGTAGTGCTTATTTAGCAAAGGTAATTTCGCAACCAATTTAGTATAAATTAAGTAAATAAATATATCCTTGAAATAGTCTTTCAAATATAGTAAATATAATCCTTTGAACTTACGAAAAGGTTCACATATTTCATAAAAGTTTCCTGAAAAAACTCAAACAATAGTTGAAGCCAGTATTATTTCATACATTCGTACAAAACATCGAAAGTCAATTTCTTCTTATACATATAACTTCACATATACTAAGCCTACGAAGTTTTTATCAAATTTCCAAGGGTACCCAAAAGTTTTAGCGTTCGGGGTTCAGTGACTCCTGTTTATTGATTATTTTTATTTATTTTTATTTGGGAAACCAACAGCGCTTCCAATTGTATAAAATTAAAAAAAAAAAAAACATAAAATGTATGGCCAATAATTTTGTTGCCTCATTAATTACATTATTACAGTGAGAATATTAAATGACATTAAATTAAAATTATTTTGTTGTGTGTGTGTGTGTGTGTGTGTGTGTTTGTGTGTGTGTGTGTGTGTGTGTGTGTGTGTGTGTGTGTGTGTTTGTGTGTGTGTGTGTGTGTGTTTGTGTGTGTGTGTGTGTGTGTGTGTGTGTGTGTGTGTGTGTGTTTGTGTGTGTGTGTGTGTGTGTGTGTGTGTGTGTGTGTGTGTGTGTGTGCGTGTATTTACCAATTGTGTGCGTGATATATACATATATGATTGACGTGATATTATATGTTGTCATGATTAAATTCCAGTTATCTATCTCAATATTCGAATCTTATGGTTTTAAAGTTAAAAATCTGAGTACATACTCGTAATAAAAACCAAAACAAGTGTTTTAAAAAAAAACTGCCAGCTTGTCTATCTTTGAAATGGCTGAACCCATTTTGAAACGACTCATTCGCACTCATATAGAGGTTTTTTAAAATTGTAATCAAGGTCCTTTATTATCATTCACCTCAATAAAACATCCTAGTACTTTTAAGCGTTAAGCGCACACTAAAGCGCTTTTACGCTCAATTCTCAATTACTATTAACGTAACCAATTACTGGCCACTTTAGTAATATTAACGTACTCGAGTTACCATCTGGTGCTGGTGTTGCAGGTGTGAGACGAAGCACTTACGGTTGAAATTACATGAAATGAACGCTAAAATAATTTATTAATCATAGAATTAAGCACTGAATTTCATATACGTAATGAAGTAAGTAAATCATTTAGAAGTTTAATAAAGGTTGCGAAATTTTGTGTAAAAGCGTGAAAATATATCCTTTCAATCCTTTTATATAAAATATTATGCATTGACCAGGATTGCGTGATTTTCGATATATATAAATGTGAAAGTTTGTTAGAATGTAAAGATGTTTGTTAATATAGCGATGATAGCTCAGTGGTAAGTGACGTCGGATACCGCGACGAAGGTCGTGGGTTCGAATCCTACAATGAGCTTGAGCTTTCGGTGAAGGAAAACATTGTGAGGAAACCATAGCACGGTGGTAGGGTACTTTGTAGTACCCGACTGGCTGGCTACAAGTTGAAAATCTGTCGCCAAGCACCTATTGGTGTGTTCCGGCAGTTGCACTTGAGAGCCAGTTGCCCTTGCCCTTAAGGCATTGTAATATGGTGTACAACACGTTAGCAGTCCACCTGGTATTGCTAATGTCTATAGGCGACGGTAGTCACTTACCATTAGGTGACCCGCCTGCCTCGTTGTCACTAGTGACAAAAAAAAATGTTTCACGTTAAAACTACAAAATGTTGAAATTTGGGAACTTCTTTGAAAATTGGGACACAGGTAAATCATATTTTGGAATACTTAGCATGCTTTTTTCCCGAAAAACAAAATGCGTGTGACACCATCTTTGCTGGTATGTTCGAGTTTATTTAAAAAAAAATGTCTGTCTAAGAAAATTAGAAGGGAATACCGCCGCCCGATATTTAGCAATACTAGGGGGATTGCTAATGAATTGTCGACTTTTTTACAGTACCTAAAGGCAACTGGCTCTCAAGTGCAACGGCCGGAACACACCGACAGGTGCTTGGCGACAGATTTTCAACTTGAGAGTAGCCAGCCAGTCGAAAACTACAAAGTACCCCCGTGCTATGGTTTCCTCACGATGTTTTCCTTCACTGAAAGCTCAAGCTATATATATATATATATATATCCTCGGACATTTGTTCACACACGGCTATCTGATCCCAAACTAAGCAGAGCTTGTAATATGGAAACCAGATGACTGATATATGTACTACATATACTACTTTACTACTTAAATAGATAATTACACCCAGACTCAGGACAAACAGACATGTTCATGCACACAAATGTGTGTCCTGGATGGTAATCGAACCCACGACCTGCGGCGTGATAGGCAGTGTGTTAACCAACCACGCCAACCGGCCCGTTCTCAGCTCCATTGTAAGATTCGAATCCACGACCTTCGCCGCGGTATCCGACGTCGCTACCACTGAGATATCACCCTTAAAGTTTTGAAAACCGGCTTTTATCAAATGCAAGCTTCCGAACGCATTGAATTTTAATAAACCTCACAATTTACTTTTCTCAATACTAAGACACTGCGTAACTGAAGTCTGGCACCCTTCCTTAGATACCAATTATTGAGGAGTTTTATTAAAGTTTTTTTACAGTTATTATGCAGCTTTAATAGTGCTTCAAGTTTTAATAAACGTTGGTTTAATTCTATAAGTATCAAACACCTGAACGGTGAATTGATTTATGACCGCGAAGTTCACCGTGTGGGCGTCGAAACTCTTTATGTTGAAACTATTATTTATTTTAGCAGCAAAGTTTATCATTGGCTGAATAGAAGAGTTATAGTAGGGTTATTTTTGTTTCAGTCTGGAAACTTTTGGTCTTTACCAGCGGGTTCTAATGGTAAGTGACTATCGTCGCCTCTAGACATTAGTGATATCAGGAGGACTAAAAGGCAACTGGCTCTCGATTGCAATGCTGAAACACTCCCATAGGTGCTAGGCGGCTGAATTGAATAAAATCATGAATATTTCAGAAATGTGGAAAATAAAATTTTACGTAAACATATTCCCAAATAATTGGGCACTGGGCAGAAAAATGATGATGATGTAAACGTATTTCCATTAGATATTCTGCGCTAATCATCTTCGGTTTCATCATCACTAAGATAACGTTTTTTTAAACACGCTTGGTTCCAGAGTTCCAGCTCAATTCAACCTAAACACACATCCTGCTAATAGATGAAGTTTTTTTTTTATTCGGGATAAGCTTGTATTTGACCACAATCTCACCATGGTAAGTGATGATGTGGCCGAAGGTAAGCACACAAAGCCTAGATGGGAACTGGCTCTCAAGTGCAGGTAGCCAGCCTGTCGGGTACTACAAAGTACCCTACCACCGTGCTATGGTTTCCTCACGATGTTTTCCTTCACCGAAAGCTCAAGCTCATTGTAGGATTCTAACCCACGACCTTCGTCGCGGTATCCGACGTCACTCACCACTGAACTATCATCGCCTTAAAAAAGTTAAGTGAAGTAAAATAAAAGCTTGTGATAAGACCATTTGCTGTCAAAATCAAAACTCATTTATTCAGTTTAGGCCCTGGTAAGGCACTCATGAACGTTACAATTGACTCTACCACCGGTTCGGAATACACTTATACTGAGAAGAATCCGGCAAGAAACTCAGCAAGGCATTATTTTTTGCAGTGAATATCTCATAAATTCATTTTCAGTTTCACAAATACATAAGATGTAAAACTCGTATTTCAGATTTTGTTTACTTACTATCTACTGTACTATCTATAAATTATAATAAATTCTAAAATACAAAATATATGGTGTTTAATGTAGTTCGCTTCTACAGTTAATGAAAATTCTTTGTTTCTCAGTAGGTTACTTGTGAAAAATATTTTTACTCGAAACTTCTTAGCAATTCCATCCCAAAATGAAATCTTATTACAATTCCCAACTTGCGACGGTAGATAACGATCAACAATGAAACTTTCTCAATACTAAGACACTGCAGTACGGCAAGCTCTTATATTAATTTTATAGAGCAAAACTTGCATTTTCCAAAGATTGGACGTGATTTAGTTGAATTTTTAATTGTGTATGCGTAAAGACAATAACATTTTTAGATTAAGACTGTCAATTTTATATCATGCCTTTAAGGTATTGTAATAAGGTGTACGGTGCGATGGTATTCACTTATCATCAGGTGACCCGCCTGCCTAGATGTCATTTAAACTTTGCCACGATAGTGGAGGCAGATTTCTGTGAATTTTGTGAAATAAAACTTCGACAGACAGGTCTTTTTTAGGGTTCCGTACCCAAAGGTTAAAAACGGAAACCCTATCACTAAGACTCTACTATCCGTCTGTCTGTCTGTCTGTCACCAGGCTGTATAGAGGCTGTTTAGATCAGAGGCGTCACGAGCGCGTTGCCGACCTTGCATAAACCTTCTTACTCTTCTTTCGAAGAACCCCATGCTGTAGTTTCTAAAGAAAACCTCTACAGTAGTAGATTTTTATTTATTTATTGACCAAAAAACATATACATATATACCAAAAATCACCCAACGAAAGCCTGAGAGAGAAAATATTTTAACAAACTTATACTAAGGATACAAGTAATTAAATTGTCCCCCTTCCATTCCCAATATATTATTATATATTTATATTATCTTTAGGTACAGTTTTAAAAATTTTCGTATACTATATTTTAGGTATTAAAATACAATAAATAGCCTGCGGAGCGAACAATTCTTTCAAATGCGTTCTTGTCACATATAAAGTCAGATTAAGTCAACTTTCTTACATAATTTCTACCTTTTTGAATCTATATAGTTTCTATTTAGATTTCTATAGGTATAGGCATAGAAATACTTGAAGAACTCCATACTGCACTCTCTTTGGAAAACCACAGCCAGGAGACCATTCCACCTGAACATCTGCTTTAGGGTACAAAAACCTACGAAGTCGGAAACAAACAAAAACTATTATATTCAAAGTATAAATACTTTTCAGTTATCGATTCTCGCGAAACTAAGATGCTGTTTTCATTGCCTTCCATTCCGCACCAAGGTTGTTCTAGTTTTCTATATTTATGAACTTAAATAGAAAACGCTGTAGCACGAATTTCAAATATCTTTAATGCAAATCGGTAAGGTAGTATTTTAAAATCATTATTTTGTTTTGTTTGTAAATAAATTGCTTGAGTGAAAATATTTCCATGTATTTTATATAAAGGTAACTTCTCAAGGTTATTTTTCGTCAGATTAAGATCAAAAATATAGTATAATATATTTATATACAAAAGAAAATGTTCAATATGCAAATTAGTAGTACACAGACTACTATTTTTGCCGCCATAACACGCAAATATTGTCAGTGAGAATAGATAAATAATTATTGAATGTAATAGTTGTAAGTTGGTTTTGAAAAGAGTAATTGCTGAGTTTATTGGCGGCTCTTCTCAGCAAAAGCAATCTTCCGAACCGAGCATTAGAGACTGACTAATTATAAGATGTGAAAGCCTATTTGGATGAATAAACATTTCATTTCACAAGTATAAAAGGGAATTTCCCCCCCTTATGTCTGTAGGCGACGGTAGTCACTTACCAGCAGGTGACCCGTCAGCTTCGTTATCACTTATGGTATAAAAAAAGCAAAGTTACATTTTTGAGTTCTATAACCATTATCCTTCATATTATAGCTTTCCCCCGCAGATATCTTACTGGGATAAAAAGTATCAAATGTTTTATTTCTCAATATGAGCTCCCTGTGTGACAACTTTTATCAAAATCAGTTCTGCAGTTTTTGTGTGAAAGGGTAACAAACTTTATATCCAAACAAACTTTCACATTTATAGAAGTAAGATTTCGAAAACTCAGAATGTAATTCCTAACTTGGGGTATCGTACTTCTATTCATTTGGTTCCAATTAAATAATAATTGGTCACTCTACCATCTAGGTCACATCGAGCAAACTTGTACTATTGCGAGGACAGATCAAAATGAATTCTTCTGTGCGCGAATAAATATTCTAGTTATCTATAATTATCCTACAGGGTGTCCGGTAAATTGTACGACAAACTTAAGGGGGAGATAGGTGGGCGGATCATCTATCAAATATATAAAAATCGCCCCAGTAAAAAGTTCACTATTTTCGAGAAATTACGGTATTTCAGATTTTTATTTATTGATTTTTGAATTTTCGATCTTAAATATCTCGAAAATGGTGATACTTTTAATAAAGTATTTTTATATATTTGGTCCACCTATCTCCCTCTTAAGTTTGTTGTACTACTTACCGGACACCCTGTATATGTAGAATATCAGTCATCTTGTACTAAATTACAAGCTCTGCTTAGTTTGGAATCAGATAGCCGTGTATAAAAAAAACTGAATTCTTCTGTGCAGAGGTTCTTCTTTACCTCTGTACCATACTTACTTATATTGAACAGAGGTAAAGTTTAAAAGTACCTACAGATTTTTTCGATTTTGAAAATTCTTTCACTAATAGCATGATAAAAGTGGCACGGTGGTAGGGTACTTAGTAGTACTCGACTGGCTGGCTACCACCCTCAAGTTGAAAATCTGTCGTCAAGCACCTGTTGGTGTGTTCCGGCAATTGCACTTGAGAGCCAGTTCGCCTTAATAAGGTGTACAACACATTAGCAATCCCCTGGTATTGCCAATGTCTATAGGCGACGGTTGTCACTTACCATCAGGTGACGCGCCTGCCTCGTTGTCACTTGTGACATAAAAAAAAATAAAAAAAAATAAAACAAGCTTACATAATAGACTTGAAGTTGGTCAACACAGTGGTTTATTGTTCTAAGACAGATTACCATGGTGCAGGAGGAACAAAAAACAATAGTAAGCTACATGATCCCTGAGTGTTATAAACTCTGCTCGAAAACGCGAGTGAACCCACGAGGCGAAAACTAGCATGACTACAAACACGAATAATTCAATATCTATACAATAATTTGTACTTAATCAAGCCGCTTGACGTGTTTAGCGAACTTAACAATGTTTAATACCTCCATAAATTACTCGCACTGATATGCACAATGGTTGCTGATTAATATTTATTCACTACTAGTTTTTACGCCCGCAGTTTCATCTAAGTGGACTACACGATTTTGGCTGATCCGTTCGTCCGATCTGGCGTGAATGAGTAATAACAAACACCCATCCGTCCATCAAAATTTTCACATTTTTAATATTAGTGGGATTAAATTTTAAATATTTCTCTATCTTTGTTACAGATAAAGCACCATCAGAAGCGACATTCCGTGGAGCCGAGTTCCTCTCATACGACCTGACGCAAACTGGCGGCGAGCCAATCGTGAGCACGCAAGATGCCATTTCGCTGTACTTCAAGACGCGACAACCTAACGGCCTGCTGTTTTATACTGGTAAGAACTTGTATCTCTTGTATCTGCTATATTTTAAGGACATGAGAAATTGTCCGTACCTATAGACCGTCTACTGTGAATTTGGAACATGGCCCTATGGCTTTAGGTTTATATTTGATTAACACAATCTGTTTGATCGTTTTTCAATTCAAGAAGGACATGAAAAAATCGGAATCCAAAACATTGCTTTGGCAATAAAATTGTATTGAGAATGGAAGTAACCGAAGACCTGAAGAGGTTCAAAAGATGATTAACGGTGAATCAGTAGTAGATGTTAGATGCTGTAGTAAACGATCATGTGTTCGAATCTGAGCCTCAGCTTTCGATAATTGAATATATCGTGAAGCAAACACAAAACAGTAGTATGATACTTCATATAAATTGGGTGGATATTTGGAGATAGCAAAATTTTGTCTTCCCAATTATTTGTGGTCCTCTTCCATTCCTTTAAATCGGCTCATCTCACTCCAAATTCTTGTAAAATAAATCCATCTCTTCATTGTAAAGGTCAACTTTGCTCGATTTAAATGTAAGTTATATATTTTCATTTAAATTGTTCAGCATTTAGGTTTTGAATATATACCTTATATTTGAGTGTATATTGGACACTCTCTCCTAATATCTTTAGGTCGAGAATCTATCGCCAGGAATCTTAATATTATGAGCCTTCTCTTCTAGGCCCTTGCATATCTAGTCCGTCAGTCCATCTGCCAGCCAAAGCGGTAATAGGTAAAAGTACAATAACTTTCTCTTTCTCTCCAAGGTCATGAAGCTGACTACCTCAACTTGGCAGTACGCGATGGAGGTGTCTCCCTCACCATGGGACTCGGCAATGGGAAGCAAGAAATGCACATCAAACCAGCTAAGACCAGATTTGATGACCACCAGTGGCATAAGCTGACTGTTCATAGAAGAATACAGGAGGTGAGATACTTCTTTCATTATTTCTGTATTTTATTATCTTCTTTATGATATTTAAAGTTTTATAGTTACTTCCCCGCGTTTTAAGATAAAATGTAGTCTATAGTTCTTAAGGTTAACTTAGGTTTGTATAAGCGAAAGATTTTTTTAAATCGTATTAGCAGTTTTGGTTATTATCTCCTACATCCAAACTTACAGACTTCGTAATATTAGTTTTGATTTATTATTTATTTGCTGACCCGATACCCCCCCCCATACCTTCTTCGATCCAAAAAAGCGTGTAAACTAAATGGTTACTTCAATTTTGACTTATAGGGCCTAAATTTAATAAATGGACAGAAAATTAATCAAAACTACTCGTTCAAATGAAAAATTGGGATTAAATAACAAGTTTTTGTTTAAGTTTAGCTTTTATTACTAAGCTAATATAAAATATTTAAATATTCGTATTACTTTTATAATAACAGGGTTACGTTAGTGGAAATTATTACTCATTATGACTCTGTTTTTAATTGAAATTCTTAGAAAATGCCTCGATATTTTCAATTATAAAACGCTGGCCTATTCATTCTGGAAACTAATAAGTTATTCAAGATTACATTGAAGAATATAAAAGGCTATGTTGCTTCAAAACTTTATAAAAAGATTCAGATTCTTGGGATAATAAAATATAGATTTATTAATACAATTTAGTTTATGTAATCGTTGGTTTATCGAGAATGATGAAGATGTTTATGGATTACGTAACATTATTGCAATCACTTTGAATTTTAAATAGTCTGTGAATCGAGAGAAATATTCCAATGTCAAATATGATTCCAATGTCAAACTAATATCATAAATGCGAAAGTTACTCTGTCTATTTGTTACCTCGTATAACCGTAGAGATAGATGGAAAAAAGGACGTTTTATCCCGGGAAAAAATTTGATCCCTCGGAAACGCTGCAGTGTTATAAAATTCAGCTATTTAAAAACTAAGTATATTTGATTAAAATGCTCTCGGATAACGTTACTTTGTTGCAGTTACTTTGAGGTGATGAATGCTCATGTCCGTCATGCCACATGTGACTTTTAAATTCCCATGAGTCAACTGTCTGTCTACATTTACACTATTACTATACAGAGAAAAGATTAGATGTTTTTTTGTTTACTTACACAAAAAAACATGTGGTGCTGGCGGCGTATGCTATGTATTCCTTGGATGGCTCACAGGACAAATGTCTCGATCCTTAAGGATCTTAAAATAACACAGAGACTCAAGTTTATGCCTCCAGAGAGTGCTGCAATATTTCGGCCACATGGCCCGAAAACCCACCGACAATCTGGAGAAGCTGATAGTAACGGGAAAGCTGGAAGGACCTAGGGGACGCAGCCCAATAAGATGGTCCGACCTGGTGTCCAAACAACTGGACACAAAAATCTCATACGCCCTACACGAAAGACCGAGAGCAGTGGAAGCGGCTCTGTCGTGAGAGAGAGCGGGAACATCACGATGCTCAGCAGTGAGACAACGATTAGAGGAGGACACAAAAAATACAGAATCGATTAGTATATAGTAGATATAGTATATTACATTATTAGTGAGTAACATGGGTTATATTTTATTTTAATTCCCTCAGTACCGCGGGGAGAAAATAGTGTAATAGACACAGATACACAGAAACATATTTAGTGCTCCTATAGTTTTAATACGATGCAATTTAACTTTAACTAGAGGTATGGGCTACGAAGCTAAAAGCTTATCTGGGGACCATTAATTATTTTTAAATTCTACGTACCTAAACTTAAATATTATAGTTATTTCGCCATTCGCATTTCGACGGTCGTCAGAACATCGTCTGGCTCACGGTTTCGCTAAAGTACATCAAATGTAAATGAGTTAGTAATTAGAGATGAGATGTTTGTATACATGTATGTATGAGGTTTTGTCTTTTATAAATTGAACTAACTAGCATTGTCTGTCTCAGTAGATAAACCCAAATAGTTTCTTTTTTAATTTTTTTTTTAATTGTTGTAATTTTAACGAATAAAAAATATTTTTGTTTACCTATAATTATGTTGTAAAATTCCAATTATGAATTCAAAAATAATATCATAAGCAAAATAGTTTAACAAGCTTTATTCACGTTTATTGTAAAAAACAGTTTTCTTAAAAAAATATTGCTTTATTTATTTTTCAATGAGGTTTCAAGGAGGTTTCAATTCAGTTTTATAAGCTGTTGCGGTGGTGGTTTATGGCCTGCGCGGACTTTCTGGCGGGAATTTGCGAAGTGACGTTGCGTCTTTGTTTTATTTTATTATAATCGTATTTTGAGTTTTATTGAATAATATCGGTGGCGTTTTGTGCAATAAATATCAGTCTAAATGCACGACAGAAGTGAAATAATTGTTATGTATTATTTTTATAACCTACCAATATCGGCATAAGCCGCTGGAGTTAGAATATTGAAATTTTGCAGACAGATTCCATAATTAACATAGGTCTCAAGGGCGGGTGAAACTTTGAGGTGGAAGTGCTAGTATGAAATACAATACTGTGTGTTGTTACATTTGAATAGCGTTTTCCAAGGTCATTCAATGTTGATCAACGGCTTTAGGTTCCGTAATTAGTTTCATTGATACATCGATTTTCGTATGGCCTTTGTAATTGAAGCAATTTCGAGGCGATATATTCACTCGAAGGTAAAATGGGGAAACACTTTTGCCGAATAATTTTGATGCTTGTTTGCATTACTTTCTTATTTGCATAAAGTTAGAATAAGTCCTAAGCAACATTTATTATTATAATATAATATGTAAATCTAAAAATAAAAAATTTACAGTCTTCTCTTTGTAACCTGTGGTTTTCAAAATTAATAAGGGGCTTAACCTAAATAAATTACTTCTCTAGACGTTGTCATTTTTCAACATATATGTGGTTGTGTAATTACTAGTTTTCTGCCCCACGGTTTCACACGCGTTCCCGAGGAATCTTACCTTTTCTCGGGATAAAACGTATCCTATTTTTTATTTCAGGATATACCTAATATACTTTAGTGCTAAGTTTCATCAAAATCCGTTCTGCAGTGTTTGCGTGATTGTGCTACAAACATACAAACTTTCACATTTGTAAAATTAGTAGGTCAGTTTCAGACTTTCCCGTGTATCTAATCTATTAATATAAAAAGAGAAGACCTGACTCACTGACTCATCAACGCCCATCCTAAACCCTTGGACCTAGAAAGCTTTTTTTTGTTTCACAGGTATTGTATTTAATGTAGACGAGGAATAAGAAAGGATTTTTCGAAATTCAACATCTAAAGGGGTAAAAAAGGGATAAAGAGATACGCGGGTAAAACCGCGGGGCGGAAAGCTAGTAGTAGTATCTTTAGTAATTATTTGAAAAGTAATAGCTTTTGTTCATGACTACGTATGCTAGATTTGGTTTATCGTGTAATCGTACGCTGAACCATTTATTCCCCTATTAGGGATTGATTAAAAAAATTGTTGCCAATATCTTTCCCAAGGTTCAAGGCCGTTCATTTATGAAAATCAAGCAGAAATACACTGAAATGCAAAGAAATGAAATGTTTATTCATCCAAATAGGCCTTCACAGGCGCTTATGAATTGTCAGATTCTAATTACTCTAATGACTCTAGTGCACGGTTCGGAAGGTTGCTTTTGCTGAGGAGAGCCGGCAATGACAGAACTGACAAAATTACATGCAATTTACGATATAAATAAATATGGATGTGTTTAGTAAGTTCACAAATATAGAAAGTCTAGCATAATCTTTACCTACAAAGAGGTAAAGTTGTGAGTTTGTGAGGTTGTAGGGGGTAATCTTTGGATCTACTGAACCGATTTAAAAAAATATTTTACTTATATTCTTTTAATAGAAAGCCACGTTATTTGTGAATGTCAATGGGAATATTATTATCCCGGGAAAAGATAAGATCCCACGGGATCGCGAGTGAAACCACGGGGGACAGCTAGTATATATATAGCTAGACATTTTTGTGACGAGCAGTTTTAATTTCAGTTTCAATATAGGTAGATACGGTTATTGAGTGACGGCACGTGTGT
Organism: Ochropacha duplaris; assembly: GCA_951361185.1. NCBI lineage: Eukaryota > Metazoa > Arthropoda > Insecta > Lepidoptera > Drepanidae > Ochropacha > Ochropacha duplaris. The sequence goes on along the minus strand of OX592707.1, from coordinate 1,382,055 downwards.
TGGGATAATATTGGATTTAGGAAGATTTCGTTGCGAACTTCAATATGATCTTTTAATAAAAGCGTATTTTTCTATCAAGTATTTCCCCCGAGGTTTCACCCGCGTTCCCGTGGGATTTTCGCAATATAGCGTCATAGCGTGATGCTATATAGCCCGTGTCTTCCTCGATAAATGGGCTATCCAACACAAATAATTTTTCAATTTGAACCAGTAATTCCTGAGATAAGCGCGTACAAACAAACGCTCTTGCAGGACATAAATTTATGTAATAATTCTAAGTTTGTTTTTGAAAAGAGTAAAAAATTGCTGAGTTTATTGCCGGCTCTTCTCAGCAAAAGCAACCTTCGGAACCGTGCATTAGAGTCATTAGAATCTGACAATTCATAAGCGCATGTGAAGGCGTATTTGGATGAATAAACATTTCATTTCATTTCAAACAAAACAACTTTGCTGCTAATATATCTACTTGAGCATGTTCACTTGCTCATGCAAACGAGGCATGTAACCATATAGTTTATTTACGCGACCGTAGATTGTGGCATCCCAAAACCCTCATGGTTTTTCTTTAATTATGTATAATGTGCTGGAATTCAATTGTACCGGGTCTTTACTATGAAAATGCCTTATACTCTTATGGCAAGAAATGTACAAAATATACAAGCAAATGTACAACTATAATATATAAAAAACTTCTTAGAGGCTGCCGCTGCTGCCGATCGGCAAGGTTCCCAGAAGGCTGGCAGCGTTTCCTCTTTGGATGGCCAAGCTGATGCGTTGGCTATATCTTACTAATCTCACTAATATTATTAATGTGAAAGTTTGGATGGATGGATGGATGTATGTTTGTTACTCATTTACGCCAGAACGGCTGAATGGATCTGGATGAAATTTGGCATGGACATAGATTATAGTCTGGAATAGCTTATAGGCTACTGTTTATCCCAGGAAAAGATAAGGAACGCGGTTGAAACCGCGCGGAACAAGAATTTTACTCATTGTTTCGTATGATTCGCAACGCTCTGTAGAATGTACTAACTTATATTTATTTTCTTTACAGATAACGCCTCAAACGAGTTTTTGCAGGGTAAGTGCGCTATAGTTTATTCTGATTGAGTAATTTTTATTAGATTCCACCTGTCGGCTCCGTATTTTTAAATTACCAAATAGATTTTACTTTATAAATATTATTTTTGTACTAGAATCATTATCTTAAAATTTTACTCCAGTCTTTACTAGATACTTCTTGTACTAAGCTAACATAATTTTTTTTTATACGTATGAAATTTATTTATAGGAAAATACATGAATGAGCTTTCTTTGAATGAAAACGTTGTGAGGAAAAAAATATTCTTTTATTCAAATAAAATTGTCTTGTAAAGGACAAGCACTCATAAATAGACTCTTAAAAATCTAGCTAAGAACACTCTCTATTAAAACACCTTTCAAACGAAACAAACTTAATAAAAATCGGTTCATCCATTCAGGAGCTATAATGCTTCTTTTTGTCGGGGGTTCAAAAATCAATTTTCACTCATTATAAAACCATAGCTGTAATTCAGTGGTTGTAGATCCCGTGATTCTATCAGCTTGACCACAGATTTAGTTGATTGAAAATGTGGTCAAGCCGAACGCTATACAACAGCCCCTTTGTTTATCCTGTGACTTTAATTAAACCAGGGTGGTCTGGTCATGCGTGCTCACTGCGCATGCCTACAACGCATTTTGCCTGAATTGCTTTCGTTGACAACATATTGGTCGCACTTTAATGTAAACATTTACATTGACATTGTATGTAAATCGGTCTGGGACATTCATCACATACGGCTATATGATCATCTGATCCCAAACTAAGCAAAGCTTGTACAATGGAAACCAATGATAGCTCAGAGGTAGTGACATTGGATACTGCGGCGAAGGTAGTGAGGAAACCATAGCACGGTGGTAGTACCCGACTGGCTGGCTACCACCCTCAAGTTGAAAATCTGTCGCTAAGCACCTATCGGTGTGTTCTGACAGCTGCACTTGAGAGCCAGTTCCTATCTAGGCTTTGTGTGCTTACCACCTTCGGCCACATCATCACTTACCATGGTGAGATTGCGGTCAAACACAAGCTTATGAAGAAGTAAAAAAAAAACGAGTACGTACCTACTTAATTACATCTAGACTCAGATCAATTTATATATGTTTTTATGTACATAAAAGGAGGTGATAGCTCTGTAGCGACATCTATCTACACATAGATATAGTTCGCACGACTCCTAGATAGATGGCGCTCCAATAATCTACATCGCGCTATCGAAGTTTTCTATGCGATCTGCATATATACAAGTTTCCAACATCTACAGTTGGACCGCGGTTCCCAAGCACGATGGTCTAGCTAGGCGAAAGATCTTCCATTTTCAACACCTCGTAGTGACGTCGGATATCGTTGCGAAGGTCGTGGATCAGAGTCCTTTAATAGATAGATTGAGTTTTCGGTGAAGGAAAACAGCGTGAGGAAACCATAGTAGTACAGTGGTAAGATTCTTTCTCTTAAATCTAAGAAAGAAAGAAAAGAAGACGAAAGAAAATGGCAACTTGACTGCCTGCTGACATGAAAAACAAAGTATTAATATAAACATAATAATTTCTATCAAAGCTTTCTTTAAATTAAAATGTCAAGCAAAGAGAGCCTGGAAATTAGAGACCGTTATGCGTTACATGAATTATAGTTAGTTTTTCATGAACAAATAGCTCCTATATTGTAGTATAAAACTTGTCTATGAATGAGGGCTTCACAATAGTTGTGAGTACAATAGGGAAGTGTTAGGGTTGTCACATGCTATTGGGAGGACAGAAACAGTCAATTATTTTCGCGGAATTTACAGAAACCTGTTGTTACATTCACATCGAATTACAATTGGTCTTGGATTTCTTTCTGAAATACTATTTTAGTGTTTTTGTTATTCAATCGCCGTTACTTATAAATTCATTCATCATTACTCTTTTTAATTTTTTGTCATCGTAGCTAAACAATTTAATAAATTATGTTAAAGATATTTATTTCGCTCGAAACCAACAAGTGTAAAATAATAAATATCTTTACTTTTTTGCCCTAGTTATCTTTAATTTAATCATGCGTCTATTTTCCTTAGATATTTTTAAATCTATCGTTTTTATATTCTATAATAAATCTTTATAAAAATATCACCCGCGTTCCCTCTTTTCCCGGGACAAAATATAGCCTATGTTCATCAAGGATAATGCAGCTTTCTAATGGTGAGAGAATTTTTCAAATCGGCCCTGTAGTTTCAGAGCCTATTCAATGCAAACAAACAAACAATCACATCTTTCCTCTTTATTATATTAGTATAGATTATATCTTTTTAACATTATGTGTACAAAATATCTAATATTGGTATTTAATTCCCTTGGCCAACATTGCGAAAAAACCTCGAATCATGTCCCAGGACAACCCTTTGCTGCATCGTCATCAATAATCGGGACATGTGCCAACCCTGTCGCAGTAAAAATAGGAATTAATATGAAACGCGTGGTATACTTGATGTCAAAATGTGTTTTCAAACGTTTCTTGGGGGCTTGTGGGTAATATTATTTGCATCATTTTGATGGGGGAGTTATGTATCTGCTGTGAGTAATGAAATGTTTGTTATATTTTCTGTTATTTTTAGATTTTATTTACGTAATACTGGGTTTCCGCCCCGCGGTTTCACCCGCCTTCCCGAGGGATCTTATCTTTTCCCGGGATGAAAGTGGCTTATGTTTTATTCCAGTATATGGTCTACCTTTGTGCTAAGTTTCATCATAATCTGTTTAGTCCTTTTAGTGTGATTGAGCAACATACATCCAAACTTCCATACATAAAAACATACAAACATTCACATTAATTATAATTATTATTGTAGGATATAGAAGGAAGGCGATGATAGCTCAGTGGTAAGTGACGTCGGATACCGCGACGAAGGTCGTGGGTTCGAATCCTACAATGAGCTTGAGCTTTCGGTGAAGGAAAACATCGTGAGGAAACCATAACACGGTGGTAGGGTACTTTGTAGTACCCGACTGGTTGGCTACCACCCTCAAATTGAAAAATCTGTCGACAGCTGCACTTGAGAGCCAGTTCCCATCAAGGCTTTGTGTGCTTACCACCTTCGGCCACATCATCACTTACCATGGTGAGATTGTGGTCAAACACAAGCTTATCCAGAATAAAAAAAAAATAAGTAAGGTTAAGCGTGTAATTTTTTAATTACTTTAAATAGACTTGTATTTGACTACAAGCTCTAAGTTAGTAATAATAAGGCCGAAGTTGCCGACAGCTGCACTTGAGAGCCAGTTTCTAGGCTTTGTGTGTTTACCACCTTCATCATACCATTGTGACATTGCGGTTAAACACAAGATTAGATATCCAAAAGTAAAAATCAACAACCACAAACGATATTTCTCAACTGTGATCATAAAATATATATTTTTTTAAATTTACAAACCTATAAGTGAGTAAAATATTTATCTTACCGATTATCAATAACTGTATATAAAAGAATCGATATTTCGGTGTAATAACGTAAAGAAAACGGCACGAGGCAGTTAGACGATACAATTTCGTAAAGTAAATATTTATATAACCGTACAAAGTGGTACTATTGGAATGATAGTCACTTTCTTTTCACATAGTGATATGACCGGTTTTGCTGAAAAATATTTTATTTAATACTAGTTGGGACAGTGGTTTCACCCGCGTTGTCGAGACATCTTATGTTTTCCCGGAATAAAAAGTATCCTGTGTTTTATTCCAGGATATGATCTACTTGTGTGCCAAGTTTCATCTAAATCCGTCATTGCGTGATTGAGCAACAAACACCCAAAATTCACATTTATAATGTTAGCAGGATTAGGCTGCTACTCACAAATTGGTGATAACTTCCTCTTCTTTCGAAATAAACTGAATAAGATGGGCTGCATACATTATCTAGTTAAACTATCAGGTACTTATCGTCACCAGTTAATATGTATTAGGTACTTTAGTCCGTTTAAATGTAATTAAGAGGTTTGGTGGTTATTGGTTTCTTTTCAAACTTTTGTTATATTACACAAACAGAATATTAAAATATACATTCATAAGAATATGAAAATAATAAGTTGTAATATAATTTACATGTTTTGTATTAGTTTAAGAATAAAATTGTTAAACATTTGAAAAAAAATGCCAATATAGTCAGATGGTCCAAAAATATTTAAAAAATGTAACCTTGCTGAGTTTCTTGCCGGTTCTTCTCAGTTGAAGGCTGACTTCCGAACCGGTGGTAACTTCTGTAATTCGACCTTCATAAGTGCCCTTCTAGGGCCTAAACTGAATAAATGGTTTTGACTTTGACTTTGACATGAAAATACAATTGAAATAAATTCGCAATATTTTGTTTATAATTTATTCACATTATTATCACTTTAAGTGATAATCGAATGATAATGTCCGAACTTCTTAAATAGTAACACTTCAAAGCCTTTCGAGTATAAATTATTATGCTCTGTAATTACACGACAGAGACCTGCTATAATTTTGGAAACATTTATAAAAGGCTGAAACGCTCTCTTATTTCAATGGAATAGTGTATTTTTGCATTTAAAAAAGCACTGTTCTAGGCTGTTTCTGCATTCAGCATCATTATAGAACAAGAATTATAATTTAATTTATTTTTCTTGTTTCTTACTTATTTTATTTTGATAATTTATTTTCCCACGTTTCCGTGGAACTTCATCTTTTCCTTGGATAAAAATATCCTATCTGCTATTCCAGACTATAATCTATCTTTGTGCCAAATGTCATCCAAATCCCTTCAGCCGTTCTGGCGTGATACATCCATCCATCCATCCAAATATTCACATTTATAATATTAGTGGGATTTAAATCTGCGCTCTATTTACCTATAAACCGAGTTATTTTTTAAAAGCCGAATATGTTTTATTATTCTGTCCAAATAAATCTAAGCGTTGAGCGTGTGACAATGAATTAAATTCTCCAATTAGCGCAGCTCAGTCATTATTGTGCTTTGTCTTCACGAAAACAAAGGTGTTTTTAGGGAGTGAGAATTCTAAGTACACATTCATTCAGAAATTATTTGAAGGAAAATGCATAAACATTTATTAATTTCGATCTAACAATTCTAATTAATGGTATTTAGATTTCGGTTTGTTTTTCATTAATTAATTACGAGAATTGCTAAATTAATTCAGAAATTTCCACTGAGAACACTTTTATTTATTTGAATAAATATACGTAATATTTATTGAAGTATTAGTATATATTATTTTAAGTGAAATTGAAAATATTTATGATTGAAATAGTCTCGACTCTAACGTATATTTCGAAAGGTTGCTTTTGCTGTGAAACACCGGCTATAAACTCAGACATTTAGTGAAGTTAAAGTATTATTTTGTTTCGTAATAATTTAAATTTCCAAAAATTTTAAGGACATTATAAAATTATCTGTCTGTTAGTATGCTTACAATTTCAAAAATATTTCACGGGTCTTGACGTAATTTATAAATTTACTAAGGTAAATAGGGAGCATCGACGAGATAGTTTTAGTATAACAAGTCAGCAAAAATTGAGCGGGAGAGACTCTGCAAAGCAACAGACTTAAATAAGTATAAAGAAATAACGACCAAATACGAACTTGATCGCATAACTTTAGGCCATGAAACAGCGACTTAAGCGGTAGATGACGACATCTGTTCCCAAGTTACAAAAGTGTTTGAACAACACTCCCGAGCAAAGGATAAAGTGTTTATCCAATACATTTTACGAGTAATAACTTGAAAGGAAATAAATTTCATTAAACACTGCTCCGGGTGTCGTGCAATATGAAAAAAGTTGTGGTATCAAACTTTAGCGTTACTGTTGTGGTTTTGGAACCTACGTTAGGTACTAGGTAAACAACTGGGATTAACAGCTACAGTCCTTAAATAAACTTTTAGATTTGAAAACTGTTTGATGGTGATTTTAATTCGGAAAGCTTGAGAAATCTACTCGTATAATTATATACAATAGTTTTAGTTTATATTTAGGTGATTTGTTTTAGAAACGTTTACATTGCCTTTTGAAACATTCCCTTACATGGCTCAGTGCTTATAGCATGGGTTACTTCTAGGTAAGCGTGCACCATCGTAGACCACATCATCACCTAAGATCAAGTGAGATTGTGGTCAAACGCAAACCTATTTAACAATAAAAAGAAGCTAATTTGATTTATCACTCAGCATTACCATTGCTTTTTTGATGAATTTATTCATGTTCCGACACAGTGGCAGTATTACAAATTAAATACAGTTCAAATATAAAGTTTTGATGACGCAGAAGTAGTCCCTCTGAATGAGAATAACAAACAACCGGCATCGCCAACCGGCCCGTTTAGTGGTTCTACCAGTACAGTATAGTTCTACAGTATGGGGTTCTTCAAAAGAGGAATACCTAAGGCTTATATAATTTTATTATGCAAGGCAGCAATGTGCTCGTGACGCTTCTGATGGAAGCGTCCATAGGCTACTGTTGTTTGCCACCTAGTATAAAAAAACTGTAAGAACAGTAAGAAGACGCTGATAGCTCAGTGATAGTGACGTCGGACCGCGGTGAAGGTCCTGGGTTCAAATCCTACAATGAGCTTGAGCTTTCGGAGAAGAAAAACATCGTGAGGAAACCATAGCACAGTGGTAGGGTACTTTATAGTACCCGTCTGGCTAGCTGCCACCCTCAAGTTGAAAATCTGTCGCCAAGCACTATTGGTGTGTTCCGACAGCTGCACTTGGGAGCCAGTTTCCATCTAGAATTTGTGTGCTTACCACCTTCGGCCACATCATCACTTACCATGGAGAGATTGCGGTCAAATACAAGCTTATCCAGAATAAAAAAAGAAAGGCATACATAGATTGTGTAATAGTATAATAGCATGTTACAGACGCTCTTCTGTCGCATGATAACTGATCGTAAAATCCAAGTTAAATATAGCCCATCTGTATTGCCAGAATGGTATCGTTTTAGTGACTGTATGACATTCAGTTGTTATTGATCCTTTTACGATGGTGTGCTCTGAAGTATTGCCAACTGTTAGTTGTCATAAAAACAGTTCTGCGTTTTAATACTGCCATTGTGATTTGTCATTAAATTAGAGAGTTCTTCCGAGATTATTAGTCTGTTTCTAAAATAATCATCATACTATCAATACGTGAAGAAAAAACTTTGTACCCCTTTTTACGAAAATTACGCGGACGGAGGAGTATGAAATTTGGCACAGCTAAAGTTTATATTGAGAAGGAGTGCAGAAAGCTAATATTTTAATAAAATATGCTTTAGAGATAAATTAAATTAATAAAAAAAACGTTACACACACTACCATGCGTTTGACACACACACACACACACATATCATTATCCTTGTATGTTTGTCAACCGGTTATCTTTTTTTTATTGACAGTTATTGAAGAGACTTGTCTTAAAACTTAAAACTTTTTAGTTGATTGCGATCAGAAGGCGAGCACTAGTCATAATTATTAAATACGTGAAATAAAGTTATATTAGTACTGTGGATAAGCTTGTGTTTGGCCGCAATCTCACCATGGTAAGTGATGATGTGGCCGAAGGTGGTAAACACACAAAACCTTGATGGGAACTGGCAGTCAAGTGCAGTTGTCGGAACACACCGATAGGTGCTTGGCAGACTTTCATCTTGACGGTAGTAGCCAGTCAATCGAGTTCTACAAAGTAACCTCAAAGTCAAAGTCAAAACCATTAATTCAGTTTAGGCCCTAGAAGTGCACTTATGAAGGTCGAATTACAGAAGTTACCACCGTTTCGGAAGTCAGCCTTCAACTGAGAAGAACCGGCAAGAAACTCAGAAAGCTACATTTTTTAAATATTTTTGGACCATCTGACTATATAGTATTGTCTTTTTTTTTTCAAATGTTTAACAATTTTATTCTTAAAGTAATACAAAAATACATAAAAAAATATAACCCGCATTAGTTACCTACATAGTAAACAAAAACAAAAAATACCAAGCTACCTCAGATACCTCATCGTAGGATTCAAACCCACGACCATTGCCGCGGTACCCGACATCACTACCACTGAGCTATCTTCGCCATTAAACGTAGTGTAGTGAAAGATGTCAGTAGATGTAGCGGAACAAATAAACACAAATGGCTCGAGCAAGGGATGTAATTTCCTGTTATATTATCTTCTTGCTGATATTTTTATAGTAAACAATATTAATCTTAATCGTAGAAGTCTTAGGTCTATATTGCAACAACTGAATTAGATTGAATTCATGATTGAAAAAAACTTTAAGCAAAATGAAAATGAATTGTATGTCGTTGCATTTTTATCATATTTGGCAATTGAATAAAAAATAAAGCCGTCAGGATAAGACAGTGAATATACCCTACTACTAGCTTTCCGCCCGCAGCTTCGCCTACGTGGACTACACCATTTTGGCTGATTCATTTTTTCCAGTTCTGGAGGGATATATCAAATTATCCAAAAATACTTAGTCTTTTCATTTTTCATACAAACGTTAACATTCCTTTTTACCCCTTTAAGGGGTGAAATTAAAATAATCCTTGAATACATGTTACTCTATCCTTGAACACAAGTAATTTTGATAATAAACAATTTATTTTTCATACAAACTTTAACACCCCTTTTTACCCCTTTAAGGGTTGAAATTTAAAAAAATCATAGATATGTATTTTATATTTAACATTTAGAGGCTAAATACCAAATTTGATTCATTTCAAATAAAAAATGACAGAGTTTCATACAAACTTTGGACCTCCGTTTCATGCCCTTGGGGGGTTAATTTTGGAAAATCCTTTCATAGCGGAACCCTACGTTCAGCCAAATTGCCAAATTTCAGCGCAATCCGTTCAGTAGTTTCAGCTGTGCGTTGATAGATCAGTCAGTCAGTCAGTGAGTCAGTCAGTCAGCCAGTCAGCTTTGACTTTTATATATATAGAATACATTGTAAGTGGGAACATTGAAGTAATTTTAAAAATCCACTATACTCGTAGTTACAAAAAAAACCCTTTATAATATTAGTAGTGTCTCACGGATGTCGGAAGAGCGAGTGGCGAAGCGCATCTTGTATTCTGAACTGAGGGAGGGCAAGCGAAAACAGGGCGGCCAACTCCTCAGGTACAAAGACGTTCAGAAACGACATATGAAAGCGTGTAAGATCAAGCCTTCTGAATGGGAAGGATTGGCAGCATAGCGCCCTGAATGGCGCGGACTTGTACAGAGACAAGTACGCGAGTTTGAGGAACAGCGTAAAACTGGTCTCGACGCTAAACGCGACTTGTTAAAAGCCCGACCACCCGCGGCCATTCGTTTTAATTATGTAGATGGTATACTCACGTGCAATCAGTGTGCACGGGGGTTTACCACTAAAATCGGGTACATAAGTCATCTTCGGGCCTATCAGCGTCATGCGAACTAGGAGTCGAAGTGGTCGCCATGACCGAAAACGGTCGGAGTGAATCATCATCAGTGTCGATTTAAAATTAATTTGATTTTGAGTAATCTTCAAACACTGGATCTTATTATATATGTTCTTCATCAGGTGTCAGCATTGGTAGACGATGTCTACTCAGAACATTCCCACGTGGCTGGTTCATTCACGATGCTGGCGAGTTCCAGAGCTCATGTTGGAGGTTCCTTGAACGCGAGAGCATTACCTGGTGCGAGAGTGCATACTAACTTCATTGGTTGCTTGAAGAAGGTATGTATCCTTAGAAACGGGTTTTGCTTTTTTTAATACTGCTGTACCTTAGGTGCTGTCTATGAAACACGTCACTGAGAATTTCACCTTATTGAACTGGTGGTAGGGTTGCTGGCCACTACCCTCAAGTTGAAAATCGGTCGCTAACCAGCTGTTGATGTGTTTCGGCAGTTGCACTTGAGAGCCGCATTGTAATAAGGTGTACAACACATTGACAATCCCTCTGGTATTATTCATGTTTATAGGCGGCGGTAGTCACTTACCATCAGGTGACCCGCCAGCCACGTTGTCACGTGTGGTATAAAAAAAAATTGATTAAAAATAGCATACTGATGAATAATTTAAAATGTTTACATGCTTTTTATTATCTTCTTGAGATCAAGTCGTCATGCTAAGCAATACTTTTCCCCCTTTATTTGTTCACGTATTTTAGGAACTGCCCCATTCATAATAATACATTAACTACTGGAATGCCCTAAGTGGCATGATGTATCTCAAAACATAAAGGTTGGTGCTTTAGTTCTATTGGTAGGAGAAAATTCATCACCATTACGGTGGCCACTAGCTAGGATTGTCAATGTATTCAGTGGCTCGGATGGTCGAGTAAGAGTAGTTGAAGTTAAGTCTGGCTCGACCATTCATAAAAGATCTATTAACAAAATAGCAGTATTGCCTATTTATGATGAAAAAAATTAATTTTGTTTTGTTACAAATCTAGTCAAATTATTTAGCGCCCGAATTTATTTATGTTCAATTTAAAACATAAGAATTTTATCTGTGGTCGCTCTCTCTCTCTGGTCTGCGACGTTCTAACCTTGTACTGTGTAATTGAGTCAGCTAATAAAAACCAAATATTAAAATTATTTTACGTTTAATTACAACATTACCTATTCCATAATTATCAGGAATTTTAATAAAGCTTTTATTGCTATCAAATCTCGACTGAAGCATTAAATTATGCTGCACATAACATAAATAATTCCAAGATAAAAGTCGTTATTATACCAAATAATAATATTAGCTACGTGAATTTAACGATCTTAATAATTCAGGAAGCAAAAGGCTATAAATTTCATTGTTTTATACAGGTTATCAAAACATTATAACAGCCTTAATAAATATAGAAACTGTGGCATATATTACAAGCTTAATCCTTTCCTTGTCTCGATTTTTGAGTATTAACATTTTGGATGCGGGTAGCGCAAAACCGGCCATCGTGGAGATCCTTGGGGGAGGCTTTTGTCCAGCTTTGGACGTCTTCCAGCTGACATGATTATACGACCTACGTTATAATAAGACATTCTATAATTATAATTGTTAAATACATTGATTCTTTTTATAAGGACCATTTGACTATTGAGTTTTCTCACGACATATCTAAACTAATATTAATCCAACCAAAATATTTTCATGTAAAATGTTGCCAAGACGAGAGCATATTATATCAGATCTCACGTAAATCCAAGCTACTAACTCTACATGCCCAAACTCGACAAGCCCTAACTGCACGAACTCTACGCTTTAGTCAAAATATGTGGGTAACTAAATATGGTATACCACCTTAGAATAATAATAGTTTTCTAGCTAGGCAAAATAATCCATATTTCCTGATGGTTAAAGTTTACATTTGTAACTCAGGTGGAATTCTCGGCGGACACTCTTCGTCTAAACCTCATTGACCTGGCTCGCACTGGAAGTAAGCTGATCACGGTGACTGGACGCCTGGAGTACGCTTGTACTGCCACTGACTCCGCTGATCCTGTCACTTTTACCACAAGAGACGCTCATTTGGTAAGGTTTTTTTTAAGAAAGTTCCACTGCTGAAAAAAAAGTTGCCTTGCTGAGTTTCTTGCCGGAGTCTTCTCAGTGTAAGTGTATTCCGAACCGGTGGTAGAGCCAATTGTAACGTTCATAAGTGCCTTACCGGGGGCCTAAACTCAATAAATGAGTTTTGAGTTTGAGTTTGAAATAATGAGTGTTTAGTCCCATCTAGTTATTGTATCAGATTGTTCTTTATTTGTTGCAAACTTCTGAACTTTCATTCATTCAATGTAGTTTTAATGAAATAGTGACACTGTAGCTATTAAAGGAAGCTTTTTTTTTAAATTCTGGATAAGCTTGTGTTTGACCACCATCTCACCATGGTAAGTGATGATGTGGCCGAAGGTGGTAAGCACACAAAGCCTAGATGTGAACTGGCTCTCAAGTGTCAGCTGTCGGAACACACCGATTGGCGCTTGGCGACAGATTTTCAACTTGATGGTGGTAGCCAGCCAGTCGGGTACTACAAAGTACCCTACCACCGTGCCATGGTTTCCTCACGATGTTTTCCTTCACCGAAAACTCAAGCTCATTGTAGGATTCGAACCCACGACCTTCGTCGCGGTATCCGACGTCACTTACCACTGAGCTATATATAGTATCATCAATTTAAAATATTTTTCTAGATTTGTTATCTCAGAAATATTGATTAAATTAAAAAAATGATGCAGTTTTCAAATAATATTAATATAAAAGAAAATGTTGGCAAAGTTTCCCCTATTAAGTCACAGATTCAACCAGCTATGACCTCTAAAGTCCAATAAAAGCCCCTTGTAGCACGAAGACTTATTTCTAGAACTGCCATTTACCACAATTCATTACAACCTCAACGTCCGCCAGCGGCACATCGCAAAAACTAAGCACCAATTAAAAACAATGGGTGACCGCGCGAAAAATTACCTACTCCACGCCGAAGTTAGGCCGACTCGTTGAAGACGGTCAACCAGTTGTGTGGAGAGCACTTTGAACACCGGACTCTCGAATTTGGTCGAGTGTCCAGTACGGGAAAGGACCCTGATTAGATCGGGAGGGGTTATTGGATTTTAGTTTAGTTCGTCAAGTGCTTTTAACGTCTGATTGATCGTTGTAATGTGATTTTTAAAAAATAGTGCGTGCAATTTTATACTAAAGTTTCTTTTTTTAATAAAATTACAGAAATAATCGTTTTAGAGGGTATTTCGAAATTCAAAATAATATGCATTTCAATACCATACTATTATTACCTAAAATTATGTACATATTAAACTTCTAGCTTTATACATACAAAATGTATGAAATACTGGGTGTTCCCCGCGGTCTCACCTGCGTTTTTGAGGGGTCTTATCTATTCTCGGGTTAAAAATAAACCTTTATTTTATTCCAGGAAATAATCTACCTGTGTGCCACGTTTCATCAAAATTCGTTGACTAGTTTCTGCATGAAAGAGTAAAACTCATCGTTACATCCATCCTCACATTCTAACATACTTTCACATTATAGATTATCAAAACGGGTCAAATTTGATCCATAACTTCGGAGGAATACCCATAAAGACTAGAATCCAGTGCAAAGAAAAAGTCTCCTTTCATCAGAATTGTACTTCAAAAATAATAAACAAAACTGTGTTCAAAGTTCACTGTAAAAAATTGACACCTAATTTTGTTAAATCGAAGCAATTTCTTGGTAACATTCGGTCAACTTGACTAATGCCTCCGATTCGAGTTAAGTGCTTTAAAAGCCATTAAGTACGTCCATTTCATTATAGACCCTTTGTGCATAACAGGTTGGTAATTGCATTCTTTCGCGATTACTGAAAACTGAACTTATATCTTTGTTATTAGGTTCTTTATTGGATAATGATTTTATGGCGATGATAGCTCAGTGGTCCTACTAATTGAGCTTTCGATGGAAAAAAATATCGATGAAAAAAGAGCATTTGGATACTGACCTTAATTAAAAAACCTGACGCCAGGGGAAACAACAAACAAATAAAATTTCATCACAATCGGATGAATGATTTCGAACACAGAAAACAAATAAAGGCGAACGTAGTCACTTACCATCAGGTGACCTGCCTGCGTCGTTGTCACTTGTTACATAAAAAAAAGAAAACAAATAAATATTCATTTTTATTTATTAGATAAGTAAATGTGTCAAGTTATTACTTTGATTATATTATTATGTATATTCATAAAATCAAAATCACATTTATTCAGTTTAGGCCCTGGAAAGGCACTTATGAACGTTACAATTGACTCTACCACCGGTTCAACATACACTTAAACTGACGAAGACTACAGCAAGAAACTCAGCTAGTTCATACTAGGTTTCACCCGCGTTCCCGAGGGATCTTTTTTTTTTTTTATTCTGGATAGGCTTGTGTTTGACCACAATCTTACCATGGTAAGTGATGATGTGGCCGAAGATGGTAAGCACACAAAGCCTAGATGGGAACTGGCTCTCAAGTGCAGCTGTCGGAACACACCGAAAGGTGGTTGGCGACAGATTTTCAACTTGAGGGTGGTAGCCAGCCAGTCGGGTACTACAAAGTACCCTACCACCGTGCTATGGTTTCCTCACGATGTTTTCCTTCAGCGATCTTTTCTTTTCCCGGGATAAAAAACATCCCATCTCTCAAGTTGGGCCAAACTGCACATTTGTTTAGGAGTTTATTACGGACAAAGTGACACGAACTTTGATAAACACTACGAAAACCACATAGTTGATACAAGCACATATTTTAATACTCTGATATGTATATTTTGCACAAAAATATTTGTCCTGGATAGAAATCGAACTTGCGACCTGTGGTGGACTCCTCTCTTCTCCCCAAGGCGACCTATTGTTAGTAAAAAACTAAATTACAGATAGGCAGTGGCTGTTAGCTCTAATGAAAGTAACTGATTTTAATGTTTAGATAGGGAAGTGTGCCCATGAGGTGGTAGTGGAAATAAGTGGACTGACCTCTTGTACCCTTTTAGTATTGGTGTTGATGGATCATGTATATAATTAATGTAATAAGAAACGTGGTGGTAAAATAAATATCCTGGGTCATTTTTACTGCCTGAATTACCTGAATATTGTCCAAGTGAATGTAATAAAACAGAAATAAGAATATCTATGTAACCAAAGATGATGATGATAATGAAAGTATGAATAAAATAAGAGTATTTTTGACATTTCAAAAATTTTAATTACCTACAAGAAAAACTATCACGTCTAATGATAAATAATTCAAGTGCTATTTTCAATCACCTTTGAAACTCAATTTTCATCAGTCACCTATTCAAGTTGTAATACTATTCTTTGACATCAGCTTCGTTTATATCACAAAAACCACTTAAAACTTTCAAAGAACGTACACCACATAAAATCTTACACCATTGGAATTTAGCTCGTGTTTTTCAACAAAAAGCAGCATTTAAACGATGGAAGAATGCAATTACGGTTTATTTTGGCAGTTAACTCGGCTACATTTTTGTTTGCTCCTTTTATTTCGGATTTAGAGTCATGCAAAAATAACATTAGCACCTCTTAACCGAGATTCTTGCAACCAATTACTTATTGGGGTCGGTAATCAAGTGAAATACTTGGCACTGGTGTTGGTTCAACCACTTCTAATAATAATTAGAACAGTAGTTTCATCGCGAGATAATCTGTTTTCCCTTATTTACATACCACTTTTATATAAAACCTGATTTCAAATACAACCACATTGACTTGAATGTGTACTGGTAAAAATACTAGCTGTTCTCCGCAATTTTACCCGCTTTCCTGAGGCTTCTTATCTTTGCTCGGGATAAAAAGTATCCTATGTTATATTCTAGGATATGATCTACCTCTGTACCAAGTTTTATTAGAATCCGTTCAGCCGTTTTTGGGCGAGTAACAAACATACAACATTTACATGACAACATTTAAAACCTGGTAGATTTTTATTATTTATCACTAGTGGACCCGGCAGACGTTGTCCTGCCCTGAAATTAAAACAAAACTTAGAACCCGATTCCAGCGCCATCTACCGGGTCCAATTTTGTTTTCAAATCATCGAGGAACCCATTGAAATACACACACAAAATTTCATCCAAATCGGTCCTGTTACCATACTCCTCCGAAACGGCTTGACCGATTACTCAAATTACTAAAATGGCTATTAAAAAATAAGGGTTGATCGTAGAAGGGTGAAAATTGGGGATTGTATGTATTTTTGTATGTTGTATCATAAAAAAATAGAAATTAGAAATTTTGTCTCAAAAATAAAAAAAAAAATTTAGGGGTGGACTACCCCTAACATTTAGGGGGATGAAAAATAGATGTTGGCCGATTCTCATAGATACCGGATAAGCACAAAAAATTTCATCAAAATCGGTCAAGCCGTTTCGGAGGAGTACGGCAACTAAAACTGTGACACGAGAATTTTATATATTAGATTTACAATTGAAAAGCAATGGCTTCTCAATTTTGGGGTCTCTTGGGGGTTACGCGAGGTAATTTAGAGATTATCCTCATTGGCGATGTTTTTCTTTTTTTCTTTACCGAAAGCTCAAGTTTAGTGTAGTATTCAAAACTCACGGTCTTCGTCTCGGTAATCGACGTCGCTGCCTCTGAGTTATCATCGCTTCAAACTTGATAGACTTAAAATTAAATTAGATTTGAAATACTTTAAAAATTTAGGTTAAAAACTAACGGGTTCTTATCACGATAAGCTGAATTATGAGATATTTCAACACTATCAGCATCATGATCACGAGAAATATTAACTGTATTCTTACTAATATTGTAAACATATTATTCACATATAATACACGCTATTTTGTAAACAAAATAAATGATGCCATGCCGGGTTAAACGGCTATTTCAACCAGTTAGCTTTTACAAATATTTAAAAAACAAGCTCTGCTTATTTCGATTACATTCTACGGCCAAAAACTATAAAAAAAAAATAAACAGAATCATAAACAACATCATACTCATTCAGTGTATAATCTACGCGACCTTGCACAGGGTCACCCATGGCCGTTCGTGGCTACACTCGTAGTTCCACTGATCAAAGCTGCGATAAGTAAATAACTTTATTCACCCGAGTTCGTTTCGCAGGTGAAGTGTGAAGTAAATAGAACGTGAACACGATTGTTGAATAAAATAAAAACGTTATAGAATAAATAAAATTAATAAATAGCCACAGATATTATTCACTAAGTAAATGTTGTATTGAAACCAGAAACTGATAATTTTAAGGCGATGATAGCTCAGTGGTAGTGACGTCCAATCCTACAATGAGCTTGAGCTTTCGGTGAAGGAAAACAACGTGAGGAAACCACAGCACGGTGGTAGGGTACTTTATAGTTTCCGACTGACTGGCTACCACTCTCAAGTTGAAAATCTGTCGTTAAGCATCGACAACTGCACTTGAGAGCCAGTTCCCATCTAGGCTTTGTGTGCTTACCACCTTCGGCCATATCATCACTTACCATGTTGAGATTGCGGTCAAACACAAGCTTCAAAAGAAAAAAATGTATATATTATGTATATAAAGAACTTAAATAGTAAACCCAGACTCAGGAAAAACTCTGTTCATGCATAGAAATGTATGCCCTGGATAGGAATCGAACAGGAATCGTGGCGTGACTAATGATTCCCCTCGCATATAGGTATATCAATTATTCAATATTCTTTGTAAGTATCCAATATTGATTCAGCTGACGGATTGTAGGTTTCAATTGGTTATAGATTGAGTAGAATTTAAATTAATAAACGTGGTACGAACTTGCTACTTTTGACTTTTACTATACAATTCTAAGTAGATTGAATCGATCCCAGAATTAAATTAAATTATTTACGTTCTTCTAAATGTATTGGAGTAGTGGGATCTTCTTCTTTTTTGCAAGTTAATACTTTGCTTAATTTATAACCAACTCAATTTATAACAAAATGCAAAAAAAAATCTAAATCTACTGTACCAAAATTTTTTTCCTAACTCCACAGATTCTACCCAAATGGGAAGCAGTGAAGACTGGAACGATATCCTTCAAGTTTCGCACCAACGAACCAAACGGTCTGATCCTGTTCAACATGGGTGCGAAACCACCAAGGGTAGGTTGCACGGTAAGGGGTGAAGCTTTTGGGGTCCGAGTATCACTTAAAAGATTAAGATCATCATCATTAATATTATCACGAGAATTCACGCCATCATCAATAACAAATGCTTTAACATTGGGAATTGTATTTGTTTTGTTGTGTCTTTTATAATTTGTATTGTATTTTAAACCACTGTCATATTAGTGTTATTAAATGTGATTGTTACATTGTCATCGTGTGTGATGAAGGTGAAATTATTTCAAAGTCTATTGAATTTATTATGAATAATTTGTTAGTGGAGCCACTTACAGAAATTTCAAATTCAATAATGAAATTTTCAACACGTGTTGGCTGTCGAATTAATAATCGTTGTATGATATCGTTATCAAGATAAAATTCATTGAATTTGGTTATTTTATCTTGCAGCCTATGTTAGTATCCTTTTGAAGTATAAAATTAAATTGATTTATCATGCTATTCAAAGTATCTTAAATTATTTCGGGTAAGATAGGTAAACATAAACGTTTTGATGAAATAAAGTTGCTCGGTTTATTTAGCAAGTTTATTAATTAAAATTACCTCGGTGGTTGAGCGGTAAGACGATCGCATACAAAATGGAGCTCTTGAGTTTAATTTTTAGGTAAAAAAGGTTAAATAATTGTTTTGCTTAGAAATGTTTGTATATGGCCGATAATTGCTCGCCATGCTCACATTATGATAAATATTCTTGATGAAATACTGTATTCTTCACTTCTGCTAATCTTTTATGGAATACTGTCCTTAAAATTTCCTAATTGATTTTAATAATGGTTTAAATACTTAACAGATTATAAAAAAATGTTATTTTAACTCTGTATCATAAACAATAACAACCGTATTACAATTCCCAATGAGCCTCAATGGATTAGCTTAAATCTCGAATATTCATAAATCCAACGAATTATGTAGCAGCGATTTAACGTCAAGCCCTTTATTAAATTGTACCTTCTAATATTAGAGGCCAGTTTTAATAAAATTTTGATGAACTTTAGGGAGTTATCAAATTATATTGCTATCCAATGGGGTGGCTGCATGGTAGGAAAAAATGGAATAAAGTTCTACTGAAATTAATGACACTTAAATAGGGGAATTTGTGTAAGGTACCTTATAAAGTTTCACCCACTTTGAAATGTTGAAATGTTTTTATGTTTATATATATGTTAACTTCGCACAGTAGAGCCCAAAGCACAAGTTATATACCTGAAAATCGATTCCTTTCACAAACCCGCACTAGGTAACAATGCTGATGTTGCACTTATGAAATGAAAAAACAAAAGTGGATAGGATGTTGTTTTGGTGTTTGCAGCTAAGAATTTTGAAACAATTTTTATCTGTTCTGAAATTCTTTGCTTGTTTGTTTCTTTAAAATTTTCAGTCAATAATTTCTACGCTCCTAACTATCTTTCATTCCTTGGCTCATATTTAAACTCAATTCTGTGTATACCAAGCTAGGTTTTATGATGAAGTGACAAAATTCAAAAGTCGTGCAAGCTTTCATTTATGGGCTTTATTAATACCTACACAAATTCGCACTGCGTCCTTAGATTCACTATCTATATTCTTTACACTTAGATTTTAGTTTTTCTTAATATTAATTTACACGCTGTAATTTTTGATAAGTTTTAGAAGCAATGGATTATTAAACTTATACCTGGTATCTACAGCAACATTATGTTGTATAACATTAATTTGTTTAGAGCGATGATGTACCTAGTGATGTAGATCTAACTTAGCATATTAGAAATACCCTTGTTTCTTAAACCAAAAAACGGGACATCCTTTTTTCGATAGTTATTTAACTAAAGTATAGTTTAATTTATATTCTAGAGTATTTTGTTACATTTTATATTCCTTAGAAGAAATACATAGGTACTTATAAAATTATTTACTTTAACTTTTTCTAGCCTATACGAGTACTCTTAGCGGCTAGAAAAGGTCATGTATTTAAATTCATTAATTAATTTATTATTTTACAAAAAAAACTTTTTTCTGTTATCAGATTCCAATTTATCTTTGTTTCGTTAGTTACATCGATTGCAAAATAGAGAATTCCCTTCGGATATATCATTGCAATTATTAAATTATGCAAGTATACTCTTTATTTTGAATCCGACATTATTCAAATTACTTTGAATGAAGAGGCTCACAAGTTATCGTACAAAACTTAGTTTTGTATAGTAGCTTATTCAAATTTGCATGTCTGAATACTCCCTGAATTGTTTCTATTCAAATAGTTTGCATGTATTACGTGCAGTTGGACTGAACTATTATTCTTTTTTATATTCAAATTCTTTGATAGACATGTTATTGATTTCTATTGTTGATTCTATTTTTATTTTACTGAGAACTCTTATTTGCTTTCACGTATTCTGTATGTCTAGGATTCTGTTCTAATTAGGAAGGGTTCTAATTATTATATTGGTTGGTTCAATGTTGTTGGTTTTTATAACACAATGTTCTGGAGCCGTAATAATTCATTTATCACGAGTTACAGTATTTTCTTTGGATGATTTTTGAATTGACATGTTTGAATGTTTCGCTCAAGAGATACATTGGGATAACTTTATGATAAGTTAAAAATACTTTGGGCTAAAGGGTAAGAAAATGTTTTTATAACAGGGACTTTCTTCACCTATGTTTTTAAAAGTACCTACAGTTTTTAGTAATATCTTTAATACAGGTTAGTTGTTTTGTTATGGGTGTTACTTAATTATTTATTTTAGTTAATTTTCAAGATGTTTTCTTTTGAGAATGTTTCTAGTCTTCTAGTAGCTTTTAATTTTGCAATTTTTTTTATGAAGATGCAATTTTATTCAATTTAATTGTAGAAATCAGTTTAAGTTAAACGTAGTTTGAGCCTGGAATAAGATTTAATTTCTATAGATTAAGAATATGGTTTTACAAATTTTATGTTAAAAATACCTTTATGAAAAATCTGGGCTTTATAAAAATAACAATTAAATCTGCCAGAATATTCTGTAGGTATCCACCTTGGGTACTTATTGTCAACAAATATATTTATTCACTCCCACATAAAATTTGAAGAAGAATTTAAGCTCCTAACAAGGTAAGTACATTCAACTGTGGGTGGCAAGAGCCCAAAATAGGTTTACCAATGTTATAAATCACTCTACGTAAGTAATAACGCTTCACTATTAGCATAATTACTTCGCCAAAACCCAACAATTCCAATAAACCTAAAAACATTACCCCAAAATTGTCTTGTGTACTATGACAGTCCCATAAAATTCCAGGCGGATTTATTCGCGGTGGAAATGCTCAGTGGCTACATATACGTGCATGTGGATCTTGGATCTGGAGGAGTGAGGGTCAGAGCATCTCGGAGACGGGTCGATGACTCGCATTGGCATGAGTTTCTGCTGCGACGCAGTGGCAGGGACGGCAGGGTTACTGTTGATGGGGCCAATGCTGAGTTTAAGACTCCTGGTAAGTTTAGCAAGAATTTTGGAGATGTGTTTTTGGGAAAATGCAGCAGTCTGATGAGCAGGCATGTAAGCTGACGAGTAAGTGAATACCATCTCTTAAAGGCACAGTATTACCATTGTGTTCCAATCTTTTACAATGCCTAAAAGACAACTGGCTCTCAAATGCAAAAGCTAGAACACTGTAGATCTTTGCCTATAGGCATTAGTAATACCAGGGGTTGTAAACCTTACTACCTTGAAGGCAACTGGTTCTCAAATGCAATTGCCGGAATACACCAATTTCGTCGTGGTTTCCTCTTGATATTTACCTTCACCGAAAGCTCAAGCTCAGCTCATTGTAGGATTCGAACCTACGACCTTCGCCTCGGTATCCGACGTCACTACTACTGAGCTATCATCGCATCATCAACATTTATCTTTGGTATTTCAGGTGAATCCAACCAATTAGAGTTGGATGGGCCTCTCTTCATCGGAGGAATGGGCTCGGAATACTCCGCATCACGAACTCCACCAGTGTTATGGACAGCAGCCTTGAGGCAAGGGTTTGTGGGCTGCATCAGGGATTTAGTCCTCAACGGCAAACCTCAAGATTTGACTGCTTATGCTCGGCAGCAGGATTCAGGTGACTTTAATGGGAATAGGAGTTCCAATAAGAGAATAATTTATTATAAATTGTTGGTAAAGGGAAACTTCTCATACTGTCAAACCAATCAGAGCTTGTGGAAAACAGATAACTGATATCCCACAATATTATAAATGTGAAAGTTTGGATGGATTTTTGTTACAATTTCACGAAAAAATGGCTAAACGGATTTTGATGAAACTTGACACACAGTTAGTCCATATCCTGGAATAAAACATAGGATACCTTTTATCCCAGGAAAAGATAAGATCCCTCAGAAATGCGGGTGAAACCGCAGGGGAAAGCTTATTACACCCAGACTCAAGACAAACAGATTATGCACACATGCGTCTATTTTGACTGAGAATCAAAATTACGACCTGTGTGATGTGTTTAACCAACCACGCCAACCACGACATAGTCGCAGGCAAAAGCAAGTAACAATAGATTTTTTAAATTTGTATAGACCACAATCTCGTTTCACAATTCCAGCATCAGTACGTCCAGCATGTCACGTGTTAATGAAGCAGTGCGTCAGCTCGCCCTGCCAGCACGGAGGCGTGTGCTCAGAGGGTTGGAACAGACCGCTCTGCGATTGTTCCGCTACTAACTATGGAGGTCCTACTTGTGGACGTGGTAAGTTTCCTGATGGATTTAAACTGCTGCAGATTTTATTGTCAATTCGTTAACACGTCTTTTTAGCAAATTTCCAACTGCTGTTTAACTATAATTTAGTAGCGTATAATTACTTTAATTCTATTACAAATTTTGAATAAGAATAGTTAGTGCAAACCCATGTCTTTTATGGGAATAAAATTGTGACCCATTTAGATGACGATTAAATTCAAATTAGATAAAATAATTGGACTGGATTTGACCTTGTTACAAGATTTGATTACGTTAAGTTTTTTGTAATAATACACTAGTTAATATTAGTTTGTAAACAATGTGATCTACAAATTTTACATGTCGAAATCATCAAGTAATTTTTATTGCAAATTCTTAAATGCCAATGCTCCAATATTGACACTATTTTTGCAGAATCCGCGACAATCTTCCTCAACGGCAGCCAGCACCTCACGGCCAACGTGGGATTGGAACATGTGACGCAGACCGAGGAGCTGTTGCTACGGTTCCGTACCTCGAAGGCTGGGTTGTTGCTGCGGACAGCTAGTGAACACTCCGCTGATAGGATCGAACTGGCTGTTGCGGCTGGAAGAGTTAGAGCCAGTGTGAGGCTGGGGGATAGGGAGAAGGTATCTTAGCTTAACTTCAAAATTTGGTTAAATTTATTTGGTCATGTTCAATTATGATAACTTGCATCACAACTTTAGACTGGTGCTCCTAAAGTTTCAGATATTCTATTGAAAAATTCAAAATTCTTTAGTATTATTACATCTTATTTATACTTACAAATCATTATATTAATACGTGAAGAAAAATCTTTGTTTTTACGAAAATTACGGGGATGGAGGAGTATGAAAGGCACAATTAAAGTTTACATAGAGAAAGAATGCAGACAGCCATTATTTTTATTTTAGAAATAAATTAAATGATTAAAAAATAACATTGCACCCACTACTATGCGCTTGACACACACGCATATACATATCATTATCCTCTTGATTAACCCGTCTACCGCGTTTCTTTTTTACTACGCTTTTTTATTAATAGGTATTGAAGAACTTTAGTGTTATCAATAAATAAATTTTAAATCCGTGCAACTACTTTAAATACAGCCCTATAAAATTTCTGTCTCACCTCTCCTTCAACTACCTCAGAACCTACTGGCGGGCTCGAACGTAGCAGACGATGGGTGGCACACAGTTCGGTTCTCACGGCGTGCTTCCAACCTGAAGCTACAGGTGGATGGTGAAAAGCCAGTGCGCGGTATGTTATGTACGTATGCACGGGACAGCACCCGCACACCTTTTATTTTGACCCTAATGTAGTGGAGGATAAGGTTGGTTTTGATTTGGATGTACTATCATGTCTTGAAGAAGGGTTTATTTTTATTGTGAAACATATGGTAGTATTGATGTTGATATTGATATACCAACAGAATTGAATCTAACTGAAGTAATGAATGATCATTAAATAGATATTAATATAGAAACAAGCGAAACTGTACCCAAGATTAAAACTGCAGATATGGTAATTTGTGATAATGATAATGCATCAGAATCAAATGTAGTTTATAAGTTTATGAGTTAACTTGATTTATTCAAGAAAATTCTTCAAGACACTTTTTGGGCTACTGTTTAAGTTTGAAAAAGGTGTCTTGTTTTTGGTGTTAGACGTCCTTTTATGTATGTAGCATAGTTGCTTAGTTTCTGTTTGTTTTTAGCTGGCACTTGGTATTTCCACCTTTTAGTTGGATGCTATTGTTTCTTAACTTCATTTACATTTGTTTCTTTCTCCTGTAGTGACCTTTGTGAATGTGCTGTTGGAAACTTTATTACCAGTTCCTTTCATAATTCTAATTCATGTTTCTAAATTAACTTAAAGAACGGAACAGGTAATCTATCAGGTAAATTGAATACTAGTTGTTTCAAATTAGAAATGTAGACTGTAAGAGAATAACTATTGACTGATATTCTTGATAATCAAATTCTTCTAGACGCTGGCTCGTGTTAATCATAAATGCAATCTATCTATCCAGCTTGAATCTATTCATGTTACGGTATGCTAATTGTAAATAACTGTTGAATAATGGCTGCTATGACAATCTATGAAGCCTTTACTTTGCTAATTTATTTTTTCTTTTAAAGTCAATGTTGTGGATAGGTGTGTGCTCGATTTTATTACTAAATATTTAAACTGTGCTTTTAAATTTTACAGCTGAAACTATTTTAGGGAAAGCTTCGACTTTAGAAATTTCAACGCTCCATCTTGGAGGTCTATATCATCCAGAAGAAGAAATACAAATGACTTCAACACTACCAAATTTCGTTGGACACCTACAGAAGTTTGTATTCAACGGGATCCGATACATTGACATGGCAAAGACTCTCGGCATAAGTAGCACAGAAGCAAATAACATTTATGATACATCCAACATAATTTTCACGGGAAAATTTATCAAACCTGATTCTTTGAACGTGTACAAATCAGTTACGTTTAAGTCTAAACATACTTATGTTGGTTTGCCGTTATTGAAGGCGTATGGTAATACATATTTAGATTTTTACTTTCGAACCACTGAAATGGATGGCCTATTGTTTTACAATGGAGGGAAAAAGCAAGATTTTATTGCGATAGAGTTGGTCAATGGTCATATTCATTGCGTCTTCAACCTTGGTGATGGAGTTGTGACTATGAAGGACAAATTGAAGAATTTCATCAACGATAACAGATGGCATACAGTGTCTGTCAGGAGACCAACGCCGAAGATACACACATTGCAGGTTGATGAAGACTTGGAAATGCATACTACAAGTAAGTTAATTTTATCTTTGGATATTGAACTTTAACATAATTTTCCGTTGCGTTGGCGTATTAAGAGTAACTATTATAATCGTTTCGAGAAATGTAAGGTGATGATAGCTCAGTGGTAGTGACATCAGATACCGCGGCAAAGTTTGTGGGTTTGAATCCTACAGTGAGCTTGAGCTTTGGGTGAAGGATAACATCGTGAAGAAACCACTGAACGAACGGTGGTAGGTTACTTTGTAGTACTCGACAGGCTAGCTACCACCCTCAAGTTGAAAATGTGTTGCCAAGCACCTGTTGGTGTGTTCCGACAGTTGTACTTGAGAGCCAGTTGAGGCATTGTAATAAGGTGTACAACACTTTGGCAATCCCCTGGTATTGCTAATGTCTATAGGCGACGGTAGTCACTTACTATCAGGTGACTAACCAGCTTGGTTGTCACTTGTAGTATAAAAAAATAAAATTAGATGGTCAAAATAAAAATTAAAACTCATTTATACAGTTTAGGCCCTGGTAAGACACACATATTATAGTACATTTTTTTATTTCAGGTTCAAACCTTATGCTCGAATTGGATAGCGTGCTCTACGTGGGTGGAGTACCGAAAGATATGTACTCTTCACTTCCAGTGGGAGTGTTATCTCGACAAGGGTTCGAGGGATGCATGTCTAGCTTGGACCTTCCTGGAGAATCACCGTCATTGATGGAAGATGCTGTTGTACCTAGCTCGTCTTTGGGGTCTGGATGTGAAGGTAATTTCATTATAGACATACAATATATACAAGAGGGTGATAAAGCTATCGTGTAGGAACGAGAAGGTCATAAAGAACTAAATGTGATCCTAATCCAATTACATTTAAACGAAATAACAGAAATAAGTCGGTTGATGGTGAAAAACTCTTTATTGATACTCCATAGAAGATAATTAACAAAAAAAAATGAAAAAGCCGTAATAAAATGGTGGGTGTCGCAATGGGTGGCTTATCAATAATAGCAATATCAGGCAACCATCCAAGTAATGACGAGGTTGATGACATCATATGCCAAAGTAAATGAGGCATAAGAACAAGTTTAAAATCGTGTATCATCATGGTGTGTCAGAAAACGTCTTAAAAATAAATAATGTAGATGAAACATAATTTCTGCATTGTCAAATTTCCTAACTGATTGCATTGTTATTTTGTGCCAGGTCCAACGAAGTGTACTCACAACGCATGTGCTAACAAAGGTGTGTGCGTCCAGCAATGGAACACTTACGTCTGTGACTGTGACCTCACGTCCTTTACTGGACCTACGTGTTACGATGGTACGTTTTTAATTGTGTTATTTAAATATTTGGAATCATTTTAAAGTTTTTAATGTAAAAACCCGTTAAATACCGAGATTCTAACCCGTATTAGCGGGTTAGAATCCCGGGTATTTAGTGAAAATATAGTTTTTAAGGCTGTGTAGTAGTTATATAATATTGCACTATAGTAAAACTCACATTTAACAAAAATAAGTGTTACGACTTTTTGCGTGGGAGGTGTCGAAATTTGGTGTCATTCAAAGAGTCCACTGCGCTTATTTACATTCTGCGTAAGGGCATTATTCCCCATCAGGCAATATAATTTGCCCAGCCAAAAAGTCGTATTTAACGTGTCGTCCCTCGTCCCCTAGAATCGATAGCGTACGAGTTCGGCCCGGGGCGTGGAGTGATGACGTACTCATTTCCGACGGCGAGCGTGGCGGACACGGAGACAGACCGCGTGGCGCTCGGCTTTGTCACGAGCAAGGCCGACGCCGTGCTGCTCAGAGTCGACTCCTCCACCACGCAGGACTATATGCAGATGGAGATTGTGAGTCGAACATAAATAGCCCAGAGGGTCGCGGGAAACCGCGTCAACAAGTCGAGTACTACAAAGTGCCCTACCACCGTGCTTAAATTGCTTAATCTATATTATATAAAAGGAGAAGTCCTGACTGACCCATCAACGCCCAGCCTAAATATCTCATATAATGCGACCGTTTATTTTTATTTTATACCACAAAGGTGGTAAGTGGTTACCATAGCAAAAATCTCTTGAAACCTTGCATAAAAAATAGCTTATCATTGCCTTCCGAGTGACAACGGAATTGAACGTCCGTTGAAAATGAAATATCTTAATCACAGATCCGAGGAAACCTCTTCATGGTATACAATGTCGGTGGTGCTGACCATCCTCTCGGTGATGAAGCGGCCAGGGTTGATGATGGAGCATACCACGTCGCTAGATTCACCAGGAATGGCAGCAGATCTGCACTGCAATTGGATAACTATGCTGTTAATATTAGGCATCCTCAAGGTGATACATTTTTGGATTGAAATATTAATGACAAAGCAAACTATTAAAATTACTTCTGCGGGTCAATTATGTAACTTGAAGCAATTAGTTTCAATCTTGAAAACAATTTAAAAAAAGTAGATTTTTCACTTTCTACTTTTCTAGTAACAGCATTTACAAATAGTAATTTATTAATAATAATAATATTTATTGCATTGTAATATTTCGATTAACTACATTTTAAACTAAAAACTGACTGAAATAAAGCTCGTACATAAACGTACGTAAAGAGCTGGCACGAGATGACACTATCTATAACTGTTTCGATACTTAAACCGCGTACACAGCTAAAAGTCGTAAATTTCAAAAATGTTCTTAATTTAGCAGACACAGCCAGTCTTATTACTGAAAATATTAGAATCAATCCATGTTTCTTTGCAGGAGGTCAACAATCGACAATATTCAACGGCATGTCGACAATAACAGTGGGCGGTGGTGCCGGTGGTGCGCGAACATTCAGTGGTGTGATAGCCGGCCTGGCGGTGGACGGAGTGCGGGTTCTAGACCTGGCCGCGGCTGGGGACCCTTCCGTCTCAGTGAGGGGAGACGCTAGGAGAGCTCACACGCCACTGGACAGAGATATCAATAGGATGCAGCAGGTGAGAATGGGGTATAGTAAAGGATATAGTAACTATTTAAGAAAAAAACAGATGCAGCAGGACAGAAATTTCGTCGACAAATATAATATGGTAGCGTACTCTAAATGCGGTTAAAATTAACCTAAACTTAATTGTTTTGCTGTGAATTAAAACTTTTAAAAATTGCCTTTTAGAGTTTATTGACGGAGTCTTCTCAGTTTAAGTGTATTCTGAATTGTTATAATTGGCACCGAAAGCTCAAGCTCATTGTAAAATAGAACCTATGTCTTTCGTCACGGCATTCAACATTACTTCTTTTTTTTTGGGCTTTACCACTATCTTTATTTTCCAGACCCCACCCTCAGGCTACGGTGGTCCAGGGGTATTAGACGAGCTAGTGTACTCTGGCGCTGGGTCCGGCTGCAGGGATGATGATGAAGACGCGTGTGTGTTACCTGACGCAGGGTCAGGTGATGACTTGATCACCCCTGTGTATGTGCCATCGACAAGACGACCGCCTTCCAGGGTTTATAATAAGGTACGCTTGAGGATTTTAGCAATGACTTTTTTAGTACCTAAATGAGAATTTGGTCTGTCAATAAATATCTTGGTTAAAAGTTGGGACAAAGAGAAACCCAAAGGCCTTCTTGTTAGTTTTGGCTTTAAGACCATGATCATAAAACTTTTCCCTTGTTAGATTGTTGGAAGAATTTCTGACAAAATAAGCAATCCTTTTATGCTTTTGTATCTGTTTTGTAGATTTCTTCGTTACTGTACATAAATAAAAATAATAATTCGGCTGTTTGTCTTGATAGGTTGACTCAGTACCTAATAATAAAAAAAACTCGAATTACATAATATACTACTATAATAACTACCATAATAAACAAGGACGTACAGCTAATATGTAGATATGTAGCCAAAATGGATGTTCATTCCTTCAAATCCAGAAAAAACGTTACAAAAATCCTGATAATTCTAGAATTCTCTTTTCAAGTTTATTTTTACTTAAAAAGCGGCGTATATTATGTGATTTTATTCCAGGGTGATACAAGTGGCAAGTTGTTGAAGCCCTGTGATGATGAAGATTGTATAGAAGGTTCTGGGTCTAACGGTGAAGAAATCACTGAACCTGAACATCCTATTACTACGTAAGTATTACTTACATGAAATAATAAAATTTCGTTTTTAAGATAGTAAAAATGTGTTTAATCTTTGGGTTCGCGGATGGGACGATCGTTCCAACGCTACGTACAAAAAAAAAAACAGGGAATCAGGAAAGATTTTGCCACGACTAGTTGACGCTTCCTGATCTTGATACCACATCCCTTTCTCATGTTTTCAGGTCTGGTGCAAGCAGCACCCACAGTATGACATCTTCAACGACTGCCATAGCTCCAACTGAAAACTTAGATAAGACTCTCGAGGGTTCTACATCAGGGTCAGGGTCTACTGGAGACACTCGGACTACTGACTCAAGAACAACTCTACCTGATCATGACAATATGCATGCTGGTACTAAAGATACTGCCAGTACACCTGAAAAGGGTACTACTCCTACTGAAGGTAAATATTTTGTATTAATAAGATTATTAACTTTGGGGAAGGCCTAAGTCCAGCAGTGGACGTCTTTCGCTGAACTGAATAGGATTCAATTTTTTTTTTTTATTATTATTTATTATCCATATTAAAAATTACAAAAAATAAATAATTACAAACTAAAGAGCCTGCACGGAAGCCTCGTGGGCTTATCTGTGTAGGCGGTCGTCGCTCACAACTATATTAATATTAAATTAGGTAGGTATATAGATTTATAACACAAAAGTAACTTATGTTTAATTTTGCAAATTTTAACAATTTAGCTTAGAAGCATGAGAATTCAAGTAATAAAAATTTAAATTTAAATTTTAAGTAAATATATTCAATTTTTTAAGATATTTTTAAGAAGTATTCTTTTATCTTTCCCCTATAACTATCCGTCTCGATGTATTTGAGTCTAATTTCCTCTGGTAGCTCATTTAAAATTTTAGACAACAGGTACTCCCACGTCCTGGAACCATATACATTATTGGTACTAGGTAGACTGTATTTGGGTATATACGATAATTGTCGCAGGTTCGTTGGTCGTGGGTTGATGCACAGACTATTTCTGTGTTTGTCTTCATCCACCATCATAGCCATTTTTACCTTATTGAAAACGTTTACCACGTTGCAATAGTTGAATAAATCTCGTTTTTCGTTTGTAGTGATTAGTTTTTGTATGTAAGTGGGAACTATTATTTTCAATATTTTTTTTGTAGGTTATATACTCTCTCAAGCTGCGTTTTATAGGTTCGTCCGTAGCTACTAATTCCGTAACTGATAACAGAGTCAGCAAGGGCCATATATAGCATTCTTCGGGTTTTGTATGGAAGTTTGAATTTAAGTATGGCCATTTTGGATGCCACCGCTCGTAACTTAGTACATACGTGGTGTATGTGTGCAGCCCAGCTGAATCTGTCATCAATCACGAGGCCAATGTATTTGTGGGTTGATACAGACTCGAGAGGTTTGCATTTACAATGGGCGGGGGCAAGGTGCATGCAACTATGGTCGTGGGCAACGATACTGGGCCTGGTATTTATTGTAAGGTGCGAGGAGTGAATGTGCATCAGCTTGGTCTTTTCTGAGTTTATTACCAGGCCGACATCGTGGGCCCACTCACACAGGAGGTCGAAGTTTCTCTGCTATCTATGTGCGAAATCGCGAAGCGCGAAATCTATGTTTTTATGTGCAACAATTAGGCA
Source organism: Ochropacha duplaris (assembly GCA_951361185.1). Lineage (NCBI taxonomy): Eukaryota > Metazoa > Arthropoda > Insecta > Lepidoptera > Drepanidae > Ochropacha > Ochropacha duplaris. Next base: position 1,350,143 of record OX592707.1, on the reverse strand, counting down.
GGTATCATCAGCAAATTGGTATATGGATCCATCCTGTATTATGTTACACATGTCATTTACGTATAAGAGATATTCAATTATTGGTGCCACTAAATAATAGAAACAAGCCATATGATGTACTAAGAATAAAATTGCCAAAATAGTTAATCATAAAATAAACGAAACAGCTTTAAAAGACTACATGGCTTTACGAATAAATGGCTTTAATTTTGAATTTGACTGCCTACTGTAGTACTGAAAGAAACAGTATAGTATTTTTTACGCAGTAATATTACTAAAAATAAATATCTCATCATGATCAAATAGTTGTTGAATATTGAAGATACCAGCTTCAGAAGTCAGCCTGTGACTGACTAGAACTAGCGAGAAACTCAAAATAACTGCAAAAAAAACACCACTAATCTGCACATCTTTTCAGATCATACTCACATAAACCATCAGTTCACACCAACACATCCTGGCAGACACTATCCAGACGGTTCAACACATGCGACAGAAGAAGACACGAACCACATACCAGATTACGAAAGTGGACGGGAGAACGAGATAGAATCTCGCCCGCCTACATACGAGGTGGACAGTGAGCAGGGCAGAATACCCGGGAGAGTCCACCCCGATTACAATGGATACGAACACGAGACGACGACTAAGTGGTACTATCCGAAGACGACGGATAATAGGGTGGTGCCACCAGAGTCGGAATTCTTTGCCACTATAGTTGGTAAGTCGATTATGTTTTTTTTTTGGATAAGCTTGTGTTTGACTACAACCTAGATGGGAACTGGCTCTCAAGTGCAGCTGTCAAAATACACCAATAAGTGCTTGGCGACAGATTTTTATGCTGAATAGACTTGTGTTCGATCACGATAGCATGTTTTTTTTTAAATTATTTTATTGACGATAGTGCTAAACACATAAAACCTATATGAGATCTGGCTCTCTAGTGCAACTGCTGGTCCACACAGACTGGTGTATGGCCACATTTTCTTCAGTTGTTTGACACAAATTTTGAGAGTAGTTTAAATACAAATAATTTGCTTGGTAACCAACTCAGCTATCATCGTTCTAAATCAAAATAACACCATACTCGGCATGGATAAATTAAGACTCAAATAATTTGATTAAGCTAAACAGTGTGTGTTACAGGCATCAGTTCACATAGTTCGTTCGTTTTTCACATACGGCCTTTTGATCCCAAACTAAGCAGAGCTACCAGATAACTGATATACTACTTTTAAAGACATTCCAGGCTCAATCCAGACAAAGATGTCCATTCAAACCTGTTGATCGAAACAATAGCCAAAATGAATTTTTTTATAATTGCAGGTATCGTAGCATCAGTGTTGATAGCGATAATCCTGATAGTGATAATAGTGCTCAAGTACATAGTGTTCAAGTTCGACCCCTCGTACAAGGTGACAGAGGACAAGAACTACCAGCAGGGAGCCAGCGCCGCGCTGCTGGGGAACCAGGTAACGAACCATAACGAGGTGAGACATTGATTCACTTAGGTTTATATCATCATCATCATCATTTCAGCCGAAAGATGTCCACTGGATGCAAGCAGCTTAGAATCGGTCGATATGAAAATCTTTGGGGGAGGCCTATGTCTACGTTTATGTAGGTTTTGTTTAAGCAGGGAGTTTTTCCACCAACTCATTAGTTTGACTATCCAAAGAAAGAACGCTGCCATTGAAACTTTGCCAATCGGTAGCAGCCTTAAGGATTTTTTTATTATGTATATTGTTAATTTGTTGTAGATATTGTATTAGTAAAATAATATTAATGTCTGTCGATGTGTCTATATGTATGTCGATATGCAGCACTACAACACTAGCAAAAGGATGTACACTTGCACTGTAAGGGATTAGGAAAAAGAGTGGATCGCATCTCTTGGTGGATGGCACTAAATGTACATTTCGACAGAGCCAATGTTATAAGCCATTGTTTTATAATATTTTTAATTCCAGGCTCACTCAAGCTATCAGAGCGGGGCGTCAAGTGCCCCAGCAGGCGGGGCACGTAACCTGCAGCCCCTCCCGCTACACCGCAGTGCGACCCCTTCCGCGCCTCCCACGCAACCCGTCAAGAGAGACGGTATCAAGGAGTGGTACGTGTAAGAAGTACAAAAATGTACATGCAGTTTGGTGGATGGGCTATTTTGTTGGGTTGTAGATATGATTATTTTGGCTCTGAAGATCTTGAACAGAAAAAAAATTATATAAACGATGAAAAGCCTTAAAAATTTTTGCAAAATATAAAAACAATCATGCGCTAATGAACCAACTTAAAAAACCTTAGCAAAGTCGATTTAAAGACATGGAAGATAAGGAATAGTAACTAGTAGACAAATAATCTACAGTGAAGACATTATTTGCGAAATAACACATCTTTGACAGTAAGTGACGCGTATCGGACATATCAAGGACTGTAGCTCGATATTATGTGTGAGTGAGTAATTCCTTAGTTGCTTCGATACCTTGGCTCCGTTGACGGATGTTCAAAAAGACATCAGCAATGCCAATGTAAAAACATGTTCCATTGACGTTGATTGTATGATTGTTTATAACTGAAGTGAAGATTATGCTTTAGATCCATAAGAATATAATGTAAGAAATGACATAGGTACTGACTGATACGCAAGTGTTTAGTATTGTAAATATTATAATGTAATGTTATAGAATCACTTGTGCGATCGTATCTGCGATTTTTAAAACAATACTCGTTATGTGAAACCTATGTCTAGTAAAATCTGGAATTGTATTAAGCCATTTATAGAAGTCTTCGTCAATTTATTTTTCTTTCAACGCATTTTATTTATTACCGTCTACACCTTGATTCATTTTAAATTGTACATTGCTATGAAGTTATTCATGTATTTGCGAGTTAACTTTTCTACATACATTGCCTTTGATAGTTTTACTTGAACTAAGACTAATGTACGAGAAAGTTGTAGATTTTTATTAATTGTGTGTTGATATTGGAGAGCGTCTATGTTGCTACTAAATAGTGCACTTACGTAAAAATCGTTCTTTTTACAAGAATTTAAATCTCCAATTTTAATATGCAATCAGATCTACAACAATTTCTTAAAAATTAAGGCAAAATTGCTAAATAATAAATTTGGGGCTGCCATCACGAAAATGAAGCATATCGTTCAAATAAAGACTACAATACTTTTACGGTTTCAATAATCTTTCCTATATTTATTAGATCTTTATACAGTACTTTAGATGAGGCGCGATGAGTAATCAATTTAGAGAAAGCATCATAATCATGAGAGTATAAGATCTAAATTTGCTTGGAGATAGATGCAAAGACAAGAGTTTGTACATTATCGTAGAACGCGTAAACGATGTAAGCTTGTAGATTTGGTATGGAATCTAGAAATCTTATTTTATGTACCCTCCCTATCCAATGTTGCTCAACGTTTCATCTGGTGTTAAAATTCTGTAGATTTTGGCCTAAACGTATCTCTGGGTATTGGAAAAAATTAAATTGAACGATATAAAAATGTAAATATTTATAGAAAGGAGGATCGTAACGGTTTAATATTAAAATCAGGAGAGTTAACTATATTTACTGATGGCCACTACATCCTACCAAGTTACATAATTGTAAATGCAAAATTGTACTCCAAACGTAAAAAAATATATGATTCGTTAGTTGATAAAAATTGGTGTAACTCAAGGAACTATCTTTTGTCCATTTATATTAATATTTCATAGAACAGAGTTATCAATGAAATGATTGGACACAGTTATAATACTTGAACCAAACGTTTTGCTGGTAATTTTAATGTTCTTATTTCCTTCATAGATCTATTAACGCATACGATTTCCAATCAATACCATACAAAGAAACTGCTTATATTTTTTCATCTAGAGTGTATTATACATCCACCGTCCCGTTTTCCTCTTTCCGATTGATAACTTGAATTAGCTTTAAATTAAGACAAAATCATATTTATATAGATTGTTACAAAGCACAGGTTCTAGGTATTTGAAGTTGCATTTATTGTAAATAGTTAATTAAGCAATATGATATTTTAAGTGTAAGCGGTACAGTACAGTGTTATCACACTCGTTTTACGGCACAAAATGTTAGAATCAAACAATTCGTTTATCTGTCAATTTTAGTCGATAATGTTAAAGTTAATAATTTGTACCGTAACCTTAACTACTGAATGTTAATTAATATGGGATATGTAGATGCAACGCAAAATGTCGTCATTAACGCTTATCAGAAATAACAGTTATAAAAGTAATAAATCTTGTCTTCTCTTAAAAATTAACAACAAAAATATCAAGGTACCATACTTATTTTAAAAATTGTAATTTCAAGATACATATAATAGGTAATACTTAAAATTGAAAAGAATAAAGAGAGAGATTTAATCATGACTGAATGTATAAAAGGCATCTCTAAAATCATCAAAATAAAAATGCGTTGCATCCATGTATTTTATCCATAAATATTTTTTGTTTATCCAAAATGTAACTAATGTTATTATACACACGATTCCGGTCGGACCAAGTATTGTTTCATGTAAAAGTGTCAGTTTTTAAAATAATAATAATATAATATAAAATACATGATCGTGTTGTTTCATTTACTTATGAGTATTATAATTTGAATACGTAGTACTTAAAAATGACTTGGCGAAACAAACTAAAGTTTAATATTCAGAATGAAAACTTCGTCATTCAAAAGTTGGCTCTAGCGATTAGCAGTGGAAATACATATTATGAATCAAATGCGTCCCACTATTGTGTCCCTTCCCTTCTTTTATTATTTCTGATACAATACTTCTAAAGGCCAGTCCTTCGAAGACGAGTTTGTCACTATTTAAACCCAGATTGCCCAACATTCGGCAAACGTGACAAGACTGAAAGTCTCATTCAGGTTTTTGATGCCTTAAATCTGATCTCATCGTAGAAGAGCAGTATTAAATTAGCAATTTGCCTGTCCTAAGGTTTAAGGATACCAATAGCTCTTCCAAGTATTTTTAATACGTTGTCTTTATCTTATTTTGAACGAAAGTAATATCTTAAAAGCATAACATGTCTAATAAGGTGAACAATGCTGAAAAATTATTAATTCATTATATGATGGATCTTAAAAAATTAGGTAGTTTTAAAATTTTAACTGAAAAAATTCAAAATTTTGCAGACAAATAGAGTAATTTTGATAGTAATAATAAAATATCAAATACAAAGGCGGTTTTAGGTAAAAATAATTTAAATAAACATTTACCTTCGACTACAACTTCGATAATTTTGGGTCCAAGTCAATTCCAAACGTTTAAACACCCTAGAGCACTAGTTAACCTTCAAAAAAAGGTCAATGTTAAAAAGCACTGTTAGCGTGTCAGGTGAAACAAATTTCCAAACAGCTATTAGAGAATTGAATTCTATTGAAGTTGAAGGCGAAGCTTTAAATATTTAAAGATACAAGCAGTTTTTGATTGATGGCTAAACCATTCCAGATAGAAATAACGATTAGGTACCAAGATAAAAATATCTTATGTATCACTAAAGGAATTGGTGGCAGGTCCTTTCACCTAAATAATTTTAATTCTTTATCAGATTAAAAGATGTTGACTAAACCACTAAGGTGGAAAAATATGCACACGCCTTTGGTAATTTTGGTAATCAGTTACCGTAGCTTTTAGATGCATCCAACACCAGAGATCAGTTGCTGGCCCTCAAAAAATCTCGTCGCATCCTCAAATCCCATACTGTGGGAGAACCATATGTTTGTTATGAATTCATTATTCCTAAGATAAAGGAATATCAAATTGTGTTGTTATTGATTACTAAACTCGGTAGGTAAAGTTCAGGGATGGAGTTATCCGTCAGTTAACTTGTAACAAGCCGATTAGGTGAAATGTCACGTATTATTATGATAAGGTACAAAATGAAATGTCACCAAGGTAGTCAGGAGTTGTAAACAACAGACGAAAACAAAAATTGACTTTAAAAATATTACGCCGCCGGTAGTAAAAATAATTCGTTTTTATTTTTCTATTAATATGTCATTGCGACCGTAACCGCATTTAAAGTAAAAAAAAGTAGAACGCAATATATTTTTGAAGGAAAACAAAACCAACAACAACAGATTAGCTAGAGAACTACTTTTTTATTTACAGCGCAATTTTGCACTTTGATGTTGCCTTGTATTCTTAGTTAATTACCTTTGTAGTTCAGAAAGTAATATGTTGTAAAAATATGAACGAGCCATTAAATATCAAACATTTTTAAGAGTCAAAACTAAACAAAAGATGTTATAAATATCTGACATGTAAATAGTTGCAAATATCTGACTGTAAACTGCTTTTATATTAACTGCAAACGGCAGTTACTTTGCAATCTCTAGATTTATTTTCATTCAATTGCCGTTTTTCAAAATGGTCACAAAGATTTTGCTCTATTTATTCACCATATATTTTGTCTCTTTTACGGTAAGTGTAAATCCGTTACTGATGACGACTAAAAACTTTTATCAAATAGCAAAAACCGCAGAGTGTGTTTTTAATCTATCTGCTAAATATTTCGTAGACAAGAAGGCTTTAAGGGGTAGTATTGTGATAGTGAATATTAACGCTGCCGTGATAACTAACAAGAAAATATTATTGCAAGTCATGCACGATGAAATCAAATATTCTGTAATGGTGAAAGATTCATTTCGTCATCATGCAAACGCGTCACATTTTCCAGAGAAAGCGAAAAATTATATGTTAATTCTAGAAGCAAAGTCTGAATTAACGAAACAAATTCTGCTACTTAATACTTTACCAACGTGGAATCCGCTAGCAAAAGTCATTGTTTTCTATCAACTGGAAGACAATGAATATGCTGAAGAGATAGCTGTTGAATTCATAAATGAACTACGTGAATTTAAGATTTTCAAAAGTTTTATATTCGTTTATAATGAACAAGATGATGAAGTGGTATCTTATACATGGCGACCTTACACTGACACTAAATGTGGTGTTAAATGTGATTCAGTCTATATTCTAGACAGATGTAAGAATAAAGTAATTTATCAGTTAGAAGTTCAATCAGAAATGTTACCATTAGATATGAAAGGATGTCCGCTAGTGACTTACGCCGTCGTTTCAGAACCTTATGTAATGCCTCCAGTTAGTAGAACATCTAATGCATTTTATAATGATGCATATAACTTTCAAAGAGGTACTGAAATTAATCTGGTTAAAATAATCAGTGAGTTTACAAACATGACTTAAATTATACGTAAGTCTGATAAAGATGAGAATTGGGGGACGCTTGACGCTACTGGATTAGCCACCGGAGCCTATAGTATCTTGAGAAATGATTCAGCAGATTTAGTCATAGGAAATATTGAGGTGACAAGGGTCATACGAAAATGGTTTCATCCTACAATCAGCTACACGCAAGATGAAATGACTTGGTGTGTACCGAAGGCTGGTCAAGCAGCAACTTGGGATAATTTGGTAATAATCTTCCAATGGACAACATGGGTAGCTACTTTCGTAAGTCTTGTGATGCTGGGACTTTTATTCCATTACTTGTACTATAGAGAACAGCACAGGAAAGTTACAAAATGGCCGACAAATTCGTTATTAATGACATTCAGTATGCTACTAGGTTGGGGAGCACAGTTTCATCCGAAGAGCGCAACGTTCCGGATTCTAATATTCGGTTGGCTATGCTTCAGCATAAACATGGCGATATCCTACGAATCATTCTTGAGAACTTTCCTAATGCACCCGCGATTTGAGAAACAGATAAGTAGCGAGGTGGATCTTATACAGTCTAAAATTCCGTTGGGAGGCAGGGAGATTTACCGATCCTATTTTAAGACTAATAACGCGAGCTCGTTTTATTTGTATCGCAAATATAACTCGACAACATTCGCTGAGGGAATACAAATGGCGGCGGTACACAGGAATTTCGCCATTGTTTCTTCGAGAAGGCAGGCGGAATATCAGGACGAGAAATTAGGGAGAGGTGCACCTTTGATTTATTGTTTCCCGGAAAGCAATAATTTGTACAAATATGGCGTGGTTCTTTTAGCAAGACAATGGTTTCCAATGTTGGAAAGATTTAATGGTATAATTCGTAGTGTATCTGAAAATGGTTTGATTGATAAATGGAACGAGGAACAGTTCATTCACAGGATTTCTGGTGAAGAAACGAGTACAATTGTACCGCTGAGTATCCAAAATTTACTGGGCGCATTTATGTTTATTGGTTTTATGTACGCGGCAAGTGTGCTCGTGTTTATAGGGGAGCTAATTTTTGGGTTTATTGAAGCACGAAAGAAGATAGGCTCAATGCCTGCTCCAAAGATATTACTTGGGCGTACGAGACGCTAAAATACCCCCACGGAGGTCACTATCTGCAACGAGGATCGGGTTCTCGTACAGAACGATTAACGTACGTACGAACGTACGAACACGGCATCGTAGCGTAAGCGTATCGTAAGCGTATCATTACGACCACAGAGCAAATTAATACTTCAATGACAATAAACACCTCCAACGATTCGCTGCAACACCGCTTTGTGTGCGGACTTGTTTGAAAATGTTTGTGCTCGTTCTGCTCTCGTCGTACGCGCGGATTACGATACGCTTACGCTACGACGCCGTGTTTGAGTGTGTCCTTACACTATAACTCTATAGTTTACAAATATATTTATATAATTCTGGTATTGCTAATTTCCATAACCGATGGTAGGTACTTAGCATCAGGAGAACTGATTGTAGGTATGCTTGTGAGGATGCTGACAAAAAAGTATTATTAGCACATGTTTGTTTAAAATTCTGTGATCACATAGAATGGAGTTCCAGAAATGTAAAAAGGTAGGTAAATTTATTCATTAACACTGTATTCTATTATTGTTAACAAATATTTGCGTAAGTAGTTGTTATTATAAAGACATAATTGATACAAATAATTTTTTATTTGTAATGTCAAAATAACAGCAAAGTTATTTTGACTATTATAAATTGTCAGAACCTACTTTTGAAACCTACTGAAAATTGTCTGTCTATCTGTTTGTTCCGGCTAATCTCCAAAACGGCGAGAGAGATTTTGACAGAACGTTCACTGGCAAATAACCGTGTCATAAAATGAAAACCCATGAAATTGTTAATAAAGCCGATTTAAATAGAGAACGCCAGTAAAACCGTGGGGGGTAGCTAGTTAATCTATTCAGAAATTTGGTCCCAAACATGACATTTGACATAATATGATCTCATAAACAAACCTAATAAAGAGAAAGTAAATTGTTGACGTACATTTGTATGAGCAACACGTATGAAACGCTCATCTTGTAGAGCAGTGTATTACGCTTATTAGTGCGTAAGCGAGCGTAAGTGCACGTGTGACGTCACATGTCAACACTTCTAAACATTACTCTCATTTATACCAACCAACAGTTCTGTTGATATCAAAAACCTCCTTCGACCTTATAGTCGAGTCATAAAGTTTATTTTCGATAGGCAATTGTTTAAATGAATAGCAAAATTATGTTGGTTTCGTGTATAGAGGCAATAACGCATTCGCTGTTATTAAGTGGTGTTACATGAGAGGTTATTTGATTTAAGTCCTTATTTGTATCTGCATAAGCTATAAGAGAAATGACATGATAGTCATTGTATGTATTCAAGGTATGGATGGACTGCATGAGGAATGATATGCATATGAAAGGTGTGAGTACTGAGATGACTAGTGATAGTGCTAGGAAAAGCGTAGCGTGGGATAAGGAAGGGAAGAAGATGAAGTCACTGTATGTTTATTATTAGTTATTCGTAGTTTATTATCCATAAAATTTTACTTTAAATAGAAAAGAAACGTGATAATCAGGTAGCCTAGATGGAAACTAGCTCTTAAATAAACCCGAGAACATATGGGGATATTTAGATAGGAAATAATGAATAAATATTAAGGTGTATGAAGACGTTATAATAGTAGTTATAAGATTATATTACAATATTAAATTAAACGAAGCAACAGAAAATATTTGGCAGTAGAAAAGAATTGACGTATATCGCAATGACAGCTCGCACGAAATGTTGCGCGCGACGACTAGTGTCGAGCCACCACATCACCCCCTTTGGAGTTTTGAAGTCCTGCAGAAAAATAATTAGGGAATCTAATTCTACGTCCAGCACGTGTAGTTTGCTGGCTATCTGGTTTTCTGATCGCTGGTTTTGGCGTACTTTCTGTACTCTCTGCGCCAGATATAATGTACGCGGGCTTTACGCGATCGATCGAGACAGTCACAGAACCTCTGCTTAATTGTATTGTTATTGTCTTGTCTGTTCTGGATAGTACACGATGAGGTCCTGAATAAGGTGGTTCTAAAGCTCTGTGCACACCGCCTTTCCTTAAGAAAATGTATTCGCTTGATTGTAAATCATCATGAACAATTACAGCTTTCGCAGAATGTCGTGCTGCTTGTTGTGGTCTCAATTGTGACATCTGTTGTCTTAGTTGAGAGACAAAATCAGGCGGTGAAATTTGGTGAGATCGAGTTGAATGCAGAAATTCACTAGGTATCCGCAGAGACTCACCATACACCATTTCAGCAGCAGAACACTGGAGATCTTCTTTCCAAGCCGTCCTGATGCCAAGTAGAACCACTGGTAGTACGTCAGTCCACCTTTGTTCACCATGAGCCATCAATGCAGCTTTCAAAGTGCGGTGAAACCTTTCCACCATGCCGTTGGCTGCCGGGTGATATGCAGTCGTGTGACGCAGCTGGATTCCGCATAGATCAGTAAGCGCTTTGAAAAGGTTAGATGTGAATTGGCGTCCCTGGTCTGTAGTGAGAGTTTGTGGGCAACCAAAACGCGAAATCCATATTTCATAAAACGCTTTTGCAACCGTTTCAGCTGAGATGTCTTGCAACGGCTTTACCTCTGGCCATCGTGTGTATCTATCAACTGCTGTCAAACAATACTTGAATTCACGAGATGGAGGAAGAGGGCCAATGAGATCGATGTGAACGTGATCAAAACGTGCTTCAGGCAGTTTGAAATTACCAAGAGGTGATGATGTATGACGCTGTATTTTTGATCTTTGACAAGCTTCGCAGCATTTAACCCAGGAACGACAATCTTTTCGAACGGAGGGCCAAATGAATCTATCAGTTACCTGTTTTATTGTTGATCTAGCTCCAGGATGACTCATTGTGTGCACTGAATTGAAGATCTTACGACGCAACTCCTTGGTTATAAAAGGACGAGGCCTCGACAGAGAGACATCACAGTATAAGGTGATGTTAGTGCCTGGTACATGAATTTGTTCCAATTGTAATGATGATGAGTGATTTGAAAGAAGTTCCTGAAGTTCAGTGTCATTTTTCTGTGATTGAGATAATTTTTCTAAATCCGGTGTTGATGATACAGCTTCAATGCGTGATAGTGTGTCAGCAGTTACATTGCATTTCCCTGAAATATGCCTGATATCCGTAGTAAACTGTGACACAAAATCGAGATGGTTAAATTGCCTCGGTGAGCATTTTTGCTTGTTCTGTTGGAAAGCATACGTGATAGGTTTGTGATCAGTATAAATTACAAAATGCCTACCTTCGATCATATAGCGAAAATGTTTAACGCTTTCATAAATAGCGAGTAACTCTCTATCGTAAGCACTGTACAACTGCTGGGATTTATTCAGTTTCTTCGAGAAAAATGCTAAAGGCTGCCACTCTTCATCAACCAACTGTTGGAGTACCGCGCCCAAGGCTGAATTTGATGCGTCAGTCACAAGAGCGAGCGGTGCGTTAATTACAGGATGAGCTAGAAGAGTACATCGAATGATACTTTTCTTACATCTGTCGAATACTTCTAATAATTCTGATGTCCAGGAAAGAGGTTGTAAACCTTTGACTTTAGGTCCAGACAACATGTCATGTAGTGGTGCTTGATCAACAGCGGCGTGTGGAATGAACCGACGATAAAAGTTTAGCATCCCAAGAAATCTACGTAAACCGTTTACAGTCTTTGGAGGCGGGAATTCCTGTATAACTTTTATTTTGTCCTCTAGAGGTCGGGTGCCATGCTGTGAAATATTATAACCAAGGAATGTTACCTCGCTTCGCCCAAATTCACACTTTCTTTCGTTGATGACAAGTCCATAAGCCTGAAGACGCTTGAAAATTGTCTCCAGGTGTTCCAGGTGGTCGGTGCTGCTTCTAGAAAACACCAGAATATCATCAATATATGAGAAACAGTTATCCAAACCTCGAAGGACTTCGTCCAGAAACCGTTGGAAAGTTTGAGCTGCGTTTCTTAAACCGAAAGACATGTATGGAAATTCGTATAAGCCAAATGGTGTAGTGATCGCAGTCTTAGTTATGTCCTCTGGAGCTACGGGCACTTGATTATACTCTTTTACCAAATCGATTTTCGAGAATACCCTGCAGCCTGCTAACCTTTGCGAATAATCTTCGATGTGCGGAATAGGGTACCTGTCTGGTATTGTGCGCGCGTTGAGGGCACGATAGTCCCCGCAAGGTCTCCAGCCGCTACCTTTCGGAGCTAAATGTAGTGCCGATGCCCATGGTGAGTCTGACGGTCGTGCTGTGCCATCTCGAACCATGTCTCTAAACTGTTCTTTGGCAATCTTGAGACGATCAAGTGCAAGGCGTCGCGGCCTACAAAAACAGGGCGGGCCAGGAGTGGTACGAATGAAGTGTACTGTCGAGTGTTTGACTTCACGAAATACTCCAGAAGGCTTGGTCAAGTCAGGATATTTTGACAACAACTTATGGTATTCGGTGTTACCTGATATTGCTTTGATACTAGCCTGGTTGCACATTTTGAACATTACAGGTGTAAATAATGTTGTGATGCTATCCAGCAGTCTTCCGTTCTTGCAGTCGACTAGTAAACCATAATGAGCAATAAAGTCAGCACCAATGATAGGTTTGTCCACATCCGCCACTACAAAGTTCCAGACAAAATCACGCCTCAATCCCAGGTCAAGATGCATCGTTGTAACACCGAAAGTATGAATGATACTACCATTTGCAGCGGTAAGATTATACTCTGTTGGTTTCCTACGTTCACGCATGAAACGATGTGGTAGTACGCAAAGATCTGAACCGGTATCTATTAAATATTGCACCTTAGACTTCTTGTCTGTGATAAAAAGGCGACAGTCGTTCGTCGCTTCTACGAACTGCCGTTGTGGTTTCCCGAATTGTAGTTGCATGGAGATGTGCATTTCTTAGCTTTATCACCAAAAAGGTTGTCATACCAGCACATACCAGGTATTCTGTTTTGGCTGCGACTCCTGCTTCTGCTTCTAAACCTATTATTTCCATGGCGAGAATGAGAACGACTACGATTGTCAACCGTAAGCTGCGCGATCTGCTGCCTCAGTTCAGTTTGTATGCGTGCAGTTACCATGTCGTCAATACGCTTCAATAAATCGTCATAATTGTTAACGGCGGCACTCGTACTAGCAACCTGATGAAAAGGAGATGGTGTTACTTCACATATTTTGTCAGCTAGGTCTGCGACTTCCTCTAGGCTTGCGGAGGCTTGCGATGCAATAATTGCTTGTACGTGAGGTGGTAGCCGGTTCGACCATAAACTACGTAAGAATTCGTTGGTAACTCCATCAGCTGCAAGAGTTTTTAAATGACGTAAAAATTGTGATGGTTTTCTATCACCTAATTCTTCGTGAGAAAGCAATTGAGTAATTTGATGTTGACGAGATAGTGACAATCGCTTTGACAGTTCATGTTTTAATTTTTCATATTTATCCGAAACAGGTGGGCTCATTACTATATCTTTTACCTCTCTAATGTACCTTTGCTCGAGGTGCGCGATGACATAATAAAATTTGGTAGAATCTTCTTTTATTCCGGAAATGAGAAATGCATCTGCCTGCTTGAACCAAACCTCCGGGTCATCCGGCCAGAATGGTGGCAATTTTACGGCTACGCGATCCACCGAGATTCCAGAAGTTGCCGAGGTGGTGTCTCCATCATCCCCATTATTCACTTTTGCCATTTTGTTTCAAACGCGGGGTCACCAATATGGGGGATATTTAGATAGGAAATAATGAATAAATATTAAGGTGTATGAAGACGTTATAATAGTAGTTATAAGATTATATTACAATATTAAATTAAACGAAGCAACAGAAAATATTTGGCAGTAGAAAAGAATTGACGTATATCGCAATGACAGCTCGCACGAAATGTTGCGCGCGACGACTAGTGTCGAGCCACCACAAACAAATCGTGGGTATGAACATCGAATCTTACAATAAACTTGAGCTTTCGGTGAAGGAAAACGTCGCGAGGAAACCACAGCACGGTGATAGGCTACTTTCTAGTACCCGACTGGCTGGCTACCACCCTCAAGTTAAAAATCTGTCGCCAAGCATCTGTTGGTGTGTCCCGCCAATTGCACTTGAGAGCCAGTTTGCCTTTAAGGCTGCAATAAGGTGTACAACACATTGGCAATCCCCCTGGTATTGCTAATGACTATAGGCGACGGTAGTCACTTGCCATCAGGTGACCAGCCTCGTTGTCACTTATGACATAAAAAAAGAAAAAAAAAAAACTTACCTGGTTTCCATAGTACAAGCTCTGCTTCATTTGGGATCAGATGGCCGTGTGTGAACACATCCAACCAAAATTAGCCTCAATAGGTGAAGTGACTATGTAATAATGTAATATATTGATATAATATGTTCATGCCTCGTATATATAATTAATGTAGGGGCCGTTTTGTATACTGATGCTTTATGTGGCTGGTCCATTTTTGAATCAGGCATCTGTGTAAATGTCTAGTTTTGTTTAGTAAGCAATACCTGATTACCAATTTAGGATATGAAATCATACAAGCAAGGTAAGGTAAGGTTTGGTCGCCTATAAACGTTTTCCTAGGAAGATTGCCAATGTGTTGCCTACTTTTTCTTTGCATTGAGTAGGTCAAAGTCAAAGTCAAAACTATTTATTCAGTTTAGGCCCTAGATGGGCTCTTATTAAGGTCGAATTACAGAAGTTACCACCGGTTCGGACGTCAGCATTCAACTGGAAGAACCGGCAAAAAACTCAGCAGGGTTACATTTTTTAAATATTTTAGGACCATCTGACTTTATTGGCTTTTTTTTAAAATGGTTAACAATTTTATACAAGTCTCAAGAGCAACTTGCGGGAGATATCAATAGGTGTGTGGTCAGTCAGGCGAGTATGTACTAAAGTACCAGCTTGCCAAGGTTTCATCACGATGTTTTTCTTCACCGACAGATCAAGTTCCTTGTAGGATTACAAACCAAGGTATTTGAGGTCACTTTCTGTTAACATCGCCCTAAAGTTAAGCTGAAAAGTTTGTTTATATGTATAAACGAACTAACTCAGAAACTAAATCAGATATGAAAAGTTATTTGAAAGAAAGAAAGAAAATACATTTATTTCCGACAACACACAACATTACATTACATTAAACTTAACCTACTTACACTGAAACATAGATACCAAATGACAAATAATAATGTAATGTTGCGTGATGCCAGGAAAAAGGTCCCGACTCAGCATAAGCTAGGGTTAGCAAAATAACTAACCCTCGCGCTGGTTTTCAGTCGGGGCCCCCGTCCATGACATCACGAACACACAGTGAGCTATTTGGCTTAGTAAGCCCGTTTTTTAAGCATCATTTATCTCCCACTAGAAAGCACCTTAATTAGGTTATATATCTAAAGAGATAACCAGTAAAAACTGTGCTGAGAACGACTTCAATGAATAAAAAATATTTTCATGTGCTCTAAATAATTTTTTACCCTCCTTTAAAAATTGACGCATGTTTTCGATAAAAATTTACTGAAATGAATCTTTTAACAGAAAAATTTACTCTTAAAGTTTACAGACTTATAACTAAACGCTTAATATTCACAGACACCTACAACATAACCGTGTTTATGCCACCACCCTATAGTATATAACTGAAGCGAGATATTTACCTATTAGGGACGCAAAATATAGCATTCCATTCTCCATAATAGGTCCTACGGGAAATATGCAATATTCAATGGCAGAACGAATTTCAAATGTGTACGACATAAACATTACACGTAATTTCGTGTGTTTGAGTTGTTTTCGAGTAAAATGGCGGATGGAAGCGGTGATGAATTTGTAGAACATTTCATAAAAAAAAAACTTATTGTGTAAATAAAAAAAAAAAACGTTTGCAGGAATCTGTTAGAATATAATTGAGTACTAGGTACACTTAAAAAAACCAGCAACCTTTTTTTTACGATTTATTTCATTGTCGAACAACTAGGGGTTTTCGAAATTCAAATTTCTAACCTCAGTAGTTTAGGCTAGATAGAACAATCAGTCAGTCAGGACAAGTCGTTTTATTTGTAGATATTGCCGGATCACTACAACAACCTTATATGTGATTTATTACGATTTTGTCCCCATGCAACACATACATTTTTGGGACGAAGTTCTTTTACAACTGCTTGCAGTAGAGTGAACTAGCAGAAATCGTCACGTAAGAAAAAAGCGTTATGCCCCGTCCAGGTGACCTTCTCCTGTTTTTCTCTTTCTCTCTGATATAAAAGAGAAATAAAATATATAAATTAGAGAGAGATAGATTTAATAAAAGAGAACTGCGCTTTTTGGCGTGATTAAAATACAATCTAGTAATATGATTAAAAGAAATATGTAGATATTAAATCACGTTCGTCATAAAAAAATACAATAGGTAAGTAAGTGACTTCGGTTCTGTTTTTCAATTTATATCAACATTTTACCAGCCATTACAAGACTAACGATTGAATAATTGTCTACTTTGTTCTTGTATTCTTAAAATTGATTTTGCTGCAATATATTTATTACTATCTGGTAAATTATTTGCCTTAATTAATATTCGTCAGCGACAAAGTGCATCTATTGTAGGCATTAGAGGAAATGGTAAATATTTTAACTAACAATGACACGCGAGTAAATTATTTCGTTGAACGTAATACAAGCAGCATCCAAACAGCATAATGAAGATAAGTTCCCTCTAATGACAGACCACACTACTTGCGACCATGTTTTAGGACTGATTGCACCAAATACTAATTTAAACTTGATTAAGAGACTTAGCCGGTTCTTCTCAGTTGAAGGCTGAGTTCCGAACCGGAGATAACTACTGTAATTAGACCTTTATAAGTATCCTCCTTGGGCCTAAACTGAATAAATTATTTTGACTTTGACTTTGAGAAGTCATCCTGGAATAAGAAGGAGTGAATGAACAGCGGACACAAATCCTCCGACAAGAACCCTAGATTACTAATAATTGACAATCATACCTTCACCCATCGTACCCTGCTCCATTGTCACCGCAGCGTAATAGTAGCTGTGATAGTAGTAAACAAGAAAAAAAGCGCTTATTTACGTAAGGCTTTCAAACGGCTACGATAAAACCGCAAACGCTCAATTTAATGTTTTTTCTTTATTAAGAGATCTCATCACTAGTATTTTTAATCGTCATTGCTGAGTAGGGTCTGACTCGACGTAAGATCCTGAGGACATTCTAGAATGTTCTAATCCTTTACAATTTTGGACAAAATTAGGCTCAGCAATTATTTGTTAATTTTTGACACATGGAATTAAAAGATGAGCTAGGGACTGGACAATGTTTTTGAAGCATTTTCTTTACGTAGCAAATATTTTGTAGTGTCATTTATGATACCAAAATAAGAAATTGTGTAAGAAATTATATGTTCATGTTACTACTCGACGCTGCAAATAGAGCACACTGAAGCATCAGTTAACTAGCAAGTAAGTTTAACCAGAGATGGTATAACCGGCTTATGAGTTACAATTTATCTCCGTGTAACATTTGAGAGTGACACATGCCCTGAAGGGCCAGGCCCATTTGTTACTCGTAACGGAACAATTAAATTTACCACTTTTTAAATAAACGTTCAAACGAGACATGAGTACAGTGCCTTGTGAACATAAATCATTTAATGTCACTGACGTTAAAAATAAATGAGATTCATGTACTAACTACTACTAGTATCAAAGAATGTATATGTATATATTTACTATGTAAAAAAAAAACTCAAAACCCATTTATTCAGTTTAGGTAAGGCACTTATGAACGTTACAATTGACTCTACCACCAGTTCCGAATACACTTAAACTGAGAAGACTCCGACAAGAAACTCAGCAAGGCAATTTTTAACAGTGGATCTTTCTTAAATTTATTTTACATATAAATTCCTGAATAGTATAGGTACAATTACAAAGAAACGCCGAACACCTAATTTAATTAAATTTCAAAATGCTATAGTAGTTTGATTTCAGCCTTGATACCTATGCTTTGAATAATAGAAACTAGCTTTATGCTCCATAGTTTCACCCTTGATAGCTTATTTTACAACCTCAGGGACAGAATAAAACAAAGTCTTCCTTAGAAAATGCCTACGTTAGAAAAGAAAACTGTGGGCAAAATTTCATGTTCCTGATCGGTTTATGATGTACCTAGGTACAAAAACAGTCAGTCAAAACAAGTATCTTAATAATTATGTAGGACTAGCTGTCCTCCGCGGTTACACTCGCGTTCCCGAGGGTCTTATCCTTTCCCGGGATAAAAAGTAGCCTATGTGCTATTCCAGACTAAAATCTATCTCTATGCCTAATTTCATCCAGATCCGTTCAGCCGTTCTGGCATAAATGAGTAACAAACATACATCCATCCAAACTTTCACATTTATAATACTAGATGTTCCGCGCGGTTTAACCCGCGTTCCCGAGGGATCTTATCTTATCCCGGCATAAAAAGTAGCTTATGTGCTATTTCAGACTATAATCTATCTCCATGCCAAATATCATCTAAATCCATTCAGCCGTTCTGGCGGAAATGGGTAACAAACATCCAAACTTTCACATTTATAATATTACTACCTGTTTGCCGCGGTTTCACCCGCGTTCCCGTGGGATCTTATTTTTTCCCGGGATAAAAAGTAGCCTATGTGATATTCCAGACTATAATCTATCTCAATGCCAAATTTCATCTAGATCCATTCAGCCTTTCTGGCGGAAATGAGTAACAAACATCCAAACTTTCACATTTATAATATTAGTAAGATTTGTAGGATAATTACCATCATAGTATTTTCCAGATACGAATCAAATTTTCAATTGTCCGCCATTAAAGAGCAAAAACAATACTATATGTGTTTTTTAAATTTTAAATGGCACGTGTGATGAACGAGCGCCAAGTAAAAGGGAGCATCTGTCTGTCAAAGACCACCTAGCGGGAGACAGGGAGACACCAGGCACATTCATCTTTATTCTCTACACAGAACCATCAACTGCTTCTCTATCAAACCTTATTTTCAGCGACATTAAGACTATATTTGTATGCCACAGTATATTGGCAAAAAGCTTCAAGTAATTTATGGTGAAAGGTAGTTCTTATCACTTGCGATATAAAGACGTTATTCGCTTGTAATGATAAATGAAATGTGAATAATGTAGGTGACAGTTTTTGTGCTACTGTGTGGGGGAAACGTTGTTGGAAAATTATTTTTAATATGCATTGTGTGAATTTAATTGTGAAGTTATGAATGTTTTGTGGAATTTCAATAATTAATAAAGGACTTTTATTACATTTTGAGCTAAGATTGTTAAGTTATCTTTAGGTACCACAAAGTGTAGCTAGAAGTGGTAAGCATAGAAATATTGATGAGTAGATGCTAAGCGCTAGATTTTTAACTTGAGCGGTTTATCACAGAAGCGGATACTTGTAGTATTCGCCACACATTTATATTATTTCTTTATCCTCTTATGGTACATCTCCAAATTATAATTTTATCACCAAACACCAATCGGTGTGCTTGTGCAGTTATATTTGAGAGTCAGTTGCCTTTAAGCATTGTAAAATTTCATTGGCATTCTTAAGGTCTATAGGCGATGGTAATCATTTACCATCAGATGAGTCCCCTGCCTAATAATCAGATTTCAAGCATAAATAAATATTTTTAAGTTATTTTTCATGTTTAGACTCTGATAAACCTCAATTGACTCTACCACCGGTTCAGAATACACTTAAACTGAGAAGTCTCCAGCAGGAAACTCAGCAAGGCGTTCTATCTACAGTGAATGTTTACATCCTGTACATGTACATATATAATATTTTTATTAACCGACTTAAAAAAAGGAGGAGGTTCTAAATTCGACTGTGTGTTTTTTTTGTATGTTTGTTACGCGACAAAGTAAGACATACTACGATAAGAAAAACCACCAAAGCGACCGACGCTGTAACATATGCATTAAAACTAAAATGGAGATGGGCTGGTCATGTCGCGAGATGTACAGACCAGAGATGGACTAAGAAAGTAACATCATGGATTGGCCCAACGGGTAAGAGAAGTTGGGAGACCACTAACCAGATGGGAGGATGATCTCAGACGGACAGCTGGCCCAGACTGGAGAGACTTAGCACAAGATAGAGATGCATGGACATCTTTGGAGGAGGCCTTTACCCAATCAGGGGTTCTCGCTGACAAAATCTACTCACAATAACTAATTAGAATAACTTGTTAAATTAATTTAAACTACTTACTCAAACCACATACATTTATGTACATACACCTATTAAGTTTTCTTAAACAGTCACTTTCACTTTGTACTTACTTAAATTTTGTAAAGCAAGAAATAAATGGCTTATTATTATTATTATATATTATTATACACGATAATTCCGCCAATTATGAATTGATTTTGATGATTCTTTTTTTGTTTGGTAGATAATACTTTAGAGGAGTTTCCATATGAATTTTATCGAAATTGATTCAGCGCTTTTTGAGAAAATCAACGAAAACAAAAATATTAATTTCTCGTTTGATAAAAGTGAATCAAACTAAGGCGTCGAGCATGACTTTTTGGATTTGGATCAAATTTTGTGTGTTTCAATGGGTTTTTAAATATTCCAGTTACATCATGTGGAGTTTCATTGTGAAACTATTATTACTTTCACTGTACTATCCATAATATTACACTTCTACCTTTGTTCAGTAATTACGTATGCGTGTACAAGTAACCACAAGTAATCGATGTAAACAACACGGCAGCACCTGTATTATTTATTCACAATACCACATTATCATCAGTTCAGAAACGCTAAGGCTGGATAGAGATGGTAAGTTTGAATGTACAATGTCTAATTTTGTTTAAAATCAGTCCCTCGTTGTTTTGCGCACGATTCCTCTCTATAACATTATCGTTCAGTAGTTTAGTCCTGAAAGGTTTTGGCATCGCGCGGCAGGTCGTGGGTTCGATTCCCATCCAGGACAGACATTTGTGTGCATGAACATATCTGTTTGTCCTGTGTCTGGGTGTAATTATCTATTTAAGTATGTATTTATAAAAAAAGTTGTATGTGTAATCAGTCATCTGGTTTCCATATTACAAGCTCTGCTTAGTTTGGGATCAGATAGCCGTGTGTGAACAAATGTCCGAGGATATTCGTAAATATGTATAATTATTATACAAACAAACAAACAAAAGCCTTTATTTCTGACATTCTTTTCTCATTACAATAATCAATTAAAAATTAAATTCAAATTAATTACAATTAATATTTTTACATATGCATGCATTTTATTTAATATCTATTTAGAAATTACATTGATTAGTTAATTACATATTTATTATTTATTTTATCTACACAATTATTATTTAAGTTTTCAATCATTATACTAAGTATTTTTAAAGTATTTATTTTTATATATTATTTGTCTTTCATTGTGACATCAGTAAC
Organism: Ochropacha duplaris; assembly: GCA_951361185.1. Lineage (NCBI taxonomy): Eukaryota > Metazoa > Arthropoda > Insecta > Lepidoptera > Drepanidae > Ochropacha > Ochropacha duplaris. The sequence goes on along the minus strand of OX592707.1, from coordinate 1,328,365 downwards.
ATTTGAATTTTCAGCAACGTTTATATCAGATTGCCCATTGGCAAAGGCCTCCCCCAGAGCTTGCCATATTTTTCTATTTGTGGCTGTTCTTCGCCATAGTGTTCCGGCTATTTTTTTAATGTCTTCCTCCCATCTTTTTTTCTGTCGTCCCTTCTTTCTTTTGCCTTCCCGAGGATACCACATGGTTACATTCCTGGACCATTTTTCTGTTTTGTTTCTGATCATATGACCTGTCCAGTTCCATTTGAGTTTGTTAACTGTATATGTAACATCGGTAACTCTAGTTTTTTGTCTAATGATCTTTAGTTTAACCTTATCAAGTAATGTAATGTTTAAAATGCTCCTTTCCATTCTATTCTGGCAGACTTTGAGCGCTCTTTTGCATTTATCAGTGAGGTTCCAAGTTTGAGATCCGTACGTCATACATGGCAATATACACGAATTGAATATTTTGGTTTTTTCCTTCATTTTCATGTGCGGATTTTTCATAATCTCTTTGAGGGACCAAAATCTTTTCCAAGAGTTGCTTATTCTAATGTTTATTTCTTTTTGCATTTGGTCTTCTGGTGATATGATTTGTCCCAAGTATGTATACTGATCAACATACTCTATATTACTATTGTTTAGTGAGATAGGCACTTTTGTGTGATTTGACATTAATTTTGTTTTATCAGTGTTCATTGTCAAGCCTACAATTTTGCTTTCTATTTCTAGTTGGTGTAACATTTCTTGTAATTCACTTGGTGATGCACTAATCAAAATTAAGTCGTCTGCGAATCTTAGGTGATTTAGTTTCTCGCCGTTTATGTTAATCCCATAGGAGTCCCAATCCATTTTTCTGAATATATGTTCCAGAACCGCCGAGAACAACTTAGGTGATAGAGGATCCCCTTGCCTCACTCCTTTCTTTATTCGAAATAATTCTCCTATTCTCTCTGTTTGTATCTTTGCTGTAGAATCTTCATATATTTTTTTAATTATTCTGATATATTTCCTATGTATACCTTGTGCTTCTAGAGCTCCCCATATGTGTACATGTCTTAGAGAGTCGAATGCTTTATTATAATCAACAAAGGCTAGGTAGTACTTCTTACCATATTCATTGCTTTTCTCTATCACTTGTTTTATGGTGTGGATATGGTCCATTGTTGAGAAATCCTTTCGGAATCCAGCCTGTTCTTTCGGCTGATTTTCGTCTAGTTCCATACTAATTCGATTCAATATGACTTTAGAGAATATCTTATATAAGTTTGATGTCAAACTAATTGGTCTGTAATTGTTAATTTCATCTATGTCGCCTTTCTTATGTAGTAATTTAATAGTGGATGTCATCCATTGTTGTGGTATAATTTCATTGTAAAGTATTTCATTAAACAGAATTGCAGTGGTTTTAAGTATACTTTCTAGACATCCCTTAAGAATTTCGTTGGTTATTTTATCATCTCCGGGGGCTTTATAATTTTTTTGAGAAAGAGTTGCGTATCTTACTTCTGATTCTAATATTGGAGGAACAGGGTCTTCGTTTTCTTTTATAAGAGGGTATGTGTATGTATAGCAAGTGTCATCATATAGGTTACTGTAGAACTTTGTGGCTATTTCGGTAATTTGAGGTCTTATTGTTTCTTTTTTTCCTGTAGTTTTGTTTTTAATATTTGGAATCCAGTGGGAGTTTTGTCTTAGCTCCTTAAGAGCTTTTTTGATTCCTCCCGTTTTTTCTATGTGGTATTGCAGTGTCTTCTTTCTTTCTTCTTTCCTGTGTGTTCTGATTTTTTCATTAATTTGCTTGCTTATTACCGCTAGTTGCCTTTTATTTTGTTTTTTATTTGCTAATAGTGTTTTCCTTAGTTCAATTAGTGATCTAGCCTCTTCTCCGATCTTGTCTTTTTGTTGCTTTATGGTACACATTTCCCTGGATATATTTTGGAGGGCTTCTTCTAATTGGTTATATTTCTCTTGAGTTGTAATTATGTTTTCCGTGATTTTCATAACATTATTTTTTAGTGTTACTAATAGATTTTCTGGAATGGGATGTATGATATGGCTTGGTTGTGATAGATTTGCATGTTTTCTTTTGTTTTTTGGTTTGTAGGCATAGATTTCTGTTCTCACCATTCGGTGATTTGTGTTAAAATTAAATTGGTTTAAGATGTCAATATTTTTAAAGAAATTTGGTTTGTTAGAGAGTATAAAATCTATCTCATTTTTCACTTGTCCATCAGGGGATATCCAGGTCCATTTCTTGCTTTCGTTTTTCTTGAAGACACTATTCATAATTTTTAGTTTGTGAGCAAGTGCTAGATTCACTAACCTCTGCCCATTGTCGTTTCTTTTCCCTGTACTGAATTGTCCCAGTATTATGTCTTCATTTGGTAACCTTTCACCCACTTGACTATTGAAATCACCCATGAGAATTATTATTTTATGTGCTTTGTCGATGGTTTCCTCTAACATTGTATAGAATGTGTCTTTTATCTGTTGTGGTGCAATTTCTGTAGGTGCATATATCTGAATTATAGATATTGTTTCATAACCAGGTAAGTTAATGTTTAGTAGAGCAATTCGCTCAGAGACTCCAATAAACTCTTCAATATAATTTTTGTTGCATTTTTTAACTATGAAACCCACTCCGTGCAATCCAGGTGTCATTCCGATGTGGTAAAAGATATAATTTTCATGTTCTTCAATTTTTTCTCCTTTTCTTCTTACTTCACTCAGGCCAATGACATCCCAGTTGATTGAATTGAGTGCATGTTCTAGCTCTTGTAGAGATTCATCTGTCCTTAGAGTTCTAGTGTTTAAGGTTGATATATATAAGCCTTTTTTTATAAGTTTTTTTGATTTATTAGTTGTGTTTATTAGTTTTGTGTCGTATTTTTCTGATGTGCTTTCAACTATCTTCATTTGCCTATCTGGGGGGATTTGGTCTCCGACCCCACGGTGACCAACCGGGTTAGGGAAGTGTATGTTTTTGGTATATTTTTCTTTTACTAGCGTTGCTCTTGATTTTCTTTTGTTTCCGATGTCGAACAAATCCTATGCTTTTGGTGTAGATTTATCCGTCAAAGAATTGGATCTGGATCTCATATATGCAAACGGATCTGTTCTGTGTAGTTTTGCTGGAGCTATAATAGTTTTCCCATCAACTTGTTGTAAGTTTGATGAGGGAGATGTTGATATTTCTCTTTTTCTTTTCTCATTTTCTTTAGGTTTCTCTATAACTTTGTTATTTCTAATATAGACTTGTTTTCCTTTCTCTCTTTCTTGCTTGAGCTCCTCTTGTAACTGTTTTCGCTTTTTTAACTCTTCTTTAGAAAAATCTTCTGTGATGTAAGTGTTCTCGGGCATATTCTTCTTATTTTTTAATAGTTCAATTTTTTTGTTGTAGATTGTAAGAGTAATCAACACTGGCCTAATTTTTCCTTCTTTGTATTTTCCGATTCTCTGTAATTTATTTATATCTAAGCTTTCTATCTGCACTTTCAATTTTTGAGTTATTAAATCAGTGATGATTTTATATAAATTTTCGTAATTTGTATCAGTTTCTTGTATTCCGTGTAATATGACATTATTTTTCTTGGTTATGTTTTCTAAGGTGGCTATTTTCTTATTTAAAAATACTATTTCTGATTTAAGAATTTTATTTTCTTCTTCTAATGGTTTAATCTTCTCATCAATAGTCATCATAATTTTTTCTGTATTTTGAGTGATCAGGGTTGCTTGTTTTTCTAGTTCATGTTTCATCATATTGTATAACATTGCGATTGAAATTTCTTCCGCCATGCTTGTCATTCGTACTCAGTGTTGCAGTACAAACAAAATGCTTTGTGAATGTTGACAATCTGCGTGTAAGTCTTAGTCAAAGCGCAGACAGTGTCATGCGCAACCGCAGGCCCAGAGCGCAGACGCAAAGCGCAGACGGAAAGCGCAGACGGAAAGCGCAGACGCAATCGCAAAAGCGCAGACGCAGCTGGCTAGGTGCAGACGCAGCTGGCTAGGTGCAGACGCAGCTGGCTAGGTGCAGACGCAGACACGAAGCGCAGACGCAGACGTCAGACGATCCTTATTATACAATACAATACAAATATACTTTATTGTTCACACCACATGACAAAATTTACAAGTAACACAAAAGACAGAACACAGTGAAAACAAATAGGCGGCCTTATCGCTGAAGCGATTTCTTCCAGGCAACCTACGGTAATAGGATACATTTAATATGGCAAACAAATGAATAAAAATGTGAAATTCATAAATATATACATACATCCTAAAACATTCTAATAAAATAAAAATTAAATATTATATTTTGAAGACCTGAACAAACTTTCATTTCACTACCTGTACCTATGACTTTTACAAATCACCTTTGTATAAATGATAATAAAACCAACAAAAAAATGGTTTCCATAGAGCCTTAGACTGCGATCAAAAATAGGCCATGTTGCACGTATGAACAATGATAGATGGAAAAAAAAGTTAATCTTTTTTTTTTTTTTTTTATGTCACAAGTGATAACGAGGCAGGCGGGTCACCTGATGGTAAGTGACAACCGTCGCCTATAGACATTGGCAATACCAGGGGATTGCTAATGTGTTGTACACCTTATTAAGGCGAACTGGCTCTCAAGTGCAATTGCCGGAACACACCAACAGGTGCTTGGCGACAGATTTTCAACTTGAGGGTGGTAGCCAGCCAGTCGAGTACTACAAAGTACCCTACCACCGTGCTGTGGTTTCCTCACGATGTTTTCCTTCACCGAAAGCTCAAGCTCATTGTAAGGATTCGAACCCACGACCTTCGCCGCGGTATCCGACGTCACTTACCACTGAGCTATCATCGCCTTAGAATTATAATCACTTGGAAAGGGCCATCAGGAAAGAGAAAAAGAGGTAGACCAACGGAGAGGTGGCTCGACGAAATGTTGAAAACCGTGGGAAACGACTGGATAGATGCAGCAATAGATAGAGATAAGTGGAGAAAAATGGAGGAGGCCTTTACGCGGTAGAGAGGTCCTTAATAATAGTGATTTGAATTGTATGCAATAATGATAATGATATTTTTTAACCGACTTCAAAAAAAAGGAGGAGTTTTTTTTTTTTTTTTTTTTTGTATGTTTGTTACTCGATTTCTCTGCCAATTATGAATAGATTTTGATGATTCTTTTTTTGTTTGGTAGATCCTACTTCAGAGGTGGTCCCATTTAAATTTTGTCGAAATTGATTAAGCACTTTTTGAGAAAATCAGCAAAAACGAAAAAAATTCTATCTCGTTTGATAAACCTTAGTGAATCAAACTGAGTCGATGAGCGTGACTTTTTGGATTTGGATGAAATTTCGTGTGTATACTTAAATGGGTTCTTCGATGGTTTTAAAATACAATTGGACCCGGTAGGTGGCGCTGGAATCGAGTTCCAAGATTTGTTTTAATTTCAGGGCAGGACGACGTCTGCCGGGCCCGCTAGTTATATATTATATTTTACCGACCAGACCCGATTTCAGGACAAACTAGTTTTGCCTAGGATAACATATAATAAGGAATAAACTTTAAAAATTAAAAAATAAAATTATTTTTAAAAATAAAAAACAAAAACCGACTTCAAAACTGTAACCTATACCTATGTACAAACATAAACTAAAAAGTAAAGAATAATATTTTAATTTCAAAGCAAGAGCCTTAAAGGAAAATCAACAAAATTATTGATATTTATATATCTATTTAATATTTATAAACAGTTCTTTTTGGAGTCGGTGCCAGCCAAGAAGGACAGTTTAATTCTGCCTTTGTAACAAACTTTCGAAAAGTAGGGGAGCGACGGCGCAGACCTAAGGAACATTACCGTAAGGAGAGGTGTCGTAAGACGTTTTCTCGTATGAACACTTCGTGTCCAGTTCAAAACTGTCCTTCTTCTTGACTGGCACCGACTCCAAAAAGAACTGTTTATAAATATTAAATAGATATATAAATATCAATAATTTTGTTGATTGTCCTTTAAGGCTCTTGCTTTGAAATTAAAATATTATTCTTTACTTTTTAGTTTATGTTTGTACATAGGTATAGGTTACAGTTTTGAAGTCGGTTTTTGTTTTTTATTTTTTTTTGTATTTTATTGATTTTAATTCGTGTTGTTTTTTTTTTATTATTGTAATTTAAAATCTTATTTAATTGAAATTTATTTGAAATTCCCGAATTGTTTAAATATATATGATGATGTAATTTATTTATTAAGGAATAAACAAGGCTTTATTATTATTATTAATAATTTAAGTTATTAGCCTATAGACGTTTGCAATTCCAGAGGCATCACTCGCACTAGGTACCTATAGGTAAAATGCCCATGATAATTAAGCCCTTATTTCATTATTAAAAGTATCGCCACATACATACAAGGCTTAAAGTAACGCCGATTTTGGCTCTCTAAATTTGAGAGTCTCCAACGGTTTTATGTTGTAAAATTTTATGATCAGCCCAAGCGGCTATGACGATGGTTCTGTTAGCCGATACACCCCGCCACTTGTATACTTTATGTACTAAATAACGAACGAATTCGAGTGTTTCAGCACTTCTCTTGAATATTGTATTAATTTATGATTAAAATTTTGTATATTTTTCAATACAGTTATCCGCTCAGCTCTTGGGCAACCTTAAAAGTTTGAATTTTCGATATCAATTAAATGTTTTTTTTTTGTGTTATTTTAAGTTCTTCGTAGGTTTATTTATAGATGCAACTCTTGGGCACTCTTTGTCTTTATGTTATATATTGTAAACAACAAAAATTTATAAATATTGACTGTTTGTGCCAAAATAAATAAAATAAATAAAAAAATTAAATCGCACATTTATTGTTTGTCATTTTGTGATAGCCGCCGCAGTTGCAAGCCAAGTTATGTAATAATTTAAATGAAATTAAATGAAAATGAAATTTGAATGAAAAAATATTTATTGCCTCATTACATTACCACATAAATAAATAAATAAATATCCTCGGACATTTTTTCACACTCGGCTTTTTCAAACTAAGCAGAGCTTGTAATATGGAAACCAGATGACTGATATACTACATATACATCTTTTTTTTTTTAAACACATACTTAAATAGATAATGACACCCAGACTCAGGACAAACAGACATGTTCATGCACACAAATGTGTGTTCTGGATGGGAATCGAACCCACAACCTGCGGCGTGATAGGCAGTGCCACGCCAATGTGTGTGTTTCTACACATTTTAAGGCGATGATTGCTCAGTGGTAAGTGACGTCGGATACCGCGGCGAAGGTCGTGGGTTCGAATCCTTACAATGAGCTTGAGCTTTCGGTGAAGGAAAACATCGTGAGGAAACCACAGCACGGTGGTAGGGTACTTTGTAGTACTCGACTGGCTGGCTACCACCCTCAAGTCGAAAATCTGTCGCCAAGCACCTGTTGGTGTGTTCCGGCAATTGCACTTGAGAGCCAGTTCGCCTTTAGGGCATTGTAATAAGGTGTACAACACTTTGGCAATCCCCTGGTATTGCCAATGTCTATAGGCGACGGTTGTCACTTACCATCAGGTGACCCGCCTACCTCGTCGTCACTTGTGACATAAAAAAAATAAAAAGCGTAGGGCAAAAGGGGTAAGTTCAGCTTGTGCTGCGGACACATGTTGATGCGTCCGCAGCGCTGGTTTTCAAGCTACCCCAGTTCCCAGAAATGTTCGACGGGTGATGTGGACACAAAGTAGATCATTTAAGTTTATGGTAGGTACCAGTGTCATACAAAATTAAAAATATAATTAAAAGAATATTAAATATAGCTGTAATAATTATATTTTGTTTTTATTACGTAAATTTTTATTCTATGATTTTGGCACTTTTTGTGCTTAAGCTAGCACAACATCTGCGTAAGAAACGGCTGGTGAACTTCGTGGAATTTGGCTCCCAATATCTGGAATCCTATAATATTTAGTGCCAATGTGAGCACCGAATGAGATAATATATGATGATATTCATGATAGTATCTCCAGTAGAGGTTTCTCACATAGGACCTATCAGTTATTATTGATATACCGACATCACCTGAAGTAATTTGCTGCAAACATCAACTCTACCAACAGTATTTTTGTTTAAGTTTACTTACGTTGGTCTGCAATATCACAGCGGAGTAATTTCTGTTAAATAATAACTAATATTTGAGTTCAATGCAAGCTTTACTTTACATAATCAATTGTAGAATTTAATAAATAAAATAGTTTTTTTTTTTATCACAAGTGACAACGAGGCAGGCGGGTCACCTGATGGTAAGTGACAACCGTCGCCTATAGACATTGGCAATACCAGGGGATTGCTAATGTGTTGTACACCTTATTAAGGCGAACTGGCTCTCAAGTGCAATTGCCGGAACACACCAACAGATGCTTGGCGACAGATTTTCAACTTGAGGGTGGTAGCCAGCCAGTCGAGTACTACTAAGTACCCTACCACCGTGCAGTGGTTTCCTCACGATGTTTTCCTTCAAAAAGCTCAAGCTCATTGTAAGGATTCGAACCCATGACCTTCGCAGCGGTATCCCACGTCACTTACCACTGAGCTATCATCGCCTTAAACTTAGTTAGTTGATTTTTACTGTTAGTTGATTTTATAACACACAATATATGATAAAACTATTCACAAGGTTTTAACATAACCAAGCTTAAGTAATAACAAACTTGAAGCGTCTTTCAATAAGGTAGTTCGGTTAGTTGCACCAAGTTTAGAGACGAGGTGCTCGGCAAATTAGGAAGTTTATGTTTACGCCAGCATTTAGTTATTGCTCGAAACAGATGCCTAGCTTAGGCTAAAATTTAACACGGAGTTTGATTAGCTGGAATTACTGTATAGGGCCAAACACCCGTCGATACGTTGCCAAGAAAAAATCAGTGAAACATCGCTAAGTTATTGAAAATTCTAATATTTTTGGAGTCCATCTTTATGGGCACTATAAGCTCTCAAATTAAGGTCATTTATTTTAGTCTGCTTCATTTCAATTCAAAGCTCAAACCTGATTTATTCAGTTTAGGCTCATAAAACTATGCAATATGACTCTACCACCGGTTCGGAATACACTTAAACTGAGAAGAATCCGGCAAGAAACTCAGCAAGGCAATTAAGAGCAGTAGATAAATCTGTAAATTTACGTCATGAGACTTATAACATAGGAAACAGAAAGCTAATTTGGTTGTTTCATTTCAATGAATACACAATAACACTGCAGTATTGGTTGAACGAAGCCACATCGGGCGGCCGGCGGCCGGCCGGCTGCGCTGGCGCGGGTCGCGCGGCGCGCTCGATGTGACGTAGCCGCGTTGACAAAAGACAACTCACTAATAATAAAATTGGTCTGCTTGTCCGCTTACACATATTAACATTATTTATTCTGTATATGTTTTTATATAATAATACTCACTAGATATAATATAATTATACTTTTAATAAATTTATAAATATACCTAGGTACTTTTATTATAGGTAAGAAAAAATTAAAATAGCATAACGCCACACCACCCCCCCCGAGAGACCGTACCTACGGGCGATAATAGTCAGGGAAACGTACTACCCGACCTGATCGAGTTGTCTTGATGTTACTTCCTCTGGTTTCAGGTAACTTGGTGGCGGATGGTGATTTGTGTGGCATGTTTATGTGTGACTGTTGTTGTGTGGATGTTTTAGTGTGATTATTATTGTTCGTGTCTGAGCCTTGTAAGATATAGGCTGGTTTGAGTCTGTCTATGGAGACGGTAACGGTATTGCCCTTTACAAGAAGTTTAAAAACTTTACCGTCTCGCTCCAGAACCTTAAATGGTCCGGTATATGCGGGTTTTAGGGAACCAGTCGTATCATCTCTTATGAATACGTGGCTGGTTGAGCCTAGATCTTTAAAAACGAATGTAGTCCGATTTCCATGACGGGAAGCCGGTGTAGGTTGTAATCGTTTGGCGAACATTCGTAAACGAGCAACGTAATCTGACATATCCACAGTGTCATCAATTTCTGGCTGAAATAGCTCACCGGGTAGCCTAAGAGTTTCACCGTATAGCAATTCGGCTGGTGTAGCTCCCAGGTCTTCCTTATAAGCATTCCTAATACCTAATAACACTAACGGCAATGACTCGACCCAGCTATCCTTGGCGTGGCAGACGATTGAAGCTTTTAATTGTCTGTGAAAACGCTCTATGAGGCCATTTGAGGCTGGGTGGTATGCCGTGGTACGCCTGTGACGGAAGCCAACCATGTCCGATAAATGCTTGAAAAGCGTAGATTCGAACTGGCGTCCGCGGTCGGTAACGATATCCTTGGGACATCCAAAATGGGAAAACCAACCAGATACTAAGGCTTTCGCCACGGTTTCAGCCGTGATTTCAGGTATAGGTATTACCTCAGGCCAACGCGTGAACCGATCGATGGCGGTAAGACAATACCTGTATCCCTGAGATAGTGGCAAGGGGCCTATTAGGTCTATATGTACATACATAAACCTAGCCCTAGCTGGAAGTTTCCTAGTGGGGACGAAACATGACGAGTGACCTTTGATCGCTGACATGCTAAGCACGAGCGGCTCCATTCTCTGCAGTCTTTCTTAATGCCTGGCCAAACGTACCTTTCGGTAACCAGTTTGGTCGAAGCGTTTGCACCAGGGTGACTCAATGAGTGGAGGCTCTCAAAAACTTGGCGACGATACTTCTTAGTGACATATGGTCGAGAAGTGTTGTTGTTTTCATCGCAGTAGAGTTCAGTATCAGATCCTGGCAACTTGACTTTAGTTAAACGCAACGACGTGTTACTGCTTAGTAATAGCTCAAGCTCAGTATCACCTTTTTGGGATTCAGCTAGCCTATTTAGGTCCACTGGATGAGCAATCTCCTCAATCCGGGAGAGAGGGTCAGCGACGACGTTGTCTTTACCAGCAATGTGTCTTATATCCGTCGTAAATTGCGAAATAAAGTCAAGATGTCTGAACTGTCGTGGAGAACAATTCTCTTTCCTAGAGTGAAATGCGAAACATAGTGGTTTATGGTCTGTGTAGACCACGAAGTTCCGCGCTTCGACCATATGCCTGAAGTGCTTTATCGCTTCGTATATCGCAAGCAGCTCTCTATCGTACGGCGAGTACTTTGCCTGCGCTGGACTGAGTTTTCGGGAGTAGAAAGCAAGTGGTTGCCATGGTTCACCATCCTTGCATTGCTGCAAGACTGCCCCTACTGCCGTATCCGAGGCGTCTGTCACTACTGCGAGCGTAGCTTCACAGTCGGGGTGTGCGAGCATGGTGGCTTTACAGAGCTCTTCCTTGCAGGTGTCGAAAGCTTGCATCTCAGCAGATGTGAAATGTACTGGATGAGAGCCCTTTACCGAACCCGTGAGCAGAGCGTTTAATGGAGCTTGGTTTTGAGCTGCGTTAGGTATGAACCGCCTGTAAAAATTAATCATACCCAGAAATCTCCGAAGCTCACGAACAGTTTTAGGGACGGGATACCTGGTGATCGCTTCCACCTTCTCTGGTAAGGGCTTCGTTCCATTTGCCGAGATACGATACCCAAGGAAAGTTACCTCACTTGCTCCCAGAACACACTTAGCGGGGTTGATCACCAATCCATACTCCTGCATCCGGGTGAAGACTTGGCGTAAATGGTCTTCGTGAGAAGATCGGTCTATTGAAAAGACCAGGAAGTCATCCAAATATGGATAGCAAAAATCTAATCCCCGTACTACTTCGTCGACAAACCGTTGAAATGTTTGTCCGGCGTTACGAAGTCCGAACGTCATGTACGGGAATTCGTACAAACCGAACGGTGTGGTGATCGCCGTTTTAGGAATGTCTTCCGGACTTACTGGCACTTGATTGAAGGCCTTAACAAGGTCTATTGTACTAAATACTGAACAGCCAGAGAGATGGTGTGAGAAGTCATGAATGTGCCGAATCGGATATTTATCCGGCACGGTCCTGGCGTTCAGCATGCGGTAATCACCGCAGGGACGCCATCCGTTTTTCTTAGGGGCCAGGTGCAGTGGTGATGCCCATGGAGATTTTGAGGGTCTGGCTGTGCCGTCCTTCAGCATCGCGTCAAACTCCTCTTTGGCTATTTTTAATTTATCCGGGGCCAACCGACGTGGTGTACAAGAGACGGGCGGGCCTGGAGTAGTGTGTATGTGGTGGACAGTGTTGTGTGTAGTGGTGTGATGTATACCGTGTGGACGGACGATGCCGGGAAATTCCTGTAGTATGTGGTTGTATGAGGACTCACCAAGAATTACCTTCACCGACGAAATAGCATCAGACGATCGAGCAGGTGAAGCCGGGGTCGCGAGCGTAGTACTATTATCAATTAAGCGTTGGTGTCTGCAATCAACCATTAAATTGTAAAATGATAAAAAATCTACGCCTATAATCGCCCTAGTTACGTCGGCTACAATAAATTGCCAAGTAAAGTCACGGCGCAACCCTAAGTCTAAAGATATAGTCTTTGCACCGTATGTATTTATCACCGTACCGTTCGCTGCGCACAATTGATAGTCTTTATTGCATCTTTCACGTCGTCCTGGTAATGCCGATCGGGGGAAGACACAGAGGTCGCTGCCGGTGTCGACCAGATACTGTATCTTCGACTTGCGGTCGGTAACAAACAAGCGACCACCACTCGGACAATCATCGGTCGCCATCACTGATTGCCCCTCGCATTTCCCGACACATTATAATCACAGGGTTTAATGCACCTCTTTGCCTGGTCCCCGAATTTGTGGTGGTACCAGCACTGGGGGTAGCGCCTGTGACTGGACTGCGATCGCGTATCTGAACCGGATCGATAACGGCTGCGGCTGCTCGAACGTCTTTGCGGCCGGGACAGTCGGTCGACCTTCGCTGTCAGCTTCTCTACTTGTCTAGCCAGTGCAGCTATTTCAGATTGGCTTCCTGTTCCTGAAGAAGCGATGGCTGACGTTGCCGCTACCTGGGTGCCGACGACATCGTTAACTCGATCAGCAAGGTCCATTAGATCGTCTATCTTGGTTTTGGACTGCGAGGCAACGATGGCCTGCGTACCGCTGGGTAGGTGGCTGGTCCAAATAGTTTGCAGGAACTCCTCGGGAACTCCTGGTCCAGCTAGGTCTAGCAGATGCCGGTAGAACTGTGACGGTTTCCGGTCTCCGAGTTCTTCATGCATGAGTAGCTGCTTCACCTTTTTCTCTCGGGACGCTGATAGTCGCTTTACTAGCTCCACTTTTAATTTGTCGTATTTGCCGGTAGGAGGCGGATTGTTAATAACGTCCTCCACTTCACTAGCATATTGCGGATCCAAGTTCCCAATAACGTAATAAAATTTTGTTTCGTCAGTTTTGATGTTAGATATGTTGAATTGCGCTTCCATTTGAGAGAACCATAAAGCGGGTTTTTCAGCGTAAAACGGAGGAATTCGTACGCCTACCCTAAATGTTTCGCACGTTCTCTCGCCGCTGCTTTGTCCAGCTGGCACCATGGGCGGTTCTGGAACATTGTTATCACTCTTGCTGGTCATGTTCTTCGGGGTCACCAATTTAGTGGATAAGTTTGGTACCTGAAGCGTTGCAGCACGTAGGTATGCAATGAAAATATCACAGTCACGAAAAGAGTTTAATAGCTTGAGAAGATAGGTACACAGTTCACAGAAGAAAATACAGAAGGAGTAGAAGATATAGAGAGATAGCAAGAGGATAGATTATAATTATTTACTACACTAAAAAGCAAAGCAAAGAAGATATGTAAGCGCGGCGGAGAGCGGATTAACGCAGTGATCTCGAGCGTAGCTGTAGGCTGACTGGCTGACTGTCGTGCCGGGCGGCCGGCTGCGCTGGCGCGGGTCGCGCGGAGCGCTCGATGTGACGTAGCCGCGTTGACAAAAGACAACTCACTAATAATAAAATTGGTCTGCTTGTCCGCTTACAAATATTAACATTATTTATTCTGTATATGTTTTTATATAATAATACTCACTAGATATAATATAATTATACTTTTAATAAATTTATAAATATACCTAGGTACTTTTATTATAGGTAAGAAAAAATTAAAATAGCATAACGCCACAATATGTAGGAATGTAGTATACGTTTGTTTAACAGAGTATTCTGAAACCTGTCATAGACGTAGCATATGAGAACGCACAAAAGTGCATTGTCACAAAGGCGTTGTTTGTGTGCGGTTCATGTGGGAAAATTCTATTTTTGCGTTGTTACTTTATGGTTTGCTCTAATTTGGGAGATGTTGCGGCGTAATGGTGTTAAATAAAAAATATTAAAATACTAGCTGTCCCCCACGGTTTCACCCGCGTTCCGGAGGGATCTTATCCTTTCCCGGGATAAAAAGTATCCAAATATAAAGGATATGATCTACCTGTGTTTCAAGTTTCATCGAAATCCGTTCAGCCGTGTTTGCGTGAAAGAGTAACAAACATTCATCCATCCATCCAAACTTTGACATTTATAATATTAGTGGGATTTTACTGTCAACATTTTCTTCATAAGTTTGAAAATATGAATGAATAACACAGAAATGTTAATAATTTGAAATGGTATTTCTATGTGGGACGACCGTCTCATCCGCTAGCGGAAGATCATCAAGATGGTAGTTGACCAAATCTCATAAAAACCAATGATTTTTGAAATCTATTAAAATGATGTAAGTATAGGAGAAATTTTCATATTTTCCATAAATATTTTTCCTGATTGATAGTCAGTCTATCAATATTCGACCAAAACCACAAGTACAAGAACACGGGTAAAACTGCAGGGCAGAAAGCTCGTCGAACCAAATTTTAATTATTATTTCTATAAGCATTGTACCATACAGCAAATGCAACTTCAATGTTATAGATCAAAAGACAGTGGAGCTCGAGAGATGATATTTCCAGTCTGCTTTTAGACGGAGAACGAAATTAAATGTTTTAGGAACAGTACATTACAATAAGAATATATTTCTTTGTTTGTTACCCAGGGTGGAATGTAAGCAAAGGAAAATTTATTCTTATTAAGATGGCACAAAATTCAAAACAATAAAATTACTGACAGTTCAAAAATACATCTTCAACTAAGATTCTTCTGTTATTAAACAATATTCAACCTTCTAGCGGTAACTTGTTTAACTTAACGGTTCAACGTGAGCTAGGGGCTAGGAGCCCCTCTTAAATATTTTAATTATTCTGTTTTTAGTATTTGTTGTTATAGCGGCAACAGAAATACATCATCTGTAAAAATTTCAACTGTCTAGCTATCGCGGTTCTTCAGATACAGCCTGGCGACAGACAGACGGACAGACAGACAGCGAAGTCTTAGTAATAAGGTCCCGTTTTTCCCTTTGGGTACGGAACCCTAAAATTTAAGGTTGAGATATTAATTTAATACTTAGGGGAGCGCTGGACCCAGTATATCGCTACGAGATCGAATACGAAATGAAGAGATTCGTAGACGAACCAATGTTACCTATGGGTGGGGCACATAGCTCGAAGAACCGATGGCCGATAGGGAAGACGCAGCGTGGGCAGTCCTCTAAAAGGTGGACCGACGACCTAGTGAGGGTTGCGGGAAACCGCTCGATGCGAGCAGTACAGGATCGGTCGAAGTGGAAAACTTTGCGAGAGGCCTATGTCCAGCAGTCACAATAAAATCAAAATCAATTCTCATTTATTCAGTTTAGGCCCTGGTAAGCACTTATGAACCTTTACAATAAAGTTGTCTTTACCACCAGTTAAGAATACAATTAAACTGAGAAGAATCGGGCAAGAAAGAAAGAAAGAAAACCATTTATTGTGGACTCAGCCAGACATTTTTGTTTGCAGTGGATATTTCTAAAATGGAGTCTTTCGGCTGAAATGATGATGATGATGATGACTATTATGTATTCTTATACCTACTAATTTTATGTGGAAGTGTTTTTTTTTGGTAAGGCACTTATGAACGTTGGAATTGACTCTACCACCAAATCAGAATCGGAATGCGCTTAGGAAGATTCCGGCAAGAATCTCAGCAAGGCATTTTGTTTTCAGCACTGGATCTTTCTTTTAAAATTAACATTTTCAAAAATATATATTGTATCCTAAAAAATAATATTTAGTAAACATATTTTTTATTTTGTTCCGTAAATGAAAAATGACGAGGATACAGTGCGTTGAAATTTCGCGTGACGTCACTTCGTGGTACAAATTTTACCACGAAGTGACGTCACACTCCTACACTTTGATGCGCTATAACTTTGTATATTTTTATTGATTTGATGAAGCAAAAAATACGTGTCCAATATTTTTTAAGGCGATGATAGCTCAGTGGTAAGTGACGTCGAATACCGCGACGAAGGTCGTGGGTTCGAATCCTACAATGAGCTTGAGCTTTCGGTGAAGGAAAACATCGTGAGGAAACCATAGCACGGTGGTAGGGTACTTTGTAGTACCCGACTGGCTGGCTACCACCCTCAAGTTGAAAATCTGTCGCCTAACACCTATCGGTGTGTTCCGACAGCTGCACTTGAGAGCCAGTTCCCATCTAGGCTTTGTGTGCTTACCATCTTCGGCCACATCATCACTTACCATGGTGAGATTGTGGTCAAACACAAGCCTATCGAGAATTAAAAAAAAAAAAAAAAAATTACGGACTAATCAGAAATCATTTTTATTGACCCTGGACACTACCCTATTCCGCCATTGTTGGTTACAAATAAACACGTTAAGAAACGCTGACCGAAACATTACGACTACTACAAGGTAGTGATTACATATCATTGCAGCCTCATTATATCGTACGTGGCCACTAGTTACACACACGTGTGGTCTAGTGATGTGACTATGCACGATTCAATCGAGTCGGAGTCACTCGATTGAATCGTTCTTATCGATATATCGATGTATTTTTCCTTTATCTTCTACGAGCTGTCCTCCGCCGTTTCACCCGCGTTGCCGACGGATCTTATTTTTAACCGGGATAAAAAGTTTCCTTTGTCCTTCTCCATGGTTCTATCTATCTCTATATCAAATTTCATCAAAATCAGTTTAAGCGTGAAGAGGTAACAGACAGACAAACAGATACACTTTCGCAATTATAATATCGAAATGGATAAGTATATACGTGGATATGGATAAAAGATGTACCAGTTGGTTTTAAGGTAACTTTCATATTTCATAATATTAGTGTCTGCAATTTCTTTTTATAGTGCAGTGGATAAGCAGGTTGTGGAACTCAAGTTAAAATCTATTTATAGCGATTTTAACTAAGTTCTTGGGAGACAGCTCTAGGCTTGATATGCTTGATATCTAGGCATAAAATAAAGCCTCACAGACAGACGGACAGCAGAGTCTTAGTAATAGATTTCCGTTTTTACCCTTTGGGTACGGAACCCTAAAAAGACCAATCGAGTTACGATTCGAATAAACTCGAATAAAACAGCCACATCACTACAATGGCCTAATTATTATTTAACCATAGTCAGATGTCTTTAATGGCGGGCAACTAAGGCATGGTCGCCATTATCCGGGGAGGCGTACGTCTCATGTAACGATTATAGGAACATATCCCGGGTCAGATCATGTTTTGTATATTGTGTATCGGGCTTTACAGGACGTGTATTGAATCACGCTGTATATTAGCCGTGGTAAAAGCATATTTTTACTTCTTATGTATTACGACAAACTTAAGGGGAAGATAAGGCGATGATAAACTTTAAGGCAATGATGGCTCAGTGGTAGTGACGTCGAATACCGCGACGAAGGTCGTGGGTTCGAATCCTACAATGAGCTTGAGCTTTCGGTGAAGGAAAACATCGTGAGGAAACCATAGCACGGTGGTAGGGTACTTTGTAGTACCCGACTGGCTGGCTACCACCCTCAAGTTGAAAATCTGTCGCCAAGCACCTATCAGTGTGTTCCGACAGCTGCACTTGAGAGCCAGTTCCCATCAGGCTTTGTGTGCTTACCACCTTCGACCACATCATCACTTACCATGGTGAGATTGTGGTCAAACACAAGCCTATCCAGAATAAAAAAAAAGGTGGGCGGATCACCTACCGTTATTACACCTACCTGCACTTTTTAGCCATGTATTCACTGAGAAACATGTTTCAGATGCAAAGTATCTGGAACAAAACGTAGAATTTAACAGAAACAATGTTTAGGAAACTTGGCCGTCCACATCTCAGTTGTTTCAAATATGTCGAGGTATTCCATATTCCATAATAAGGCCTCGTTTGAAACAATTATATTAATCTAATAATGCTATTGTCGTCCCGCACTACCGCCATGTTTATAAACAACTGAAACACACATCCACACTTGTATACAGCTGTTGCGAAACTGATTTGTTTCTGTGCTCTCCAATTCCATCGGGCAGCACAGAAACATGCTAGAAACACGTAGTGTTTACCGCAACAGTTTGACATGTTTCAGAAATATATTAATTTGTTTCAGAAACACGTTTATATAAACAATTGTTTCTCAGTGATACATGGCTTTTTTGGAACAAAAAACAACGCAGTTTAATTCATTTTGAAAATCAAATAATATGTTAAAACAATTTTTAATTAAATTATGTTAAGATCTGTCGTAGCTGCTGTATTGTGAATTTGGCCATTTAGCAGATTGCCCAAGATTGTAGTCTTTAATTTTATGTTGGCATATAAGTCTTTTTAATAACGCTCATGGACATTATATACACCCTGATTTAATAAAAAAGCACAGCACAACGAATAGATAGCTTAAATTTTGTTTCTAATTAAAAACATTTAAACGATGTTGGATGTCTTGAGAAGAAAAAAACTGGGATTCCTTAATTTATCCTACCCTACGTGTACGCACGTTTCAAAGTATCTCCTTACCAACCATCAAAACCTGTTCAGCCGTTTATGTGTGAAAATCTTGCACAAAGACCGATGGACAGATTAAACTTATTTTTAATATTAGTTTATTATTAGGTATACTTATTTTGTAGTGATTTTGAAAATGAAATAATTCACAGTACATCAAACTTTACCTCTTTATAATGCGAGTGTGAATGAAGTATGAATTACAAGCTGTTCCGCGCGGTTTCACCCGTGTTCCCGAGGGATCTTATCTTTTCCCGGGATAAAAGTAGCCTATGTGCTATTCCAGACTATAAACTATCTCTATGCTAAATTTAATCCAGATCCCTTCAGCCGTTTTGGCGTAAATGAGTAACAAACATCCAAACTTTCACATTTATAATATTAGTAAGATTAGGTAGGTAAAAAACCCGGACACTTAACGAATCAACCAATTCTACAATATAAGTACGACAAATCTTAGGCTGAAATGAAATGAAATGAAATGAAATGATACAGCTGCATGCTGTACATTAATACAGCGACTTAATAATGATATAATTAATTATTATAAAATTAAATTACCACATAAGCTAAATTATTTAACGTCACCTCTGTTATGTCTGGATATCAACCTAAATATTCGGCGTAAGTTACTCCTAAGAAGGGTTTTATGAAGGTAACCTTCGTAATCTTAACTCTAATTGCCTATTATAGAGTATACGTAACATTATTATTATCTTCTCTAATATTATAATAAAAATATAAAAAAAAAAATGTCACTAGTGACAACGAGGCAGGCGGGTCACCTGATGGTAAGTGACTACCGTCGCCTATAGACATTAGCAATACCAGGTGGACTGCCAACGTGTTGTACACCTTATTTCAATGCCTTAAGGGCAAGGGCAACTGGCTCTCAAGTGCAACTGCCGGAACACACCAGCCAGCCAGTCGAGTACCACTACCCTACCACCGTGCTGTGGTTTCCTCACGATGTTTTCCTTCACCGAAAGCTCAAGCTCATTATAGGATTCGAACCCACGACCTTCGCCGCGGCATACGACGTCACTTACTACTGAGCTATCATCGCCTTAAAAATCTTTATTATCTTCAAATCATTAGTTGGCTCGCGGAATTTTTGATTCAATTGTTATCTTATCATACACCTTCAGAACCAACAGGTACCTATTACTTATTACACTTACCTATGAAATATTAATTACTAGCTATCCCCCGCGGTTTCACCCGCGTTCCCGAGGGATCCTATGTGTTATTCCAGGATATGATATACCTGTGTGCCAAGTTTCATCAAAATCCGTTCAGCCGTTTTTGCGTAAAAGAGTAACAAACATACATCCATCCATCCAAACTTTCACATTTATAATATACTAGCTGCTTCGCGCGGTTTCACCCGCGTTCCCGAGGGATCATATCTTTTCCCGGGATATATAGCCTATGTGCTATTCCAGACTATAATATATCTCCATGCCAAATTTCATCCAGATCCATTCAGCCGTTCTGGCGTAAATGAGTAACAAACATACATCCACCCATCCAAACTTTCATGTATTAAATTTTTTATGTATTTTTGTATTAGTTCAAGAATAAAATTGTTAAACATTTGAAAATAATATATTTAAAAATGTAACCTTGCTGAGTTTCTTGCCGGTTCTTCTCATTTGAAGGCTGACTTCCGAACCGGTGGTAAATTCTGTAATTTGACCTTCATAAGTGCCCTTCTAGGGCCTAAACTGAATAAATGGTTTTGACTTTGACTTCACATTTATAATATTAGTGGGATGGATAACACAAATAAATGTAGGTTGTGCAACCAATAAAGGTAGAAGCTGAGTCTACATTAGGATAGCTTGTGTTGTAGATAACAGCTCATTCTTCCGTACTACTAAATACCATAGAATGGATACAAACAGGTCAATTACTAGGTTAAGATTTAATAGAATCTGAACATACAAAAAAAAAAAACATACAGACGAATTGAGAACCTCCTCCTTTTTTTTGAAGTCGGTTAATAATAGTAAAAAGGCAATACCATAATATACTCACATATAATAATAAAAATGTGAAAGATTTAATAATTATATTGTCGATGTATAAGCGACAATTCAAAAATTCTTTAGAAACTAATATGGAATATACAATTAAATTATAAACTAAGACTAACTAATATATTACAGATAATCTAATTACACAAATAAAAATAAAAAACTTAAAATTTTACTACACTAAATAGGCCAACTGGTCCTATTGTCGATTGATATAATTTTTCACCATCCATAGGGCGTTTTTCCATTAGCCGGCACGGTACCGACACGGCACGGGAAGCATAACTGTATTGAAATTATATGGTTCGTTTTTCCACTCACCGGCACCGGCGACGGCCCGGCGTCATACATTCCCACCGGCGCCAGTGCCGTTGCTGGTGCCGTGCCGGTTCCGTGCCGGCTAATGGAAAAACGCCCATAGCCTTACATATTTAGGTATGTACGTACCTACTACTATAATATTTAATATTCATAATAACTACTCAGTAAAAAAAAAATAATTGCCCTTTATCTAGGTAAATAAAAAAAAAGTTATGTACATATCTATATTTAGCACAGACCGGCCACCCTTGAAAAATAAATTTAATTTAAACTTCACACTGTGAAACTGTTGGCTGCACTGCATGTGGACAGGGGACATGTGACGCTCCAGTGTTACCAACTTTGCGAGACAAAAAGTGCAAAAAAATGCCACGAGCAGAAACGTAAAACTCGCCGTGATGGTCAGCATGTGACAAGCGATAAATAAAACAGATGGGAGAATAGGTAGAAATACCAGTAGGTATAGAACTGCACTTTTATTATCATAATCTTATATTTTGTTCATTACAGAATACAAATACGACCAATGTCCATAGATAATAAATAAAAAAGATAAGTGTTATTTGGCATGTCACAATGAAAATAATTTTCTTCACAAAACTAGTTTTCCGCCCCGCGGTTTCACCCACGTTCCTGAGGGATCTTTTTTTTCCCGAGACAAAAAGTATCAATTTTTAAGTCCAGTGATTTTATACCTGTGTGCCAAGTTTCAACAAAATCCGTTCAGCCGTTTTTGCGTGATTGAGCAACAAACATCTAAACATACAAACTTTCACATTTATAATACCTATTAATGTAAGATAGAGGAACTATCATCATTAATAAAAGTATTAGAAAAACATTGTGTTAGTTAAGTCATTAATCATTCAAACAAAAAAAAATTGTGCACCTATTTTCATGATCATCAGTCATCCAGAGCAGGGCAGGGCATTCACCTCACAGTAAAGTTGATTGAGTATAAGTTGGTAAATTATCTATAAAATTTTCTCTAAATTTAGAAAATAATGCCTTTGTTAGGATTTTTTTAACTAGCTGCTATTTATTCATGTATTTGATCCAATTTAAAAACAAATGTGAGCCAAAATTAAAAAATAATAAATAGTATATCTAGGGACAGCCATCTGATACATGTGTATAAGTATTTAATTTATACTTTAAGTTAAAATAAATTAATATTAAGTCCTCTGTGAAGCACCCACCCCAAAGGCAAATCAGTTTCACTTCAATGTAACTAACCAATCTCCATTCTATTTATTCTTTGTATAGCAAAACGCTCAGCTTATGCATGGCTGTAAAATTTAACGGTTCACAATAAAGTACTGGAACTAAGTCCGGGCGCACACTGCGCGGCTATAACTCGCGGCGCATGTGCGCTGCCGAGATAGCCTTCATAAGGATATGGGTAGTTATAGGATTTTAGTAGCCTTCTTTTATTATTTGGTTGTTTTCTTTGTGTGTGGGAAAAATTGCGGCTTTTACATTGTTGTCTCAATCCGTTCATTATTTAGCTTGTATTTGACCAACATTTTAAATTGTGGTTTGGTGATAATATAACCATAAATTACCAGCTTTAGATGAGTCCACACAACAACGCTGTGGACAGCGGACTGCTCTCTGATTAGGTACTTATATAGTTGACGATTAACGAAAAAGACAGTTTTGAAAAAGAAAAAAGTACTAAAAAATAAAGTACTAAAAAAGACAGTACTGAAAAAGTCAGTAACCTAGGTTAGTTACTGTCAAACTCAACCTCAAAACCCATTTATACAGTTTAGGCCCTCGTGAGGAACTTATGAACGTTACAATTGACTCTACCACCGGTTCAACATACACTTAAAACTGAGAAGACTCCAGCAAGAAACTCAGCAAGGCAATTTTTTTTTCGTAGGCTTTAAGTTTCCCACATTTAATTAATTATTTTGTATAGTATACGGGAAAAATTCCCATTCTAGGATTTAAATCCATCTATGCGACGATAAGCATACCTGTATATACCTGCTCATTTTTTTAAATTCGGTTATAAAATAAATAGCCGTCGCAGTGAGTCTAACTGTTCTAGTCATTGTACGAGGTCGGCAACGCGTTGGCAATCCCTGGGATTATTATTAATGCGAACCTTACCATTATGTGACTCGAATGCCGATTCGATTATTATTTTATTAGCTCTACTACCTAGTACTAAACATTCGGTGGTAGGGTACTTAGTAGTACCACCCTCAAGTTGAAAATCTGTCGCCAAGCACCTGTTGGTGTGTTCCGGCAATTGCACTTGAGAGCCAGTTCGCCTTAATAAGGTGTACAACACATTAGCAATCCCCTGGTATTGCCAATGTCTATAGGCGACGGTTGTCACTTACCATCAGGTGACGCGCCTGCCTCGTTGTCACTTGTGACATAAAAAAAAATATATATATATTTTTTTACAAATAAAACATTTACGAATTTAAAAACAACGAAGTTGTTCAATTAATTCAAAATAGCACGTCAACAGGACGATGTTTACTAATTAACAATGCTCAAACACACAAACAAGTTGGCCTGTCTATCACAATTTGTTTAACAATGTTAGTGTCAGAAGATTAAAAGTTGTATTTCCAATTAAAACTTTGTTTTTGACAGGTTTAATGAAAGAAAAGTTGGTTAATTTGAATGGCTCAGTCATTTTTGTAAGGCCTTTTATCAATCGATAATCTTAATATATAAAATTCTGGTGTCACCATTTTGAACTCCGAAACCACTTAACCGATCTTGATGAAACTATGTGCACGCAAATAGTTTATATCCTGGAATAGGAGTTAAGATACTGTTTATTTTGAGAAAAACATAATAATGTGACTTCAATAATTGTCACCATTTTCGAGATTAAATCTTAAATTTTTATATTGATTTTTGAATTTCTGATTTTAAATAATATATCGAAACTGGTGCCCTTACTTGTACTGAGGTAATTTTTGGATATTTGGTAGGTAATCCGCCCACCTTTATCCCACTAGTGCCCACTACGCACTACTTACTGTATAGGAAGAAAAGTAGGAAGTCACAATTCGACAACAAAGTCAAAGTCAAAACCATTTATTCAGTTTAGGCCCTACAAGGGCCCTTATGATGGTCGAATTACAGAAGTTACCACCGGTTCGGAAGTCAGCCTTCAACTGAAAAGAACCAGCAAGGTGACATTTTTTAAATATTTTTGGACCATCTGACTATATAGGCTTTTTTTACAAATGTTTAACAATTTTATTATTAAACTAATATAAAAATACATAAAAAATAACTACGAAAATAACAGTTCCGAAAATGTATCAGATACCTCTTAAATCATTGCGATTGCTAGATTACTCCACTTCGCTTCTGCAGCAATTAGAGTTACACCGATCAAGTATCACGATTCAGAATAAAACAATCTTGCGAAGAATAATTGACAGCAGTTCCTCGGCTGTTAGATTGATCTGATTTTTGATTCGGGTGTTTAAACACCCGAATCAAAAATCAGTCAATCAGTCAATGTCAGAGTACATTAGGTCTCGTTGGTATACCTTTGTGATACATACATTTAAAATACCTAAAGTAAATAATATACTGTATTGTTTTTTGTACACACACTGATCAAACTGTGGTTAACGGTGTTGGTTTCACAATTATTTAAATAAGTTTAATTACTATGTTTTACAAACTTTTATTGTGATACTGTTTGTTTAACCTTAATAAATTAAAAAAAAAAAAATACAAATAAAGAATATTGAAGTGTATGTTTGTGACGTCATAATAATTTTTTTTTTATTAAAAATGTTATCTGTCTGCACTTGAGCGAGTCGGACTTGCACCGAGGGTTTATGAAATACATCATCTGTGAAACTGTTCAATTACTGTCTAGCCATCACGGTTCATGAGATAGTTACATAGAGCCTGGTGACAGACAGATAGACAGTAGTGTCTTAGTAGTAGGGTTTCCATATTTACCCTTTGGGTACGGAACCCTAAAAATATTAGATACAGAATTCTATCAACAAGGCGAATGCCTATACATCATTTCAAAATCACAATGGACAAACTACACGTTGCAACGTAATTGTGCCCTATTTAAATCCTCTGTTGTATTTCACTGGGAATTTATTGGCAGAGTTCAGTTACGTCGCTCGTTAGCTACTGCCATAGATTGTAAATTTTTTAGACACTTAGATAAGGTGTTTATTGAAAATTTTTTTTTTTGTATTTTTAGGGCTCCGTACAAAAAAAACAGAACCCTTATAGGATCACTCGTGCGTCTGTCTATCCGGTCATGTCACATTTGCTCCGAATCTACTGGACCAAATCAGGTGAAATTTGGTAGGATGGTGTAATTCTATGACCCAAACACAGATGTGAAAAGTTTTTTTTTAAATAATGGTCATATTCGGGGGACAAATTAGGAAATTTAAAAAAATAAATTGCGAACCTTACTGTGTCATATATCAAATGAAAGGGCTTGTTATGAGGATCTCAAGTATATTTTTGTTATTATTGTAAAATAGATAGTTTTGTTTTTATTCATGAAAGAAGACGAAAATTGACCTTCCCTTCCCCGATTTTTTAGAATATCCAAAATCATCTTTGTACTTAAAAGAGAAGTATAGTAAGACTAGGAGTCATGTCTTTTTCTGGCTTTTTAAATTGTCAACATAGAATAAACACTAAAAATAAGTAAATAAATATGCATCTATTCCATTTACAGTCTATGGTTACCTCGGTTACTCGGCGATGTTTGGCGAACGATGTGAGGAATTCTCAAATATATCAATTTAAGCATTTTATGTTGCGATACTATGTGTAATGAATTTTTGTGTACTTCTGTATTTTAATATTAATAAATTTAACAAGATTTTTATTTGCTATAGTTTCACCAGCATTTTTGCTTTTGAAAGCTACTAATTTTTAATAACTGTTCGTTAATTCAAAATAACTTACTTTGATCCGTTTTTTTGATGCATCCTAAGAAGAAAGGAAAAGTCAAATTATTTGCAAAAGGATTTTCATTTTTGTTTCGTTTTGTAATTAATATTTCAAACCAACAAATTTTTCTTCAAAGGTACTATTAATATTGTGTCATAGTTTTCATTCATACGAAATATAAAAAAAATGAAATGCTACAAAAATAATCTAAAAACATCCGATGCTAACTGTACCTACAACAGCAAGAATACAAGCTCGTTATATCCAACGATTTTGTTATCAAAATTGGGACAGAATCACGTCCGAGGCGGCATTTCACAAGAAAACAATAAGAATATATTCAGCGCACGCAGGCCAGTGGTGGCCGTTCAAATTCGCCCTACGCTCCCATTAATAAATATTCAGGCATGGGCTGGACGATTGCCGGTACCAATTGGGGTACTGAATGGAATATGTACTGTGGCAGGAGAGCACGTAGTTTAGGATTTTTAAAAAATATTCTTTATTTTACCGGGTTTTCGAGTAAAAAATTTAAAAAACCCCCGACGCAAAAAAGAAAAGCGGACATTTAAAAAGTCAAAAATAATACCTATCGTTGAGCCATCAAATTCGATTGAGTAATACCTATACATATTTTAATTATAGAAGTTGATGGATGGCACGATAAGGTTTGCTCATTGAAATAGCGCTATAATGTCACGGCGGTGTACCGCACGTAAGTAAGTCAGACCCTTCACTTGATTGACTATCTATAAATGCGGTACCCCGCCGCGACATTATAGCGCCATTTCAATGAGCAAACCTTATCGTGCCATCCATCAACTTCTATAATTAAAATATGTATAGGTATTACTCAATCGAATTTGATGGCTCAACGATAGGTATTATTTTTGACTTTTTAAATGTCCGCTTTTCTTTTTTGCGTCGGGGGTTTTTTAAATTTTTAATTTAATTTTTATTTTAAAATTTTTAAACTTATCAAGAGTGTTCTGGATATCCTGGCTGCAGCATCAGCTCCTCGTGTAGCCACCGTTGCATTGTATGTAGAATCAAATACTGATCAAAACGAATCCAAACACGACATATCTGCTTTCATTTTTTCAAGAGTGTTCTAGTGTTCTGGATATCTTGGCTGCAGCATCAGCTCATCGTGTTGCCACTGTTGCATTGTATGTAGAATCAAATACTGATCAAAACGAATCCAAACACGACATATCTGCTATTATTTTTTCAAGAGTGTTCTATTGTTCTGGATATCCTGGCTGCAGCATCAGCTCATCGTCTTGTCACCGTTGCATTGTATGTAGAATCAAATACTGATTAAAACGAATCCAAACACGACATACCTGCTATTATTTTTTCAAGAGTGTACTAGTGTGCTGGATTTCCTGGCTGCAGCATCAGACCAAAAATTCCATAATCTTGCATAGTTATATAGCATACATGGATGTTTCAAATTTTAGGTCACATCTAGGTTTGAAAGTAAAGTAAATACCCATTACGCGTCTAAGATCCCTACCACAGTTAACAAAAGAGCGGATAACTTTGAAACGGCTGAACCGATTTTGATAAAACATATCTAAAAACCATCGCTGGAAAACCTGCTTTTAAATAAAAAAAACCGCATCCAAATCGGTTCGCCCGTTTAAGAGCTACGGTGCCACAGACAGACACACAGACACACACACACACACACACACACACACACACACACACACACATAGCGGTCAAACTTATAACACTCCTCTTTTTGCGTCGGGGGTTAAAAAGTAGTAGAATGAATTATCAAATTTGGATCAGTAGTTTCGGAGATTATCTGAGATCCTCATACATACATAGTTACATAGGTACTCAAAAATTAATAGACTATGGTCGATTAAATGAAATTCATAACCCGTTTGGTCCTGTTTCACTTTATTTAAAAAGTCACATCTAGTTACTTTTACTTAATTTGAGCTCTCCTGAACTTCGAAATTCTCGATAACTCCAACCCTCAAAAACCTGTAATAGAATTTAACTTAATTACCTCTCTGTAACTCGTGAACACTGTTAACAATTTCCAAACAATAAAGTACATTAAATTCCTTCTTTATTAACGTGGCACGGCCAATTAAAAGGATAGTTCAGAATTGCCAGCATAGCAACGTCGTGAAAGCATTTTTTTAAAAGAACATACGAATTTATTCTGGAATACCCAATCGCTCAGTTCGAACATAACGTAGCTCCTGGAAAATTGGGGCATTTTTCGTGCAACGTGCGAATTATAGCCCCCTATTATATAAGGGGGCGGTTGGGCCCTCGATCGTCTCTCCGCTTTGCGTTTGATTCGTTGTGAGTTGATTAGATGAACCAGTGTTGGTTCTTATTGATGGAAATATGATTTGTTTCTTTGTTCCCAACAGGAAAAGACAGGGAAATGAGATAAAAGTCCACAAAAGACGAACAGTTAGCTTGACGGCGGTGGTAATTTGGAAAATGTAAATTGTTTTATCAATTTTTATTTCATCTTTTAATTTCAAAAGTCTGGTAAGTGGCTACCATGTAGGTATTTAGTAATACTAAGGGAATGCCAATGTATTACCAAACATTTACAATGCCTTAAAGGCTTTTTCACTCCTCTTGCTCAAAAAGACCGTCATTGTGGCGTACCAGAGCGAAGAAAAAATAGCAATTCTTCTTCTAGGGGAAAAACTTTTTTTTAAATTTTTGTGTGTCAAATGACAATGAGCCTACAAAACCGAAAAAGTCTTTAGTCATAAGTAGAATAATCATGAATAAAGACTCGACTTATTACTGTTTCATAAAAAAAGAACTTCATTTTAATTTTGAAAATGGAACTAAAATCGGCGATCTCTGGTAGAATGCATGCAATGTGTTGCGGCTACAAAAGAAACTTAAAAAAAGACATTATAAACTACATATTTTATATTGTATTGGATTGTTTTATTTTCTCGCAATCGTCGTGAAAAGTATAAGTGTAACACACGGCGCTAAAACCCATTAAAACTCGGTTTATAATGTCTCGTACCTACCTACCTCGTATATAATGGGTCATTTTAGCTCCTTGTATAACAATCAACTATTTAGTAAGACTGCCGGAACCAATGCGTAATGGAGTTTTTAAAAAGTATGGCAGCGTTTTCCCATTTTTAATACCTATTCAATATTTTAGTTTTACATTCAGAGTATAATATTTTAAAATAAATTGTCATAAAGCCCAAAACTTTCCAGATTTTACTGAGACATTCCTAAAATTACTGTTTTAAATAACCTTATTATAATAACTGTTTTAAAGAGCCATAAACATCTCCAAGGCTGGTTATAGATCACTGCATAATATACCATATCTCTAGTGAATTTCATTTCAGACATTACCCAGTACATTTGTCGTACGCGCGTCGTAAAAATGTAAATTAACCAAATATATTTTTATAAACATAAAAATAAAATGTCTAATATTTGCGTCGGGTTCAGTACAAAAATATCATGGCTGACACGCCTTTTTGATGTCAGCGTCTTTTCTACGTACTGAGTTTTCATTTTGTGTAACGTGTTATTTGTTTGGATGTGTGTGAAGATGTATGTGAAGATGTTTGTTACTATTTCACGCAAAAACTGCTGGATGGATTTTAATGAAACTTAGCACACAGGTAGATCATATACTGGAATAACATATAGAATACTTTTTATCCCGGGAAAATATAAGATCCCTCAGGAACGCGGGTGAAACCGCGGGGCGGAAAACTAGTATTGTAATAAATATCGTGTATTAGCTGTTTCTGAGGGATCTTATCCTTTCTCGGGATAAAAAGTATCCTATGTGCTATTTCAGGATATGATTAACCTGTGTGCCAAGTTTCATCAAAATCCGTTACGCCGTTTTTGCATGAAAGAGTAACAAACATCCATCCATCCATCCAACCAAACTTTCACTTTATAATATTAGTGGGATTTGATATTTGAAGATGTTAAATTTAAGCATTACTGACTGCTATTATTTAGTAAAGTTACAATGTTTTATCTAAACGCTACTACTTTAAACCACTAAGAAGGAAAACAAGCAAACGACCCATCTGATTTATTTATTTTATTTATTTTCTTTTAGGAAGATTTACAGCCAAATAATTGATATAGGTAGACATGTAAAATTTTGTTCAATGCCATTAAAAATCTCCACCTATAAATAGACATATTATTTTGTACAAGAAAAAAAAATAGTAAGCGGTTATCGCAGTAACACTAGTTAACTCTTCACATATTTTTTAAAGAACTCAATGCTGTACTCCCTAAGGAAAACCTGCTATAATCTTAGAAGAGATAATACAAAACTCAAATCTTAACTACATCTTAACATCTTACTGAATTAAAGTGATGTGACAAAAGAATAACGTTATTCTATTAATAATCCCACTTCTAACGTCACAACATGTACGCTAATAGCACCACCATGTCCAAACATTGTGGGAAACAATTTATTCTTTTTCCTTTTTGACTTTTTCGGTAGCATCTCTAATGAGTGAATGCTTAATATAATTTTTATGGCGCGGCGTTTCGTGGAAAGTTCTCTTGTAATTTATGAAAGAATCTCGGCACATTGCAGCCATATGCTTGAAATGGGTCGCGTTTGAAAACTATTACAGCGTCCATAATTTTCGGACCACACAATTTGAGCGTGACATTTCTGTCACTGAATTTGTGTTTGGAATTATGTTTTTAATTACAGTTACTGAGCGTGAGTTTCTCCCGCGATCCCCTATTTTACCCGCAAGCGGGGTTGAATTAAAAATCCTTAATATTTTGTAACTATATTCCGTTCATATAGATTGGCAATAAAGGTCATTGACTGTCCTTTACCATGTTCACCTAAACCTGTCGCTCGCCATACAAACTTATCATCATGTGTACAGGTTTCAGTACCATGCTTAATAGGAGTGATAATATAGCTTTTAATTGGTGAAAGACTTTTTTTTATTGGTTCAGTAATTCCAAAGATTGTTCCCTACAAACAAACAAAAAACAAAACCTCTTTATAATATTAGTATAGATGACTTCTATACGAGATTGTGATGTTTAATAGATAGATAAAGGCATATAAATTATATTGGTAGAATATTAAAGATGTGCATTTGTACGAACATTTAGAATTTTATTTACAGTAGGAAATTGACTGATGTTATAATGTTTGTAGCGACATCTACTATAAGATACAGTTCGCACGACTCCTTCGTCTTCGTCGACTCGTTCGGCGCTCCAATATTCTACATCGCGCTAACGAAGTTTTCTAATCGATCTGCATATATACAAGATTCCAACATCAACAGTTGGACCGCGGTCCCCAGGAACGATGACCTAGCCTGGCGGAAGATCTTCTATTTTCAATGGAGGAGTCTAATACCTCGCTCCTCCATATATTTTACGAGTATCATTTAAAACTAATTTTGGGCAATATTTTAACTTTAGTATAATAATATGAATCTTAAAACGAAGATTTAATAAAATCCTAAAGCTTTTAATGGTTGAAATATGTAGACAATACTAAAAAGGATTGGATCATAAAAATTAATGGATCGCACGAAAAGAATTGCTTATTTTATTCAGATTACCTTACGCATTACTTAATAATATAATTTTGCTAGAGATATTCGAAAAAGCTATTTATTTTATGTAATTAGACTTCTCTTAAATACATTAGCCAAGAGAAAGGGTTACGTACAATGATATGCTGGTTACGCAAAATGTTAAAACTGTAAAGTCAATAGAAAGGTATATGCTGGGAATGGAAGGGGGGAAATTTTATTATTTGTATTAGTCCTACTAATATTATGAATGCGAAAGTATGTTTGGATGTGTGTGAAGATGTGGAGATGTTTGTGAAGATGTTTGTTACTCTTTCACGCAAAAACTGCCGGATGGATTTTGATGAAACTTGGTACAAAGAACTACACTACTGGAATAACATATTGGATGTAAATATGTTTAAACTTTTTGTTATAAGTGAACTCTCACCGAGCACATAAGCCTCTCAGGCTTTCGCTTGGTGATCAATGTATTGTAAACTATTCATGTGAAAATTGTTTATCAATAAATAAATAAAAATTATAAGTACATAGGATTTTTTTTTATGTCACTAGTGACAACGAGGCAGGCGGGTCACCTGATGGTAAGTGACTACCGTCGCCTATAGACATTAGCAATACCAGGAGGACTGCCAACGTGTTTTACACCTTAATACAATGCCTTAAGGGCAAGGGCAACTGGCTCTCAAGTGCAACTGCCGGAACGCACCAACAGGTGCTTGGCGACAGATTTTCAACTTGAGGGTGGTAGCCAGCCAGTCGAGTACTGCATAGTACCCTACCACCGTGCTGTGGTTTCCTCACGATCTTTTCCTTCACCGAAAGCTCAAGCTCATTGTAGGATTCGAACCCGCGACCTTCGCCGCGGTATTCGACATCACTTACCACTGAGCTATCATTATAAGCGCTCCAAAAGCGGTAGGCTAAAGAGTGGCTAATTAGCCTAAGTTGACCTGTAGTAAAAGTGACCCTTAACAACCAAAAACGCCATCGTGTGTTATGAAGATATCGTAATATAGTGTCGATATTAAAATATTAAGTTATTTATTAAGAGTAGGTAACCTATCTACACCTTTTTACTTATAATATCTATCATTGGTTATATTTTTTTTTTTATTCTGGATAAGCTTGTGTTTGATCACAATCTCACCATGGTAAGTGATGATGTGGCCGAAGGTGGTAAGCACACAAAGCCTAGATGGGAACTGGCTCCCAAGTGCAGCTGTCGGAACACACCGATAGGTGCTTGGCGACAGATTTTCAACTTGAGGGTGGTAGCCAGCCAGTCGGGTACTACAAAGTACCCTACCACCGTGCAAATTACGGTAATAGGTACGTATGATTAGGAATATTGACATTGGCTCTGTATTTTTTTTATTGAAGACTATTTTTTTTAATTTTGGTCCTTTGACAATTTTGACCATGCCTATCTTATTTTAGCTTAACCTTAACTAATCACAATAAAACCATATTTTAGGTACATAAAATTATTTCATAACTAATTTATCCCACCAAAAACATTATCATGTAAAGAGTGCTGCCAAGACACCACATGGCTCGCACTGTCAAAAAGTAATCACATCTCATGTTGATCCAAGCTTCTAACTCTACACGCCCTAACTCTACAAGCTCTAACTTCACAAACTCTTATTTGTGAAAATATATAACTTGGCCATTTCGCTACATTCACATGGGCTTAAGGTCAAAAATTTATTCACTGTTCATTACGTTTCTGATTTTGTAGTAACGAAATGGCCAAGTGGTGGTACTATGTATGTATGGGGACCCCCTTTAATTTTAAACTTTTTTTACTTTTTGGAATTTTTTCTTTATTTGTGCTGTAAGACCTTGCTTTTTACCAAATTTCGTGATTCTAGGACAACGGGAACTACCATATAGGTTTTCGACCCAAAACCTATAGGGTACTTCCGGTTGACCTAGATTTATCAATTTTGGTTTAAAGCAAGGTCTTACAGCACAAGTAAAGGGAAAATTCCGAAAAATAAAAAAATGTTGAATATTAAGTAAAATTTTGGTACTTACAAATTTTCGCGAAAATCAAAATTTGCCCATATCTTTTTCTCGTGTTGACTCAAGACCTTGATTTTTATACACCTAATAGGGACTATTAGACTTCAGTATCTGGTATAAATTTCAACTTGCTAGGTCCACCCGTTCCTGGGATAAAACCGTCGAAAACCTATAGGGTAGTTCCCGTCGACCTAGAATCACAAAATTTAGCAAAAGGCAAGGTCTTACAGCACAAACTAAGGAAAACATTTAAAAAATAAAAAAAGTTGTAAATTAAAGGGTGTCCTCATACATACATAGTTGACGCATTCCCTATTTAAGGGGTTCGGGGATAAAAGTTTCAAATTTTAAATTTTTTTTGTTGTTTGTGTACTAATATTAGCCTAAATACCAAATTTCAGCTTTCTAGAACTTCAGGAAGTACCATTTATGAATTTTGATGATCATCAGTCAGTGACGAAATCGGGGGTTTTTAGATATCAATAAAATCTAAAGTATAACAGCTACGCAAATGAAACTTTATATGTTTAATAAGTTTGCTATAGGCATCATATCCTGAGAATTTTGTTTATCTGGTATAATCCAAAGCGAAGTTATGAGGGTTCAAAAATACGACGAAGCGCTTCGAGAAAAGGTAGGTTTTGCGTTTTCGCTTCGCTGGCTTGTCTTGGCAGGGCACTGCCGTACCCCCAGATATTATATAATGAGCTTTTTTCAACTAAGCCGCGTCATTTGTTGCTTGGCAGTTGGCTAAAATTTAAGTCAAATATTATTTTTACTCCTCTTGCTCAAAAAGAACGTCATTGTAGCGTACCAGAGCGGTGAAAAAATAGCAATTCACCCTCTAGGGGAAAAAGTTTTTATTTTTGTGTTTCAAATGACAATGAGCCTACAAAAACGATAAAGTCTTTAGTCATAAGTAGAATAATCATGAATAAAGACTCGACTTATTACTGTTTCATAAAAAAAGAACTTCATTTTAATTTTGAAAATCTCTGGTAGAATGCATGCAATGTGTTGCGGCTACAGAAGAAACAAAAAAAAAAAGAAATTATAAACTACATATTTCATATTGTATTGGATTGTTTTATTTTTTCGCAATCGTAGTGAAAAGTTTAGTGTAACACACGGCGCTAAAACCCATTAAAACTCGGTTTCTATTAGAGATGCCACGAATAGTGAATTGGCCGAATACCGAATACCGAATATTCGGCAACGCTTTCGGCCGAAGCGCCGAATATTCGGCCGCCAAATGCAGAGACAGCTGAGAAAGTACCTAATTTAGTCACGATGAGATCTTCACTGCAGGCCGAGCTAGAAAAGCGATTCAGCTTCGATGATTAAAACAAATATCTGGTTGCTTCTTTTCTGGATCCTCGATTTAAAACGATTATTCTAGGATTGGTTCAAGCAGAAAGAGCAAGACAAAATATTCTTCTAGAAGCTCTAAAAAAAGTTGTGATGAACTAAGTAGTACCGATGACGATTCTTCTCCAGCGCGTAAGAAAAGAAACTTGAATGAAAATGATAGGACTGTTGAAATACACGACAGTTTCTGGAACTGCTTTGAAGAAGTCGCTACAGATAATATGGAAAATGCTAATGATGAGGAGGACGTGGAGAAGAATGCTGTGGCAAACGAGTTGGATTTTTATTTGAAAACAGTTCGCCTAGATCGGAAGGCCGATCCTTACTTAAAACAATACCCGAACCTTTCGAAATTTCCTAAAGTTTATCTTTCTTCGCCTGGAAGTAGCGTTTATAGTGAGAGGTTATTTTCTGAAGCTGGTAACGTTTACGATGAAAAGCGCAATCGTTTGCTACCAAAAAATGCTGAAAAGCTCGTTTTTGTCCATCACAACTTACCACTGATTAATTTTAAGTACTAAAATGTTGTAATTTGGAAATAAATACATAATTTTGAGTAAAATAACGTGTCTTTTTTTACATGATTTGCTATTCGGTATTTCCGAATAGTGCATACTATTCGGCCAAATACCGAATAGCAAAGTGGCCGAATAGGCCGAATACCGAATAGTTGCCGAATATTCGTGGCATCTTTAGTTTCTATTTAGTCCCTCGCTAAAGCTCGGGAGTAAAACTACCTCGTATATAATGGGTCATTTTAGCCCCTTGTATAACAATCTACTATTAAATTTAAGTTAAGTACTTACAGCAAAAAACCTTTCTCTTTCAACATTGTCAACAATTTTTAATAACTTCCTTATAAAATTTATTTATTTAAAAATTCAATGCTGCACGTAAATGGATCGCTCTAGACGCGACGAGAATTGGTTAAGGTTTTTAGGGAATAAAAATTGGAAAAATTACCTGGAGTATTGGAATTTCAAACGTTTCCCAAAAAAACTGCGGAAAGGACAGGAGAACGATTGTTTGGTCACCTAGTTTATGAGAATGCGATCTTTTCATTCAAAATAATACTGGATTTGAAATACATTATGTATTCAAGGAAATTACATTGAAAAATCAATTGTATAAGACAACTACAAATATTATATGTGATGGATAGTCCAAGAGCTATGGCAGAGTTTTATGACGATGTCTTTATGTAGAGTATCAAAGTTAAAAAAAGGAAATGTAAATATATAACATGAAGTTTAGTAGTAACAAATAAACAAGAATTTTGTTTCTGAATTTTTAAAATCAAAGTCATTTAATTTTATTCAGTTTAGGCCAAGGTACAAGATAAATCAGCAAAAATATCGAAAAGGTAATGTTTTTTAATATTGGAAATATTAAAAAAAAATTGTCAATAATTTCATTTTATTTCATGAATCATGTGCACACTTCAGCTTACTGATTCTACAAACTTTTTAGACATCCGTAGCCAATTATGAACCTAAATAAAAACATTCCAATAAATCCTTATAGAAAAAAATCTATCTGTGTAACACAAATTGAAAACGGGTCTAAACAAATTGTTTTATACAAGTCACGATCAGATTACGCGGGGCGCTTTGCAAAGGTAACATCGGAATTACCAGGTGTGCGAGCTTTGAAAAAACCTGGACAATCCTGTGTGTCCGGGAGATTTTACTTTAAAGTTATTTGTGGATATTGGATATGTGTGACCTGTGGACTTGCAGGCGTTGGTGGCGTTGTGTATTTAAATTTGCGTCGGAAAACAAATTGAATGTTTTAACCGGACGATATTAACATAAGAGAAGTAACTTTGCTAATCTTTCTGATCATTTTAGCTTTAGTAAATCTATTGTTTTTATTTTTTACATCACTAGTGATAATTAGGCAGACGGGTTACCTGATGGTAATAAGTGATTTTCGTCACCTATAGACATTAACTTTTTTAAATTCTTTAAAGTTGTGACTGAAAACAAAAATTAAATATGGCGATCATTTGGCAAAAACATTATCTATTTTACGAATAATATTTTTTATTATGTATCCTAGCTCTCCGCTTACAATCCCACGCGCCAGCTGACACGGTGCACTTGTCGCGGAATAGGTTTCCATTTAACCGCTCCCCACTTACGGGTACTATGAGCCGATAACGGATAAATCTTGCGTGAGAGCTCCTAGTCTATAACACGTGTTGACATAATTCGCTCAAGATTTGTGTAAAAATTCAATATTGTCTAGTTTTTTTTTCATATTCAGTTCCATAACATTTTTCATACCCAAGTTCTTTTTATTTTAGTAAAGCGATATATGACTTACATATAAAAGCGATGAACAAACAGAGACGTTGCCTATAAATATATATGACGCTTTAGTGGTTGAATATTCAAAAACCTTTTCTTGGCGAATACTTTTGAGGAATGTACATGTCTTTCAAGTTTATAATATTTATAGTATCAGAAATAACTAGGTAACTACACTCTAATATCATAAAGTGGAAAGTTTCCGAAATAACTTAGAAGATTTGTATTTTTGTATGTTTGTAACGAATAAACTCAAAAACTACTGGACCGATTTCAATTTTTTTTAACCATTTGAATGCTACACTATACCTGAGTAACATAGGCTATATTTTTTATCCCGGAAAAGATAAGATCTCACTGGAATGCGGGTGAAACTGCGGGGGAACAGAAGCTCGAACTCCCTTGCACAATATTAGTTCAAGCAAACTGTGTGTATATAGTCAGCCATTTTGATGATAATGAACATAATAACAGGAGTCTAAAATTACAAGCGAGCAAGTACCTATGCTGTATTATCTAATAATAATATACCTACTCTTAATAAACTGGTTTGTTTTGATTTGCAATTTGGGTAACCTAAATTCTTGGAATATTCCGTGACTCTACCAATATTATAATGGCAAAGTTTGTCTGTGTGTTTGGTTTTCATGTCTTATATTTTTTTAAATTAACCCTTTAGTGGGTGAAATAGAGAGAAAAAACAAAAGAAATTCAACGCGGACATAGTCGCAAGCAAAAGCTATATTGAAAATCAGCTTTTGCTTAATTGATACCTAGGTTTCATGCAGAACACTACGCGTTAAGTAGGTACCAATCATTAGTCAAAGTAAATTTTGTCTTTTTTATTTGTTTTTTCGTGATTATAATCATAGATTAAGAATTAATTCTCGCTCCGCTCATCTATGATTAAAATATAAGGACGTCTCTTTTTGTATCACGAATTATAATTACATACCTTTTCCGCCACAGATTTTGTTTCTCGTTTAGAATACGTCGAATGATATTTTTTTCATTGCAGCGAAGGAATTACAGTCCAACTTTAGTTTTACCGTCATTCATCTCGCCATATTCCAGAAATAAGTTTGTTTTTATTAATGCCATCAGAATCGGTCCTCATGACCGTTCCCCAAACTGAACAGAACATTACGTGCACTGAAAATCGCCTTGTGTAAGAATTGATATAAAATAAACTCACAAAACACAGCTGGAAAATAAATAATACCTGCTGACATAACACAGATACAACATTTATATTTTTCATAACACTTGTAAGGATAAGGAATGAGTATATCAGAGGAAGTTTGAAAGTAGCACCAGTGACTGAGAAGTGGAAGGCAATAGACTGGCTTGGTATGGGCATGTAATGAGGAGGGATGAAAAACATTTAACGAAAAGAGTATTAAGCATGAGTGTGGATGGATATAGAGGTAGAGGAAGGCCGAAGAAGGTATGGATGGACTGTGTGAAGAATTATATGTTTATGAAAGATGTGAGTACTGAGACGACTAGTGCTATCACTACCACTCTATAGTGAAGTGGAAGAGGAAAACATGTTGTGCCGACCGCATCTAGCGTGGGATAAAGACAAGAGAAAGAGAGAGAGAAGAGAGACTTGTCTTAATGTGTCTAGAAAACAAACCCATAGAGTTATAAAAAAAACAGGTTTTATCAACTTCATTAACTGCACCACTACAAAATGTGGTGAAACCATTTTCTGTAGCCAAAAGAGCAGAAATAACTGGATATCCACTAAAGAATGATGATCATAATTAAGTTGAAATAACGTAAGAAACCTTTGGAAATTCTAAATTCAATATTGAGGCGCACATAATCAAAATTGCAGAACACACTAAACGTTGATTTACGGGCGAGTCAATGGCATATTAATGTTCAAATTACATGTAAGTGTATCATGGGGGTGTGTGTGTGAGATCAAAGGGCAAATTTTAATGAACCCTCAAGCCGCCTTTGTTATAGAAGAGGTGATCGACGTAGCATCTACAGGGATGTTTTACTTACATCATTATTATGTTTCGAGTCATTAATGGCAAATAAATTGACATATTCAGATCAAAAATGAAACATTTATTATTCCACAAAATGTGAACGATGATTATAATATAATTTTCGAACATTTATCATAACTGCAGGGTTTACATACAGGATCACAGAATAACACATATCATTAGTTTTCATAATAATGTTTGTTATTGTAAATTTAGGATATAATTTGCCAAAATTTTGTAAAAAACACCCTTTGCTACATTATCACAATTTAATTGATTTAATGGCGCAAGTAAAAGCTTTTGTAAAGACTAAAGGGGACTTGAGATATTCCTTACTTCCCAGGGTTGGTTGGCATAGCGATGGAGCTATCAACTCTCCTTAATGATGAAGCATCAAAGAGAGTTGCGCTTTGGGTTAATTAATTAATTTGCTAAATAATGAAGAAGCCCGTCAAATGGTATACAAAATTTTAATGTTAAAAACATGATAATATTAATATGTCTTTATTTGAACTCGTTAAATGGTATTATGAAGACTTTGAAGATAATGATAGCTTAGAAGTAATAACGTCAAAAGCCAAGACGAAGCTCGGTTACAGTAAGAAAAAACAGCATTAGGAAAAGTAAACATGCCTAGCTTCTAACCTCGGTAAATACTTATTAAAAGAACTTCAGAAACAGAATGAAATTGAATAAGTCTCTCAATGCAAATGATATTATAAGGCGATAAAAGCTCAGTGCTAATGACGTTGGGTACCTCGGCGAAGGTCGTGGGTTCGAACCTTATAATGAACTTGAGCTTTCGATGAAGGAAAGCATTGTGAGGGTATTATGTAGTACCTAACTGGCTAGCTACTACCCTCTAATTGAAAATCTGTCGCCAAGCACCTAACGGTGTGTTCCGACAGCTGCAATTTTGAACTGGTTCCCATCTCGGCTGTGTGCTTACCAGCTTCGGCCACATCATCACTTACCATAGTTATATTGCGGTCCAACACAAGCTTATCCAAAAGTAAAAAACAATAACTAAAATCAAGTTCATCATCGTTTTGTAGCCATTTACTAAACTTAAGCTTGAAATGACAAGAATGAATTGAATTAGAAATGAGTTCAAAAGTAGCGCCAGATACAAAAGTTGAAAGTGAATTGTTTGTCCAAATCATAAGAAGGGATTTTTTTTATTTCTTTTATTCTGGATAAGCTTGTGTTTGACCACAATCTCACCATGGTAAGTGATGATGTGGCCGACGATGGTAAGCACACAAAGCCTAGAAGATTTAGTAGCGGAGGATATAAAGTAATGAAAAAGTGAAAAGTAAGTCAACTCAACTATGGATGCTGGACTATACCTATAATATTACTAAACTATAACATTAAATTTAGCCCCATTGAAGCATACACAGCTCAATATTCATGAGTACGGTATCGTATCGAACCTCTTACATATTCAATTTTCATCTTAATTTACACTAGCTCCTTAATTAAACAGAAATCATTGATATGATACGGCCGTCAATACCTGACGGTTATTCAGCGGTTGATTACAAGATTAAATTGGTGAAATACTTAAAAAATCTAAAGACATTCATAAGGCAGACGAGAAAAACTTATCATTGTATTAATCGATTGACATTTCCTTGTATTCTAAACATAAAAAGTGATTGCAAAAAAGCTGTACTGTAGTTAATTGATATGATGCAACATTATAGGAACTAATCTTAAACAATAGCGATTCAATTTCAGTAATATTTGAATTGGCACCATCGTTAGTCATTACAAGTATAAACAATAGACTTTCAACCTATCATTTTAGTGATTTGAAGTTTTATATCCAACGACCTCACCTCTGATCGATCTTTGATTGAAAGTTGAAACTGAAGAATTCCTTTTCTTGAACCTTTTATTAAAGATTATCAGTATTAGCATAATCAAAAATGTTCAACTTTGGATGTTCATATTGCGAGCCATGATATTCTCAAGATCTTAATATCTCTAAAGGTCTCTTCATGATGTACAAATTGGTTATTTTCTTCTTCTGCTATCTATACACTAGTATTCTGCGATTTCACCTGCGATCTCTTATTCCTTGATTAAAAACTTTTTACAGTGTCAATTAACAATCGGTATTACTTACAATCAGTTATATCCGAATAAGTTTGTGTTTTGAAATGGTACTCTGCTTTAAAATCTCGTCACTTACCAAAATTTTATAAACGAAAATGTATCACAAAAACCTATGTCTGTTAATTACGTCATAATTTGAAAACGGTAGGGATGAGGGAGTTCTCGGATTAACGGTTAATATACTTTACATCCCGGAAATTTGTACTGTTCCCCGTTGGATTTGTTCTTTATTGTAATGGTCGCAATAATTACTGAAATAAAAATATATTTTATGACTCTGACTGAACAAAGCTGGTTGCTCATGAATAAGGTCAAACCCCGTAATCGGAGATGTTTGGTAACAGATTGTCATTAAAAGGTAAGGTTTTATCAACAGCTTCTGTTTTTTGAAGCAGACCTTTTTTAATATAATGAGGATTTTAAGAAAGTATTTTCAAAATAGTCGTGGTCGTATCGTTACTTTGGAATGGATTCAATCATGCTCAACAATTAAGTTAGTTCTCATTGTTTTTGCACATTTTCTATAATTATGGTAACACTTGAAACAAATTGAGTTTTATCATGAAATGTCATTATGTCTTAGAAATTTAAATTCATAGCCAATTTATTTACAGATTTGAATCAATCAATGCGAATAGGAAATTTTAACATGCACTTGTAAAGGGCAAGAGAATTTCATGGGATTTAATTTTTATAGTTAGTAGTTATTGAAAAGAAATAGCCAGCACCTTCCTATTCGCAACTTGCAGATGAGAGGGCAAAATTCCAAAAACTTTGACATTCAACTGTCTGCATTGCAAACTAAATTGAATAATTGAATTTATAGTAGTTCTAGAATTTCATATGGCATTCGGTACCGTTGCGCTTGGCGTTTGGCGGCCCTCCAGGTATCAGAGGTCCAACTTGGTAATTGAAAGTTTTGCTCACATGAACCGTAAACCGTTTTAGACATGATATATGGTATTT
The DNA here is from genome assembly GCA_951361185.1 of Ochropacha duplaris. NCBI lineage: Eukaryota > Metazoa > Arthropoda > Insecta > Lepidoptera > Drepanidae > Ochropacha > Ochropacha duplaris. The sequence goes on along the minus strand of OX592707.1, from coordinate 1,285,872 downwards.
TATTAAATTAGGAAGATTAATCATTGTTCTGCGGTTGTTAGTGCAGATGTCCTTTGGTGAAAAGTTATAATGCAGTCATATTTGGATTGTGAATATTTGTGAACAGTTTTAACTGTTACAGTTTAAATAAGCACTGTTACTCGGCTAAGCAAATAAGGACTCCTTCAAGGTGCAATGTAATAGTATATTTCATTACAAGTGTGGAAAGGCTTTTATTAAAAGCAATTTAATAAAATAATAGAAACACAATAAACTCAACTAACTAATCATTTATTTCTTATAAAAGTTATAGTACACATGTACATTGAAATTGGTACAGTTTTTTAAACTTACTGGGGAAGTTTTAGGTTGCATATTTACCTACTGTTTGAGACAAACTATTATTAATTTCGTATGATTGTTCATGTATATTTCTCATACAATGTTTGTGCAATTATAGTGATTCCGGTGGTGTTAAATTAAAAAAAATAGGGTCGAAATTACTCATTTTGTGCAACAAACAACTAAACTCGCAAAGAAAATTTCTGGAAAATGGCGCCAACCGTAGAATATTAGCAGAGTTTTTTTTCTTCACCCATTTTGGTATGCAAAGGGAACTATCCATACAGCTTAGTCTTCAGTATATTTTTTTTATTGATACGAAATGAATATGAAATTTAATGAGATGAAATGAAATGAAACCTAAGCTTAATGATTTACATTCAATTAAATCATTAAATCGGATATTGAAATAAATTAATAGTTTCTTTTTAGAAATATACGTATTTGTATGAATCACAAAAACTCTTTAGTAAAAACTTCATGGTTGGTTTTTCTTTTTAATAGACATTATTTTGACAATTGGGAAAGAGACGCACTAGTTCGGTAAAGGTAAAAAAAAAGCACTAGTATGTAATAGCCCACATCCCGAACGCTATACGTCCCTGTAATACACCACTTTTTGAGCAACTGTATTAAAAACGGTTTTATAACAAAATTACCATGAAAATTAAAAATCGATCAGTATATAGATTTAAAAACTAAAATTATGTGTGCACGGTGGTAGGGTACTTTGTAGTACCCGACTGGCTGGCTACCACCCTCAAGTTGAAAATCTGTCGCCAAACACCTATCGGTGTGTTCCGACAGCTGCACTTGAGAGCCAGTTCCCATCTAGGCTTTGTGTGCTTACCATCTTCGGCCACATCATCACTTACCATGGTGAGATTGTGGTCAAACACAAGCCTATCGAATATAAAAAAAAAAAAAAAACTATAGAGTTTCTGATTTTATAGATGACAAGAATTTGTTGATAAATTCAAATTGTATTTCTTTCTGTAGAAAGTAATTTTTATCAAAAATCTGCAGCAAAAAAAAATGGAAACGCACACAATGAACACATACAATCAGTAAAGGGTGCATTAAATCCGCTTATATGATATACTGCTCTAGTATTGTTTCTTGAGTATTCAATTACCATGGATTTTATTATATCCTTGTAAGTATTATTCTTCTAAATATATAATAAGAAAACAGAAAATAAAAGAAATACTTCTTTAAACATTTACTGATACCAACTTTGGTGGAAAAATAAAAGTAACATACTAACACATTTGTAAGCCCTTTAGTATGTCTTCTCGATGGTAGTCACTTATGGTGATGAATGAAAAAAAATATTTTTTGATTAAAAATTTAAAGTAAAATTCTCGAAATACGTCCAAAATTTTGAATTTAAATTTAATACGGACTTAAAACAAACCAACAGTGAACGAACAGGTGGGTCCTTTAACGGCCGACTAGCTGACCATGAGTTAAAGTCAATTTATGATTAAACAAACATAACCGAGCTTTGTTTACGGAATGTCACTATCAATGCATTATCATAAACACGGTATGACCAGTGATTGGAAGCTGCCGTGTAGTTGGGGTGTAAATTTACTTTTATTGCATCTTTATGATTGGCGTTTTGGAACGAAGTTCCTTATCGCGCGTTGTGAAAGGGGGCTAGACGGAAAAAAATCTTACGAAAAAAATGTCACGTTTTACGTCAAAAGGTTATTAACCCCACAAATCTCAATGTTTCTCTGTCTGTCTCTTTCTCTCTCTCTCTCTCTCGCTCTTATAGAAAGCAAGCCAGATATTTTATATAAATAAATAGAAATGTTTTTTTTTTTATATATATATATATATTTATACTCTCTGGACTTGTATAACTTCGTTCCATCCGGGTGTCCCTTGACACCTCTCAAGTTTTTTTTTTGAGACTTGAATTAATATCTGAGTTAAAAGCGTATCCAAATTGTAGTGAGAAAAGTTTGTGATAACAAAACGTCGTGCGAACGAGATACATTGATACAAATTGATGTTGCCTGTCGCTTCCGTAGACTTCAAGGTAAGCAAGTAGAAAGTTAATAAAATAGGCAGATATCTTACCTACTCTAACACCTAATAATTTAAACCTACGTTTGAGTAACTGGTATCGTATTTAGTATTTATAAAACTATAGATCAAACCTGATATTATTTTTTTAAGTTATCGTTTACCAAAACTAGCTTTGCACGATGGGAGGTCTACGTTTAGCAGAAAATATTCATGGAATGAAAACAATGGCAGTAAAAATAAATACAGACTGGCAGATGCACAGATGCACTAGTCCTCTGTAAGTTCCCTATTTATCCACCAATAAGGACACGGCTACACACGAAGAGTACAAAGCTATCCAAGGACAAATCGGTGCGCACGCGACAAAGCGTGCCGATAATAATCCAGTATGTCCCACGTTCGAAGCATTCTTGCTATTAATACACAAAGATCCGACGGCAAAGATTAAATAAATACTAACGTCCTTTTGTGATGGTAAAATTCTCTCAGCTGTGTTTGGTTTTAGGAGAAAAACAGGAAATTGACGGGCTAATTGGACTAGGGAAATAATAGCGGACTGTAATATTTCTGCCAAGTAAAAGCCAGGCAGATCACCTGATGGTAAGTGACTTCCATCGCTTATAGATATAAGCAATACCAAGGGGATTGCCAATGTGTTGTACACCTTACTGCAAAGCCTTAAAGGCAACTGACTCACAAGTGCAACTGCCGGAACACACCAACAGGTGCTTGGCGACAGATTTTCAACTTGCCTACCAACGCGATAAGGTGTCTTCACGATGTTTTCCTTCATCGAAAGCTCAAGCTCATAGTAGAATTCGGAACAATGACTTGTATAAAAAGCTGTATACCTATAATTTAGGTAACTTTTTATATTATTGAGAAAAACTTTAATTTAAAAAATCACACTCGAAGTTTTAATTCTAAATAAAATCGTTTCAAAATCAAACAGAGTAGCAAAGCTTACAAAACAGGTTCTGATAAAATCAAATTGAATGAAGTCAAACATCGTATAGCGATCGAGTCACAATCGAATGATTGATCGTTCGAACCATGTGAACTTAACTACTATAAAATAAGCACACGTTTCACTCGATTCAATCTCGCAACTGATATAAAGGCTTTGAGTGTCGTAAAGTAACGAGACAATTTAAAAGACTTAAAAACGTCTGCCCATGAATACTACATTGGAAAAATGTATATCAAATAATCAGAAGTTTTACCACATAAGGTGAAGAAAGGAACCAAAATGCAGTTGTCAGCCGGAACACACTGATAGATGGGTAGAAAGATTTCCAAAATAAATAAAGAAAGCTCGATTAAAAATCGTGGCCTTTGCTACAGCATGGATTATCTCAATCAAAGTTCAGTTTTGTATGTTGGCAGACAAACAGAAAAACGAGTCACCTGATGGTAAAGTCACGTAATATGCCAAATGCCAATTTTAAAAGGTTTTAAGGCGATGACAGCTCAGTGGTAAGTGATGTCGGATACCGCGGCGAAGATCGTGTGTTCGAATCCTACAATGAGCTTACGGTGAAGGAAAACATCGTGAGGAAACCATAGCACGGTGGTAGGGTACTTTGTAGTACCCGACTGGCTGGCTACCACCCTCAAGTTGAAAATCTGTTGCCAAGCACCTATTGCACTTGAGATCCAGTTCCCATATTATACGCTTTGTGTACTTACCACCTTCGGCCACATCAGCACTTACCATAGTGGGATTGTAGTGAAACACAAGCTTATCCAGAGTTTAAAAAATAAACTTGGCACCGGTTGGTGTTGATTTTTATTTTATTTATTTATTTATTTATTCAATGGTTTACTAAAATTTGCTTACACTAAACAAAGAAATTAATTCTACTACAATTGAATGACTGAGTGCAACAAACAATTATAAGTAAACACAACGTGTGTAATACAACAAAACATATTTTGGTACCTACAAACTAAGTATCTAAATTAGGTATTGAAAGTATACAAGTTCTATATAGTTTATATATTAAATTAGCCCAACACCAGCACAGTTCGCGGAAGGGGTGTGAATATTATATTTAAATTATATTTACTGTTTATGAGAGAGGTATTTATATATTGTGGATTTGAACTTGAATAATGAATCCAGGTGAATATCAACTAAATCACTGCAGCTGTTAAGCGATCTACAAAATCTGGCTAAAGGAGAGTTAAATCCTAGAACTGTTCTACTTAAATGTTTAAAGAAACTGCCTTATCCTGTAGGCACAGATAATGAAAAGAGCCACGTAATTTATATAATCTATATTCAGACATACACTCGCCGTTCACAAATCAGTCGTTGCATTATCGACACAAAGACATAGCTCACGTTATTTATATGTATAGTTATTTCGGATGGTAGACGTGAATGTTTGTCTTAGCCGACTGTATAACAATTAGTACGTTCACTGTTTTATTTTGGATTTCTTACTTCGGGAAACTGTTTATGGGCTTTTAAATGATCAAAGAGTATTTAAAATCAACTTAGTTTCATCATGTTTATGCGATTCTTTGGCACAGTTTGCATGAGATAATTTATTTTGATGAATAATTCGAAAACTTGGGTCGACTTCCGATAATATAATAAAAAAAGATAAGCTGGTCCCAAGAGCTATGCGTGATTGAATTTACGCAAGGCTTGTTTAATACTGGTTATGTACCAAGTTTTTTGTGGCCCTGTGTAGGTTATATTTAATAAGATTAGCATAAAGAAAGTAAAAACGTTATGTAGGTATAATTAACTGGTGTAAAGTAAGCAATCAAAAGTAAGTCCGTTTTCATTTGTAAAATATGGCTTCAGAATTTTATGGAGTTCGTTTTTAAAATTGAATTTAGTAAAGTAAATATTATGTCAAATGATTTGATTATAAAATAGCTGATTAGTGAAATTACACGGCGTTCCCTTCATATTTTTTTATAAAATTAAATTCTACAAATGAATTGCAGAACTCGAACTGCGTAAAATTGTTAATATTTGTTATCCATCGAATAAATGAGTTCGTAAAATTTAAAATAACGTAAAAGGTTTGATTTTTTGCCTTGGGGTGGGAATCGAAACTCCACTTACGAGTAAAAAGAGCATCTACCTATAGATAATATAATAAATTTAGTAAAAATTGGACTTAAAGCCAACACTGAAAAATAAACAAAAACTAATTAAAACCACATGTACTTACACACAAACAGTATCAAAAAAGGGTGAATGAATCAATTTACTTGCAAAGGCCCCCGTTACACAAACGACCGGATTGCATGTCGGCAAATGTGTACGCGGCCTAATCCTCTCTCGCAATGTTGTAACATTCAAAATATAATTATTGCATCAATTCGGGCCATAGTTATGATGTTTCATTATATCAGTAAAATGGGTCAAAAGTTTTTTATTCTACGATGCTTTTCATTAACTATTTATATTCTTCTATACGTGTGTTTGTACCTGAACTCCTAAATGGCTAGAACTGAATTAGATGAAGAAAAAACAAAGTGTGTTTTGAGCTGTCCAATTGTAAATTTAAGCCACCAATCCCTTGGACCCGGTAAGAGGCGTAGCAATCGGGTTAGTTTTTAGGGTTCCGTACCCAAAAGGTAAAAATGGGACCCTATAACTAAGACTTCGCTGTCTGTCCGTCCGTCTGTCCGTCTGTCTGTCACCAGGCTGTATTTCAAAAACCGCGATAGCTAGACAGTTGAAATTTTCACTTATTATGTATTTTTGTTGCCGCTATAACAACAAATACTAAAAACAGAATAAAATGAATATTTAAGGGGGGCTCCCATACAAGACACGTTATTTTTTTTGCCGTTTTTACGGAACCCTTCGTGCTTTCGTGCACTAGTCCGACTCGCTCTTGGCTGGTTTTTATTTTCAGGACATGACAACGTTAGCTAGTTTTATAAATGAAAATCTAGATATAACCAGTTAAATTCAGTTAAGGGCCTGAAAATACATTATGGACCTTACAGTTGACTCTACCATTCGTTTATAACAAACTCAGCAAGGCATTTTTTTTTATGTCAATAGGTTGACAAACAGGCAGACGGTCCACATGATGGTAAGTGGTCACCGCCGCCTATAGACATTTGCAATACCAGGGTGATTGCCGATTATTGAGGATCTTTCTTATAATTTTTTTTTGTTTATGTCTTAGTATTTTTATTCTGCTTTAACTTTCCAATATATCAACCGGTTTTATCCGCCTCATTCCAGTCGATTTTGTATACGCATACACATTAATACCAGGAATGTATTGCTATATCGATGTAATTACCAAATAAACGTATATATAATCAAATAAAACACATGGCCGACATAAAACCGGTTACTATGTATCGGGAACATGATGTGAGATGTACGTAAACTAACAATGAAGGGTTTGTTTATGTACACACTGAACAGACGGACAATTTCTGTTTTTTGTACATATGTGTATGTTTTTTTTTTATTCTGGATAAGCTTGTGTTTGACCACAATCTCACCATGGTAAGTGATGATGTGGCCGAAGGTGGTAAGCACACAAAGCCTAGATGGGAACTGGCCCTCAAGTGCAGCTGTCGGAACACACCGATAGGTGCTTGGCGACAGGTTTTCAACTTGAGGGTGGTAGCCAGCCAGTCGGGTACTACAAAGTACCCTACCACCGTGCTATGGTTTCCAAACGATGTTTTCCTTCACCGAAAGCTCAAGTTCATTGTAGGATTCGAACCCACGACCTTCGTCGCGGTATCCGAAGTCACTTACCACTGAGCTATCATCGCCTTGAATGTAACGCGATGCGTCAATAGAGTCACTTTTCGTTACAAACACATTCGTTTCAAAGAAAATATGAGATACGAATACTACGATCTATGACGCGATGAGTAGTGTGTTTAATTATTCACGCCAATCGACCCATTTATATTTACATCTAAGTACACTAATATTATAAAGAGGAAAGATTTGTATTTTTGTATGTTTACTCCTATTATATTGCTACATTATCCCTAAGTATTCTTATCCCGGAAAAATATAAGATCCCACGGGAACGCGGGTGAAACCGCAGGGAACAGCTAGTAAAGTAAATGTTACTTATTATTGTGAAAGTTTATTTATTGGGTGTGAAGATGTTTGTTACTCCTTCGCACAAAACGACTGTACGGATTTTGATGAAACTTGACACACAAGTAGATCATATCCTAAAATAAAACATAGCATTCTTTTTATCCATGGAAAAGATAAGATCCCTTGGGAACGTGGGGGACAGCTACTAATTCACACAGTTCATAATAGCATATGCAGGTGCGAGGTGTTAGACTCCTCCATTGAAAAGGGAAGATCTTCCGCCAGGCTAGGTCATCGTGCCTGGGGACCGCGGTCCAACTGTTGATGTTAGCATCTTGTATATGTATATGGAGATCGCATAGAAAACTTCGATAGCGCGATGTAGGTTAATGGAACGCCATCTATCTAGGAGTCATGCGAACTATATCGGTGTAGATAGATGTCGCTACAAGCACTATGCAATACACCTCAAAAACCAAATTATTACCTGCAGTTAAAATACCGACAAAACGCCTTCACTCTTGCAGAATATTTTGTAATTAAACCAACACTAAAAGCTAGAATGCAGTATTTAAAGCGATTTAGTGCATTAATCTGCCTCAACGTTGATTAAACCCAAGTAGATCAACTGGCCGCAATATAACTTGACACCCATGTCTAATAGCCCAATCATTGCAGTCACGAGTCTAGGGTATTCATGTTACATATACTATTAATTATTACTTCATACAGTTATATTATACGATAAAAAGCAATCGTTACTGACTGACTCTGTCAACATACAGCTCAAACTAATGAACGGATTGCGCTGAATTTCGGCACGCAGATATTTCGCCCCCTAAAGGGATGAAACGAGGGTCCAAAATTTGTTTAGAGAAACAATATCTCGGGTGAAACCGTGGGGTGGAAAGCTAGTAAGAATATAAAAATCCTCGGACATTCTTCACACACGGCCATCTGATCCTAAACTAAGCAGAGCTTGTACTAACTAGGTTCTCTAGGGAATTAAAATATAATATACGAATATAGCCTATGTTAGACAGTGATAATGTAGCTTTCTATTGGTGAAATATTTTTTAAAATCGGTTCAGTAGTTCCTAAGATCACCATGTCACCCGGAAGACAACCCGTTCACTGCTGGACAAAGGCCTCCCCCAAGGATCTCCACAATGGCCGGTCTTGCGCTATCTGCATCCAGTGGCTTCCTGCGACACTCACAAGATCGTCGGTCTACCGTGTTGGGTTGCATCTTCCGGTCCGTGGTCACCTAGTTCCTAAGATAACAAGCAAAAAACAAATCATTCATACAAATGTCTGTCCTATGTGGAAATCGAACCCGTCATGAGTTCGATTATGGCAAGACAAGTAGCATATTAGCAAACACGCCAAACGGCCCATCAGAGTAATTTTGGGTATGTTAAAAACCCAAACAGTATTACTATGGTTGTTAACACGAAGGAAGATTTACAAGTCGGTGAAGACCTGTCTTAATGTATGGTTCAGAATGTTAGGCAATAAAAGGGACGGATGAAAGGAATGAGTACTTAAGAGGAAATTTGAAAGTGGCACTAATGACTGAGTTGAGAGGACGTCGTTTGTCGTCGTTGAGGGATCATAGTCATGTAGTCAAAAGAGTTATGAATATGAAAGTACACGGATAGAGGAAGACCGAAAAAGAAATGGATGGATTGTGTGAAAGATGCTATGAGTAAAAACGGAGTAAATTCCGATATGACGGATAGAAAGACCAAATGAAAGAAAAATAAACATTGTGCCGACCCCAAATAATTGGGAAAAGGGCAGATGATGATGATGATGGTCGTTAATACAAAAGCATCTATTTGATTTATGCATCCCTGAGAGGAAAAAATTGTTTAGGAAGTTACCTACCTATATGTATAACATTATCATAATTTAAATTCAAAATTACACAAACGAAATCACCCTGTACTGCCCTGTACTGCACTACAGTACTGCATTTTAATGTCGGCCATTGTAAATGGAAAGTCGAACGTGAGTTTTGTAAAGCTCCAATGACAATATAATAGGATGTTTATTATATATTCCTTAGGATTTCGTGTAGTTAACAAGATAAATAATTTATGTCCCCCACTAATATGAATGCGAAAATTTAACTGTTTATTACGAAATCACGCCATTTTGAATTATATTTGCTGGAACTTTCGATGAACTGAAATATCGTGGAGAAACGTTATGTTAGCGTATTCTGTAATAATCCTGCCTAGTTAAAACAACATCCAAGCAACCAATTTTTTGACCAAGTATTCTGCAGCGTGCTCCAAGAGCGGCATTTGAAGGCCATTTCGAAGATTTATGAGCTTATCAATTTTGCCGATACTATCACTTACCATAGTGGGATTGCGAAAAACACAAGCATTAAAAAAAGCAGAAAAAGCATCGAATCACTATCTACGTGTCAAAGGCTTGCGTTGGTTAGACAGATGTATCTGTGGCGTATATTCCTGAGCTTATTGGTCTTTTCGGTCTATTTTGTCGTGTTTGGCTTTTTTGAGCGGCGCCGCGTGAAATTGGGCTTTGGATCCGAAATAGCACACGAGTTTTATATTTTATTTATCTAACCCATTGTTACAGATAATACAATGATTTTGCTTCTAATAAGCTAATATATTTGTCGACATCAACTACTCTACTCTATTTAGTTTTAATTTTATCCTATCATTTTTCGTTACAAATATTTTTCCATTACTCTCTCTCTGACCGTGTTACTTTCATTAACATCCTCTATCTTTGCGTATTGTTTTATCTATTTTCTCTTTTCAAGCATACTTCTTTCTAAGGTTTTACAGACGTGTTTTTGTATTAGCAAAATCAAAAACGTACCATTGTACCATAATAATCTCAACGATCTCTATTATAAAATAATTTGAAAATGTGCAGGGATTATCAATTTAATTAATAAGTATAGGCATAATTTAGGGAATCATGTTTAATTATCTACTCATGCATTATCAGCAGCGACCGTGTGAGGTTCGAGAAGCCAATCGAGAAGGACAATGTATAAGCGTCAATTATCGTGCAGTATTACTATTTACTACGTTGATGCTCTATGGTTTGGACAGTGAGAGTAATTTCTTTACGGAGTAATATTTATTATTCTTTCCGTTTCTTTTAACTTCGCGGGCGGTGACTTAATTGCAGTGTTTTACCCCTTTTTAGGGTGCCGTACCTCAAAAAGAAAAAAACGGAACCCTTATAGGATCACTTTAATGTCCGTCCGTCTATCACCACCCTTTTTTCAGGGACGCGAGGAGGTATCATGTTGAAATTAATATCAAATACGCAAGTCTGTAAACCCTAGGAGCAGTGAATAAATGAAACTTCTAAGTCAACGCAATCAAAAGATACAGCCGTTTGTGCCGCATATTTTGACTCTTGGAAGGGAATCAAACCTATAGGGTACTTCCCATTGATCTAGAACCCTGAAAATTTACAATAATGCAAAATCATGTAGTACAAGTAAAGGAAAAAATCCAAAAACGATTAATTTGTTGCTACATCCGAAAAAAAATAACACGAACGAAACAAAAACAGAAAAAATCGATTCCCGGCTTGTGTTAGACCAAAATCGGTAAAGTTTTCTTAATCGTAAAGCATATTATTCTAATAATTTCAAATAAGTTTTAGTTTATTTAGGAAATTGCTATTTTGTTTCTTCTATGTTGGTTAATAGCGATGACTGCGTATATTTGTAACAACCACGTTGTCAGTCTAAACTTCCTGAAAATAGTTTCTGCATTAAATCAACCTATTTAAAATATAACACAACTTCTGTTTAAATGTTTCCGACGAATGTATCAGTGTGTTTTAATTCTGTTTATTTGTTGTTTTGGCTTGGATTATGTTAATATGAACCTACGCTTCATGTAATTCTACCGCATGTATTCCGAGTTATGGTTTTTCTTTGTATGATTTTGTTTTTGTTTATAAGCTTTTATTATCCCTTTGATAATTTATTAAGTTGTATTTACAACAAATGTACAAAATATACATGCAAATGTACAATTACAATACATAAAAAACATCTTCGAGGCTGCCGCTGCTGCCGATCGGCAAGGTTCCCAGAAGGCTGGCAGCGTTTCCTCTTTGGATGGCCAAGCTGATGCGTTGGCGGAAAAAGCTCCCCGCCCGCCGGTCACCCGAGGCCTCGATTAATTTTTTACATAAAATATTTGCGAAACGACGAGCTTCAGACCCCCACGGACCCATGGTCTCAACCGCAAAAGGCATAAATTTTGTATGTGCTGTATAATGAAAAATGGATTGCATTAAAATTATTTTGTCAGCAGGTTTGTTTTTAGGGTTCCATACCGCAAAAGAAAAAAACGGAACCCTTATAGGTTCACTTTGTTTTCCGTCCGACCGTCCGTCTTTCTGTCAAGACCTTTTATCTCGGGAACGCGTGGAGGTATCGAGTTAAAATTAAAGCGATATGGGTACTCGGTCTACAGTCCCTTGAAGCTGTGAAAAATCAAACTTCTAAGTTAACGTAGAAAAAAGATACGGCCGTTCATGCCGCTAAAAACGTATATTTCGACGCTCTCGAACTATTCATTTGTAATTAAACTAAAGGAATCTAACTGTGAGACTCGATTCCTGAACTATTTATAATATGTACCTACAAATGTGTACGGAACCCTCGGTGGACCAGTCCGACTCGCACTTGTGTACACGTGGTTTTTTTAATTTATTTCATGTTTTTTTAAATCCTACAATGAACTTGAGCTTTCGAGAAACATCGTTAGAAACCATAGCACGGTGGTAGGATACTTTGTAGTACTCGACTGGCTGGCTACCCTCAAGTTGAAAATCTGTCGCCAAACACCTATCAGCGTCTGGCAGTTGCACTTGAGAGAGTCAGCCTTCAAGGCATTGTAAAAAGCTTGACAACATTGGCGGCGATAATCACTTACCATCAGGTGACCCGCCTGCCTGTTTGTCAGACTTCAGATACATTTGCACAAAGCAACTGGCTATTATATCAATATTTATAATAATAAAAAATAGACTCTATACGGCTGAGAATAAGTATTAGTTAGCGAAAACAATAATTTTATCATGATTCATAAACCAACTTACATTTGCAGTTAAAAATCACTTTATTGAAGGAAAACAAATTAAAAAAGCTGAAAATCTAATTTTGTGAATAACAGAAAAGAGATTTCGTTGAGTATTATAAAAGAAAACCGCAAAATCAAAACAATAGGTTAGAAACAATGGTTCGGTGATCAATTGTGAAGTATTTACATTGTCCCACGGTACATGTTTAAATGGAGTGAAATTCATGGAGTTACAAATAATTGTGGCTTCTTTTAAAACAGTGATGATGTGGCCGAAGGTGGTAAGCACACAAAGCCTAGATGGGAACTGGCTCTCAAGTGCAGCTGTCGGAACACACCGGTAGGTGTGGTAATTGACGTCGGATACCGCGGCGAAGGTCGTGGGTTCGAATCCTACAATGAGTTTGAGCTTTCGGTGAAGGAAATAAGGAAACCATAGCACGGTGGTAGGGTACTTTGTAGTACCCGACTGGCTGGCTACCACCCTTAAGTTGAAAATCTGTCGCCAAGCACCTATCGGTGTGTTCCGACAGCTGCACTTGGGAGCCAGTTCCCATCTAGGCTTTGTGTGCTTACCACCATCGGCCACATCATCACTTACAATAGTGAGATTGTAGTCAAACACAAGCCTATCCAGAAGTAAAAAAAAACACCGTTGAGCGCGCCCTAAGCGCTCGCAGAACTCTTCGCGTAAAGGTGTCTTGCATGGCCACTCTGGCACTGAATAGAAAATATAACTGTGTAAAACTTTCTTGTCCGTTTATATAAAAACTTTGTGGTATAAAAAGCCACTTCTATTACTTGATCTATATTTTACACAAATAAATAATTGTACAAATCCCTATTCCACGACGCACAAATCTATTTAATTAAACGTTAGAATGCGTGTTTGTGAACGACTCGTTTCGGTTAAATCGCAACCCTGTTGATTCTCTTCGGATATATTTGCTCGTTTTCTTTGAATTAATTACGTGTGTGAGTGTATGGTAATGAGCGTGTGGGGAATCAGGGCTGCCGCCTCAATGATTTGCGCGTGTAATGTTGCCGCGTTTTCTTGAGGGTTACGAATTGCGATTGTGCGGTGATATTTTCGCATCGACATAATTGAAATTGATTTGTTTATAGCCAGCAGGTATAACATATTAATTTTATGTTGACTGGTAAAGTTCGATTTGCAACAATGATCCAGCAATTAAAAACAAGCAAAATTTTACAGAAAATTGCATTACTTAATGTTTGAAATCAAATATTTTATTGGATTTTTTTAAGCTATTGTATAACTTTTATCGCGGGCTTTGATGGCGACCGAATCAAAAAAAAATCGTAACGAAATAACCTGACACCGTAACCATGACAACAGTCATGTCCTTAGGCACCTAGATATATTTGTCGGCGGCAGCCGTGGGCGCGTCGACGGCTCCCGCCGACTGCCGACAGCGCGGTTGCAAAAAAAAAAGTGTAACGACAACACACTTTTTTTAATATTATTATTCAGCTATTATTTGGCGGCGGGTCTCCCTCGTCGACTTTTCGAATAGATGGCATGAAAAGTATAATGCTATGCAATAGCTTTACCGCGGCAGTCCCCGAGTGCCACAGTTAATTTTATATTCACAAAATACATTAAGTAGTTAAAACTAATAGAAAATCTATTTCTCTTTACTTGTCTAACAGGTAAATGCCCGAATCATAAATCTTATACTCACGAATAATTGTACTCGTTTACTGAGTCGTTTAATTCAATAAATAATTTGACGGTCGAAACAGATATATTTTTGTTTACCTATAAAATATGCTTTAAGCTATCAAAAGTAGATCCACTAAAACATGATAGGTAGATACTTACATATACTTTTTTTGAAATTTAAATTTTGATCAATGTTAGGCTCGACAACATTCAAAATCGTATGTTTTCACAAAATGATAATCTCAAACAAGTCCTGAGATTAATGTGATAGTCATCAACACAATAGCAAAATATGATTTTCCGCAGACACGCGAGTTGTTTTTTTTTTTTTTTTTGTTGTTGATGGCAATCATCCTTTTAGGATATTTCTGCCAATGTCAAAGTATTTGAAATGGTCTTGGTCCATTTGTCACATTTTTTTTTACATAAGTTTTAGTACTTTTAGTCAATACAAAGTCTTTCAGTCACACACATTTTCTTCAGTTTTAATTTCTTCTTTTATGTTATAGTCACATTCTCAAACTCACTGTAATGTCCAGTCAAGCTTTAGTGAAATTGGCGGTTGTTCCACTAAAACATTCACGGACTTTTTGGGACAACCTGGAAAGTCACGATACACGCTTTCATTTCACTTCACTTGTGCACTTAAATTGATCATTATTGGATAAAACACCACCGAAATTATTCAATAAAACTCAAAACACACGAATTTAATGAAAATAAAACGAAAACGCAACGTCACTCTGCAAGTTTCCGCCAAAAAGTCCCGCGAGTTGGTTATGTGCGAATATCAAGCCGTGCATTAGTGATTTTAAAATTAGAACATTTTTCTTCCATATTTATTTTCCGGCCAGCATTTTTTGCACGTGCCTGCTAGTGACTGGGAGTTGCCGAATACAACTGAATGCTTTTTAAGGCGATGATAGCTCAGTGGTAGTGCGTCGAATACCGCGACGAAGGTCGTGGGTTCGAATCCTACAATGAGCTTGTGCTTTCGGTGAAGGAAAACATCGTGAGGAAACCGTAGCACGGTGGTAGGGTACTCTGTAGTACTTGACTGGTCGGCACCCTCCAGTTGAAAATCTTCTCTGCACTTGAGAGTCAGTTTCCTTCTAAGCTTTGTGTGCTTAGAAAGAAACTGGCTTAAATCACCTTCGGCCACATCACTTACCATTGTGAGATTGACCGTCAACAAACTCTAACATTAGCATCGATAATAAAATTCATACATAAGCTTAAACCACTCAATTTCTTCACATTATGAATAGCATTGTCAGCCAAAAACCTCCCCTATCATAAAGTGGAGAGCGTTATTGTTTTATTATGAATCGTTTACCATTAGCCGAATTGCGTGGATCTGCGGAACTTGGGCTCGGGTCACAGAGCTGACGCGGCGTTTACGGTCGCCATCATAAACCTTAAGTACGTCGGGACCCTTATGTCACTTTAATGATTTCTTGTGCCGGTTTAACACTTGCGTTTTTAAACGTAATTTTTCCTGATGTGGAACTGTTTTTTTTTGCTATTATAGAAATGTCGTTTATTCGTTTAGTCTTTTCATTGTTTAATAACTTGGATTGCGGTTCATGGAGTTTTTGGAACGAAGTTCCTTATCGCGCGTTGTAAAAGGGGGCTAGACGGAAAAAAATCTTACGACAGTTTTAGTGTCAGTGTCACTTTATTGTAAGCTGTGCGGCGTGCGCATGTTTCTCTGTCTGTCTTCCTCTCTCTCTTATAGAAAGCAAGCCAGATATTTTCATTTCTATATATATGTATATATATATATATACTCTCTCGACTTATATAACTTATATAACTTCGTTCCATCCGGGTATCCCTTGGCACCTCTCAAGTTTTTTTTTTATAAATTTCGAGACATTTCTTTATTACAAGTTAATATAGTTGCGTTAAGACGATAGCGATACTTGATTTCTTTGTAATGACTTAAGCTCTGCACTTCATAGTATCACCCATTGTAAAAAACATGATAGCTGGTAGAATACTAATAGACCACATGAGAAAAAATGATAATATAAAAATAATAAGTTGACAGTGTCACAATTACAGTACACGTAATAAAACAGATAGTAACGTCATATTTTCATTTAATAGGATTTTTTATCCTATTCGGTTTTAATATCATGGTCACATTAATTCTAGTATATTGGCGTTTACTATAAACTTAGTAAGTACAACAAATGTACAAAATATACAAACAAATGTACAACTATAATATATAAAAAAACATTTTCGAGGCTGCCGCTGCTGCCGATCGGAAAGTAAGTTATATTTCATAAAACAACGCGATTTCTTCAAGAGAAAAGTTTTATATTTTTTCTAAATACTTACTTGGAGACTTAAAATAGCTGAATAATATTTTTTTGGTAGTATTTTTTAAGTAACGACATTTAAACTGAATATAAATGGGTGTCTGGCTCTTAAACTAGGCTATACTGTGTCTGTGGCTCTTAAACAAGCCACTGTTTTACATAATAAAGCAGTATTTGTAAGAAAAATCTTTTTAAAAGTTTTGTATAAACGTTATATTGAAGAGTTTCACAAAAATATTTTTTCATTTGTCTTGTCATATTTCATACAATTGAATTTCATTGACGATATACTCGACGATATTTTCACACATTTTAAGGTTCAGAAGTTATAAGCGAAGAGTTTTATAATACTACACATGCCTTTCAGAAATACCGGTTTTCAAACCATTAAAATCAAACGAAAGATACAAATATCAGTGAATAATATTCTGGATCATTTCTCATACACGACCTACTAATCTATATTACTAAATAGAACAAGTACTATGGTCGAAAGAAACATATTTGTCGTGAATAATCGTGAAGAAATAATACCTCCTTGGACATCTACAAGCGTTTTACTGACACTTGCCCTTGAGAGTCGGTTCTCTTCCAGCCGAATGCTTGTGTTTATATACAAGCCTTTTGACATTACAAAAAAACATTCTGGAATCATTCAGGAACTCATTTGATTGAACTATAATATGCTCCGCAGATTATTGTATTACCTAACTATCAACGTCATCATTATCTCCGCCAAAAGACGTCCACTACAGGCCTCCCCCAAAGTTTTCCACTACGACCGGTTCTGTGCTGCTCGCATCTAGCGGCCTCCCGCTAATCTCACTAGGTTGTTTGTCTATCTTGTGGGGGCCTGCACACGCTGCGTCTTCGAGCGTGGTCGCCACTCCAGAACCTTTCCGCCCCATCGGCCATCGGTTCTTCGAGCTACGTGCCCCGCTGTCACTTCAGTCTACTAATCCGTGGGGCTATGTTGGTGACCTTTGTTTGTCTACGAATCTCCTCATTCCATATTCGATCTCGTAGTGAAACTCCGAGCATAGCCCTCTCCATAGCTCTCTGAGTGTCCTTGAACCTTCTTATGAGGCCCATAGTAAGCGACCTGTATGATATATAAATATAATATTTGTATGTAATTATAAAAACTGTTTAAAAAAATAAAGATTTAATACTGTTTCGATACAAGGAATTCAGGACATTGCAGTGTTTAAAAACGCAAGTGTACAACATAAATGTGTGCAAATGACACCGTTAAAAGAATTATTTATGGTGACCCATAGACAAGCTAAGTAACATCGCAAACATTATCGCATAAAGGCAGTTCCGCGATCTGTGGATGGAGTGTAAAATCTTTAACGGGATGGTGGACCGTCGTAACCTTTATATCTATTGAGCTAGAGAGTTTATTTGGTGTGATAACTTGCACGAGGAATAATATTTAAATAAGGAATTGCAAATGACATAACAGTTACGGAATAGGAATGTTGAGTGACATATCAAATCAGCTTCTTTTTATTAAATGTCAAAACGATAGTTTGCATGGAGTTTCGTATGAAATACTGACTTGTGATGTCATTAACCTGTCAGTTCTTTCTTGGGACAATCGGGGTTTCAGAGTCCGCACCACTTGGTTCTCAAATGGGACAATCGGGACGATGACGTTTAGTAGAAATTGGGCGCGAATTTTGAAATTTTGAAAACTGTGCGCGAGTTGACGAGTTATTTGACAGGTTAATGTCGCGAGTGAACCGATTAATATACCATCAAAATATCTACTCTTTGTAGTTAAATTAGGAATTAAGAATTATAAAAAGGATGAATTTTGCTACGTATTCCGCTATTTACGAGTATTTTTAGATGTTTTATACATTGGTTAGTGTTAGATAATTTTTCTTGTATATAGGCAACATCGCTATTGGATCTCATCACAAGATGGTTAGCTATATTTAAAAAAATAACAAAAGGAAAAAATTACACTCGTCTTTAGATTTCTTGCATGTATTCACGATGTTTTCAGAATTTTATTAATTATTATTGACAGAAAACGCGATGCTTAGGTACTCAGGTAACTGGTAATTTTTTTTACAGCAGTAATTTTTTTTGTTAAGATTGTCCAAAATTATTATAAAATTGTAGCCTTGCTGAGTTTCTTGCCGAGTCTTCTCAATTATTTTTTATTGGCGGCAATATATCAACCCCACTGGTGTTATTAATGTTTACAGCTTAATACCATCTAAGACAGGATTCTGAGGTACAAGATAATGTTTCACCGTAGTTTTTTCTAGAAGAAAAACGTCGTAAAAATCTGCAACATGCATGTGAATCCGTGGTGGTAATCCCTTTCCTAATTGGATGATGAATCTGACGCATTAGTGAAAATCACTATTATTTATTATGATTCATTGTTCACCATTCGGATTACTTCCATCCGAAGACTAATAATCCCCATCATCTTTGCTCTCTATAACACAAATAGCACAGTTTATGTAACCACTAACAACTCATCTCCGAAGAATGTATGATGGAACAATGATCTTAACGCTCCGAGATTTCTAAACACTTTTTTTAGACTGAAATTACCATTTCAATACCTTCTGGACTATTTACTTTATGTAAAGTGTTTTAACGAGACATTTGCAAGGGATATAACACTTTAACTGAGGAGAATACAGTTCAAATTGAGTTGGGTGCGAAGAAATGTTTATGCTAAATATTGTTTGACATCTGATGAACCAACAATAACAGATTGATGGAAAAAAAATAGTTTTCGTGAGCTGAAGGGTTTTGCGTAGTTATTCTATTTATAATGGAGCGCTTCTGCGATTGTATTCTTCTTGTTTCGCTTTTTTATAGGTAAACTGCGCAATTTCATGATCATTGTTATCATAAACTATTCTAACCTAATTATCAGTTAGGTTAGTTAGATCAATAGCCTTTATGTCTCTCAAGAGCCTTTATGTCCTCCATCGTTTTAGCTCTTTGAGTCATCTATCCTGCCAATATTTGATTTAATGATTAATCTTTCTCACTGTGACTATATTAACTGTGATGAGATTATCACAAGCTACTATGGCATAACAACATCGAATATAACTTAGAACCGGTTCTAAATCATCTGCATCCTCATGAGATCTGCTCGTATCAAACGTCATAATCCTTGCACGGCAAACAATCGAACAGCCCACACACTAATCATAGAACTATATTATCTCTGGTCGGGGACACAGCTGGAAAACGATCGTTCAATTTATTTATAGTGTAAACGAGAGTCGCGCGCGTAAAACCGTAAATTAGTAGATCTGTGCGCAGCGGCGCGCGCGCTCGCATTTCGAAAATCAACGCGTTCACGTTCCAAATATGAAATACATGAAATGTTCGATTTTGCGTTTTAATTATGAATTGTGGTCGGTATTATTCGAATTTGTTGAACGTTTTGAATATCGAACGGACGCGGTTTGCTTGTTGCCGGATTATCTCGTGGATTTGAATTTGTGATTGTGTTGAGTGTTTGTGCTTTTTTGCACGTGTTGGATATTGGTTTTCTTTATAGGTAAGGTTTATTTTATGAAGATTATTTATATTTCAGAATAGAGAGAGTGAAATTTAAAAAAACACAGTTCTGCCTTATCTACTACAAGTTCATGTGATCATACTGAACTCTTTCATTTTTTTCTTGAATTTAGAAAATAAGTATAATATTATGAATAAGCAATTTTGAATTATACTCTATTACTGTTAATTGTACATTTCCTACAATGACATGTATGTAAAGTTAACGCTAATTTAGTGATAGTTTGAACACAAATTATATTTGACTTTAATAAATGTTTAGTATTGAAATATTTCATAGTTTAATAGTGTTCATTAAATTTAGGAGGATTGAATACTTCATCAATAATGCAACGGATGGATGAGGACACTGTTTACCTAAAAATTAAGTAAGCGCAAAATTTGTCTTTCTGTTTAGTTAAAAAAACACGACTCTTTAATTAAATTCCTCAAAAATATGGTCCATCACCGAAAACGACGCCTTAGCAACCATCTAGCAGTTTCCACAAGCTGAATAAAAAAATCCAGACTATTTGAGAAACAAATTTCGAATTTGGAATAGAATAAAATAGAAATTCATTTATTGACAGCAAGAAATAAATATAACAAAGGAGAATCGAATATTTAAATTAAAAACATAAATCTTGTCGAAGATACTAATTTCAAATTTGGAATATTACATTCAAATACTGGCAATTTATCATAGATATTCTAAAGGCAGTTTGTAACTGAAGCCGTCGACACAACAATGTAACCTATTACTATTAACACCGGCAATCCATTACATTCCATCATAACACGAGCAAATACAACGACAGACTGATATATTGACACCGTGTTGTCTATGTGTTTTCCAATTGAAGCACATATGTGTGTAATCGGCTTTGGAATTAATTTGAGAGAGGTAATATTGTGACTTGATGTATTAACTAGTAAGTCCTGTATTATGAAACATGCTCTAAACCTCGCCCTTATTTATTAGTTTCAATTTGTAAAGCTTAGGCTGGTCACCAAATGGTGAGTGACTACCATCGCCTATAGACATTAGCAATACCAGGCTCTCAAGTGCAATTGCCGGGATACACCAACAGGTGCTTGGCAACAGATTTTCTAGTGGTAGCCAGCAAGAAGAGTACTACAAAGTTCCCTATCACCGTGATGTGGTTTGCTCAGTATCGCCGCGGTATCCGACGTCACTACCATTGAGCTATCATCGCCTCAAAATCTACCTATGGTCACTTGGAGTTGTTTTTTGGCTTGGTATCTAGACCTTTAAGCCATTCCTTTATTTTAAATATTCTTCTTTTATGTTTTAGTCACGTTATCTTGATACATTCACTGTTAAGTCTAGTCCTCGTCCGTAGAAGTCCGGCCAGATTTTAGTGAAATTGGCTGTTCCCCTAAAACTTTTCACGGACTTTTTGGGTCAACCTTAAAATTCACGATACACGCTTTCATTTCATTTCACTTGTGTACTTAAATTGATCTTCTTTGGACAAAACACCACCGATATTATTCAATAAAATTCAAAATGCACGAATTTAATGAAAACGCAACGTCACTTCACAAGTTCCCGCCAAAAAGTCCTCGGATCAGATGGTCATATGTGAATGTTCCAGGATATATGAAATGGAAACACAATGTGATACAATACGATTAGATAGAAAAGCGTCAAGCATGAGAGGAAGTATTCATTTGAGCAGGTAAGTACTCCCCTACATCGGCCGTGCGACCCAACCACTTTGGGGGGCTATAATGTGATAGATTGCGAATTGCTTTGAGAATAGATGATGTTAGGTTAATATATGAATATCTAACCTTTTCCTACAATTGAAAAAGTCTTCCTAATAGTAGATTGTTATACAAGGAGCTAAAATGACCCATTACATACGAGGTACACTATACTTTTCACTACGATTGCGAGAAAATAAAACAATCCAATACAATATGAAATATGTAGTTTATAATGTCTTTTTTTTTGTTTCTTCTGTAGCCGCAACACATTGCATGCATTCTACCAGATATGGTCGATTTTAGTTCCATTTTCAAAATTAAAATGAAGTTCTTTTTTTATGAAACAGTAATAAGTCGAGTCTTTATTCATGATTATTCTACTTATGACTAAAGACTTTTTCGTTTTTGTAGGCTCATTGTCATTTGACACACAAAAATGACAAAAAAAACTTTTTCCCCTAGATGAAGAATCGCTATTTTTTCACCGCTCTGGTACGCTACAATGACGGTCTTTTTGAGCAAGAGGAGTGAAATAGTAGATTGTTATACAAGGGGCTAAAATGACCCATTATATACGAGGTAGTTTTACTCCCGAGCTTTAGCGAGGGACTAAATAGAAACCGAGTTTTAATGGGTTTTAGCGCCGTGTGTTACACTAAACTTTTCACTACGATTGCGAAAAAATAAAACAATCCAATACAATATGAAATATGTAGTTTATAATTTCTTTTTTTTTTTGTTTCTTCTGTAGCCGCAACACATTGCATGCATTCTACCAGAGATTTTCAAAATTAAAATGAAGTTCTTTTTTTATGAAAAAGTAATAAGTCGAGTCTTTATTCATGATTATTCTACTTATGACTTTTTCGTTTTTGTAGGCTCATTGTCTTTTGACACACAAAAATAAAAAATAAAAACACTTTTTCCCCTAGAGGATGAATTGCTATTTTTTCACCGCTCTGGTACGCTACAATGACGGTCTTTTTGAGCAAGAGGAGTGAAAACATAATTAAACCGCTCCTCAAACTAAATACCACAAAGCTTACGCTAAGCTTTAAAAAATACACTTTTACCAAAGTGTAAACCTGATTTAGAAGATGTTTTTGCGTTTATCGTTTAAATATGGTGAATACTTTGAGAAAAATAACGAAATAATGTTGAAAGACCTAAATCTGTGCGGACGCAAAGAGGGATTTGTCGCACTTTAAATAAAAGTCTTTTGTATTTCGCTTTTTAGGGTTCCGCGGGTTTTAGTAAAGTTTTTTTTAAACCATTATAGTTAAATAACTAGCTACTCTACAAATTTACACGCGAAGCCCTAATTATACCCCCTCAAAGATTGAATTAACTTAATTAAATTAATGTAATTAAACATAAAGTCAAAGTCAAAAGCATTTATTCAGTTTAGGCCCTAGAAGGGCACTTATGAAGGTTACAATAGTTACCATCGGTACTGAAGTCAGACAACAACTGAGAAGAACCGGCAAGGAACTCAGCAAGGTTACATTTTTAAATATTTTATCAATTTTATGTATAATAAAATGTACTGATGTATAATTGTATGTTTTTGAATGGTGATAGGGTACTTTATATAGTACCCATCTGATTAGCTATCACCCTCAAGTAGTATCATTTCTGCGCATACCTTCACTATTAGAAATAATAATAACCAATCAGATTACTGAACTCAACTCCAAATTATATGATAACAGATTAGGTAAGTAATGGTAGATACCCCAGAAAAAATAATTCTACCATATTTAAAATAAAAAAGTATTTTATTTCTACGGGACCCTTACCCCATATTTTGATCTCGTATTACCCGAGTTTTTCCTATCCGAAAATCTTCGCTAATGGAACGACCGAATTAAGATTAACTTCGGATGCACAATCAAAGGGAATGTCAAATGTTTTGTGACATTAAACTGACACTCAGTTTATATCCTTTTTTAAAGATTATATTTGTTTATGATAACTGTTAGCAAAACTTTTTTTGTATCTTTCAAATGATTTAGAAACAAATTAAACAAAAGAGGAGTGAGAAGGTTTATGCAAGGTCGGCAACGCGATCGTGATAAGATCCTTGGCTGAATGGCTGTAAGCTTGTATACACGTAGCGTAGTGGTGTAAAAAAAAAATTGTAACAGCTCGAACTCATTGTAGGATTCGAAGCAGTCATTACCACTGAGCTAACATCGCCTGTATCCATCACCCATAGTGTGAAATAATTTAAACTTTTAGATTTTTTGATTGTTTTTTTTTTGTAACGATTTAACTCAAAAACTACTCAACCGATTTTAAAAATTCTTTCACCATTAGAAAGCTACATTATCCCTGAGTAACATAGGCTATATTTGTCCTGGGAAAAGATAAGATCCCACGGAAACGCGGGTAAAACCGCAGAGGACAGCTAGTGTGTAATATGGTTATCAAGTTGTAACAACTATTCGACACGTGAAATGAACTTCAAATTAGTGAAATAAATTCAGATATGAAAACGTCGGAGCCCATAACATTCAATTAGAATAATTGATGACAGTTTCCGTTTTAAAATAGTTTAATGTCCCATGAGTAAATTGTAGGAAATGGGATGTTTTGGACACTATATCCTTTTATAGTTTTGGGGAGAGAATAGTTGCATTTGTTTTGTAAACGTTATCTATATACAGGATGTTCGTTAAGTAGTACCACAAACTTAAGGGGGAGATAGGTGGGAGGGTCACCTACCAACATATATAAAAATAAAACTTGAGAGGTGTCAAGGGATGGAGGTCACCCGGATGGAACGAAGTTATATAAGTTATATAAGTCGAGAGAGTATATATATAAAAAAAAAATTATATATATATATATATATATATATATAGAAATGAAAATATCTGGCTTGCTTTCTATAAGAGAAAGAGAGAGAGAGACAGACAGAGAAACATGCACACGCCGCACAGCTTACAATAAAGTGACAGTGACACTAAAACTGTCGTAAGATTTTTTTCCGTCTAGCCCCCTTTCACAACGGGCGATAAGGATCTTCGTTCCAATAACCTTTGTAAAAGTGTCACCATTTTCGAGATAATAATTATGGTCGAACCTCAGACCAAATAAAAAAGGTAGATAGAGCCCCGCGCACTTAAAGTGAAGCACAGTAAAGGAAGCCGAATTTGAAAAAGAAGCCGATCGCTTTCCTGTGTGACGTGAGTCATGCGGGATAACGTACGTGCTTGTCACATAGACACATTCGTGCACTGTGCTTCACTTCTTTGGAGACTTCTACCTTTTTAGGGTTCCGTACCCAAAGGGTAAAAACGGGACCCTCTGACTAAGACTTCGCTGTCTGTCCGTCCGTCTATTTTTTTTTTATTCACGATAGGCTTGTGTTTGATCACAATCTCACCATGGTAAGTGATGATGTGGCCGAAGATGGTAAGCACACAAAGCCTAGATGGGAACTGGTGGAGCTGTCGGAACACACCAATAGGTGTTTGGCGACAGATATTCAACTTGAGGGAGGTAGTCAGCCAGTCTGGTACTACAAAGTACCCTACCACCGTGCTATGGTTTCCTCACGATGTTTTCCTTCACCGAAAGCTCACGGTCATTGTAGGATTCGAACCCACGACCTTCGCCGCGGTATTCGACGTCACTTACCACTGAGCTATCATCGTCTGTCTGTCACCAAGCTGTATCTCAAGAACCGCGATAGCTAGACAGTTGAAATTTTCACAGAATAGATAGATATTTCTGTTGCTGCTATAACAACAAATACTAAAAACAGAATATAATAAATATTTAAGGTTAGATATCCTAAGGATCTCATACAACAAACGTGATTTTTTGCCATTTTTACGGAACCCTTCGTGCGCGAGTCCGACTCGCACTTGGCCGGTTAATTATTTTGTGGGTCAAACATAATAACAAACAAGCAATATGAACCCCTTACTGTGAAACTAATAGAACAACAGTTAATAAAGCGACAGTAGGCGGTTCATTCGTATTGAATTCTGCAACAAAATATTATTGACCATTGGTTACCATTAATCATCATGTATCCGTTAGTGTTAACGGTGCGTTATTGTTAATAATTGATTAAGATAACTTAATTTAGTTTTTGTAGGCTGCGGTGGAATGAAGACCGAGTTATGTTGATTGTTCATAGTTTTTAGGATGCGGGTGTAATTGTTAGAGAAATAACTAATCTTTAACTAATCATTTCCTATTTAAGGATATTTCCAAAAGATTGGTTGACGCTTCCCGTGACCAAAAGGCTGGCTTTTACTTTGGCCAAAGATTAAGCATTGCCATTCAACGTGGCAATGCTGCCAGTCTTTTGGGAACGTTACCAGTCGACGGCGATGCGGAGGAATTCTTCGACGCACTTTTATAGTTTATTTTAGGTAGTTTTTAGATTAGATTAGTTTTAATATAGTTATAATAATGTAAATATTTTATTGATC
Source organism: Ochropacha duplaris (assembly GCA_951361185.1). NCBI lineage: Eukaryota > Metazoa > Arthropoda > Insecta > Lepidoptera > Drepanidae > Ochropacha > Ochropacha duplaris. Next base: position 1,259,605 of record OX592707.1, on the reverse strand, counting down.
TTACTTCTTACTAATATTATAAATGTGAAAGTTTGGATGGATGGATGTTTGTTACTCATTTACGCCAGAACGGCTGAATGGATCTAGATTAAATTTGACATGATGATATATTATAGTCTGGAATAGCACACAGGCTACTTTTTATCCCGGGAAAAGATAAGGCCCCTCGGTGTTATAAATGCGAAAGTATGTTTGGATGTGTGTGAAGATGTTTGTTACTCTTTCACGCAAAAACTACTGAATGGATTTTAATGAAACTTGGTACACAGGTAGATCATATACTGGAATAACATATGGGATACTTTTTATCCCATGAAAATATAAGATCCCTCAGGAACGCGGGTGAAACCGCGGGGCGGAAAACTAGTATATTATAATATGAAGTTCCATCTAATATATTGTACCAGACCTAACGTCATATATAAATCGGTATCAAAATCGGACTGTACCAAATGTAATTGAACAAAAATAAATCAATAGGTAATTAATCATGACTTTAATCTGCGGTGATTTAATTTAAGACTCAATCTCATTAACAAAGTTATAGTAATTGTGTTTGTAATACTTACCATAGTTTAATCCAAGTCTTAGTTAAAAAGTTTGACATCTACAACTTTATCTTATTCTTCGGTATTCACTTCTATTATCTATTACCTACGTTAAATTCAAATTCAAAGTCAAAACCATTTATTCAGTTTAGGCCCTAAAAGCCCTACTTATGAAGATCGAATTACAGAAGTTACCAGCGATTCGGAAGTTCTATCAATATTATATCTAAACTACTGGGGCTACAATCTTGAAATATTAACATATTCTCTTTATTCTTTCCTGTTAATATTTGCACATCATTTGGCTTTTCATTTCCATCAAGTATACACTCTTCAGCATAATTTCTCACCAGACCATCGACTTTTAAAATACCAGCTGATTCACAAACATCTCCAACCAAGATATCTATCATGACTAGCATATGTTAAAGTTAATCCTCAGTTACGTCTCTCTATTAGCCGCAATTAATGCAACTGCATAACTCTAGTATCTTGAGATCTGGTGTTTAATTGCAGTAACACTCCTTTTTAACCGACTTCTAAAAAGGAGGAGGTTCTCAATTCGACTGTATGTTTTTTTTTTGTATGTTTGTTACGCGATTATTCTGCCAATTATGAATAGATTTTGATGATTCTTTTTTTGTTTGGTAGACCATACTTCAGAGGTGGTCCCATTTAAATTTTATCGAAATTGATTCAGCTCTTTTTGAGAAAATCAACAAAACCAAAAAAATATATATCTCGTTTGATAAACCTTAGTGAATCAAACTGATTCGTTGAGCATGACTTTTTGGATTTGGATGAAATTTTGTGTGTATACTTCAATGGGTTCTTCGATGGTTTTAAAATACAATTGGACCCGGTAGGTGGCGCTGGAATCGAGTTCCAAGATTTGTTTTAATTTCAGGGCCCGCTAGTTATATATTATATTTTACCGGCTAGACCCGATTTCAAGACAAACTAGTTTTGCCTAGGATGACATATAAGGAATAAACTTTAAAAATTGAAAAATAAAATTATTTTTATAAATAAAAAACAAAAACCGACTTCAAAACTGTGACATATACCTATGTACAAACATAAACTAAAAAGTATAGAATAATATTTTAATTTAATAATTTTATTTTATATTTATTTAATAAACAGGTCTTTTTGGAGCCAGCCAAGAAGGACAGTTTAATTCTGCCTTTGTAACAAACTTACGAAAGATAGGGGAGCGATGGCGCAGACCTAAGGAACATTACCGTAAGGAGAGGTGTCGTAAGACGTTTTCTCGTATGAACACTTCGTGTCCAGTTCAAAACTGTCCTTCTTCTTGGCTGGCACCGACTCCAAAAAGAACTGTTTATAAATATTAAATAGATATATAAATATCAATAATTTTGTTGATTGTCCTTTAAGGCTCTTGCTTTGAAATTAAAATATTATTCTTTACTTTTTAGTTTATGTTTGTACATAGGTATAGGTTACAGTTTTGAAGTCAGTTTTTGTTTTTAGGGTCCATACCCAAAGGGTAAAAACGTGACCATATTACTAAGACTTCGCTGTCTGTCTATCCGTCTGTCTGTCACCAGGCTGTATCTCAAGAACCGCGATAGCTAGACAGATGAAATTTGATGTATTTCTGTTGCTGCTATAACAACAAACGTGATTTTTTTGCCATTTTTATGGAACCCTTCGTGCGCGAGTCAGACTTTCACTTGGCCGGTTTTATTTATACTTTAGGACAGATAAGGTTGTGTTTGAACGCAATCTCACCATGATAAGTGATGATGTGGCCGAAGGTGGTAAGCACACAAAGCCTAGATGGGAACTGGCTCTCAAGTGCAGTTGTCGGTACACACCGATAGGTGCTTGGCGACAGATTTTCAACTTGAGGGTGGTAGCCAGCCAGTCGGGTACTATCAAGTACCCTACCATCGTGCTATGGTTTCCTCACGATGTTTTCCTTTACAGAAAGCTCAAGCTCATTGTAGGATTCGAACCCACGATCTTCGCCGCGGTATCCGACATCACTATTACTGAGCAATCATCGTCTTATATTTGTGATTTGTTTCATGAAATAATAATATCAATCTGGCAACAGTTTGAAATTAAAAAAAATAATTTAATAATTCCTTGACTTCTTTTACTTACTCTTCACAGAATAAGATGTAGTAAATTGTTATTATACAAGAACAAAATTAAAAAAAAACTTTAAATTATTTCTTTTTCGTAATATTTAAATTAGCTAACAGACGTTTAGAAAGAAGTTACATGGATAGTAATAATGCATCATTGTCAACAACATATTGGTTTTAGTGTCATTCTTTAAAATCTTCCAAATATACCGTTTCGGAATATTAATTCCCTACATCTGTACAAAGCGCCGAAATACTTACATGAATGGCTTCAAAATGTGTTCTAGTATGTGTGACAGATGTCCGTCCGTCCGTCCGTCCTTGTTACATAGAAATATGGGCCAAGTGCAATTTGAGTTGCTTGTCGAGGGTTCTGCATCAATAATAGCCTAGCCTCTAGCCTTTTACAATTCTACTAATCTTACTAATATTATAAATGTGAAAGTTTGGATGGATGTATGTTTATTACTCATTTACGACAGAACGGCTGAATGGATCTGGATGAGATTAGGCATGGAGATAGATTCTGAAATAGCACATAGGCTACTTTGTATCCCGGGATAAGATAAGATCCCTCGGGAACGCGGGTGAAACCGCGGGGGACAGCTAGTATTATAAACGTGAAAGTATGTTTGTGAAGATGTTTGTTGCTCTTTCACGCAAAAACGGCTGAGCGGATTTTGATGAAACTTGGCACTTAGGTAGTTCATATATTGTAATAACACAAAGGATACTTTTTATCCCGGGAAAAGATAAGATCCCTCGGGAACGCGGGCGAAACCGCGGGGTGGAAAACTAGAACTTAATAAAAATACGTATTTTACTTTTTTTTTCGTATCTTTGCTACAAACCCTACTTCAGATACTTAAGTGATAAAAGGAGTTTCAGAACGATATGATTTAAACAATGATATACCTATCTTTACTAGATAGGTTCAATCCTAAAGTGGGAGGCTAATTAGCCTTCTTTACCACTATTACGTTGCCAGCATCAACGGATGCTATCATGCGTTATGAAATATCCTAATGTATTGTGGATATTGCAATATTAAGTTATTTATGTGTATGTTAAAGTGCAATTTTTTGGTCATTTTTAAGATTGAATGTTGTATACTTAACCTATCCACACTTTTTTAAACGACTTCAAATGGAGGAGGTTATGTACCTATTATTATTGTTTTACTTATATGAACATTGGATTTAAAATAGTCGATACAAATCATGTAATCTTATCAAATAAATAAATTAAATTGATTAAGTTCTATGTAGCCGCCGGTCCTTTTATCCTATTCTCTCACGGAACCATAAAATTAAAAAATACCTTTAACAATACTGCAATACCCACTTACAAGTTAGAATTAGCATCCCACAATAACTCGTGCTTGACCTATTTAGTACAATTGCTCTAAGTGGGTAACTATTTACATGAGAAAAGAATTCTTTGACGTCTCACCATATTTTTGGGACGAATATAAAAGATGATTTGTATGGTACGGAAACTAGGTAAATAGAATTTGATCTCAATATCGGAATATCTACTTGACATAAAATTACTCGTGTATTATTGAAATCTGTGTTAGAATTGGCGAGCTTCACATAAAAGGTGTACTTGTTCTTAATGCAGCTACATATCTTCAGCATAATGTGCTGTCTTATAATCCTTCAAAATGTATTATACACAAATATAAGCTAATAGAGAAAATTACATTGAATTAACTAATATTAAAACACATTTTGAAGGATTATAAGACAGATATATTTTTTTTAATTATTAATATTTACAATTTATTTGCAACAAATATACAAAAAATACAATCCTACTGATATAATAAATGTGAAATTTTGGATGGATGTATGTTTGTTACTCATTTACGCCATAACGGCTGAATGGATCTGGATGAAATTTGGCATAGAGATAGATTATAGTCTGGAATAGCACCATCTCTATTAGCTTCTATTTGTGTATATTCATTTTGAAGGATTATAAGACAGCTGATTATGCTGAAGATTTAGGTTGGATGTAGCTGCATTCAAAACAAGTACCTACACCCTGTTGTATGAAAAGATAATGTTTAGGTTATTTTTACAATTTGTTTTGTTCCGTGTAATTTTGCCAATGTATAACATTGTTTGATGAAATATTTGTCTTATAATCCTTCAAAATGTGTTTTAATATTAGTTAGTTCAATGTAATTTTCTCTATTAGCTTCTATTTGTGTATATTCATTTTGAAGGATTATAAGACAGCTGATTATGCTGAAGATTTAGGTTGGATATAGCTGCATTCAAAACAAGTACCTACACCCTGTTGTATGAAAAGATAATGTTCAGGTTATTTTTACAATTTGTTTTGTTCCGTGTAATTTTGCCAATGTATAACATTGTTTGATGAAATATTTGTCTTATAATCCTTCAAAATGTGTTTTAATATTAGTTAATTCAATGTAATTTTCTCTATTAGCTTCTATTTGTGTATATTCATTTTGAAGGATTATAAGACAGCTGATTATGCTGAAGATTTAGGTTGGATGTAGCTGCATTCAAAACAAGTACCTACACCCTGTTGTATGAAAAGATAATGTTCAGGTAATTTTTACTATTTGTTCCGTGTAATTTTGCCAAAGTATAATATTGTTTGACGACTTCTAAACTAATGATATCATCAGAAGCTTTAACGTCCACAATACCTCCTGTAACGACTCTAAACTAAATAAATACCTTATCTTTAAAGAGATAAGAATACTTTTCAATTATATTAACAATATTATAAACTTAACTCCGCAACAAATTCTACCGAAGAATAAAATTCAAATAGCGCAGTAAAATAATCACACTAGATATTAAGTTTTTATTCAATAACTGAAATCCTGTTTACATAATAAAACGTTTTATATGAGTTCAAAGCCGCTAGAGTAGGCGATAAACTTAGTGATAAAATAACACATTATAATTTTATTAAACAAAGGAATCCAACACTGTATATATTAGTATGACACACTGACAGACACATTTGCAAAAATAAATTCATGAAAATCTACAATTAGAACAGATAAAATATAACTGGAATCCCAGAGCCACGGTTTGGCTTTCGAGTCATGTAGATTTAGAGTTTTGGTTTGAATAGTAGATGTAACATTATATTTACGTAAAGGAAAATAACCTTTTTGTTAAACATAAAATAACATCCTATGTTCATGAGTGTCGCTTTTCTTAGGAAGAAAGTGTTGAATATCTTTTCGAACATGAATGAAATTTTCATCTATACAGTGACGACACTTAATATTTTATAGATTTGAATTTATCTCTAAGTGAGTCTTCTAAAATAGTCTAAACTACTAAACAAGTCATCCCCATACCTTCGTTAATAAACAGTAATGTGAAAATTATTGAACAACTTCTGGAGGGTGACGAAAATAATCGAACATTCTAAAAAGATCATACCAACAAGTCAGAAGATGTATAAACAGCGAATCATTAGGGAATTCAAAGCTAAATCCAAGTATGTCTTCGAGTTAAAAAAAGATTGTTATAAATCTCGAAGATCTGTATACATTGAGAACTGCTGATGCCACAACAGACAAAAAGAGACTTTATGGTATGATTGTAAAAGTTAATTTAGCAGCAGATAAAAGTGTTTTGCTCGTTATAGTGGCGTTTGATGTAAATCTCTTTGATCTAAGTGACATTTGGTAAACTGAAAATGTTTTGCTTCTCTTGGTAGCACTTTCCATGGTCGAGAATGTTTCTAGAGTTATTGTTCTAATATTTATAGAAACGATTTTAAAAGTCGGTCTGATGAATAGTGTGTAAAGTGACAAGGGTGCTGCTTATTTTGGTAGAGTTATGTGGGAAGGGCTTAAAGAGGAAGAGAGTAATGATAGATTGGTATTTCTCTAAATATAATGTGGTATTGATAGTCTTTGTGCGTTGGGGTTAATGAATCCATATTTTAGGAGTACCTTAATAAGTAATTATATTAAAAGTGAGTTATTAGAAAGGTGATTAAGAGTTAGAACATGACTTTTAAGAATTCAATGACTAATAAGAATATACAGAAGAGAAATTTATTTATTAACATTACAATAAAGATGGTCGTTTATTAAAATAGAGCAAAAGCGATAAATTAAATGAAATGGAAACATTTATAGAATGATCATACGAGTATCTCTGTTGACTGTTGAACATGTAAATTTTAATGAAATAACTCTAAATAAACCCTTTACACATTCATTGATATTGCCCAAAGTGATTTCTTAAAACAATTGCTTCGAATAATCACAATTAAACTTTCTACCTTTGAAAACAAGCAAACTACTCTAATTGGACATACCGATAGCAAACATTTGAACAAAGATTTGACCGCAACATGTTTGAACTATCTTGAGCATCTCTTGAAAGGTGCCAAGATGTAAACCACTTCCTTTAAATAGTTACATTGTTTTGAAGTATATTCTGAGAATCATGGATGGTAAGATTTAAATAAATTCTTGTATGCTGGCGCCGTAGCAATTAGGATCAGTATATGACAGAGTCCAATGGAATGTTAAGTAATGTCACAACAGTTTGCGATGTTTGGTTTGAGTTATGGAAAGTAATTGGTGGTTAGGCTTTATAGCAGATACAAATATTGACCGAGTCTTTTTCTGTTACGGTTTTAAATGATGCACCCTTTCTTTGCATCCTTTTAAACTCTTATTTTTTAATATTCGTTTTGATTCATAAGTGGAGTTGATTCTGTTGTTTGCAGACTTAAAAATATCTGATACTATCTCTTTCTTACAAATATTATTTAAAAAAGATAGGGAAGTATTAAAGATGGTCTGTCTATGTCAATATCAAGCACGGGAAAATGACACTGAAAATAAGCAATTGGAAAGGACAGCATTTCTTGCATCCGAATCAGCAATAGCAACTTTGTCTCAATATTGTTTTTTTTTTTGGGTTGAAAATTACTTCTCGTTGTTGTAATATCTATTTGTTCTCAGTGTTTGTTATAAGACATGATGGGCCTATAGTTTCACCTTCACCATCTATTTATCTATCATAATTTATTATCATTAGCCTACACTCAGCATTGGGTGGAAGCGGGTTGAAGAAGAAGAATTTATTATCAATGATATTCGACATAGTTAGATAGATCCTAAAACTTTCATTAAAAAACTATAGGACGGTAGAAAAGTATGTAATAGTTTTGTTCAGCAGTTACACTTACACTTGAGAATCAGTAGGATTTTAGGCGAGGTTGTTTTTAAAATTTAAATATCTGTATCGAAAACCTCTGAAACTTTTTATTTATGAAAGATTTTCAACAACAAGGTAATAAAAAACCCAGGCCTGGTTAGTGTATTCTTAAATTGTTAGTGCATACACAATCTCATTAATTTCAAAACTGGAAAATTTAATTCTGCACCACGATCATAAAACATGCACCCCAAACTCCCCTACATCTTACAATATTAAAATTAATTACCCAAAAAGCAGAAACGATGATAAATGGACCCACATCGGATTACGTAGACATCGTATATTTTCGTCTTCCTCAATATGACTTGACAATACACCCTCGATGCCCCCATGACACAAGATGCTTATCGGGTGTCCACATACATTGGTGACAAATTGTTTCATGACAAAAACTTTCTGTCACTGACCACAATGACACGGATAAGATTGTTGACGTTTAATAGGAGTGAATAACGGCGGATGTTGCAACTATAAACGCTTTTAGATGTTTACGTTGCCTTGAGAATGTTGATACACGTTGATTTCCCTGATTTTTTCTGTGCTCTTGGTTACGTCATTTGCTTTTGATTTTGACGTTAGTTTGTTTAAATGAAGAAGAAATAATTTTTGCAGGTTATTTTTAACTAGCTATCCCGTAGATTCACGCGATCTAATTACCCTCTTAGTAGCTGAATTTTACTTTTATATCTTGGTAAATTAATAATGGCAATTTAAAGATAAAATTTCAAACATAAATTAGAACGCTTTCTTTTAAAACGATTGAAGAACGTTGTACATTCCAATTGTTATGATTTAAGGAACTATTGGAACTTAGCACCAATTCATATGAATCAACTAACTCTTTTATCGGTGAACACCGTCAATTCCTAACTGACGGGCTAGCTACCACCCTCAAGATGAAAATCTATCACCAAGGACCTATTGGTTTGTTCCGACAGCTGCACTTGAGAGCCCATCTAGGCTTTTTGTGCATACCACCTTTAGCCACATCATCATTTAACTTAGTGAGATTTCGATCACACACACAAGCTTAAAAAAAGGTAGATCCAAGAATCAAAGGGTTTACATTTATGGATTTTGTGTGTAGGTAGTTCTCAATCAATTTCCATACAAAAAAATACCTTTTTTACCTGATGGTATGCGGTTACCGTAGCCTATAGACGCTTTTAACACCAGAAGCGTCACGTGCGCGTTGCCGACCTTGCATAAACCTAGTCTCTAGGAAAAAGCTCTACAGGGAGCTATTATATTGTTGGGTAAGTCGTAGGTACCACGAAAAGGGAAGATCTTCCACTGGGCTAGGTATCTTCCCTGGGGACTGCAGTCCAACGTTTTTTGATGAGAACTTGTATATGCAAAGTGCCCAGAAAACTTTGCTAGCGCGATGCAGGAATTCCTGTGTCATATTGTCATGACGTCCATGTTGTTGTGACGACGCGCTTCTATTACTCCGCTGACTCGACTCACATTTAATGTAGCGCTGTTACGAGTTCTATAGCCGCTACACATATCATACTATTACATTTAAGGCGATGATAGCTCAGTGGTAAGTGACGTCGGTTACCGCGGCGAAGGTCGTGGGTTCGAATCCTTACAATGAGCTTGAGCTTTCGGTGAAGGAAAACATCGTGAGGAAACCACAGCACGGTGGTAGGGTACTTTGTAGTACTCGACTGGCTGGCTACCACCCTCAT